>JABBOT010000002.1:17057418-17714514 GCA_016165875.1 Acanthopleura granulata | reverse complement strand
TACACAGTGCTGTGTAGATTAATTCTGTGTAGATTAAGCAGGTTGTCAGTTGTTGTCACAGTAACCAAGATGCCCTGATTACAACTGCACTGCCCTGGACCATGCAGTTAGATTGATTTTCAGAGCCCAGTTATAACTGGGTCAGCTTAGAATTTTAAAAAGAAAAGAAGTCTGTCAGTCATGCATACTCAGGTACAAAGGTAAACAACTCGTCAAATAAGTAAGCAGTAAGGAATATTGTACATTGTTCAGCATGTGTAAAAGGCTTGTACAGTTGCTGACAAGTTGTAAGGGCAGGTAAGTAATATTATAGAGGCATAACTTGTTATTGAGTGATTCTTGTGGATACGTGAAGCCTCAAATGCAGTGTAAGTGTATCGTGACTACTTCTATGAAGAACGTGGGATATTCTAGGCACAGTAAGAAAGAAAGAATGATGAGGGCTCAGCGCCATAAAGGAAAAGAAAATAACATTAAAAGTGATCCAAATGTTATATTGAGAGGTTTGACAATGTAGTTGTAAATATGGTCGTCTTTAGTTTTTATTCTTTTTACAAAGTTTCTTCATGGAGAGGTGTCAGGCTTCCATCATACCAAGAGGTGGTCCCAAATAGCCACCATGCAAATTTTATTTCCAAACATTAGCAAAAGTCTTTTTCTCCTTGAAGAAGACTCGAAAGAAATTTTGAAGACATATTCTACAACTAGCTTTTCGCAGCCCTGCATACAGCTTGCATCCCTGTGATACATGTAGTTTGTGCTCCTTTAAAATAAATAAATTAATAAATAAACCTGACCATTGTGGTCAAAACAGAAATATTGTTGAGTAGAGTTTAAATCACCACTAAGAAGCATGAATATTTATTCTTATCAGATCCTGTTTCTGACGATATCACATGTGACTGGAATCCATGCCCATTGACAACAAACACAGTGTGTGTATCCCATGGCTCTTATGTCACCTGTGCTGACAGGTATGTTATCCTTCATGGCCACTGCAGCTCCCATAGTCAAATGAGTCAGTGGGGATTATTCTCTCCCAGTTGTCCCTGACGGTCATGGTTCAGTGGTTAAAGACACTTGTCATTCAGTTGCAAGGACATATCAGGTACAGGTTCACGGGATTCATGCAGCCGATCACTCAGTGGAGGCCACTTGTCTGGTACACATGGGAAGGTTTATCAGAAACTGACCAAACGATGGTGCTGCAATTCTCGGGCACTGCTGTTTCCTTCACTCTTAAAATGAGAATTCTTCAGTATGGTCGTTAAAATCTTCTAAATTAATCGGTTTGCGGGTCTAAAATATGAAAGCTACTGGGAATGGTACTGGAATGGTACAAGCCTGCAAATGGTGTGCTGGTGATAAGCTGGTGGGAATGGTAGTGGAATGATACAAACCTGCAAATGGTGTGCTGATTATAATCTTGTGGAATGATAGAAACCTGCAAATGGTGTGCTGATGATGACCTAGTGGAATGGTACAAACCTGCAAATGGTGTGCTGATGATGACCTAGTGGAATGGTACAAACCTGCAAATGGTGTGCTGGTGATAAGCTAGTGGGAATGGTAGTGGAATGGTACAAGCCTGCAAACGGTGTGCTGGTGATAAGCTAGTGGGAATGGTAGTGGAATGGTACAAGCGTGCAAATGGTGTACTGGTGATAAGCTAGTGGAATGGTAGTGGAAATGGTACAAGCCAGCAAAGTTGTCTGTAATTTGTTCATAATTTATGTGAAATTAATGTGAAAGAGAGTTGTAATTTTTTCCCCATCTTTTACTTCGACAGTTTTCTAAAATTCCTAAAACAAACTGTCAAATATCAAAGACGTGGATGCCTATCAATACTCAATCTGTTAATGATATATTTGTATTTCATGAATATATCTTTCTTAAATTTTTTGCCAGACATCCAGAAAAAACATTGACACCCACAACCACCTCTCCCGCTCCTGGGCCTTTAGGTATGGAGTTATCTGCTTTGTTTTCACTGTGCTGTTACATGTGAATATATGATTATTTAACTTCATCAAGTGTAGGCTGCTGTGGATATTGATGGGTACATTCACTGCAGTCTCTCATTGTCAACATTCTTCAGTTTATTGAAAGCTTCGTATTTTTTATTCCTCAATGCCTTTCCTTCTTTTAATATTAACATAAAATGCAGAACTTGTACTTGTTTATTCTGCATGTGTTGTCAAAATCAAGTTGTTGTTTGAACTTATTTGTAGTTGCGGTTTAGTTATAATGACAAACTCGTAAACTCCTTCCCACCTGAATGAAAAGGTCCAAAGCTGTGTGCGCCTTTGTTCTTTACTGCTAGTGCGTCACACCTTTAGGTGTATGTTCACAAAACACTTACGTAGTACACAAGCCCTGCAGTGTCAGACCAGGAAACAATGTGCCTTTACTGCAATTTGGACCCTTTCGTGTAGCCCGCCAGAGTCTCCCATTGTAAAATGAGTATTCATCAGTTTATTGCAAATAGCACGATGTAAATGGCATTGAACACTTTGCAATGTGGGCTTTTTCATCCTACATTTGTGGACATGTCAGACTTTTGTCCATAGATTTAGGACGAAAAGTGGTGATAAAGCCAAATGTTCGGTGCACTTTACACTTGTGTTGTTTGTAGTGACTTAAGTGTAAGCTCTCTTTACCAGAATATACCTCAGCTTTCACAGTCAAGGGTTCATGTACAATACCTGATTGAAACATTTTATGTAACATGAAAGCAGTGCTTTGGTTTCTTCTGTACAACTCTGTGTACCATATAGCTGTATATGGGCCTGACTCTACAAAGCAGTCCTATGTAGAGTTGGCTGTAACCACCCTGAAAATCTGTATTGTTACAAATAGTATGTGTTGCCATGATAATTGGTCAACTAGGACAACTTTGTAGACATAAGCCCTGAGTTATCTAAACATGTCTCTACTCTCATTGCTCTTTTCCACAACCAGTGGCTAACAATGTTTGTGGGGGCCATTTGCTCAGTCTGACGACCACTGGAGACCCTTGTCTCCCACCAATATGAGGTGAATACACGTTTCTGTATGTCACAGGTGGCAAAGTGTGCCAGTAACTTGCCAAAGGCTGGTGGTTTATGCCGGAACCCCAGTTTCCTTCAGCAATGAATGTGACCGCCAAGGTATACTAGTGAAACGTTCTGGAGTAAGAAGGCTAAGCAGCAGTAAAATAAAGAAAGAAACCTGACCATCGTGGTAAAAATTAATATATAATGTTGAGCACAGCTTAAAAGTGTGTGTCATAAGCTTTATTCCTGTTTTACGAGGATTGCCATGCCTAGCCATATACCCATGTGAACATGTTTTGTACTGCATCTGTATAGAAGTAATTTTGTTTCTGCCAGACTGGAGGCTGGGAGTAGCTATTGGTGTACCGATGCTGGTGTCTGTGGTTATCCTGGTGTTTATGATTGTGCAGTGGTGCAGATCCAGAGATGACGGGGACAAGCATTCACTCACTTCTATCGAGCTTCGTGATCTGTAAGTTCTGCAGTATCCTAACTCTACAAATAACACGTCTTTTTTTTCGGGATATGATCAGCAAACAGTGTAGATTTCTTATCAGTGGTTGATTTCTCAAAGCAATGTTCGACCCGAGTTTAAAACAAAAACTCAGCTACAATTCTTATTTTACGGTTGGCCTGGTGATTAGAGCATTCGCGTTGAGGTCAGGAGATCTGGGATCAATCGCGGGTACTTGTTGCTGCCTCGCTTGACGCTTGGTATTCAGACGTTAAAGCAAGGAAACAGGACTGGTTGGCCTGCTGTCAGTATGATCGTGACTGGGAAGGATGTCATGTCTAGTGTTTTCGGCATGTACTTTGGCAGCATGGACTCACCCTGCCACAAGGAGAAGCAGCATATAAACACATTGTAAGGACTTCCCGTTGTCATACGACTGAAGAATTGTCGAGTCTGACGTATAACCCAAGCATACATACACTTTACGGCACTGCACTGATAATAAAAACCCTGGTATTGAAAAATTAGGATTAATATAGAGGTGTAAATGTACACAGGAGTCATACATGTGGGTTGTTCTTTTGTATAAACCACCCTGTAATACAACAATATGAGTGTGACAGCTAGTACATAGTTATAGAATTGACCGCTGCCATTGCTGAACCACTATGGATCAACTTCACCTCCAGACAACGTACATATACCTCTGCTTCCGCTCGATAGGCCTTGATGATGCTTATCTAATGTTGTCAGCATATACAGATTGCAACAAGAGGGATTCTGAATTGTAGAGAGGTTTTTTTTCCAGGGGCACTGCCTTCACCAAGAAGGCCACTGGAGTTACCTCCCCCTTTTCCCCGTTCACCAACCGCGAGTGGCAGGACGGTCAAGGCAGGGAGGGAACGGCAGGGAGTCAAGATCTGTTTTCTAATCAGAGGCCCGAGGGGGTCGTCCCAGGGTCAGATGTGATCCGTTATACTCCCGGGGCTTCTGCAGAACCGTATGGTATGTCAGGCTGGAGGAATCACATAAATCATTCAACTGATTAAACTTCTTTACAGTACTTGCATCTTAATTCTGACACCATATCAAATCATGTCTTTGTTGAGTTTAACTTTGAGAAGGTTGTGATTCACATACTTAATAGTACCTAGAATTTACCTTGAAAGTGAAACTGACAGATGTGGACATAACTGACATGTACATGTACACTCTAGAGCACGCACCCAGGTCAGGGTGAGGAAGCCGTCACCTGGTTCTAGGCATCAAAAAAAATGTATTATCTTGGTACATGTTTTACACTGCTTGACATAAAGAGATAAGGCAAGTACTGGTCATACAGTGTGCTCTCAGAGTACCATGACTAGGTGTGGTGAGTGTCAAGCAACGAGGATAAAGCCAAGGACTGGTCATGCAGTGTGCTCTCAGAGTACCCTGACTAGGTGTGGTGAGTGTCAAGCAACGAGGATAAAGCCAAGTACTAGTCAGTTTGTTTTCAGACATATCAGAGTACACTCTGGCTGGGGGGTATGTCCTATCTCCTCAGGGATTGTGTTCCGCATGTCATTTTAGTGAGGCAGCACTGTAAATATGTCTCCAGGTGGATCAGAATGCCACCTCATTGGTGACACCTTTGTGATAGGCCTAAACTTTTGCTGAAAACCACTTTAACTCATCAGAGAGGAGTTATCTCACTGCAGTCTGTTTCTTACAACTGAGATTGTAATGATATGCAATGAAATGGAAACGGGCATTACCGCTATAACATGCAGAACATGTTATTAAAATATTTTGACAATTTTCAAGGGACTTGTGACATATATGTAAGTACAACATTTGGTGCAGTATTACATGAAGGTGGGTATTTTTGCAGGTGAAGGCATATCAGAAGAATCCTGCAATTACTCCTGGGATTACGTCTTCCAGGCACTGTCTCCTGATGAAACGGTAAACATTTACCACATATCATCACCCATATTGTATGTTATAAGATCCATACTCTTACTGATTGTCAGCCAGTTGACCCTCCGTGAGATTACATATTCAAATCCAGTGATGGTCACCAACTCCAGCATACATTCCCCACTAGGCCTGACAGCATTTTCTTCAACTGTATAAAACATTACTGTTGTAGCCTTTACTGTTCTCCAGAGGCAGAAGTATTTATAATGTGTGCTGGTTTGTCACATATCTTACAAGAGGCAGTGGTTTACTCCAAAAATTTCTGTTTCCTTCCACTAAAAACTCAATCACTTGCTTATACATGTATATACATGGATTTAAAAAAATATTTGTGAATGTGGTGTCAAAGACCAGTCAAACAGAAATATAAGTACATGAATGAATGAAAAACTATATCATGGTATTGCGTGTTTTGACCAGGACACAGTGTAAATGGCTAGGACACAAAAGTTGCAGGTTCAGAGCCAGTCGTGGAGAGTGAAATTTTAGATTCCCTGCTGTCATTGTTTGTGGTGGAGCCTTGTATGGTGACAATAAGTGGTCTGAGACAATCGTGTGGCCAAAAGCGTAGGGTAACGTTTGTTACAGACCAATACCACTTGAAAGTGATCCGATTATTGGCTTCTGTAAATGTCAATCTCTCTGCCGCAGTAATCTGCCAATCACAACCTACTTTCTAAAACTTTCATGGACTAGTTTTTGTAAATTGTCTCACTGTTCACACTAAGTACCAAAGCGTAAAGATGTTCTTCAAAACTGGAAACTTGGTATGTGTTGCCTGGTGATGGTTGCGCTAAGGTAGTACCATGACCCCAAAGCCTCTCACCACAGAGGTTGCTGTGAGTTCAAATCCAACACATGCTAGCTACCTTCCAGGAAGGAAGATCTACCGGCAATTTGCGGATGCTCCTGGGTTTTCCCCAGGCTCTGCTTGGTTTCTTCTCATCATGCTTGTCGCCATTAAAGTGAAATCTCTTTCAGTATGGCGTAAAACACGATTCAGATAAATAAATAAAATTGGAAAATTGTGTGTTAGTTTACCTCTGTGGAAGAGCTGATGTGTGAAGCAGCCTGTTTGTCAGTATGTACAGATGTAGGGACAAGACATCGCTACCCATACACCATTTAAACTGATGCCTTTACTCTTCCATCTCTTTCAGTTCCGCATCAAGAGGCCCGTGATCAGGAAGGATAGTAGCAGAACTTATCAGACTATCGACTCACCGTGACAGTATTGACATGAGTGGAGTACTGGCTACTAGTATCTGTCACATGGGAGTGAACGGATTTTGTTTAGTTCCACAGAGACAAGTACATATGTATTATAAACTTCTTATTAAAGGTTAAAAATCTACCAACAGAACAAGAGCCTGGCACATATTGCCATATTAATTGGCATGTTCCAGGTTGTCTGAGTGATACAGGAACACAGACTGCCACCTGTCCATGAGATTGAAAAGTATGTATTTTGCCTAAATATGCCTGTTCCATGTGATTGCAAGTGTTTCGTTTGTATCATATTCGTGTGATCGCTACAAAGTAGAATATTTTGTTATGTTTGTGACACATGACAAAGAGTGGTTCTTTCTCCACTATAATATTGCTGAAAATTTATTTTTGTACCTCACTCTTTGTAAATTTTTGAGATTTATTTGAGTTAAATGAATAGTTCTTTTTGTTTTTGTTTTGTTTTTTTTAATAAAAAAATAGTTCCGAAATGATTCCGTGACATGGCGTTTTCATGTCTCATTCAAAAAGGTATATATTCAGGTTGACAGTGGCATGATTTTAAACCCACAGAGATGAGTCAGTCATGCATGACGACAGGTTTGGAATTGTTTCTGTTAATAGCTTTAAAAAAATTTACTGCATATATTTGGAGTGGAGAGAAATATGTGTGCGTTTTGAAAAAAATAGTCACATTGGCAAGTTGAATGCAAATCTTATACTGTTAATATATTTCTATTTGATGTTTATGAAATGTGTCTTCCAGTTCTAAAAACTAATCCTTTACCTTCATAGGAATATGTGTATATATAACACTTGGATTTGGTGCTCAGATATATTTTATCATTAAAATTAAGTTTAAATCGTATACCCAAGAAAGTATTATCAATCTTTGTTTATTTTATTGATATTATGTTTGTATACTAATATGTTATTTTAATGCAAATAAGCCTTAAAAGTGTGTTGTTGGTAAGGAGCAATTGTTTAGCAATCATCCCAAGCATTTGCTGATATTATGTTGAATTTGTGAAAGTAAAATTCACTGAAAGCCTATATTAAAAATACATTATCTGAATACATGTAAATCTCCTGTGTTTGTCTTCCGTCTCTCGTGGATTATTTTGTGAAGGAGTTGAAATGTTCGATCGCAGTCACGTTAAGTGTATAGCATTGTGTACAAGAAACTAAAGGAAGTAAATTTAGTTGATGCGTTCACATCATTTCAGTAATGGTCTAAACGGTCGGCATAAATTGCTGGCAATATGTTGCTTGATTTTGAGATCGCTGGTTCGAAACCCGGAGTGGTTTCAGTCAAATTCCATCATATACAATCATGGCTATCCTCCTAAAATTTGTCTGAAACGGTAGTTGTAATAAGTTTAGTTCTTCAGTGTTTAACACAGCGTTACGGATAAATACATGAACAAGTTGATGAAATTTATATGTTAACACAAAGTCATATCTGCGGTGACGCTTCCGGATTTACTTCCCACTTAAGCATAATAACCCAGAGAAAAATAGGGAGGTGCAGGTAGGGCGGTAGATTTGCTGTAAACTGCGCATTTCATTGCCGGACACGGACTCTCCCTCCAGGCGTACCTGACGCGAAGGATATGGACGCCGGCGCCGCAGTTCTGACTGTTCGTCAAGTCTATGGATGACGTCCGGGGACCCATTATGGGCGCTGCCTTCTATTCGGCGTCGTTTTTGAAGCACTTTGCGTTCATGTTGGCTGAGCAGCACACCTGAGTAATTTAAACAAACATTCTGCAAATGCAATAAATCTCCCATTTTCAGAAACCTATTTTCAGACAGGCGGAGAGACGGGATGCAACTTTTAGTTCCCTCTCCCAATCCAATTCACCCAACCCAGGAACCATTGGAGGACTAATAATGGCACTGTACCGATAACTGGGGGAAAGGTATTTAGCGAGCAAAATCTGTTGTCATAACAATTGAGTGGTGAACTTTTGTGAGCACAAGTTTGGTTTCTGTCCGAAAGTACCTCTAATCCACAGTTTTTTAAGGTAAAGCTGGAGATACATGTACTAAGACCTTGAAATGATTTTCACAGTTTTCGCGCTATTTGAATACATGTACGTCTCAAGATTCATTGCTTTTATTTTGACAGTGTATTTGGTGTGTTTGGACTTATATATCATGTACATTCGTCAAAACCGTCATTGCTCCTGACCTCGGGCGGCGTCCTTCAGTTGTCAAAATCTATAGTTACGGTACTTGAGGTTGGGTTCACGGACACAGTAGTAGGGAATGGTCCCTGATATCGTACATTCGGAACCCCGTAAACCCAGGCGTAGGCCCACGTCTTGTTTGTTTTTGGGATGGGTACTGCAATGATAAGAGTATTATTCTGCAAAAAATCCAGAGCTATCAGGTAAGGATTGAAACAAAGTGAGATATCACGTCAAAAGAAAGACATAAAATAAAATGGAAATTTTATGTCTGTTCCATTAATGGATGTTACCCTTACTTCTGATTTGTTTACTGGTTGAGTAACTGTTGGAGTTGTTCATACTTTGCCTGTGGAAAGTGTTTCCCCTTTGGTGGATAATGACTTAGCAGGAGATAAGGTCAAGGCGTGTCCTTTTGTCTGTAGTGTTCCGGTTTCGGATGGAAAGACCTACAGGAGGAATTGGCAGGTATATTTCCTTCTTGTGTGGTTACTGGGGTACAGAAACTAGCTAGGGGGAAAGAAGATAATTCTTCTACCATTGGAATTCAGTTGTTAATATAATTTTGGCTGAAACTCTCTTTCATGATGCTGATAGTGTAGAGGATAGTCAGGAGTTAGACAGCCCTGTGTTCTCTCGAACAGATGTGGTCAGACAACAACAATCAGATCCTGAACTAAGGGAATTAAGTAAGTCTGCTTTATCTGCGGAGGAAATAGCTGATGTACCTGATGGTTATTACATGGGAGATGACTTGTTGATGAGAAAGAATAGACCTTCCTATGTATCAGCTAATTGTGATTAGGCAATATTTAATCAATTTGTCTTACCTCGAAGCTATAGACAGGAAATACTTAGAATGGCTGATGACATTCCAATAGGTGGACATTTAGGCATTAGAAAGACAGAAGGTAAAATCATTCGCCATTTTACTGGCCTAAGATTCACAAGGATGTGGTTAATTTCTGTAAGACGTGTCACACCTGTCAGCTGCTAGGAAAACCACAGCATAGTGTAAAGCCTACACCATGAATTCCTATTGCTGCATTTTGTGAAACTTTTAGTAAGGTACTTACTCACTGTGTAGGCCCATCACCTAGAACTAAGTCAGGATACAAGTATCTTTTGTCTATTATGGATACAGCTACAAGATTTTCTGAAGCCATCCAACTGAAGCAGATAACTACTCCATCGATACCTAAGGCTATATATTTCTGTAATTATCTGTATTGTTTTCTATATTCTTGTCAGTTGTACTATTTGTCTATTTTGTTCAAATATATGTATTGAAGGTATTCAAGCGTCTTCGTATTTCCTTGCTTGATCTTGTATAAAGTCTATCGCTATCTGAGACTGAACAAACCATTATTTTTATCATTTTTCCTCTTCGACAGTGGTACCATTAAACATGTTTATGACATACCCCTGAGATATACGATACATGTATATCACAGCTACTAGGACTGGATACGATTATTGTAAGGATAAGGCCACGGATTCGGACTGTTGGCTTGCGGACCCATTTTTTTCCGGCCCGGAGAGAAAAATCGTGACGGATTTTAGTATTGACCAATCTGCATCGTTCAACATTTAAGCACGGCGACCAGTACAGATCGCACTAAATTGCTGATTCATGAAGTGGAAAGGAATAAACTCGACTGCAAAGAGTGAGCACTGAACTACTATCGAAGTTAATACAATAATACCGTAATGACGGTACTGCGGGCAGGTGTTATGTATCGGCCTGCTAATGTGTCAGTTCCTGTGACATGATTAATATAGAAAAGTGATGAGAAACGAAAAATAACAATTTGGGGTTCTTCATTCTCAACATTGCAGACAAAATGTTATTACACAAACTGGTACATGATAGGAATTATGATAAATCAGTCCCCATATTTATCAAAACTCAATAAACTAGAATATGAATAACAGAGTTTTAATCGGCATAAACCCAGTTTTAATTTTGTCTCGTCACCAAGGAGCTTCGTATTGTTGAGAAAAAAGCTAAAACTTTGAATTTGTAATAAATATGTTTGATGATCAGAACGTGCTATTCAGTTACATGTAAATTCTTTTTTGCTTTCTTTGTAATTAAACTTTAGGGCGTACTTGGCTTATTATTCAGTGGTCGCCCGTATTGGATTCGAATACTCTCATTATTCATGGAATACCTGGAAATTCATTCCAGTATCCAGGCTCCATTGCCCATTTACAAGTGGTTTGAACTGCAGCAGTATCTCGGTCGCACCGCCAATGATAACTAAAATACTTTTTTCACCGAAAAACAAGATTTTATAGTAAAATGATTTTATACTAAAATGATTTGAGCACTCAATATCGTCTGGTTATTATTAGCATTATCAATTAATTATCTAGCATTACGCGTTTTTATTTAAGAATTGGAGGAATGCGTATGACCTTTGATCGAGCTGGTGTATGTAAACAGGGTGTCCGAATTCCGCACTGTATAACAGCATGGTATAGAAGATCCCATTCAATTCAGCTTGACAACGTGTTTGAGTGTACCGTTATCCATTCGAAAATTTAGGACAGGAACCTCTGAAAGCCTCTTTCAAGAAGCGTCTGTTCATTTTGAACATTTACGAGAAATTTGTTTCTTTTAACTGGTTTTAAAGGTATTCGTCTACTTTATTTGATTTTGAATGTTCTCATCACATCGAAAACCATGCACTGTTTCCTGGTTTAAACATGTTCTCGCCACGATGTAGTCGAAATATTGCCGCCGTGGCGTTAATCCAACGTCATTCATTCATTCATTTGTTTATATTGAACATACTTTTCCTTAAATTATTTTAATGTGTTCTCTTGGGGTATTATTTACACAACCAAATTGTTTTCACCATGCTATGATGAGATGTGCTGAGGACAAATAGGTTAAAATCAGATGGTTTTAAACATTTTGACTGAAATCATTGAAAATTTTCACAAAACAGATGAGCGCAGATCACTTTCGTTTCAGTGATAAGATCCTGACAGTTGAAGGAACTCATTTAAAAGCATCCCTTTATGTTAACAGCATTCTACTTGTGAGCTTATGTTTTAAACGATAATACCAAGGTTGGCTTTCAGCTTTGGAGCTCTTGTTAATTTTGGTTCAACTTGTGGTGTGATGACTTCCGAAGTTTGAATGTCACATGCAAACATTTAACCATTTGCAATTTTGCGGAGAAAAAAGAGGATAATGACCAAACCCGGCATTAAAGGAAAACATTTTCCATGACACAGCTTCTTTTGCTGATCTAAAGCTGTTAAAGCTGAATACATTTTTGTCATTTACATGTACTTATTTGAATGATATTTTAAGACCATGGTCCGCATTGTGGTGGGAGTAATTCGGACAGGGCCTCACGCAAACAATATGTCGTGATTGAACACTTGACGGAAAGGCTTTTCTTGGTAAAGACAAACGTCAAATACGATTTAAAAAAAACAGAATGAGAGAAACATGTCGCCTGAAAGCAGCAGCGTTACAGGTAATTCCCTCGTGCTCTATGTTCTTCACAAGGGTTGGATAAAGACTACAATGGAGTTTTGATGCTTGAAAGATGCGAAAACGATTTGTTTACTCGAAAGAGTTTGTCTGGCAGATGTCTAATTTAACATTTTAATTTTTGTCTGAACTTGAACCAGACTGGATCTATTTACTAATCAGAATCACAATTTTTGTTTTAGTACTTTTGCCTGATATTTGAGGAATATTCCTCACAAGATTCATGCTACCTCAGTTATTTCACTATCGTGAAATACACTATCATTGGCTATTTTATTGTGTAACACTGACTCAAATAGGGCGTCTGGCCCTATAATTTTTCTTATCTTTTTAATAGCTATTCTTTCAAAAAATAAGTAAACTTATTCCTATTTGGAACGCCAATGAGACCTCTCAAGCTTCTCTCTGCAAAAGTACTTTTCTTGGTGTTATATCATGGACATTGACAATATTTATGGTTATTAGTATCTTGAGAAGGTTGTTACTGTATTTTTGTTATGTTACCTTAAATCAGTATAACGAAGCCCCAAAGCGAAAATCGTGAGATGTCCTGTAGATGTGTCCTGTGATGGTATCAATCTGTGGAGTTTCCGTTGAAGTCTTAACATGATAAAGAAAATCCCGTGAAGTTTATCGGTAAGAGCTACAGAGTGTCATTTGTGTCGTGAACATAAATAACAAACACAACGAGAATGGTGTTCAGTGGAGAATATACGGTGTACCTACATGTACTTTCGCTCTGCTCAATTTACAATCAGTGTCCTTGCTTCCTGGTGTGACGCTCGAAGTCGTTTGCCATGAAGGGTTGGACGTCGTTTCCTGATAATAGTGACAAACATAGAGAACTCCTTTATAAATTAATTTGAATGCTTAACATCAAAATCAAGAAATATAATTTTAGTCAGTTTTATGGGCAAGATGGGAGGAGGAAACCAGAGTGCCCGGAGTAAACCAACGACATTTGGTGTTATGTACAGACTTACACCGCATTGTTGCCGGAAGACAAGTGGACTTATACAAACGACGTATAAACCTGTGGTAGATCGCTTACTGTTCTCAAAGTCACACTAGCTATGAGAGCTATGACTGTACCAAGTCTCTGCCTGAGAGAACAGATGGATCCGTAAATCCTCTTTTTATTTTAAAATAAAATTTAACACTGATATTCATTTACGGAAATCTTTCGGTTAGTGAGAAAATGTGAGTGGTAGTAGTTCAAAATATATCTATACCGAGGAGCTACTTTTAGTCTCTGCTAAAGGGTTACTGAAACGTGTGTTTTGCCTTTTCAGTCCACCCTACGTTTTCCCCTCACTGTTTCACGTCAAATACAAGTGGTTTATTTGTGTGCCACCCAAGTCCAACACGGATTCCCTTGACAGGCTGAAGAAATCGATGCAGTGGAAGTTATAGCTGCATTTGTCAGCGGCACTTCATATATTCTGCAGAAGAATAATATAAAATCGGTCTATGAGATAAGCTGTGATTACCGTTGACCGGTCTCGACACTAACACTCCAGGGACACTTAGAACTAATACTTTGTTTGTATCCGGGCACAGTATATTTCGTTCGCGTGTGTAGGGGAATTATTATTAAATTATCATGACACATTATCTGCAGTCTACTTTACACGAGGAAACAGTTTATCGGAGTGTACAGTAAAGCCACAGGGTGCCAGTTCTGCTAAATTTTCCTCTACATGCGATATAATGGAACACATGTAGAGACCTAGGATCAACGAGATCAGGATTCGAACTAAGGGTCTTCTTGCTCGGTAGAGCTGAATCAGCCATCGAGGAACCACAATAAAACCACACTAGTGAGCACTATGGATGTTACTTACAATAAAATACATCATGTTTGATTTATAATTTGTCCCATCAAATGTAGGCGTGCCACAATGTGTAGGCTTGACAGCTTAGATCATAATCGGCTACGATCCCATTTTTCACAGGATTTCAGCATCATTCTGCCCTTTGGAAATTGTGCACACTGTTGCTTCCTTAAAAATATAAACTTAAAGCTAAACGGCAGCCAGCTTTTTTAAAATCTCTTTCTGGTTTTACATTGCTCTTTATACAACCTGGATATATAGCACCGTTTATCAGAAAAGGCGTAAATACATGTGACAGGATTTCATCTAAGAGACTCCCAAGAGCTGGGAGATTATAAGGTTGAAGGACGGGAGTCGCAAGGTGGGTAATGAATCCGCTGAACAAAAAAAACGCCCCAGTAAACTTTAATTCTGTGCTGTATAAACTGTTTGTGAAATACATTTCTGTCCAATTTTATTGCGATTTCTTGTTATAGAATTTCTTTCTTTATTGCAGGAGTAAACATTTCATTGACTGCAGTAATAATTTATTTACTTTGAGTAAAGACAAGTGTGGCTCGAAAAAACTAGAAGTCAAAGTTATCCCTTTTACCATTCAACTTCCTAGGTGCGATGGCTTGTTCTTGGATTCGGCACCCGAAATAGCATTTGGATCTCACTGTGAACAAATCTGATCTATCGACAAATACGCCTTCCGAATTATTCGGAGCAATATATACCAGTGTGTCAGTGCAGATGTCGTTTTACCGAAAAGTAGCGCGTATCACTTCAGGTGACAGCGTTAGGGATGATCAAATAAAACGAATTTGGACCGTCCAGAATTTTCTCAAAATTTTCTTAAGTTCGTGCATATTGGATAATATCTGCAAGAGTTATGATTGGGTTTAATTTTCTTCTCCACATAGATACCCTCTGTGTTAAACTTTGTGCTGCATTCATCGTTACTTCAGTTTCGCCTGTGCTCGCGTAGCCGGTCGGTATTGAGTGCATTTAGCATGTGGGATAGAATCTGTACCATTCGCAACACGGGAGAAGAATAGGTGTATATAATAAACCCTTGTCACTATGACATCTATAAATGGTTTAAAGCTATATATACATGGTTTATTTATTTGCACAATTGATTCCGAGGTTTGTAAAGAATAACAATGAAGTGTTTTGCACAGATGTAATGGTAAATAAAATGTTTACACTATTAAAATTCAAATTCAAGGGCAAAAAAGACCTGACCGATACACTCAGAAATAAAACAAAACAAAATAATAAACAAAAAATATTACATGAAAAAAAAAAAGAATAAAAAATTACATAGTTCAACCCTAGGTGGGCGCAGTTAACTCTCTGATGAAACAGCAAATCAATTGGTTATAATAATTCAGGTTTTTGGTTCCGTTTGTGTCGTCCCTAAGGTAGCAGTGGAGCAGACATATGCCATCTCACCCAATACATACCTCACACTAATTTTTAATTAATTTCAAACATTTAAAGACATCTAAAATGAACCAAATGATTGAATACCTCTTAACATCACGACGGCAAACCATGTTCAAAGGCGTTGAATGGTTTTCGGTATGATAAGAACATTCATAAAGGAGTAAAAGTAAGGCACATTTTGAAAACCAGCAAAAAGAAACAAACCGCGGTTAACACTCGAAAACTGCCATGTTTTTAAAACATATAATCTAGGAAATGGCATTTGCAGGTTTGTGTCATGTAGGTGACAGGATGCACTGGAGTGTCTATGTCCTAGGGCTGTCAATGGTCTCCGTAATTCGTCTCAGGCCGGGTTTAAAGTTATTTGTGTACACAAACGAATGCTTAAAGCTTACAAATATACTTATAACTTATCGCTACACCAGGCTCTCATTTGTAACAAATGTCAGGTTCAACAAGCAGTGAGCAAGTGACCAAGATTGCACGGCCTTGTCTTAAAGTAGGGTGAAATCAGATTGGTAAGCCACTTTCATGCCCGAAGGGCACACAGATCGGCCATTGCCACTGATGTGAAACGAGAAAACTAAATGGTAGGCTGGATTAATAGGTCAAACATACATTTAAGTATTTTTGGCAGAGACAAACAGGCATAAGGAAGTATTGCGTCAGTATAGATATAAGTTAACACCCTTTTTTTCCAGGAAGCAAATAAATTCTGGATCCGATGTGTTCTTTCGAAGGCATAAGAGGAAGAGTCGACGACGTTCATGCCCTCTTCACCAATAATATCAGGCCGGGGGTGTATCCGGACAGTCCTGTTTTCTCCCCTCTTAAAACTGACAGCTGTTATGTAAATGAAAATATCCTTGACGATTTGTCATTATGCTATCATAGTTTGACACCCGACTCTGTGACGCCAAAACAACGTGGAGCGAGAAAGATACCGCTTGTAAAGATGAACAAGAGTGGGCAAGCTGACATATACAGGCATTCCCACTGTGTGGGTCGTTGAGGACACGACACCCTGTGGCTCTTTCCGATAACCTTTGCGGGGTTTTTATCACATACATATTCAGACCTAAACACAACCTCCGCAGACTGATACAGATCCATTGTCCACAGGACATCAAACCACTTTCACTAGGAAGAAAGATTGTAGTCATTGATTTACAACAACAGAAGAAAAGTCCCATTAACAATTAGAACAAAATGCACTTCCTGTAGAGAAAGTTTGAGAGGTTTACTTTGCCCTTCAGGAAGGGGAGTTTTCCTGTATTCTTTTATTTATATATTTACTTATTTATTTATTTGAATGGCGTTTTACGCTGTACTCAAGAATATTTCACTTATACGACGGCGGCCAGCATTATGGTGGGAGGAAACCGAGCAGAGTCCGGCGGAAACCCACGACCATCCACAGGTTGCTGACAGACCTTCCCACGTACTGCCGGAGAGGAAGCCAGCATGAGCTGGACTTGAACTCACAGCGACCGCATTGGTGGAAGGCTTTCTGGCTCATTGCGTTGTGATAGCGCGCTGACCGACTATTCTCTTCTTTCTATGAGTAATAACCATTGAAAGGTTAGACATAGGCTAGTGCCAGACGCAAACATTCAGCTTTAGTGATGTTTCTTATTTATGCCAGGAGGCACTCTTTATTATTCCGTAGTAAAGGTTGATGGGCATTGGAACAATGATGCCTGAAATAACCAGGGTATCATAAATCTTGCTGAAAATGCAACATCAGAAAAGTATAAAATTCACAAATGTTATATTAGGCAACTCTGAGTGACACGCATTCGAGCGAACAAATGCTCATCACGTCTGTCGATCACTGGATCATTATGTAGTCTTTTTGACAATCTTGAGATAAAGTTTTATCTGAAATCATACATGTCTAATGTTTAGGGATGACCACGGGACAATTATCTGTAAGATCTGTAAGATCAGCAGTTCTGCATTCGAATTTGTATTTGACACCCTAGTCAAATTCTGTTTTGCAGGACCATACATATCACTTGGTTTTGGCATTCCCAAGAAAAGTCTTCAGGCCACAGGTTTTAATAACATAATATAATCCAGTGCTAGGCTTTTACAGAGAACAAAAAGCTCTGGACAAAGGGAAACTTTTCGTTTAATGCCACTTAGGTCATTTTCCCTGTTATTTTCGTCAAGTCTTCCGGCTGATGAATTGATTGTAAGTTTGTACATTTAGAGATCCAGGCAAACATTTTACCCAGCTGTTCAAAACAGCATCTGTCGATGTACTGACAGAATTTTGCCTTACATGTACATGTGGATTCAACACCTGTAGTACCTTACCTGGGACATACTATGGATCAGCCAACTTGATGAAATATTGGATGAAACTTTCCACATTTAATAACAGGGACGCCGAGGTGAAGTGAGAACAAAAAGTTTATTCTTCCATTCTCTTCATTAAAAGTTCCAGATATATCTGTCAAGACTTAAACTGGTTGTTTCCAGTTGTATCCAATCTTGAATATGTCTTGATAATAACCACACGAAGGAAGTTTGCAGTATACAACAAAGGCATCTTGTGAACATCATGCATCTCATGTCAAACAAACGCCTCCCTTCCTAGAGCAAACATTGTGTGTAAGTCACCTGTAGCAATGTGACATTGTGGTAAGCAGCCGCTGTATCCTAGGGCAAAATGCATGGTCACCCACAATTGTCTAACCAGGAGTGAGACAGAGCTAGACGTACACCTGATGAAGCCTTCGGTATGTTGAAGTCGGAATTTCCAAGAGGCCTCCAGCCTGTATGCACTGCTTGCATATTATGGCTAGAGGACCTATGCAACGTGCGACCAGTTGTTATAAAAACGGATTTAGAGGGAATGAATCTCAATATCTAAAAAATAAGTAACCGTCCAGCATGTACACTAAGCAGTTAATCTGTCGATCAGCCAGTGGGAACCTCAGCGAGACACCTAATGGGCAGCCAGAGTGGATGAGCTGGTCGATTTACTGATTTAAAATTGCAAGATTTACAGTTTTTCTTGCTTAATAATTATGTCAGAGCCTTTTCTGATTTCCCATTTGTCAAGTACTGCAATTAACCTGGAATTTCCACCCTGCATACCAAGAGTGATGCAGTTAAATGCTGCAGCTCCTAATGCACAATTTGTCCCCGTTATATACCAATCTTCAGCCAGTATTTAATCTTACTTAATAAAACATTTATTTTATCGTCTCATTAGGAAATATTATTTGTAACGACTTCTCAACTATTAGACATGTCAGGGTATACGCCATTCTTCGCAATATACACGTGGCTATCAATAGCTGATACGGGGTATATATAACACGTACAATGTTTCAAAAGAAATTATTTATTAGACGATTACTAGCGACGGTGTTCAAGTCACTCAAAACTAATCCTGAGTGCTCGAATGAAGTCACAGTGATCCCACGAACATAGCGTTTCTCCATCCACGCGCGCGACCACCCATAAGTAAGCGATATCAGCGTGAAAAGGAAATTAATTCACTCGAACGAACCATTTAGCAAACATGTTTTCCTGACATAACTGGATTAGCTTCGATTTCTGGCCAAACTGCTCCTCCCCCCCCCCCCCCGTCTCTTTTGTGGCGACAACAAAAACCAGATTTATGGTGGATGCTCTTAATTAAAATTTTGCCAATCATATAACAGTTTATATATTTTGGTTAATACCGACTCTGTGATATTGTTTGCCGGAATAACATTTTACCTCAATGGATTAAATAATCCATGATTATTTTAATTTTCTTTAGAAAATGTGTTTAAACATTATTCTTTATTTTACATGAAGTAGGAACTGACACATTGTCAATACAATTCAAAACACGTGCTACACATCACCGCCACACACATGCGCCAGACAGGGAAAATAGATTACGGCCTCTTGCAAATCTAAGCTGATTGATAAAAGACGCGTTCGTAACCAGGATAAGTATTTTAGTGTCTGTACTGAAGCGTATTGCTGAGACCACAGGTTCTTTCAAGTAACAGTCCTCATTCAAATCCTGTTAGCAAGTCGCTATCTGTTATGAAGGCATTAAAAAGACAGTACGTTGACGGTATGGAAAATATGTGTATGTCTTCAACGTAAAAAGTGATGGACCCTAATTGAGATTGACACGTGCATCAAGTACGTCCACTTGAAATCAGGAGTGCGAATCCAGTGCCTTTCAGAACGACTGCGGCTATTTGCCAATTTGGTTTTGGCTGCTTTGTGAGAGGCTTCGTATTTTACCTAGTGTACCTAGAATTCTTGAGTACGGCATAAAACACCAGTGAATTAAATTAATAAATACTGTACCTAGATTTCAAACCTCAACAAACTGCATGTCCACTATTGAGCATTCAGTATGCCTTTAAATGGCATTGTCGTTTGTGATTTTAGTTTAAATCGCGTTTCTACGTGTTTTGCTACATACACGAGAATTGATGACTCCGTTGGTGCATTCTGATTCTTTTGGTCATTCATATAGTCGTGGCCTTTAAAACACAAGGAAAGCTCTAGGGCCCAATCACCACCCATGTTTTGGATACATGCGGGTGTGACTTCTGATTTTCTAATAAACCGTCCTTCCCACAAAGTAGTAATTGGCTTCTTACTACCGCCTTACCTCTGTGACTGAGGTAGTTTGCCCGCTGGCGCAACACAATGACCCAAGTCTCTCACCAATGTGGACGCTGTGAATTCAAATTCAGGCCATGCTGGCTATCTCTCCGGACCATCGTGGAAAGGTCTGCCAGCAACCTGCAGATGGTCGTGGGTTTCCCCGTGGCTCTGTCGGGTTTTCTCCGACACTAATGCTGGCCGCCGTTGTATAAGTGAAGTATGGTTGAGTACGGCGTAAACACCAAATGAAATAAATATATAAATCTATTGATGTGTATTTACCGTGGATGTTAAAAACTCGTCTTCTTCTTGACATTCGTCTCTGTGTGTACTGCAATGGGATTTCTTTCCGGAGTACTGATAAGTCTTTTCAGTTTAACTACAACTTCATAGAAACAGTTTTACAGCCACACCCAACAACCACTAACCTCAGCCTAATTCCTCCTGAAACAAGACTGTCATTATGACTCATAAATTTATTAATATATATGAAAATCTAGGAGCTTTTCGCCCTGGATTCATAAACACTTCCTAATGGAATGAAGTAGTCTTACGGACGCTGTATGATTTAGCTCTTAATTCCCTGCAATCACCAATTTCAATATGTCTATAAATCTCACAAGTCTTTAATGCCTTATTGCCAAACACGTCATATGTAATTTATCTTCATAAACTCAAGAATTAAATCCTGCCATCTTTATCAAAGAGTGAGTGCCGCCTTCTTCAGTCATGTAAGTTTACTTCACAAACGCGAGAGGTGTAGATGATGACGTTGGCAGGCTGTCATCTGTACTTATGACCTTTGTGGATCTGTAGAACTGTAACGATGAAATGGAGATTCATTACAGCACGCCCCACACCATAAGATACCATACACATTCCTGTCTAGCGATAACTAGCATATTTTTCGACACCAAGTGATTTCCACATGCATCTCCTGATTTGCAGGACAATGGCCTTTATGCAAGCGGACACGGCTTTTCACTGACCGGTTACGTGTAAATGGATAGCTGATATCGCCTGTTTGCAAATGTTTTATGGTGAAAAAAAAACACATGCATGAGACCAACCACACCACTCTGTTAGCATTTGTATAAAAATGCAATATTTATCATAACTCAGATTATAACACTGAATCAGATTTTCTGGTGAATTCAACATTTTTGGCCAAAAGCATGAATAAATCCCAGGCAGAACAAAACTTTTGTCATGATTCGGTGCAGTTTGATTGTCTTTACTGTCAGTGTTAACGTCACCTTGCCATACACGCTTTAATTGCCTGATAGAAGTATACTTTAATAGCGTTCCCTTAACATTTTAAAGACTCGCAGATCGGATTTTTACATGGTCCTCGCGAAATTGGTCAGGCCTTTGATTAAAGCCTGAATGTCGATAATCAAGTGGACGCTCCTGTTTGACGTCATTACCAGATAGTTCATGACCGATATTTGTTACTGTCTTTCTCCTCTCTCATGACCATTTTCTGTGATTGTTTCAGACAATCGACCATCAGTATCAATTACATTCCTGGCCTAACGAAAACGCATACATTTTAGATTTAAGAAGTTGTCAATTTCGATTTGCCCAAGTTTATAACTCAATTACGCTGGGCTTAGTAAATATCATTGCTCTCTTAGACCGCTAGATAAAATAGTATGTGGACAGAATAAAAACTTCTGGTAATATTTGTAAGAGTGGAAATATGTTTATTTACATGTACTTGCGCATAACTATGTACACACCTCAACAGGAGACCTTCGCCGCAGAGATGGTCAGCACAATGACCGGCGCGCCTCTTAGCAATGTTTCGCTGTGAATTCAAGTCCAGCACATGCTGGCTTCCTTCCCTGGCTCGCCTGAAGTTTTATTATACGGCATATTCTGGTTTTAGGACATATTCTGGTATAGGACATGCTCGGTAGCATCGTCTTGTTTATCCAGTAATACGACATGCCTCACACAGTTGATAGACAGATTCTTGAGTATAACGTTAAATATCAATAAAGGCCAACTGCGTGACATCGTCCTGAACCAGGGAGCCCTTGCTGTGGAATTATTTATTGTCAGAGCTAGGGTTTCGTGAGCACTAGGAGACTATCACTATCAAATTCAGAAAATAATTTCCAGATAAAAGTTTCATACGTTAAGCAATAACATATGCTTCATAACAGTATATCCTGGTAATAACACCCTGGTTTGAAATGACGATTACCTGTGTTAGTTTGAGGAGAATGATGTATTTTGTACTGCTCTCTTCTCCTACCTATAACGATCGCATGTGGCGGAAGTGTGGGAAACGCAGTAAGGACATTTTGCCTTGCAGCAGGAGACTTTAATAAAGTAATATTATTTAGTTTTCTCAGTTGTGGCCGACAGGACCACACATTGCCTGTGGATTTCGAAATTTTAATTCCCGGATCACAGAGCTTGTTATAATTCCACACGACATCAATAGTTACATCATGGACCCTCATCGATAATTGAACCCTGGATGAAAATAAATCAGAAATGTTCCTCTTGTTATATATGCACCCATGTCAGCTGGACACAGCTTGTTATTGTCTGTCCACAATCTTATCATAAAGACTACTAGCTCTTAAAGAGTGTCAGTAGTCATTGAGGAAGTTAACAGCTGCCATGTTTATTTTGCGTGCCGGACTGTTTAGTCCGAGAGATCTGTAAAATTTACTTACGTAATGTAGGTCCCTCTTCACTCGGCATAATATTCGGGATCGTCTCTCTGTTATCAGAATAATTTAAACATACCAAGTTTGTGCTGTAGATAATAAATATCTTCCTGGTTTTGCAAGTCCAACAGCCACAACCGTTTCTTTCTGAGGTGCTTGATACCTCTATTATCGGGCTCTGTAGACTGAAATTCTTATGATATTATTAGGTGCACAGGTGCGTTCTCAAAGTACTACTTATAACATGCCAGCGTTTCGAGTTCCTGATGTGCGCTATTTTGCATATTTTGAACTGTGAAATCTCGATTATACGTCATTAAAGTGAAAGAAGTACCATGGTATTTCTATTCATATTTGTTTACTCGCGTAGTGTGTATTGTTGCATCATCCTTTATTCCACCGGGTATAAAATTATGCATTTTATAATAAAAACAATAACACCTATTACATCATGCAGCACTAGCAGAACAGTGTGTGTAACTTTTCTCCATTGAAAACCAGATCGCTGGGTTTGAAGCCATGTCTTTGCAATTGTTTAAATATTTTTACGGTGTACAGAAAACAGTAAATATTCAAGTAAATTATACAATTATAGGATACACTGCAAGAAAAAAAACCCACCGTTTTCATTTCTAAGCCTATACTTCAAATGGAGAAATTAACGAAAAACAGTATGAATCTGTAATCGTAAATTAAAAATTTTATGCTCAAAAAGAAAGTATTATCATCTACAAAAAATTCACAATAGCCGGTTCAAAAGACATACTAAAAAAGGGTGTGGTGATTTCATGTCATTATTGTCTTCCTTGTCCTATAACTTCTTCTTACATCAGTTTTCAGGTTCTAATTTAATTATTGCTTGCAAAATATAAAGTGCATGGAATATATAAATTAAACGTGACATTTCTTGTTTAAGCTTTTAACCCATAAGCGTGACCCTGGCTGATACTCTTAAGTGGTGGTATATGTTGGTACTCTTGTCAGGTTGTACGTTTGGTACTCTTGTCAGGTTGTACGTTTGGTACTCTTGGCTGGCTGTATGGTAGGTACTCTCGACTGATTATAAGGCTCTGGCTGCAACTCTTAAATACTACGCTTTCTGTTCTACTTATTAGTTCATCGCTAAACTGATCATCGTGACTGGAATTGACTCTTTTCCATTTTGGAGTTAATTTACGCGTCCGCATTCATCACTGAGTCAGAGTTTTTCTTCTAAACTCCCTCGTCCTATCCTAAATACTTGCTGAGAAAAATCAGTGAGACTGTCCTGGATTTGCTTTTAGCATTATTTTGGCGCCATTAGAAGAGTTTCCTCTTGTACAGTAGAAGACTGACAACCACGTCCATGTGCATACTTATTACTAATTTGAACTACATATCGACGGTCAGTAGTGTACCAGGAGGTCTAGAGGTATTGTCCCTATCTTTTAACCTGATAGGTGTGGGAGGGATGGGAGGGATGGCATGACGTCATGTTTGTTCGGCGTGTGTATGACGTCATGTTTGTTCTAAGGTATGTTTAGTATGACGTTGTGCGAAGGTTCGGGAGCTGCAGGTGTGGTGCAGATGTTTGTTTGGAGTGTGTGGGTTAAGAATGACGTTGTGTAAAGGTTCGGCTGGCATTGCGCCAGACAGGTGTTGTGCAGGTGTTGAAAACGTCAGTGATGTTCGAGAACAGTTTTTAAAAAGTATATAATAGTTTCTGTGTAGGTACGCCGTTATTCATATGTTTGCCGCTAAGCCAAGCATACACATGCTGTGCGAGCAGACGTTAGACTTGTAGAGTTAAAGTTATAGCAAGAGGTAAACTTTGAGTGTGGTATTTATATGTGATTGTTGTTGGGATGTGTTGAAGCACCATGAACACCAAAATCGGCACAACCGTGAGATTTACCAGTCGTGAAGACCTTCGCATACTTGTAAAGACTGTGATAAGCAGTTCAGCCGTATCGTCTGGTGCGACATGGAGAGTGTGATATGGACCAGGAAGTAACTAATTTTTTTTTTGTTTTATGTTTTAAAATATAAAATAAACATATTTAGAGGTATTCATACATAAAAAAAAAATTCAATCCAGCACAATCCTCGTCCCCTTTTAACTATCCCCCTCATTCATAATGAACACAATTCCCGTCTCTATATTTATTTATTTATTTTACTATGAGAGAGTATTTCCCAGTTCAAAAACGTTCGCACAATGTCATACTAAACCCACACAGCCTTCAACCCCTCCACAACACTTGTTGTGACGGTGTTCAGCACTTGTTGGCAGCTGTCCAGCAAACATGACGTCATACCATCCCTTCCAAGTTAAAAGGTAGGAATGATACCTCTAGACCGCCTGGCATACTACTAAGGTCTCACACTAGATGACACGCCCAGAGATAGGGTTGAACTTACGTAAACGGCTTGGCAAACCTAATCCAAACTCTGGCATGCAGACTATGTGGTTTGTGGAGTTAGGTTTATGTATTGAGTCACAAACGGGAGACAAACCTATTGAATTACTTTCTGTACAGGCATGTCGCGCTCTCAACAGCCTGTGACCTAAGTGGTCAGGTGGTCATTCTATTTGACGCGCCTGCCGGGAAAGATAATTCTAGGTTTGTGTATTTTATCTAAGTGTCCCCGTTGTGTGCTGTTGACCAAAAAACAGGGTGGGGTAGAACAAGCTCAGGTATTCTCCATTCTGTTGTCCTACAAGAATCTCCGTTGAGTGGATAGTGGAGATCTGATTGGGTTAAGCATGTTAGGAAATAACGACATGATCACTCAGTGAAGACAACACAGACCACACGCTGTTTACTTACCAAATAGCGCTAACAAATCGAGATTCTGAGGGAAAAAACGATGTGAAGGGGACATGAGGCAATACAAAAGACCATTGAAAACATGTCACTTGGTATTATATCAATGACCTGGGAATAGACATGCTGGACGGATGAAAGGATCGACGGATGGATGGAGAAGCCAATTTGTACATGTTTAAATTGTAATAGACATGAATGGATGACTTATCAGATGGCAGTGGTTGGGTAGTGCAGTGGTGGAACATTGGCGAATTGATGGCAAGATACATTGATGGGTAGATGTGTGGCAAAACGGATGAATGAGTGGATTGATTTGTAACGATTCATCAGAGGTGAAGAGGTGTTCCGAAGTTTCATCAGTAAGGAATCAGCATAAGAAATTAGGTTGTTTTGGTTTTCTCGTTTGCCCTGGTGTTTTCTTGCTCCAGAAAATGACCCTTGGCCTAACGCCCCAAACAAATTCAATTACCTGATCACAACAGTGATTCTGTCTTTCTTCATTTCACTCCCTGATTATCTCCCCAGTCCACGGCTTAAATTTTATACTAAATATCTTCCTAACCTTATAATTCAGAATATATTCATCGAGTGCAAACAGTAAATATTAATGATGAAATGGGGAAGTTTCAGCGCCCAAAAGTTTACATTAAAATGCATTTCATTCTATAAGATATATTACGAATATGCATCTGACGATCAAACATACTGTCTGTAATGATTTTAAAGAATTTGTCAGTAATAGGTAGTTATCAACAACACTGCAACCAATAAGACTGACAAATAAGAATGGCGTATCCATATACATATTCACCATGGATAAAATGTATTTTTTCTCACCATTTGCACTGTTATTGGTCTTAACGGAAATCTTTGAATTAAAATAATGACAGAAAACATACAGTTGTGTGTTCCATACAAACATTAAAATTATTTTGTCTTGGGCCTGAAGACCATATTGCACCTTCGTGACGAACAATAACATGAATAGTTATTTCGTAGATCTGTGGTGAATGGTTTAGTGGGTGGCTGGGAGAATTCATATGTTTTTTCCTTGTGCATATGCATAAACTGCTATCCGATGTGCTTTACTGGAGTTTCCTTGTTTTCAGACCCCATTTTGAGCCCCAGCTGTCTGAGGGTATAGCGTATCGTTTAAAGAGCCCAGAAAGGCCTCTTATCTGATCTCTTCCTCAGTAATAGGATATGACCTATGTCCGCAGGTACGTGGCCTGATTACACACTGAAAAACACAGCAGTCGGTACCCTTCACCAACTTCAAGGTTAACTTTACAACAGAGTATAGTTTTTAACAGAGTATACACTAAGCTTTGGTGGAGTAAAGATAACAAGGTTGCCAATTTAAATGTTAAACGCACCTGCTGCACGCATACGGGAAAGTCGCATATACAGACCAGCGTGCATGTGTCAGCTAACGTTCAGGTGTTAATCGGTATACAACTAACTGGATTGTTCTAAACTGAAACGCTTGTGTGTGAATGTCGTGGACCTAAGTCGGACAATGACCCGTGGTGTCTGAAATATCGGGTCTGAACGAGTGAACACTGAGTATGTATTTCTGATAACTTGTACTTTTCCAGCCCTGAACTCATTCCCAATATACGACTAACGAACACACCTAGGCGTTGGGTCTGATGCCACAAAGTAAGTCGTTTTTCATTGCAGTCTGAACTGAATATTCCATTGTCATGGATGGCGTTGTAGGATAATGAAATTAATATGTTTTACTTAAGTTTAGGATGGTTCTGGGGTTTTGGGGGGTTTTTTTTTTTTTTTGTTTTTTTTTCTCTTTTTTTTTCATTTGGAACTATATCTGTTATACCACGTTCTCAAAATCACAATTTAGGCGTCGAATCCGACATTCGTATAGTAGCCCTCAACCGAAATGGGCGTTCCAGGTCAAAACTCGCAAGACTAGTGTGCAAAAACGACAAATAACGCACACAGAACCAAGACAATATATAAATACAAAAATCGGATGGATTCATGCAAAGAGAAGCGGTCAACAGTTTGCAGTGATGACGAAGAGTGAATGATTATGGCTTAACGCCATGGTGAGACGTTATGAATGTTCTAGGCGGATGAATAAAATCAGCATCCAAGTCATGCACCATTTTAGTGTTTGTGGTGTCGATAATCAATTATGTATCTCAGTTGCGCTTTGATTTCAACTGTTCATATATCCAACATGACGATCACACTCAAGACGATGAAAAAACGGCCCCTAGGCCAGGTTTAAGCGGAATTAGGCACAATTATAAAGCAGAGCCGCAGAGATTCTGAACAGTGCGTTCGTATTTCCCAACAAGATAGGCGTATTCATGGCCAATTATAGGGTACTGCGTGTGATAGAAATGAGTACCGCACTGAAGAAACTTTGTGTAACGCTGAAAATATTTTAAATAGAGTCCATGGAGACACTGAACTGCCCTTGTAGTATATGTTCGAAGCACGGTGGATCAACTTAAGAGTCGCATCATGCTGAAGCCTTGGATAGGGCCGAGTATTTGCAGATACCTTGTGACTAGGTGCGGCCACAGGTCTGTTGTCATCGGTTCTGAGTTCCTCCGTTGCACTGTAAGTACAAGGTACATGGAAACATTCGCTGGGATGTTGGGCAAATAAAGTTGAAAGCAACAACCAATCAAATGGCCGATCAATCCATAAATCATACGTTCATAATATGGCTTTATGAATGTTTACAAGACTCCTTCCATTGGAAATGTCCTGTGGTAGGATACACCCGAGGATTGTGACAAATGAATAAAGACTGTTTTCGACAGGGCACCGAACAGGAAGTCTCACTGATCAGGAAAAAGCATTAAATAGGAGGCTGTGGTGATAAAGTACCTACTCTTAGAACTATACTGATGTTGACCAAAATTACGTTACGCTTAGCTGAGACTACTAACAACGTCGTACTAATAGTTTCCCCATGACCAACTGAAAATAATTAGTTTCGTCTAGAATTTGCATCTAATTTCATTAAAATAACGAGCTCGTGGAGGTTCGTCGTGGAGTTGTCTCTATTTCTAATATACAATAGCTGTTTGATTAATTCAAAGCTCTGTATTCCATATACGGAGAATCAAATAAAAAAGTCTATACCTGTTAAAGAGATTTGGCCAGATCATAAAAGAAAATCTTTTACTTTCGGTATGTAGAGTTCTGAATGATTCATTCATCCTTTTATTTATTTATTTATTTATTTATTTCATTGGTGTTTTACACCATATTCAAGAATAGTTGGTTTATATGGTTTATATATAATGCTGCCAGCATTGAAATGATGGACTACGTACAAAATGCGTCAGTACTTTTGACTATATGGAGCATGCATTTGCACAGAGAACATAGGGTACGAGATAAATATATGCTCCACATAAGACATATAATCTGGTGACGTTGACATCGGCCCGGCTATCAGCCCAAGTTGCCTATAATCTGCTGGAGTCCGAAGGGCAAGTGCTGATACGAGCAGAGAGCTGATAGTCGGATCGACATCAACACCGCCAGTTTATGATTTATATCATTATGTCATCGAATGTATATATGTATCAGTAAAGAGTCCTAATGATAGTTCAAAAAACGTTACTTTTGATTTTTGCGATGTAGGACAATCGAGATATCATAGTTCAAAGTAAACAAAAACGCCCAAGTAGGGAAAATCGAACGGGCCGTCATGCTGTAAATTTTAACCAGTCGAGGGCGAGATATTTCTACCACCGGAGGTGTCATCTCTTTCCACTGTGACGTTCCTAGTTTAAAATTGTGCCATGTAGAAGTAATGTTAAATCAATTGTTTTCTTTCTGATTACGAGACAATTCTGATATACTTTAAAGCCATTTTCAACGTTAAAGTGGTAGTGGAATACATCAGGGGTTATTCCCAAAGGTCTCAACCAGGAGGCCACACTTTGCACCACATAGGAGTGCCTCGTCTGTAATACTGAAGAGCGTAGGGTACGGATGACGAAGGGCTCCGCTTTGTCTACAACGGCATATACCACAGCCTGGTAAGAATTCCAGATTAACAGGTGATTTACAGAGTTACCAAGCACGTCATAAAAATGCCTATTCGCGTTTAGGTCTGTATGGACCTCCTCCTCTGACATAACTTTGGTTGTATTTTTTGTTGCCTTTTCTTTCAAGTATTGGCATGAATTAACAGTTATAATAAACCCTAATTCAGGTAAACTGACAAGAGGTTTAATTTCGCAGGTTACGTGTGACGTTTTGTCAACCATCACTCTGCCATTGAGGCTTCTGGTTTTGCTCTGAATGCTATTGTCATTAGTACACCGATGTCCACAACGTACACCGCGATCTTTGCTCGTAACCGGTCAACCGACCACACTCGATCATCGATGCCTTGACCAGTTATGCCACGTTTTTAAATCCAACTCTCGCTGTTTCGGCCGAGACTTTAAGTAAGGACATTTGCTAGCTACGTAACGAAGGTCGGGGAATTACCCACCACTCATAAACTTCACCATTGTCATATAAGTGAAAAAAAAAGAAAAATTTTCTTCTTCAAATTAAACGTGGTCAGATGTTTTGTTTCTATGGTTTTATGAATCATATGGAAAATGTGGGTCTCCAATGACGTCACACCGACTTTTCCTCTGGCCCTAAAAAAGAGCCAATAACAGACTGAGTTTCAGGATATGCGGAAAGAGAAGTGTTGCAAAACTTTCTTCATGTAATCCTATATTTACGATTGGATAAACGTGAAAATACGATGCTGCATGTGTGGACGTACACCTCAAAGTGGTATAAGTGTCCTCAACTTTTAGGGTAGTCTGACGCACAGATCTAGGTTGTTCAGTTATGGGTGTTTAGAGTGGAAGGTCCCATAGTTCGTGTAAGCAATGCCCGCAGAACGTTGCATATCTCTGGGTAAACACTTTACAATAACCTACTTAAAATATACTCTGAGTTATGAATAGGCTATTTGGAATACAATACTTGACAAACTGTAAGGATTATACAGGTTTCAAACTCGATTAACACGGCTATGAACTGTATCTGCGTAACCTCTTCATGACCAATTTTTTTGTCTTCTATCCCGCCAATTGTTATCATTTGCCATGTCAAGTTTACACCGTGTGAATATTGTGGATAGTATTTCATTTATAAATAATCATATATATGTAAATCTGGAAATCAAGACTTGATGTTATCAGCCGTTTAAGGTGAGAAATTATCCCAGAACCCTTAACGCATGTTAAAACCATTGAGTATTGTTTATTTTTTTTTCAAAAATAAGTTTAACCCCATAATGAGTAATTTTTCAATTACGCGATGGAAGTCGGTTTTATGACCGGACGAAGCAGACTGACCGGGATAAACCACCGTCTTTTGACAAGTAATTAACGAACTTCCCCTCAAGTGACTACAGAGTTAGGTAATATACGTCATAATGATGGGTCTAGTGGTCGTCAATAAAAGTAAGACAGCACAAACGGACCGACTCACGCCGTGGATCGCTGTCTGTCCGCAGAACTCTACAAACAACTTGAGCAGGAAAATCTGAAAACTCTCTGACCAGGAGAGTGGATACGATAGAATGTAGTGGAGTATAAGTAAAACTTTACGGTGTTGTTCTTTCATTCTTCATTCACGTTGTTTCAAAAAAATACAGTCTGCCATCACCTCTTTTAAAAGCGTGAATGTATATACTTTTACTTTGGCGGGGGTGGTGGGAAGAATTCGTCCTAAATGTCAAAAGACTTGTACATTTCCAAAAGATTGTTAGCCAGCAAATATCTCTTCATTACTTTTTTCCGCCAATGACAAATTTGGCTTTGTTTACCCAACTGTGAATCTCCGTTTCATTGAGAGTATCACAACCAAATAAAAGTTGTCCGACTGCCAGTCTCTTTATTTCTAAATATACCAGTGTCTGAACAGAGGCTGGCCGTCTGTAAGTCTCTGTTTGTTAACACCGGAGCCTATTAGAGAAAGCGATCGACTCAGAATCTGTGTGTTTGTGAATACCATAGCCTAAGAAAACGTGATCCGCAGTGAATACCTGTGTTTGAAAATATCACAGCCTAATGGAACGTGATATATTCTTAACACCGGCATTTGTGGACACCATACAGTCCTGTAGAAATTGATCCACTGTGAATATGTTTAGAGTACGATAGCCTTGTAGCGTGCGTACCTCCGATTTGCCTTGAATACTAGACCAGTTAGTATGGCATTAACCCCTTGTCAATCGTTCTTATGCCATGGCATCAACTGTCAGTCTCTGAGAATAAAATAAGTTAATCGAACGTGATCAGTTGTGGTTTAGAATAAGATAATCTAATAAAGAAATGGTAAGAATGAAGCTTCACACTTTATCCCAGTAAAACCTAAACCAATGGTTCAGAAGATAAACTGTATAATAATAGCTTCCACAATAGTTTGCTTACAAAAAGTCGACATCGCTGGGAGAAAACTTTGCTACTGCGTTTTGGAACTTTGAAAGCCAGGAACTAAAAAACATCTTCACGGAAGGCGCAAGTGCCTGAAAAGTAAAAAACTGTGTACTCCTCAAATGAAAGGCAACAGAAATACTTTAAGTCATTCTTACATCTTTGAAATGTTTGGAACATTTTTATTCCACACTTTGATTCTTCGTTTTTTTTCTTTTTTCTTTTTTTTTTTTTTTCTTTTTTTCCAAAAATGTTAAACCAATTTAGAATTGTAAATACCGGAACCTTAAATTAAAGAAAAAGTATAACTTATTGTGAAGTAAGGCAGTTGTGTTTTTTTAATTCCCTCTGATTAGGGAGTTTACCTCACCGGTGGGTATTACCTGCTGTAAATAAACCTGGCTCTTGTAAATATGTATTGCCCCCTGTTTACAATTGTCTATAATATGTGCACTACTCCTTGGATGGATGCTTTGTAAACACATTCCACATTACTTATATTTTTCGCTTATTTTTCACCATGAAGCTCTGAAATTTGGTACACATGTAGCTAAAGGCCTAAGCTGAAAATGGTCCCACAAAGATTGGATAATTTTCTAGTCTTAAAAATACTAGTAAAAGAATATTAGAGTTTCTAAAACTCTTAACTTTAAATGACAGCTAGGAACAATCTAAGATGAATATTGAAAATCGGTGGAACCATAGTTTAGTGCACTACTCACTTGTACACAAAATTTTGAAAATTGGCGAAAAAAATATCGCTTTGAAAAACAGCACTGTTATCTTTTTTAATTTTCCGCTTATTTTCGTTGATACGACAGTTAAGTAAATTTCGAAGAATATTTTTGAAATCAGCAGCTCTTTAGTTTTATTACATATATACATATCATTATATTTCATCAATATTTCGGACTACACAGGGCAAAGTGCATAGTTTTGTTGAAAAGGGTTCCAGTATCCTTCAGACTATATTTTCCAAAGCTATCCTTTTTTGAATTATGACAGGCGCTTAAATATCAATCCAAAAACTTACTAGAGTGAACTGAAGCTGGTTGATTAGAGATGATATCCCAGAAAATCATTATGCTCAAGATGTTTCGTAGACAACTAAGGCAAACTCTTATGCATAAAGAAGGTTATCTGTTAGATGTGCTCAAAGAAGGCCACTGTATGTTATTACATTTGAAATGGCACAGAAAGTTCCAAAAACTCAGTGAAGATAGATTTAGGGGCATTTTTGACATTTTCTAATATCATTGCCCTACACCCCTTTAAAGGGTGATACTTTGATCACTCAATCAATCAATCAACTAGTCAATCACACTGAATGTATGCTCATGAAACTGGGTAACGATTTAATACAAGAAACAAGAAAAAAAATAGTGTTTTGCGACAAAGAGGCTTAAATAAGCATACCTTCCTGTTTTAGAAGTATTGTGATGTTTAATATGGAGCACAATAATTGCTATTTGGCACTTACAAGTCTGTGAAATCTTAATATGCTCTGTTGAAACTGATTTCAATCGTATGTCGAGGGTTTATACACTATACGGCAACTTGGCGTGCGAAAAGCAAATCCTGTGGCTCTGCTAAAGCGGATGCAATTTGATAGTAAAAGCACGGGATGCTTGCAACGTAAAGATCGCTTCACTCCACACGTCTTCGCTCTGAGGATTCGCTTCAGGGCCCTACAAAATCACATATCAAATCAACGTATATGCTACCTTGAATGTATGCCTCCTGGAAACACTATCCAATTTGGACAACGTCCGCAGGAAGAAAAGAGAATGTAATGTATCTGAAGACTTCAATGTCAACTAGTGAATGTTGGCAAACAGACGTCAATGAGGGTGGACATTTCCTTGAGCTATCAACGCCTTACCAAGCCAAACTCAAATCAAAACAATGGCCAAAGAGCAAGCATGCATTACGCCAAAAATAACCCACTCGAGCATATATTGTACATGTATTTATGAAATTTTTCTGCAACAAAATCTGTGTAGTCTGCACAGGGTACCCCTCAAACGTCAGGCAACCGAATCTTAGATATAGCTTTCACTAGTCTTTATATTCATGTTTACTTTAAACTGTCGGATTCTTTCCCTTTAATTCGTGTGCATTTATGGAAAATTTCTTCTGTTCCGTTCGCTTTAAAAAGGGAATCTGATGACTGCCTCTGTTAGGGACAGAATAAAGCCGATATGGAGACATTGGCGACATATATTATCAGTACGATTAATAAGGCCCACCATTCAATCCAAGAATTTGACCGAATTTTTTCCCATCCAAAAAATATGTAAAAAACAAAAAGTAAAGATACTGCTTAAAGTTTTACAGATTTGAATAGTTTTTCTGCTAATGTTTCTTTCGTTTTTATATTAAATTCTGTTTTCTGGAAAACATGTTTGATCAGATGGCTAAATTAAAAGCCTCTCACCACTGGTGTCGCTTGGTCGAATCTACATCTCGCTGCTTGGGCTTCAGTTTCAAATCAATCGGTTGGCATGCATGGCAAGGAGTGGGGGTTAGCTCCACTTTCCTACACCCGTAAAAATGGCCTCTGTCACAGAGGATGCAAAAAAGGGAAACGCATAGGGTAACTTTCATCTTACCTATCGATAGACTTTTATTAGTTTAAAGTAAGGTAATTAATTAACTTATTAATTCATTTTCATTGTCAGTGAGGTTACACATTAATAATGTCCGAATGTCAATAATTCTAAAATAAACAAGAAGACTTCAGTCAGTCAAAAAACCAGGTCTCAGGAGACATTCATCTCAACAGCCCGTCTCGCCGCGAAAACTATGCGTTTCATTTTAGAGTGGGTTTATAAATGACAATTTCTTCAAACACCAATTATCTCAATGAATTAATCTTGCTTTCAGGCAGCCGTCCCACTCCAAGATGTCAACAATCTACCTTGGGCTTAGGCCCGCTGCAATCACATTAATGTGTTACTTAATTGTGACACCAAACTACAACTGCTTAGCCACCACTACTACGGAGACTAGCGCCGCTACTACTGTAGAAGCTTCCGCCATTACAGGAGAGAGCACAGCTATTACTATAGGCCCTTCCACCACTACCACTATGGCTACTACTGTCGGCTCTCCTGCCACCACTACTACAGAGGCCAGCATCGCTACTACTGCAGAATCTGTCGCCACTACTACTACAGAGCCTCCCGTCAATACTACTACAGAGACCAGCAGCGCTACTACAGCAGACTCTGTCGCCACTACTACAGAGTCTCCTATCACTCCTACAAAGATCAGCACGGTTACTACTGGAGAAACTGTCACCACTATTACTACACATGCCAGCAACGCTGCTACTGGAGAACCAATCGCCACTAATACCACAGAGACCACCAGTGCTACTACTGCAGACTCTGTCGCGACTACTACTATAGAGATCAGCACCGTTACGACTGCAGAAACTGCCACCACTACTCACAGAGAGACGAGCGAAGCTACTACCACAGGCCTTGCCACAACCACTAATAGAGAGGCCAGCACCGTTACTACTGCAGAAACTGCCGCCACTGCTACTACAAAGGCCAACACCGCTACTCTTGCAGGCCGTCTCGGTAGTACTACTGCAGAGGCTAAGAGCGCTACTGATGCAGGCTCTGCCACCACTACTACCACAGAGCTCAGTACTGATACTACCGCAGAAACGACCACCACCACTGCTACAGAGGCCAGCACCCCTGCTACCGCAGAAACGCCCGTCACTCTTACCACAGAGATCAGCACGGCTACTACTGCAGAGACCAGCACCGCTACTACTGCAGACTCTGTCGCCAGTCACTACTACAGAGTCTCCAGCGGCTAGTACTACAGAGATCAGCGCCGCTACGACTGCAGAAACTACCGCCACATATACTACAGAGAGAAGCAGCGCTACTACTGGAAGCCCTCCCTCTTTTAGTAGTGTAGAGGCTTCGAGCGCTCCTGCTGGCTCTGCCAACACTACTACTATAGGGGCCAGCACCGCTGCTACCGCAGAAACTACCGTCTCTCCGACCACGGAGATCAGCACGGCTACTACTGCAGAAACTGCCGCCACTACCAGTACACAGGCCAGCACCGTTACTACTGCAGAAACGCCCGTCACTCTTACCACGGAGATCAGCACGGCTACTGCTGCAGAAACTGCCGCCACTACTAGTATAGAGGCCAGCACCGCTACCGCAGAAACTACCGTCTCTCCGACCACGGAGATCAGCACGGCTACTACTGCAGAAACTGCCGCCACTACCAGTACACAGGCCAGCACCGTTACTACTGCAGAAACGCCCGTCACTCTTACCACGGAGATCAGCACGGCTACTGCTGCAGAAACTGCCGCCACTACTAGTATAGAGGCCAGCACCGCTACTACTGCAGAAACGCTCGCCACTCTTACCACAGGAATCAGCACGGCGACTACAACAGAAACCTCTACGACCACTGCTACAGAGGCCAGCACTGCTACTACTGCAGACTCTGTCGCCACCACTACTACAGAGTCTCAGCGGCTGGTACTACAGAGATCAGCACCGCTACTGCTGCAGAAACTACGCGCACATCTACTAAGAGAGGAGCGCCGCTGCCTACTGCAGAAACTGCCGCCACTCCTACCACAGAGACCAGCAGCGCCACTGCAGACTCTGTCACGGGCCACTACTACAGAGTCTTCTGCCACTACTAAATTACCAGAGATCAGCACGGCTACTACTGCCAGACACTGCCACCACACTACACCTGAGACAGGCAGAGCTACTGGCGCAGGCCTTGCCACAACCACTAATAGCACCGTTATACTGCCAGAAACTGCCGCCACTGCTGCTACCAAGGCCAAACACCGCGCTATCTTGCCGGGCCAAGTCTCGGTAATTACTACTGCAGGGCTAAGAGCGCTACTGATCACGGGCTCTGCCACCACTACTACCACAGAGCTCAGTGCTGATGCTACCGCCAGAAACTGACCACCACCACTGCTACAGGGCCAGCACCCTGCTACCGCAGAACGCCCGTCCTCTTACCACAGGATCAGCACGGCTACTACTGCAGGACCAGCTGCCGCTACTACTGCAGACTCTGTCGCCAGTACTACTACAAGGTCTCCAGCGGCTAGTGCTACAGGATCCAGCGCCGCTTCCGACCAGAGCTACCGCCACATATGCCTACCACGGAGAGCAGCGCTACTGCTGGAGCCCTCACTCTTTTTAATTGGTGTAGAGGGCTGGGGGCGTCTAACTGGCTCCTGCCAGCACACTACTACCCTATGGGGACCGGGCACCGCTGCTACCGCAGAACTACCGATCTCCGACCACGGAGATCAGCGCAGCTCACTGCTGCAGAACTGCCGCCACTACCAGTGCACAGACCCGGCGCGCCGTTACTACTGCAGAAACGCCCGTCACTCTTACCACGGAGATCAGCACGGCTACTGCTGCAGAAACTGCCGCCACTATAGTATAGAGGCCAGCACCGCACCTACTGCAGAAACATCGTCACTCTTACCACAGGAATCAGCACGGCGACTTCTGGCAAGAAACCTCTACGACCACTGCTACAGGGCCAGCACTGCTGCTACTACTGCGAGACTCTGTCGCCACCACTACTACAGGAGTCTCCAGCGGCTAATTGCTACAGAGATCAGCACCGCTGCACCTGCAGAAACCGCCGCCACATCTACTAGAGAGGAGCGCCGCTACTGCTGTAGAAACTGCCACTCCTACCACAGGAACCAGCAGCGCTACTGCTGCGGAGCTCTGTCGCGACTTCTACAGAGTCTTCTGCCACTACTGAGTACAGAGACCAGCACGGCTACTACTGCAGAAACTGCCACCACTACTCACAGAGACGAGCGAAGCTACTAAGCGCAGACGCCCTTACAACCACTAATGGGAGGCCAGCACCGTTACTGCAGAAACTGCCGCCACTGCTAACACTACAAGGCCAACACCGCTACTCTTGCGGGCCGTCTCGGTATTACTACTGCCAGCAGAGGCTAAAGAGCGCGCTACTGATGCGAGGGCTCTGCCACCACTACTACCACAGGCTCAGTACTGATACTACCGCACAGAGCAGCCCACCACCACTGCTACAGGGCCAGCACCCTGCTGCCGCAGAGCGTAGATCGCTCTTGCCACGGGATCAGCGCGGCTGCTGCTGCGAGACCAGCACCGCTACTGCCAGACTCTGTCGCCAGTACTGCTACAGGTCTCCAGCGGCTAGTACTACAGGATCAGCGCCCGCTACGACTGCAGAACTACCGCCGCATATGCTACACGGAAACGGCTATACTGGAAGCCCTCCCTCTTTTAGTGGTGTGGGGGCTTCGAGGCGCTCCTGCTGGCTCTGCCAGCACTACTACTATGGGGGCCAGCACCGCTGCTACGCAGGAAACTACCGTCTCTCCGACCACGAGGAATCAGCACAATACTACTGCAGAAACTGCCGCCACTACCAGTACACAGGCCAGCACCGTTACTACTGCAGAAACGCCCGTCACTCTTACCACGGAGATCAGCACGGCTGCTGCTGCGGAAACTGCCGCCACTACTGGTATAGAGGCCAGCACCGCTACTACTGCAGAAACGCCCGTCACTCTAACCACAGAGATCCAGCACGGCGACTTCACCAGCAGAAACCTCTACGACCACTGCTACGGAGGCCAGCACTGCTGCTACTGCAGATTCTGTCGCCACCACTACTACAGAGTCTCCAGCGGCTGGTGCCTCGAGATCAGCGCGCTACCAAGATCAGCACCGCTACCACTGCAGAAACTACCGCCACATCTACTAGAGAGAGGAGCGCCGCTACTACTGTAGAAACTGCCGCCACTCCTACCACAGAGACCAGCAGCGCTACTACTGCAGACTCTGTCGCGACTACTACTACAGAGTCTTCTGCCACTACTAGTACAGAGACCAGCACGGCTACTACTGCAGAAACTGCCACCACTACTCACAGAGAGACGAGCGAAGCTACTAGCGCAGGCCTTGCCACAACCACTAATAGAGAGGCCAGCACCGTTACTACTGCAGAAACTGCCGCCACTGCTACTACAAAGGCCAACACCGCTACTCTTGCAGGCCGTCTCGGTAGTACTACTGCAGAGGCTAAGAGCGCTACTGATGCAGGCTCTGCCACCACTACTACCACAGAGCTCAGTACTGATACTACCGCAGAAACGGCCACCACCACTGCTACAGAGGCCAGCACCCCTGCTACCGCAGAAACGCCCGTCACTCTTACCACAGAGATCAGCACGGCTACTACTGCAGAGACCAGCACCGCTACTACTGCAGACTCTGTCGCCAGTACTACTACAGAGTCTCCAGCGGCTAGTACTACAGAGATCAGCGCCGCTACGACTGCAGAAACTACCGCCACATATACTACAGAGAGAAGCAGCGCTACTACTGGAAGCCCTCCCTCTTTTAGTAGTGTAGAGGCTTCGAGCGCTCCTGCTGGCTCTGCCAACACTACTACTATAGGGGCCAGCACCGCTGCTACCGCAGAAACTACCGTCTCTCCGACCACGGAGATCAGCACGGCTACTACTGCAGAAACTGCCGCCACTACCAGTACACAGGCCAGCACCGTTACTACTGCAGAAACGCCCGTCACTCTTACCACGGAGATCAGCACGGCTACTGCTGCAGAAACTGCCGCCACTACTAGTATAGAGGCCAGCACCGCTACTACTGCAGAAACGCTCGTCACTCTTACCACAGGAATCAGCACGGCGACTACAACAGAAACCTCTACGACCACTGCTACAGAGGCCAGCACTGCTACTACTGCAGACTCTGTCGCCACCACTACTACAGAGTCTCCAGCGGCTAGTACTACAGAGATCAGCACCGCTACCACTGCAGAAACTACCGCCACATCTACTAGAGAGAGGAGCGCCGCTACTACTGCAGAAACTGCCGCCACTCCTACCACAGAGACCAGCAGCGCCACTACTGCAGACTCTGTCGCGACTACTACTACAGAGTCTTCTGCCACTACTAGTACAGAGATCAGCACGGCTACTACTGCAGACACTGCCACCACTACACACAGAGAGACGAGCGAAGCTACTAGCGCAGGCCTTGCCACAACCACTAATAGCACCGTTACTACTGCAGAAACTGCCGCCACTGCTACTACAAAGGCCAACACCGCTACTCTTGCAGGCCGTCTCGGTAGTACTACTGCAGAGGCTAAGAGCGCTACTGATGCAGGCTCTGCCACCACTACTACCACAGAGCTCAGTACTGATACTACCGCAGAAACGGCCACCACCACTGCTACAGAGGCCAGCACCCCTGCTACCGCAGAAACGCCCGTCACTCTTACCACAGAGATCAGCACGGCTACTACTGCAGAGACCAGCACCGCTACTACTGCAGACTCTGTCGCCAGTACTACTACAAAGTCTCCAGCGGCTAGTACTACAGAGATCAGCGCCGCTACGACTGCAGAAACTACCGCCACATATACTACAGAGAGAAGCAGCGCTACTACTGGAAGCCCTCCCTCTTTTAGTAGTGTAGAGGCTTCGAGCGCTCCTGCTGGCTCTGCCAACACTACTACTATAGGGGCCAGCACCGCTGCTACCGCAGAAACTACCGTCTCTCCGACCACGGAGATCACCACGCCTACTGCTGCAGAAACTGCCGCCACTACTAGTATAGAGGCCAGCACCGCTACTACTGCAGAAACGCCCGTCACTCTTACCACAGGAATCAGCACGGCGACTACAACAGAAACCTCTACGACCACTGCTACAGAGGCCAGCACTGCTACTACTGCAGACTCTGTCGCCACCACTACTACAGAGTCTCCAGCGGCTAGTACTACAAAGATCAGCACCGCTACCACTGCAGAAACTACCGCCACATCTACTAGAGAGAGGAGCGCCGCTACTACTGTAGAAACTGCCGCCACTCCTACCACAGAGACCAGCAGCGCCACTACTGCATACTCTGTCGCGACTACTACTACAGAGTCTTCTGCCACTACTAGTACAGAGATCAGCACGGCTACTACTGCAGAAACTGCCACCACTACACACAGAGAGATGAGCGAAGCTACTAGCGCAGGCCTTGCCACAACCACTAATAGAGAGGCCAGCACCGTTACTACTGCAGAAACTGCCGCCACTGCTACTACAAAGGCCAACACCGCTACTCTTGCAGGCCGTCTCGGTAGTACTACTGCAGAGGCTAAGAGCGCTACTGATGCAGGCTCTGCCACCACTACTACCACAGAGCTCAGTACTGATACTACCGCAGAAACGGCCACCACCACTGCTACAGAGGCCAGCACCCCTGCTACCGCAGAAACGCCCGTCACTCTTACCACAGAGATCAGCACGGCTACTACTGCAGAGACCAGCACCGCTACTACTGCAGACTCTGTCGCCAGTACTACTACAGAGTCTCCAGCGGCTAATACTACAGAGATCAGCGCCGCTACGACTGCAGAAACTACCGCCACATATACTACAGAGAGAAGCAGCGCTACTACTGGAAGCCCTCCCTCTTTTAGTAGTGTAGAGGCTTCGAGCGCTCCTGCTGGCTCTGCCAACACTACTACTATAGGGGCCAGCACCGCTGCTACCGCAGAAACTACAGTCTCTCCGACCACGGAGATCAGCACGGCTACTGCTGCAGAAACTGCCGCCACTACTAGTATAGAGGCCAGCACCGCTACTACTGCAGAAACGCCCGTCACTCTTACAACAGGAATCAGCACGGCGACTACAACAGAAACCTCTACGACCACTGCTACAGAGGCCAGCACTGCTACTACCGCAGAAACTACCGTCTCTCCGACCACGGAGATCCGCACGGCTACTACTGCAGAAACTGCCGCCACTACCAGTACACAGGCCAGCACCGTTACTACTGCAGAAACGCCCGTCACTCTTACCACGGAGATCAGCACGGCTACTGTTGCAGAATCTGCCGCCACTACTAGTATAGAGGCCAGCACCGCTACTACTGCAGAAACGCTCGTCACTCTTACCACAGGAATCAGCACGGCGACTACAACAGAAACCTCTACGACCACTGCTACAGAGGCCAGCACTGCTACTACTGCAGACTCTGTCGCCACCACTACTACAGAGTCTCCAGCGGCTAGTACTACAAAGATCAGCACCGCTACCACTGCAGAAACTACCGCCACATCTACTAGAGAGAGGAGCGCCGCTACTACTGCAGAAACTGCCGCCACTCCTACCACAGAGACCAGCAGCGCCACTACTGCAGACTCTGTCGCGACTACTACTACAGAGTCTTCTGCCACTACTAGTACAGAGATCAGCACGGCTACTACTGCAGAAACTGCCACCACTACACACAGAGAGACGAGCGAAGCTACTAGGGCAGGCCTTGCCACAACCACTAATAGAGAGGCCAGCACCGTTACTACTGCAGAAACTGCCGCCACTGCTACTACAAAGGCCAACACCGCTACTCTTGCAGGCCGTCTCGGTAGTACTACTGCAGAGGCTAAGAGCGCTACTGATGCAGGCTCTGCCACCACTACTACCACAGAGCTCAGTACTGATACTACCGCAGAAACGGCCACCACCACTGCTACAGAGGCCAGCACCCCTGCTACCGCAGAAACGCCCGTCACTCTTACCACAGAGATCAGCACGGCTACTACTGCAGAGACCAGCACCGCTACTACTGCAGACTCTGTCGCCAGTACTACTACAAAGTCTCCAGCGGCTAGTACTACAGAGATCAGCGCCGCTACGACTGCAGAAACTACCGCCACATATACTACAGAGAGAAGCAGCGCTACTACTGGAAGCCCTCCCTCTTTTAGTAGTGTAGAGGCTTCGAGCGCTCCTGCTGGCTCTGCCAACACTACTACTATAGGGGCCAGCACCGCTGCTACCGCAGAAACTACCGTCTCTCCGACCACGGAGATCAGCACGCCTACTGCTGCAGAAACTGCCGCCACTACTAGTATAGAGGCCAGCACCGCTACTACTGCAGAAACGCCCGTCACTCTTACCACAGGAATCAGCACGGCGACTACAACAGAAACCTCTACGACCACTGCTACAGAGGCCAGCACTGCTACTACTGCAGACTCTGTCGCCACCACTACTACAGAGTCTCCAGCGGCTAGTACTACAAAGATCAGCACCGCTACCACTGCAGAAACTACCGCCACATCTACTAGAGAGAGGAGCGCCGCTACTACTGTAGAAACTGCCGCCACTCCTACCACAGAGACCAGCAGCGCTACTACTGCAGACTCTGTCGCGACTACTACTACAGAGTCTTCTGCCACTACTAGTACAGAGATCAGCACTGCTACTACTGCAGAAACTGCCACCACTACTCACAGAGAGATGAGCGAAGCTACTACCGCAGGCCTTGCCACAACCACTAATAGAGAGGCCAGCACCGTTACTACTGCAGAAACTGCCGCCACTGCTACTACAAAGGCCAACACCGCTACTCTTGCAGGCCGTCTCGGTAGTACTACTGCAGAGGCTAAGAGCGCTACTGATGCAGGCTCTGCCACCACTACTACCACAGAGCTCAGTACTGATACTACCGCAGAAACGGCCACCACCACTGCTACAGAGGCCAGCACCCCTGGTACCGCAGAAACGCCCGTCACTCTTACCACAGAGATCAGCACGGCTACTACTACAGAAACTGCCACCACCACTACTACAGAGGCTAGTACTTCAGACTCTGTCGCCAGTACCACTACAGATTCTCCAACCGATACTACTACAGAGATCAGCTCGGCTACGACTGCACAAGCTGCCGCCACAACTCCTGCAGAGACGAGCGCCGGGACTACTGCAGGAGCTACAGCCACTACTACTACAGAGGCCAGCACCACTAGTACTCTAGGCTCTCTCGCTGCTTCTACTACAGAAACCGGCATAGCTACTGCTGGAGAAACTGCCGCTACTACTACTACAGAGGCCAGCGCCGCTACTACTGCAGAAACTGTCGTCACTACTACTACAGAGGCCAGCACCACTAGTACTGTAGGATCTCCCGCCACTACTACTATAGACTCTCCAACCGATACTACTACAGAGATCAGCACGGCTACGACTGCACAAGCTGCCGCCACAACTCCTACAGAGACGAGCGCCGGGACTACTGCAGGAGCTACAGCCACTACTACTACACAGAAGAGCACTACTACTAGTGTAGGGTTTCGCGCCACTACTACAGACACCGGGTTAGCAACTACTGCAGAAACTGCCGCCACTCCTACTACAGAACGGAGCATCGCTACTACTGTAGGCCCTCTCGCTGCCACTAATACAGAGGCCAGCACCACTCCTACTGATGGGGCCATTACTGCTGTTACTACAGGCGCTCTCGCACAGCTAACTACGACTACTGCGCAGCCCACCACGACTAACCGGGCCTTTAATTTAGGTACCGTAACTATACTATCATATCCCTATTGACAGGTCTTGTAGACGTAACATATACTTTCATTTTAGCATCTAAACGAATATTTTATCCTGTACTGAAAGCGTGTGCCAATCGATAGGCACCTTGCAAATTTGTCGACAAAAATCCGTACTCGCACGAGCGATATCTTGGTTCTTGTGTATGAAAAGATTGTGGCTGGCTATGGCTTAAAACAGTCGGCATATATAATGTTTAGATCAGGCTTTAATTTTGGTTTACATATTTTTCATGAATCTTTCACAAATGAGGTGAGAATTTTGCAAAATAATTAAGTCTACCGAATGTAAGTAAAAGTCTGTTGATCAGTTATCATACGACTCGATGGTACACTGCACACGTGATCGCACGTTTGGAAACCGATATCTTTGATTGTCCATTAATTAATTTGTATAAAAATCAATGAACTGACAAAAGATTCACACAACTAGTTTTTGTTTTTGTTTTTTGTTTTTCTTTTTTTCTTTTTTTTTTTGTCATACAAAGAGCTGTTTGAGAACGGTGAAGCCACCGGAGACTCGATGTTAACGGGAGATGATCAACTAAGATCTGTTAATGTCCAGTATGGCTTTCCTGTGGGAAGCACCCGGGTCAACCAGATTTACGTAAGTGTCATGAGTCTGTGTGCTTTATGCTACACGTCATTTGTCTGTTAAAACACATCTTATGGGAGTTATCTTTTTACAGCCGTTGTGTGTGGGATGACAATATGTCATCAGTTATAGGCCTACTTTTATGGATTATTGATCATTACGCCATATAAAATTCCATACCATTTATATCTGACATCTGTACCTTTATGGCCACTGTGCTTTACATAGCCTTTCATTCCAATTACATGTACGTCTGACATTTATACCTTTATGACTATTATATGCATTTCATGAAATATTTATAGACTTTATCACTACCAATTATCTTGATATTACTCCTGCTGGGACTGTTAGAATGTATTTCTTTACAGATTTCTACCAATGGTTATGTAGCATTGGGTCAATACTATAACAGCTTTTCCCCGCAAAGTTTGAACCTTTTGCGGGACAATCTTCCAGGAATCATTTGCCCTTTCTGGGCTGATTCGGTAGCATTTGGCATAAAAGAAGACTCTGTGGTTTACTACAAAACATCCACTAAAGATCTGGCCGATTCTTCTAATCAATACCTTGAAAGAACAGACGCTGATTTGTTCGCGAAGGTAGATGAACAAATTCGATTGTCCATGGGCTACCGTGATTTCCATGTTCGCTGGATTCTAAAGGTAACCTGGAAAAACCTCAGGCCCCACGCTACAGGATATACCGCCAAGCAGGTAAGTGGTGTGTAAGGCTACGTGGTTAAATATAAAGCGGTATACGTGTCTACAACGGCAGGATTAGCGCTATGTGTGGTACAATGCAGACCCCGATCTAACAGCCAAATATACCACTACCCTTCAACACATATATACAGAACGTTGAAGTAAGTCGTCTTTGAGTTCACAAGGACAGATTATGAGAGCTTAAATGATTTATCTAAATGCTGTAAGCCCGAATGGAGCTGAAGAATTTTACTGTATTAAATATAGTAAACACGGGTCCCCTGAGTGCTTGTTGTCATGTACTACCGAAAACCATTATTTCAAATGGTGTAATTTGAGCTGATTGAAATCTATTTTAAGTCGGATATGAACAAATCCTTCAGTTGCCCACTACGCGGCCCGAGATATCGAGGGCAAAAGAGTTGAAAATGGATTATCTATAAACACTGTTTACAGTGTAATATACAAAAGCTGCAAGTTGTATTTTCGTGGATTTTTCCATACAGAGAAACACCTTCCAAGTCTTCCTAGCAACAGACTACATTAATTCTTTCACGGGTTTTCTCTATGGCACTGGCCAGATGTTATGGGATGAGTCTAATGTCTACCGAGCGCCAGTAGTCGGAGTTTTCTCCGGCGGTCTCTACCCATATAACAGATTCTCAGCCACACCACAGGCCTTTCGAATCGACGGTTACGCGGGAAACACGGGTACGTTTAAATGGTTCTAAAGTCAGTTTAGGCTATATCTATATCCTTCGACAGGTTTACTGATAAAGTGAGGTTGACAGACTCAACTTGTTTTTGTTTTTGCAAATTACAAATAAAGGTTTCTTTCCGTTTTATAGATTACTGCAGTTCCAATAAGTTATTCGCGGTATTAAAGTCTGTTTGAAGAACAGGCCCAATTTCATTTGAACGATGACAACCGTATATGGAGAAAACGTGGCACAGCCCGGAGAATCCGAGCAGCGACCGGAGAAAGCCGCGCAACGATCGGAGAAAGGCGAGCACCGACCATTCATTCATTCCTTCATACTGATGCCTGAATCCTCCTCTTGAATGTTTTCAATCACTACTTTTACGTCTGAATACACAGGTCAAATTGGCACATGGTTGTACCGTCTGGACACCAGCACGCAATTCACCCGAGGCCCAACAATTGAGTGTATTCAGTGGTATGTTCAGGAGGCACATTGGAGGAATGAGGCACAGTTTCTGAATAGATGGCTCGAACCGTGCCCTTGTTCTGGCTTCATGGCTTGGCTTGACTGGAACTTCGTTGGTATAGGTCGCAACTGTTACACACAGCTCTTCAATTCCTTTGGAGACTCAGCGACACGGGTAGGCTACCCTTTTTTAGCTGGGACAATGTAGATTTATATATATATTTTTTTTATTTCATTATCGATTAATAGCATGTTCAAGAATGTTTCATTTAATAAAAATAGATATGTTGGCAGTGAAATGGTGAAATGTTTAATATCCGTATCTTTTAACATTAGGAAATTACACCATAGAGAGGTTCCCTCTCGCCTCTGCAGGAGGTCCCATGACTGAAATGGATGCAGCAGGTAGTACGGCCCAGTACAATTTAGCCTTACCTCGGTCATCTGATGAAATTTTCTGACCACAAACATTCATTTATAGTTTTTGTTCAAATTCACGATGTACATTTAAAATTGATACTCTGATTTGTTACAATATTTCCTTCGCTCGTGCACTACACTGGTCTCGAATTACCTGAAGGCATCTGGTATAGCGAGAATGGGTTTTTTTCAAGGTGTATATTTGCAAAGATATTGAAAATTTGCAAATTCTTCAGCACATGCATTATATTCCAAGGACGACTGATCGCGGACTATTGATTTCAGAGAGTTACAACACGTTTATTAAAACAAGAATGAATAAGTGACACGGATACCTTGTTGTTTGTCAAACCCAGATAAAGCATTGGATGATAGCTTCCATTATTAAAAAAAAATTAAATTTTGTTTTCAGGTATGCTGTTACTCAAGTTTTTTCGGCTTTTTGCTCACCTCGAGCAGATCTCGCAGCTCCCTGGCTCGGTATCACCCTTTGTTTGACCGTCGTCGTCATTACCTATATGACGAAATACCCCGACAAACCTGTTGTCTTCGTTCTAACTTGTGCAATCTGTATGAGGAACTCAGACCTGTTGATAGATGCCTGTTATACCGTGCTCCCATCTTTGGTGAGTTGGTGTTGTAGCTAAAATAATAGTGCACAACACATAAAAGAAAACAGAAAAAGAGTCCGTCCTTCCAACGTTTCATATCCCTTGTTGATGAATGTACGCCATATGGCGACGAGGAGTCATTAGAATTAATATATGCTGAGTTTCCTCGTGGCAGGGCGAGGCCATGCCGCCAAAGTGCTGCCGCCACTGGAACATCATGCCGAAGATATCAGATATTACACCCCACCCAGTCACATTATCGTGACACCGGGCCGACTAGTCCTGTTTCCTTGGGTCGTCTCCTGTTGACAAAAGACCTCCCTTCACATTACTCAATCAACTCAAGGAAACCCATGCTGCCTGAAGAACAGTATTTAAAACACAAGCATCAGCTTGAATTTTCCCAAAGCTAGAACAGTTAGTCAGTCAAAATTTACTGGAACTTGTACCAGTACAGGCCTACTGTTGATCTCTGTCTTGAGAAATGAATAGCTTCCATTTGGGTATGAGCTTGTGCATTTTTGATTAATAATTCTCACACAGTGTTTGTCTTACATGTCTTCAAACCTGTTTTCAGCTATATTTTGGGGGGATCCCCATATTAAGACACTGGACGGCAAAGGCTACACGTTTAACGGATGGGGCGAATTTACTATGCTTAATGTGATTCGGAAGGACAATGACACCTTGCGTCAGACGATACAGGGGAGAACAGATCGCGCCCTCGACTCGGATGGTAATTTCACGTACGCCACTGTCTTCAGTGCATTCGCTGCTAAGGATTTTGAGAACAACGCAACTTTTCACGTAGAGCTGACACGTCTGAAAGATGGTAAGACACTTGGCTGTATCATATGGACTTACAATTCTGAACATGTGGTAATGTGTTTGTCCTGCACAGGACATGAACGCATGATCTGTGTATTCAATAGTTTGTCTGAACATCAGATAATTTGCTTTGTGGCGCAAAAGAAATAAAGAAATGGTCCGTATGCTGATTAATTTGCCTGAATATTTGATAGTTTATTTGTCTCTCACAAGGCATGAACGGGTATGGAAATGGAACTCTGAATATGCCAATATCCGTTCGTTCCCGTGCAAGATATCATCGAATGATTCGTGTATTCAGTAGTTTGTTCAGAACATCGAATAATTTGTTTGTCATCCTCGCGCATGAAGACATGAAGGAATGGTCCGTATATTCATTAGATAGTCTGAATATTTCATCATTTGTTAGTCAGGAGCGTGTATGGAAGTGTATTCATTAGTTCGTCTGAATATGTCTTAATTTGTTTGTTTCCCACAAGGCATGAACGTGTATGGCAATGGTCAGGATTACACTCTTCAGTTTCGACAAGACCCGGCTTTCCAAACACAGACGACCAGTTTAGGACTAAGACGCTCGGGCAACAATAGCGTCATTTTCAGCTTCACAAACGGTAGGCCTGCGTATTGCTCTTTACAGCCTCTTCTCTGTCAGCAATGTAATTTCAAAGAACGGATTATTTCCTGACTTGAAGATTTCAGGTAAACTTCCATACATTGAGTTATTAATCCAAAATGTTACAGTAAAGCTTATGCGTCATGTAAAGTTTATAAAAACGAACATACATGCCTGATGCAGATTTTATGTTCAGAACACAACTGTCAGTGTCTGGTTAAGATTTTGTGAAGTAGAGTTTTCATTACCATCAACTTTTAAGGATCAGAAGCCTTCTTTATAATCAGATTAGATTGCTCTCTGTTTATACGCAAAACTGTGTTATTCTGACACACTGTTTTTCTTCAGTATATACTTCTCGCAAGCTTCGCTTTCTCTCTTTAGGGTTTGATACTTTCTGATTTCGCAGGCTTTTACACTTTCAAGTCAGGGTTTGATACTTTCGGATTTTGTAGGTTTTATACATTCTGATTTACAGTTTTAGAGTGTGGAATTATTAATACAGTGCATCGTTCTGATATACAATTTTTCTTTATGTTCAAGCACTCTATAGCTTTCCACGCGCCCTTGCCATATTAAGAAATGAAATTTTTAAGCACACTTTCCGTTCAGATACACAGCTGTTAAGCACCATTGAACTTTGGTGTCCAAATAGCCTGGAATAACGTCGTAAGACACAGATATATATAAAGTTTTTAATATACATACACTGGAACTTACATGTATATTCAATTACAGTTTATATGTTCAGCTATACACAACCTCCAAGCTTTGACAGGCCTGCTCACGTTTCAAATACTCAGTGCTAAACTATAGATGTGTTCTTTGTGTTTCAGGATTAAACGTGAATATCACATATCAGCAAGGTTTGTTAGATATGGCCGTGTCCGTGTCCCGGAATTTCAACAGTACTTACCGGACAGCTGGACTCCTGGGTGTCCTCGATGGGAAAACAGACAACGACTTCACTCTTCCGAATGGCTCGGTGATTGGCTCGAACTCATCAGAAAAGGAAATCTATGACGGATTCGGAATCCACTGTAAGAAATCGCTTTTGAATCTGGCCCAAGTTCATATCGTATGTTTTTATCTGCTTTCCTTTCCGATTTAATGTAAATCGGCTGTAACATCTTTATCCTGTTACCTAAGAACTAACCTTCATGGTGCGCTCTTTCATGGGGGAAAAAATTTGGCCTTTATGCTGTCCATATGTCTTCAAGTCACAGCGTTATTATTTTTGTCTGCGCTTCTTTAGGCTTTAAAATATATCCCTTGCAATACTTCTATTGTTTTAATTAAGAAATATATTTCACGGTTTGTTGTTTTATGTGAGGTTGGGAAATCAGAAGTACTAAGCGGCCTTAATGTAAGAAATTATACATGCGTGAAGAGACAAATGGTAGTCGCCAAATCACTTTTTTATGTAGACATCTCGTGTGAACATCTATAACCGCCAACCGTACCACTTTATTTTTTCTCTCTCTCTCACTCTTTCTGTGTGTGTGTGTGTGTGTGCGTGTGTGTCTGTGTGTGTGTGTGTGACCTAAAATCACTGATAATCATGATTATTTGTGTATGGTTTACTTCTAAGCGATGCACATGGCGCCAAATATAGAAGGAACCATGAAATGGATGATTGACAATTATTTTTATTTCATCATAAACCCTTGACAACATTAAACCTTCTTATATCAATAATCCATGACAATATCTATCCCGCTTACATCTCTAACTTTTGACAACATATATTCCTTCGGTTATTAATGACTATTTACAATATTAATCCCTATTTCTTTGGTAACTTTTGATAGCAATAATTCGATTACATCAATAACCAAGGACATATATTAATCCTTCTTACATCAGTAATATTTGGCAACATTAATCCTTTCGTTATCCATGACTATTCACAACATTAAATCCCTAATACAGCCTCAGTAACAATATTCCTTCTTGCATCAATAATCCTTGACGACATTAATCCTCGTTTTTTCAATGTGTCTCAATCTTTGGTCATGCCCTTGGTTTTCTAACCTCGGTTCTATCTGGGATACAATATGAGATCATATATCACATAGTCTGTCATTTGGCTCTACACTCGGTTCTACCCCTTTCTCTACGCTCTGCTCTAAACTCGATTCTGTGCTTGGCTCTATCACTGGTTCTGCATCATTCGTTGTATTCCCCTAGCTCTGCCCTAATTAGTTATATAGTCTAGGTAGTATATGCTTGATCCTATACCATTGGTCCTACATCGTGGCTCTATCAGTGGTGGTACCCTTAATTCTATTACTTTAATTTTATACCCTAAATTCTATACCTTTGACTCTACTCTGGTTTCGAGTGTAACCAAATTTTCCTTTTTCCTCAGGGCAAATTAATGTGAATAGATCTTACTTTCGCTACCGGGCTGGAGAGAAACCGGAGGATCATGTTCACCCTGATTTTCGACCACGTTTCTTGGAGGATTATCCGGAGGGCGATCAGCAAAAGGCTAAGAATAAGTGTCACGACAACATCGAATGTCAGTTTGACTTCCTAGCCACAGGAAACGAGGGTGTGGCCTTAGCGTCCTTAAAAACCAGCGTTGATTCGGAATCCAATGCGAAAACGTTGAGTAAGTGTAGTGAACTCATTACACTTGCCGGTCTCACATGTCCAGCGCCCATTACACGCCTTCATCGTCTTATTTTCTATGCGTCTGAAGACAGCTCGTAAACCCAACCTTTTGCAGTAAACTAAATTTGTCGTAAAACTTTTAGCGTGCGGTTCAAAATTTATTTATTTACGCGTTTCACGTCGTACTCAAGAATATTTTACTTTAAAGACGGCGGCTAGCGTTATGGTGGGAAGAAAGAGGACAGAGCCCGGGGGAAACCCCCAATCATCCGCAGGTTGTGTCACACTTACGGCCTGAGGGGAAGCTAGCATGAACTGGGCTTGAACTCACAACGACACCAATGACGAGAGACACTTGCGTCAAAAAATTTAGGAGATCGTAATACTATACCTGGTTCTCACAATGAATATCTTTTATAAAGCCGCCAATGCATGTACATTTTTTACCGTTAAGCTTTTTCATTAATTTGATATTCAAGAATATTAATACTATTCATTATGCTTCTGGAAATCTTTATAAGATATATATACAGCAAAAATACTTAATACATTGCAACTTTTAGAACAGATCTTATATTCATCAAAGAAAATATTATATTTGCAATAGTCAAAGACAAAAGTAGGCACCGTCGTAACATGACGGAAATAATGTTGATAGTAAACAAGTAAACCAAAGAGAACATTGACAATGTTTTCTGTTCAGGTAACTCTGTCCCGACACTAGCCGGAGACAACGTTATCAACGCTGTGGTCAACGAGCCAGTCAGGTTCACGGTGAATGCCTCAGACGAAGATGGAGATAACATCACCATATATTATGTGCAAGGCCCAAATAACTTGACGGTCTCCCAGAGCCCAAACAACACTGCGTATTTCACCTGGGTACCGGCATCTACGGACCCGGTAGTCATAAGGTGAGGTCGCCTTTTATATCATGTCTACACATTATCACCACGGTTTTGGGCAAGTACACACTCATCCTCCGTAAGGCCTGTCGATTTACAGTTATACATGTATCTGATTCCACTGAGCCTTTTAAAAAGCAAATTCTGGTACATTTATGTACCCCTTAAACAATAGGGAAGTTTCGAATCGTCACCGAAGATGAAATGAGTCCCGGTGTATCATTTTAGCCTGAGTCCCGGTGTATCAAATGTTAGCCTGCGTTTGTTGACTTGACTTTACTGATCACCTATCTCATCGCGTTCAAGAGGTATACAAATGACACTTCTTTCCTTAAGGATCTTCCTAAGTTCACAAGCCTCCAGCTCTTCAATTTTCACTATTGTTCGTCCAGTTTAAATAAATTTTTGTGACACTTGTTGTAGACATTCATGCTTTAGTAAATGTTACCAGAAATGGGCCTAAATGTTTAACATTTTTGTGAGGTCACGTTGTGCAGTACATAGGACCTTTCTTATCTTTAGCGATGAAAGAGTTCCACGTCGAATCTCTCAGAAATGAAACCTCATCTGTGTTGAAGTGAAGTAAATGTACGGTAATTTTTTTTTTACCTCCATCAGTATTGGGGCTCGGGACGATCAAGACGCTGAGGCGCCTGCGCTGGACGTGGAAGTGCGCCTGTGCAGTGGATGTAATGGGCACGGAGCCTGTGACTTTGAGGACACAACTACTGTTGAGTCAGAGGATGAATCCAATGGAACATCGACGTTCCGGAGGATCCCATGCTTATGTGACACCGGCTGGACAGGTTAGACTGAGAACTTCATGTACACCATTAAGTAGGTCTATTGTTATATGGTTTTCAATCTACAGCCAGTTTGATAACACATTTCTGAAAAAATACTAAGTTTTATCTTTGCATTTCCGTCATTACCTATTTGAGAATATCCAACCATATCGAATTTAGTTAGTTATAATTAGAAGTTTGCACCCAATAGCTAATAGCTGTCATCGGCTCCCAGTTGCCTCAGTTTTGAGGCTTTTGAGTACATTTTAAAACTGGAATTTTTCTCTGAGCTGACTTACTAAGCCAATGGATTATCTGTGACGCAAACGTGTCGTAACTACAAAAGTGAACGTGTGTTCAACTTGGTTCACGGTCAAGGATTTTCAATGGTGTGTTTGTGAACCTATTTTACCAAAGATTTATTTATTTATTCAGTTGGTGTTTTACGCCGTACTCAAGAATATTTCGCTTTTACCTCGGCGGTGAGTCATACTGTGGGAGGAAACCGGGCAGAGCTGGGGGAGACCCACGACCATTTGCAGGTTGCTGGCAGATCTTCCCAAGTACGACTGCAGAAGAAGCCAGCGTGATCTGGGCTTGAACTCACCGCGATCGCATCGGTGAGATGCAACTGGGTTATTACACGGTACTAGCGCGCAGACCCCCTCATTTTACCAAAGAGGTTCATGGACCTAGATCTCATGGTCGAATGATATATTTATTTATTTATTTACTTGATTTGTGTTTTATGCCGTACTCAAGAATATTTCACTCATATGACGGCGGTCAGCATTATGGTGGGAGAAAATCGGGCAGAGGCCGACCATCCGCAGATTGCTGGCAGAGCTTCCCACGTACGTCCGGAGAGGAAGCCAGCATGAGCTGGACTTGAACTCACATCGACCGCGTCGGTGGGAGGCTTCTGGATCATTTCGCTGCGCTAACGTGCCAACCAATCAATGGGCGAATGAAGCCTTAATTCTATCGTTAAGCATTCCTGATAAGGCTTTGTTATAAATGTAGGTTTATCAAGATAGCTATGAATTTGGTATCAAAGTGTGGAAGATGGCATACATGGTGTCAGCATCACAGCAATCGGAAATAGATCTGAATAAATCATGCACACCAAACCGTCTTTCCGCTCTGCCGGAAACTGTAAATTTGTTAAAAACTTCAACTTGAATCTTAACCCACATATAGGCCGTATCTAGTAACCCTTGGGTGTGGTTAACATTACATGTATGATGAAATTGGCCCCTGTTTCTAAATGCCTTTTTGGCAATATTGCCTATTCTGGAGATAATTGCTTTGTGGTTTTAGGAAGGGACTGTGGGGAAGATTACGACACCTGTAGGGAAAATCCCTGTCCCCAAGGAACAAACTGCACAGACCTGACCCCCCAGGAGGAAGATCTCTTAGGAAGGGGATACAACTGCTCTGAGTGCCCCACAGGACTCTCTCTGTTGGACAACAAATGCCTAGGTAATCCAAGCGTTCTACAAGTATTTAACAATATTGCTTCTTTTTGTTCTGGAACATTCGAGTCAACAATTCTTCAGTAGGAAAACCTGACACTCCAGGTGGGTGGTATGTACAACTGTGTGGTTTACCTGCCAAATTAAAACTTGTATTCGATTATACCTCCTGACGAAATATACTATTTGTCTAAGAACCCTCCAGCTCTTCCACACACTTCCAAGGTGTGGTATAGAATAATGTTTTTCATCCATCAAATACATTCTTCATAGTAGGATTTAAGTTACACCCTTTACTTGACTAAAGCAGTTTGTGTTATTAATACCGGTAATAACCTACTATTTCTTTGAAATGAAAAGTAGTCTCATTTCTAATGTCTAAGATTTCATGGTAGAATTAGAACAGAATTACTTCATAGATACTAACAATACTTCTAATACCGTTTATTTAGTCACAATACAAAGACCTACCAGTGTCCTTGCCCAGTATGCAGTACAATAATATATAATTGCATCGTTTCGTCTGTTGCTTCAGATGATGATGAATGCACCTTGTCGAGCCCGTGTGAGCATAATTGCTTTAACACAGAGGGCAGTTACTACTGCACGTGCAACACAGGCTATCGTGTGGACGGACAAACTTGTTTGGGTAAATATTTTACGTACACTTTACATCTAAGGTGACAGAAGGTAGAGTATCATACAAATGTTCTCTCACTTTAAAAGAAAGATTATGTTAATATTTTACCGGTATTTAAGTGGCGACAAAAGAAGCAGTCTTTCGCACGAAAGAGAGTGCATGATAACTGTATGGTATGTTGGACATTGAAGCTATCAGTCTTTTTTTAGCAAGGGAGACAGTTATTATTGTCACAAAAGTACCTGGACACCTGCAATGAACAAGAATACATTTTGCTTTGAGTAACTCGATTGTGGTTTCAAAATAAACGCCAGGCTAAAGAAATTGTTCACCTATGCGATGACGGTCAGTTTTATGGCTGAAGGAAACCGGAGTGGCCAGAGTGACCAACGAAACTTTGCAAAGCAGGGGCCTTCACTTTGATAGATTCGACAATGAACACGTGTCATTACTGAGTTTGGGCACATTTATCACCACATGAGAAAAAATGTAAGTAGTAAGTATAGCTCCACCGCCTCACACAAAAGTATTGGACAGACACAATTAAGAGATAATTCAAGGACATCATGTTGTGAAAAGACACACACACACATGCACACACACACACACGCCAATACGCATATATATATACACACACACACAGATGTTAATACCCTAGTGCGTGGGAACGAGTATAATAATACAGGCCATAAGGAGATATGCGTAAGTCCTAATGTGAGTCTTTTATCTTCTACCTTGACCTGTAAAATTACCAGAAAAGTCACAAGAGCGTCACGACAAGGGCGGGCATAACAGACGTGACTGTATCTGGGTACACTCTACGGTAATCTAAAACCGGCCGTGGGAGGATCTCGCTGTTCGTGGGGTATACTTGACCATAAGCCGTCGACGAAGCTCGATTCCTCTGCTCTCGCTGTTCGAGGGGCCTGGGTGACAATAAGCCCTGACGAGGCTCGTATATGACGTTTGCGAAATGTAACGAGCATTAAAGAAAACTTGTCGTCTTTCAGTATTGTGTGCATACACGTAGGTTACATGTGGAAAAGGTCGTCACTAACTCGCCAACGGTCGATGGTTTACGTTACGTTAAACATTACATTACGTTTATTGTCAACATAGCTTCAGAAGCACCTGGTAATACTTCAATGTGTTTAAAGTCATTACCACAAGAAAATTGTCATTGATGTGAATATTGTACGAAACTATACGATTTACATACCTAAATAAAAACGTGCTGAAATTAAAAGGAATACACTGTAAATTAGGTGGCTTCTTGTAGCATTTTCAGGAATTGTAAGAACTGCGTGTTTAGTGGGAATCTATGATTAGAATCCCAAGGTATATGTATGAAAAGATCCTAGCATGTGTACCCCGGTGTGGTATTAGTTTATGCTTTGACCATTTTCTTGTAATATGCCGTATGTTTGCTTCACTGTATGTACATGCAATTTATGCATGAACAAATTCCCCTTTTACAGATGTCGACGAATGCGTGGCAGGCAACGGTGGATGTGAGCAAGAGTGCAGCAATGTCCCTGGGACTTTCAATTGTGGGTGTGCAAAGGGATTTTCTTTGAATCAAGATGGCAAGACATGTACTAAAGGTAGACTTCAGTCATCACAGCTTAATGTTCTAAACGTCCTGAAGTATGTATTCACATACACACGCATGTATCTAGCGGCAGCAGTACTGGACACACTTACACTCAGGCAATGTTTACTGTTATTATTGTTTATGTCTGTTATAAAATACTCAAACTTGTTGACGTAATTGATGTGAAACATTCGCGTATATCGATTGTATGTTAACTACGATAAAAATACCAGATAGGGCATTAAATTAGTATTTAACATTTACACTTCTTTAATTTTTTAAAAAATAATTTATTGCAAATGTAATATTATAATTAATGGTGCCACTATCGGTAATGTCTACAATGTTCCCTTTAATTCGCACTCGATCAATGGCCCATCCATCCAAAATGTCGCATTGTCCATTTCGATTTACCCTAACGGCGATTTGAGAACCCTTGTACTTTTTGGTCAGAAAGTTGGTCATATACTTGCCTATGGGCGATGGTTTTCCTCGAACTGACCCCAGTTTCCTCCACCCGTAGAACTGGTACAATGGTGAAAAAGGTTAATTTACACTGAACTGCTGTTTCTTATTAAACTCCAGATCAGGACCCCTGTGAGCAGTTAGGTGTGACAGTCAACTGTAGTTTTGCCTGTCGAGTGAACAACGGTGACCCTGAATGCTTCTGCAAAGCTGGCCAGACGGTTAATTCCGATGGATCGTGTAGCGGTAGGTGTTTTATACTGCACTTAGTAGGCCTACATTCATGAGATAAATACAGCACGTTATGCTTGTCTCTCCCCCCCGCCCCCACACACCCTGTGGCAACTATAAAAATGTTTCAACTCATATGTCATTGAAAATGACAAATACAGGTAGGATATAGGATGATATGTTTATTTCCAATTACCATGATAACATGCAGAATTTACCCGAAACTTTTCCCCGGCTGGTTGCAAAGGCCAGAGATTCCTAACACTTGCCACAAGTGAAAATACATGACGGTAAGCAGAGAGTCTCTGATGACAATGCTCTGAACTGTGAGCATGTAGATTTTTTGCTCACTCACTCAAACGGGTTGGCTTTGTTTCACTGCACATTCGTCACTAGGATTTTATACCACAATTTTAATGTGATTGTGTTGAAATATACACATTTACCATGGAAACCAACACGATATTGCCATCAAGACCTAATTCCCTGGCAGGAATTTGTCCACTACCTAAAGGGATTTCATTTACATAGACCACCTATCAACCATTGCTGCAGTCAGTGCAACATGTATTGTGGTTTAATACACTAAATGATTTATGCTTGGCTTAAGGTGGTTAATACAGTACCATTTGAATGGGCAAACCTTTTTCACAAGTTTCGTTACTTTTTGTACAGTCAACCTTTTTGAAGGCAATTAGTTTTTGAAAATCACTTGCCCATGTAGGGCATCTATCTCAAAAAGTGAAGTTCCAGCACTGTAATATCTGTAGGCAGACCTGACACATAACTAAATATGTGCTGGTGTTTTTGACTGTTTCAGATGTAGATGAATGTCAAGATGACCCATGCGGAGATCAATGTACAAACACGGACGGCAGCTTTACTTGCTCCTGTTTAACGGGTTACAAGTTGCTGTCAGATCGCTTGAATTGTGAAGGTAAGTGATGAGATCCAATCACTGTTCAGTAAATGTAAATGTAAATTAAGTTACCATATGATATCTGTCAAGTCATCACTGGCACAGCTATTTGTGCACATACATGTGTTCATGGAGTTAATCCTTGCTGAAAAGTTTTTCTTTGTGTACCTGTACATGTATTTAACTGTTCATTTATGTTAACAATTACATGTACTTCAATTACTTTTTATCTACAAGTAGATAAGTTGAGAAACTTGCAGGAAAATATCAGTTGCCATTTATATCGAGTATTAACCTTAGTTGAACTTTTTCATAATCTGTATGGCCATCCTTAAAAATGTGTCCGTTTGGTGTAACCCGGCCAACTCTCCAAAAACCGACCGTTCTCAAAATTTTTATTGATATATACTTTGATTAAGGGTATTTTACTTTTCCTCCATGTTGATTTCGTTAAAAACACCATATTTTTCAAGAGCCAGAATTAAAAAGAGAAAATCCCTACTCACCAACCCTATTTCCTCCCGCTATAATGCTGGCTGCCATCATGTAACGGAAATATTCTTGAATACTGCATAAAACAGCAATAAAATAAATAAACAATTAAATAAATGAATGAATAAATAAATAAATAAATACATTTTGTACAACCAAAAGCAGCAATTAAAATTCACGTCCTGAAGTACTAAAAGTCATGCAGTCACCTACCTCTACAATGTATCTAAATGTATTAAGAAAATCATTATTTTATCAACCAAGGGAAATTATTAATCTTTCCATGTATACATATATGCATCAAAGATATTACTACATGGTATACAGCATAGTTTCCTGCGACTGTAATGCTGGCTGCCATCATGTAAGTGAAATATCCTTCAATACTGCATAAAACAGCATTCATATAAATGAATAAACAAACAAATAAATAAATGAATAAATACATTTGTACTACATACACCAAAAGCGGCAATTGAACTTCACGTATTGAAATACTAAATGCCAAAATTACCCAAGTGTGTTATATTAAGGTGGATTTTTTCCCTTTTTACCAGAGTGTGATAGCTTACACTGGGGAGACAATTGTGCAAACGACTGCAACTGTGGGGATAACTCGGAAGGTTGCTCTTCGCGGACAGGCTGTGTCTGCAGGCCTGGCTTCACTGGGGCTGGCTGTGAGACTGACATAGATGAGTGTTTGACCACCCAGTGTGGTAGCTTCCAGGACTGCATGAACACGGCTGGGAGTTACCGGTGTGATTGTCAAACAGGCTATCAACTAGAGAACAATCAGTGCACAGGTGGGTTTATTCAGTGTTATGATTGAATTGAGTGTGATGTATTTCACTGAAACAACGTCGGCCAGCTTGATGGGTGATGAAACTTGAGGCAAAGCCTATTGAAACCCACCACAAGTCACTATAAGTACCTGACAAATCTTGTGAAATTACTGCAATTCACCTAGAGTTTGGCCTGTAGGGATGCACTTTCAGATGAACTTCAAGGTCATAAAATAATACTTTTTATGTGAACGAATATTATGCGATATTTTTGGATAACAAATGAATTAAACTTAAAAAAAAAGTAACATATAAGGTAGATCAGTCAGAATCAAGCAAACTGTGTCACTTGAAAAAATGCTATACTCCAGATGAAGCACAGTACTGTGTAATGCAGCTAGATAAGTCTTTCAACACCCTGTGATTTTTGTCTTGTTTTCCCACCTATAAGTATGTCAGTGAAGTTTCAATGAGTTACATATTTTTTTATATAATATATATTATAGAAGTCAGCTGTTTATTTTGACTTGTAAAGCTTTAACAAAGTAAGCCCCATGTGTACATTTACCATAAATCCTCCCAAAATCTGACCAGTAAAGTATCACCAACGTTGAAATTTGAAAACATGATTCATTTAAGATTTGGATGGCTAAAATGTATTGTACAGGTAGGTTCAGATAGAATGACTTTCACCGAAGCTATAAAATAGTCTGTGAAGATTAGACAACGTTCTTCCACTGTAATATGCCAAAATCCGCAATATATATGCCTGTGGTCAAAGTTATTGACGATTTCGGTTTGGCTTTAGTCTCCTTATTGTTTCAAGAATTGATTGATTGTATATCTTGTATTTCTGTTCACATTCTCAATATATTTACTGTAATAATTACTTTTCATTATTATTTCAGATATTGACGAGTGCTCAGACTTGTCTCTTAATGACTGTGATGTGGTATCTACCAACTGTATAAATGTCCAGGGGAACTATTCATGTGATTGCAAACAGGGATACAGAGGAATTGGATCAGCTTGTGTAGGTGAGTGGTGTCTCGGCAGGGATACATCGGAATTGGGTCAGCTTGTGTAGGTGAGTGCCACCTTAGCAGGAATACAAGGGAACTGGATCCGCATGTGTAGGTTAGTGATGTCTTAGCAAGGATACACGGGAATTGGATCACCTTGTGTAGGTGAGTGGCGTGTTAGCAGGAATACAAGGGAACTGGATCCGCATGTGTAGGTTAATGATGCCTTAGCAACGATACACGGGAATTGGGTCATCTTGTGTGGGTGAGTGGTGTCTGGACGGGGATATAGGGGAATTGGATGAGCGTGTGTAGATGAGGGGTGTCTTGACACGGACAAAGGTAAATTGGATGGGCATATGTAGGTGAAGGGTGTCTTAGCTGGGATACAGGACAATTGAATCAGCACGTATTAGTCAGGGTATCTTAGCTGGGATACAAGAGAACTGGATCAGCTTATGTAGGTGAGTGGTGTCTCGGCAGGTATATAACAGAATTGGATCAGCTTTTGTGGGAGAGTGGTGTCTTAGCAGGGATACAAGAGAATTGGATTAGCTTCTGCAGGTGAGTGGTGTCTTAACAGGGACACAGAAGACCTGCATCGGCTTGTGTAGATGAGTGCTGTCAAAGCAGGAATACAGGGGAATAGGATGAGCTTGTGTATGTGGGTAGCCTCTTACCAGGAATACGGGGGAAATGGATCAGGTTTAGATGAGTGGTGTCTTAGCAGGGATACAGGAGAGTTGTATCAGCCTGTGTAAGCGAGTGGTGTCTCGGCAGGGATAAATGAGAATTGGATCAGCTTGTGTAGGTTAGTGATGTCTAAGCAGGGATATGGGAGAATCGATTCAGCTTGTGTGGGTGAGGGGTGGATAAGCAGTGATACAAGAGAACTGGATCACCTTGGGATCTTCTGAGCTCCTGTGATTCTACTTTATACAGAGATCATTGTATGAGTAGAAAACAAATTGCTGACGTCAGGGGAAATTACTCTGTATTACTAGATTGAATTCTTGGGAACATTGTAGGATGAGAAGCATGTATATCAATCATCTAAAGCTAATAAAACCAGTAGAACCTGATGATGGGATATGAACCTGTATTTTTCTCGCTCAAGTTGTCTTTCCTCAAGGTAAAACTGATATGCAGTTTTCGAGTGGAATCATTATGACAGCAGTGACCTCTTAATGCAGAGTGACAGTGTCGCCTTACGGCGTGGTAGGGAGACTCAATAAGACTCAGTTAACTCATTTATGTTTTTCTTCTTGAGTCTTATTTGTATGTAATTAGGGGTTCACACAGGTTAACCTGCGGGGCACCTATTGAAATCGCTCGTATTGACCTTATCATTATTTTTATTTATTCAATATTGTAACCTCGCTATAGCCTAAACCGTTGGACTAATTGACTTGAACTTTTACAGTGAAATTTGTCAGTACTTGAACATGAGTCTGTAGGTATTTTTGTTTGTCTAGATCACGTGGTTTGGCGACAATATTGCATTTTATAGGAAAACGTTTAAACATTTTTTCTCAAGAACCAGTGAACGAATAATTCTAAAATTTAATATGCAGGTAGACCGTTACTAGCTACAATAAGTCTAAGGAAATCAACGGCATTCCCTCCTACCCCCTCCAGCTATGACCATTATTGGTGGTCCACACAGGTTAACCTGCGGAACACTTATTGTGATCGTTCGGGTTATTCTTATTACTTATTCAATATTGTCAGAAAGATACAGCCCAAACCGTTTGACCGATTGACTTGAAAATTTGCAGTGAAATTTCTAAGTCACGTGAGTTAGCGGCCATATTGAGTTTTACATGGAAACATTTAAACATCTTCTTCTAAAGAACAGCTGAACGCATTGATGTAAAATTTAATACGCAGGTAGACCGTTCCCATATACAATGATTTTGAGAAAAGTGTGGAAGCTTGCCATTGGTAGAAATTATGACGTCACAATTACTTTCGAAATCTCAGTTTTAACGTATTCTGGTGTATTTTGGGACGAGGATTCCGAATCTGTCTTTGTTTTTTGTTTATCTTTGTAATTTTTTAAGACGTGATCAGAAAACTTTTCCGTGAGGTAATTTCAATGGCCTAGAACTCGAAAATTGCAAGCCAGAAATCTGAAACTAATGACATCACCATGTCAGAAATATAAATGTAAACCTGTGCATTTAATGTAGAGATTGGAGGTAACTGTGTTGTTATTTACACGGGGCCCCTCTTTCCTGCACTGACTGCTTATGTGAAGCATTTGCAAATGTTTTACTCAGTCCGTGCTCACTTTGCATTCAAATATGTGCTGCTAGTAATTTCCTGCATAGGTCGGCCACAGCCTGTCACTTAAACAGAGAAATGAACAATTCACCCGCCTCTCCAAAGCTATCAACGGACAATTTTGATTGTTTGCACCTAAGCTAGCCTGTTTTCAATGCATGATGGCTAATCCTCAACAACCCCGACAACAGTCTCCCCCTACCCTCAGGCTATTACCATCATAATATAAGTCCAAAGCCACGATGAAAACTCCGCAATATTTATGCACACGCATGAGTCGCATGAGTCATAACGAGTCATAACGAGACCGGTCAACTCTTATTAGGACCAAATTCAGCCGTTAAAGGAATGTCGATAAGATAAGAAATATTTCCACTTTCTTTTCAAGTCTAGACCATTCATAGTCGTAAGGAAGAGACGGGCTTTAGAATGCCGTGCAGAAAAGAAGCTAGGAAACCGTAGGGCGTGGCTTTGGATTGCTCAACCGTTTTCAAGAAAACAAAACACAACGCCGCTCATTCCTTCTTGCTATTTACAGCAAAAATTTCATATCTTCATAGTCTCCTAACATTTTATGCCAACTACATGCAGTCTGTCCTTGCTCGCTGTTATAACTGAACTGATCAGGCAAATCAGATGGAGCACTGAAGTGGCACGACCGCAAGATCACGTGTCAAGGAAGTTGAAATTTACATGCTTAGCCAGGTGTTCTGATTGCCAAGGCCTTAACATGCGCCAGAGGTTGTGCTGGTGTTCAGTAATAAACCCTTTGTACATGATACCTGCAGATATAGGGTTGAAATCCAGTTGATACCCCTTTGTTTCTGTCACGCTTTGTCTCACGCTGTGGTTCTTTTCTCTCTCTCTCTCTCTTAAAATTACTCTCCAATACGATTTGTACATACCCTCTAGCTATTTAGGCCAATATATCATATTTTTCTAGCCTTCAAATATTTCCTGCCAGTCACATACAGCCTGTCTTTGCCCACTCTTGTAATTAAACTGAAGCCAGGCAAATCAGACGGGTTACTGGAGTGGCATGGGCGGAAGGTCATATGTCGGACGTACATACTTAGCCAGGTGGTCCCATCTCCACGGCCTACCACGGACCAGAGACTGTGCCCGTGTTAAGTGATAAATCCATTGTACATGATACCTGTTAGTGTAATGTTCAAATCCAGTTGATTCTCTTTCATTTTTGCTACGCTTTGTTTCACTCTCTGTTTTATTCCCTCTTTTGAATTACTTTCCAACAAAATTTGTGACATGCAGGGCGTGCAGGACCGAGCCCTAGAATCGCTGTCTCTGACAGTAATATTTTTAGGGGATCCCACAGGTTGCGTGTATGTGCTTAAATACAGCTCTCGTGTCTGCTATTCGATAGTGTACAATGATGACAACGACCTTAAAGGACGTGTACCCCGGCCGAAACTGCTTTGCAGTTCTAGTTAATATTGTTTGTTGTTCATGATTGTTGAAATGCAGATGGTACTTTGTAATACTGGTTTATGATAGTTTACATTATTGTGGTGCACATTTGTTAAGGGCAAATGATGGTATTTGCATATTATATTTTAAACATCAAGTAATTTTTTTAAAAGACCCTAAAAGACGAGTTCGATGTAACAACCCAGGTATATGATGCCGTTTGATTTTGTATGGCATTGACGTCTCTTTATTGCTGCGTCGCAGTATGATTGATGCGGGTCTCAGTTATAACCTCACAGTTCACTGAACTGTCACTTTGACACAAAGTTTCCTGGACAGTTGCAAAAAAATTATATTCGCTGTTGTTGCCATCTTCTACTGTACAACTTAAGTGTTGCATGTGTCAGAGCTGATGCCGAAAGGTTCTATTCTCAATAAATACTGGATCAATACTTTGACAAACCCCCAAATTGTTTATTAGAATGAGTGCGATGTTGACATGTACATGTCTATTATTAAGTATATTGTGTGTTTGTAGACATCGATGAATGTGAAGATGGCGTTCATGATTGCCAGCAAGTCTGCGAGAATACTGCCGGCGGTTATAACTGTGAATGCTTTCCCGGCTATGAACTAGAAAATGACCGCATTACATGTTTTGATGGTAAGCACAGACCGGACCTGTATCTTGATGTCTCAGTTCTTTATGTGGATTACAAAAGTTCTTCTTTGTATAATTTTTATGTGTTTCTCTGTTTTCACTCCATGGCCATCTTTTGTGCATTGTAATGAAAGCCTTTTTAGATAATCGCTCCTCATTTTTTATCACCAAAACAATTTTAAAAAGTGTTGGGTTGAAGACTTATTGTGGATCTGCGAGCTTTACTTCTTGACTTTCTTTATGTGATCCTCCTGACAGTCAAAAACTTTGTCTTCAGACAACAGAATTGATACTACTCCTATCGCCCACAGAATATATACATTCTGTCTCGAAAGAAGTGAGTGATATGGGGTGCATTTATGAGTCAGATGAAATGAATCGACTTTACATTTGGTTCATTCCTATGACGGCATGCCACTATAAAGCGTGAGATAGTGACAGGAACATTACTGGTTTGTGCTTTGTGTGAATCCTTTGGCGTCAAATGCATTACAACATGTTCTGCGAGGTGTTTAATGACACACGAACAGTTTACAGACTGTAAAGAGACACAGTTGAAATCTAGTAACTGTAATTGTCCTGAAAGCAATAGCAGAGCAGAGTTGCCAGAATGCTCATTGCTTTAATATGCTTTGCTAATGTTTCAGTTGATCAGCTGTGTGAAAAGCGGAACATTACGTACTGCGACCATGCTTGTACTGTGGAAAACCAACAGCCCAAGTGTGACTGTTTCTCTGGCTACAGGCTTGTCAATATCTCTCAATGTGAAGGTTTGCCACTTGTGCTGTCCTCATTATAATATGAGCTGTTAATCTTCAGAACACTTGATCTACTGTAAATACCTTTATATTCGCGGGCATAAACTTTCGCGGATTCGCCAAGAAGACATATTCGCGGGAATAAACTTTCGCGGATTTTAACAAAAGCATTTCAACACAGGAATTGTCAAATACGTTTAATTTTAACTTGTTTGTTAATGTGAGATATCACGAAAGATTTATACAGTTCAGTGGCTTGGTTTAGAGAAAGAAAAATAATCGTCTTAAGTTTTTAATCTTTTGAACACTTAGTCTCGCTGGTGAGCCTAAAGATTAAGGATCCCTGGGGTCAGGAAGTCAATCTCCTTAAGATAAACTTAAGGATTAACGGTAAATGTGACAAAAATAAATAAACACTATTGTTTAATTCACATGCCCAAAACCGGTCTGTATACTTGTTACCTGTGGCAGATTTGAGTACATTTACTGGTAATATAAAGCAGTTGCCGCTGCCACTGAAATCATTCTTCTCTCACTCAATAAAGTCCATCACGATTGCTTCAAAATTGTCTTTGTGGAAATGGATAAGCACAACGAGCCCTGCCAAGACTCCCGGTCTACCAAATCCAATTATTTGGAGTAGCCAGTCCATAGAAGAAGACGACATTATTCAGGCTGCCAACGATGCTGTAGATTCGGAAATAGCAGTAAATCCGAGAAAAGGAAAACGTGGAGGGTAGAACAGCTATGATGATGACATGAGAGCGAAGATTGCCCGAACTGCTGTGGAAATCGGCATAGCACGTGCTGCCCGTAAATTCTCCTCTCAGCTAGGTCGCCCTATTAATGAAAGCACCGTGCGAAGTATGAAGTCTTCATACTTGAAAAAGATGGGGAAAGAAGCCCGGCAGTGTTATCCGATCTCTCCCTAAGGCTACAACTGATCATCCCTTGTTAATTGGACAGAAACTTGACGATATGGTGTAGGACTGGGTAAAAAAAAGTCCGTTTGAGTGGCGGAGTGATAAATCGTCGAATTGTTATGGCGGCAGCTGAAGGCATCCTTCTAAAACAGGACAAAACTAGACTTCCACAGTTTGGTGGCACATTTACTATTACAGAGACCTGGGCCCGATCCTTACTTAAATGAATGGGATATGTCAAACGAAAGCGGACAAAAGATGTGAAGAAATTACCAGAAGACTTCGGTAAAATTAAGGAATCCCACTGAAGTACAGACGAGTCCACGCTGCGGTATGTGAACGAAGTCATTATCCCTTACTGTAAGAAACAGCGGAAGGCGCTAAAACTGAGACCTACCCAGAAGTGTTTGGTAATATTTGACGTGTTCAGAGCCCACCAGGGTGATGATTTAATAACCAATCTGAGACGAAATGATATTTATTGTGTGTTTGTACCAGCATGCTGCACCGACCGTCTCCAGTCGCTTGATCTCTCCGTCAACAAAGATTTCAAGGATGAACTCAAAAACTGTTTCCAGGCGTTGTATGCTAATGAAGTCATGACCCAGCTTGATTATAGCGATGTCGATACACCGCTGTGTTGAAGCCTATTCATGCCCGCTGGATTATCAAGTGCCATGAGATAATCAGCAAGAGACAGGATTTAATCCAAGCTGGATTTATTAAAGTCGGAGTCCATACAAGTGCGTTGTAAATATTTCTCAACGTTTGTGAACTTAATGGTGCCATTAAATTTGTAGTGCTGTGTAGTGTATGATTACAACACCTGTTTAAAATAAATAAATAATTTTACCAAAATACCTACTTTGTCCTTTATTTTATGTAGCTCAAGTAGAGTGTACATGCTGTAGTGCAGACTAATACTAGTACATAATATGATATACGTGTATTTAAGGAACGTATGGGTTTTGTATTCGCTGGTTTTTGTTTTCGCGGAAAAGTAAATACCGCGAAATCCGCGAAAATTAGAACCACGCGAATAAAAAGGCATTTACAGTATTTAAATTAATAAATTCAAGATCATCAACACTTGTTTTTATGTATATAAATTTGGATTTTTTAAAAATGTAAATTTTTCATAATATTTAATTAAATAGAAGTAAGGCCATATTATTTCAACTCTATTTTCTTAAACTGGTATATGTAGTAGAAGCTAGCTACTCTTTGCTAGTGGAACAACTCGGAGATGATGTTGCTGTAGACATGTGAGTCTTATAACTGTCCACAGATATTGATGAGTGTATGGAAAATCCTTCACCCTGTAGTCAGTCCTGTAACAACACTGTCGGTAGTTTCTCCTGTGGATGTCAGCTGGGATACAAGCTGACCAATGATAGGGAGACTTGTGAAGGTAACATACTACATTTATGACTTTACATATCATTATATATATTATTATATATCATTCACTTTATTCGTGCACATTTTATGGCACTGAAGCACCTTTGACTGCACAATGGCAACTTGGGTAAACAGACCTCTACAGGCCATCCTTAATAAACTGTTCAGCATAATCCGACCCGGTGGGAGAAAAAAACTAGGCATGGTTGGCAGGCAATTCTTCTTTTTAATCCGGCTCTTGAAAAGGATAGGGATTTTAAAGAAAATTAACATGGAGAGAAAAATAGAAAGGAAAGCCTTCATGAAAATTGTAATGAAAACTTTCGAGTAGGGAACTTTTTGAAGGGTCAATCAAGCCATGCCCAACGAACATATTTGTAAGGATGGCCTTATTCCCTTGGAACATACATGTAGGAATGCTGTGTGCGTTACCAGTTTGACCACAAATAGTCATGACCAAGGCAAAAATGAACAATATATTACTCAGCTTAAGACCAAGTTACATTAATAGACAGGAAACGTTCCCCGTTGGATGTGATTAAAATGTTAAACCCCAAATAATCATTCCGGGGAAAATTGAGCTTTTGACAGTTTCATGCACAAATATTTCCTTTTTATAAAGAAAAGAACTGCTTCATTCCCCATCCCTTGTAATCCAAAAGATGAAATTTAATGTAAAACAGATTATAACAAAATAATATCTGCAAGCTGTCACTGTGCATCCAAGTACGTGAGGCCGACAGTAAAATGTGTCTTTTTAACTGATATGATTTTTTTGGTAAATTTCTTAGTAATCATTACTAAACCCTATTGTTTTCATATTGTAGAATAAAAAAAACTCCCTACTGACCTTCCCCTTTTGTTTTGGAATAAGGTTAATCGGTTTACATACAACGGCGAATTTTTTAACGCAGGTCTGATGGAAATATAAAGGAATTACAGCATTGTCATGTTAAATCTTTTCATGATCGTTTCAGTGTGTGATGCCTTTCACTGGGGCTTGAATTGTGCCACAGAGTGTGGGTGTGGGGCAGGAGCATCCTCGTGTAACAACACGTCTGGCTGTGTGTGTAAGGAAGGCTGGATGGGGGACAAATGTGATGAAGACATAAAGGAGTGCGAGGTTAAGAACAAGTGTGAATCCCTGGAGACCTGTGTAGAACTCCAGGGCTCTTATAGATGTGACTGTAAGACAGGCTACCAGGGGATAAATGGATCTTGTAAAGGTAATAAGCCCCGCATAACGAGTTGAAAATGGCCTACATCAGGCCTGTTAAACTGTAAACACAGTGAAGTTAATGTAAGAGAAGGAATTATATAGTTTATACTTACACTGAAAAATTACAACGATTCAGATATTTTCTATCCTTTATTTCTAGTTGGCTACAGGGACATTATTTGTAAAAAATATGGTTAGACATGCATTGTTGACATGTAAGATTTTGCCTTGTAACATTTTATTCTTTCTTTTCTCCTTAGATATTGATGAATGTGCATCAGTTAGAGACAATGAATGTTCCCAAGTCTGCATTAACACAGTGCCAGGCTACACGTGTAACTGCCGGGCAGGCTTTAAAGCTGCCACTGAAAACAGAACAATATGCACAGGTTGGTATGCTTCATTGGTGAAGCCAGCATATTTTATATATCCGTTAAAAAGTATTTGTTCATGCTGCTTTTTGTTATTATAAAGTCAGAGAAGCATGTAGATGAAAGTGATACCTGTTCAATGCCCATCGTTAACACTTCATTCTGTGCTGTGGCGTTACCTTTCCTACGAGGATGTAAAAAGTTCTTGGTGATGTGCAGCAACGTCAACACAAGGGCACTAACTCTTCTGCTGGATTCTGGGAATCCGCAGTCAGTCAAATAACTGTACTTCTTGCTTTTTTCATCACTTATGTATATGTATAAGTGGTTACGTGATATTTTTATACCTTACATGTATATTTTAGTCCTAAGTTTTGTTCTAGACTTTCACATTGCGCCCCAGCACACACTTTGTCAACAAAGGAGAAATATGTAGTGTAAGGAAAGGTTTCTGGTGTATAAATATTTCCTCTCTTTCTCATAAGTTTTGGTATAAGTGTGTCTACATACATGGAGTACGTGGTGGGGAATGTCCGAGTAACGCTCTGCAGAAGCCCGAAGGGGTGGTTCCGCTGCTTAACACCCACTCTGCTGACAATCGTGTGTTTGTATGGCTAAAACCACTTCTGTGCCGTTAGGTCTGCATGCTAAACGACACAGATGTGTTACTTGTGGGCACAGTTTAATGTCTGTTCAAATATATTTGCACTCGATCTCTAAGTACACATTGTACAAGGTGAGTGCCATGCCTATTCTTCATGCACAATTACATAATAGCCAGCCTTGAAATCCATAGAATCAGTACTTTGTGCAAATAATTTTGCTAGTTGAAATATCCTTTAATTTGGCGGACAGATCAACACCTCCCCCTTTATGCTGTTTATATGACTTGGGAGACTTTCATTGGATGACGCGCTTCTGTTCTAATTTGCCATGAGGTATATGGTTACCTTGTTAAGGACACACACGTGCAGCCCGCTGTGTACATGGGAAATTGATGTTGTCGTGTTCTTCATGATTCAGAGTGAAATAAAACTGCATGGGATTAAATCGTACGGAATCCATTTCTTCCGTGCGAAGGCCAGATACTTGCAAGGACTTAAAGCTCGAAGGAGCATGTGTACAAGTATCTCGAACCCTGTATTCGTCATTCCGGTGAATTATGCTGCTAATTATAATATGAGCAGGTGGTTTGCTTCATAAAAAACCTGTTAATTTTCATGTATATCTTCAGGTCCTGAATACAGCTTTATATCACAAAGGATTTATCCCTTCCTGAATACAGCTGGGATATAATGACAACGGATTTACCCCTTCCGAATATAGCCGCATGAATATTTTATTATCATGGACTTAACCTTTCGTTGGTTTGATTTATTCATGTGGTGGTTTTCACCGTGGTTATATGTAATACTGTGAATGGTCATTGGTTTCTGCGGGGCTCTGTCTGGTTTCGTCCCATAATGTACGACTTGGCCCATGTTACAGTATCATGTAACTGTACATTCGTAGAAAATAATTATTTTCTACGAATGGACAGTAAGTTGGGATTTATCCACTACTCACAATCACCCAGTCTGGACCAGAGTCTTGCTATCACGTGTATAACACAAAATATTTTACTATGGTTATATTATACTATTGGATGTAATCAGGCAGAAGTAAAAACCAGGGTGCTCTGACATGGTAGGGTAACGTCAATTCATTGAAAAATGTCCTCTTCTCAATGAACATCGGAAAAGTGGGTCAGCGACGAACAATAACTCAACCTAGTCTTTACAAATCCAGAATGAACTTTTCACAAAGAACATCAGAAAAGTGGGTTAGCGACTAATAAATGCCCAAACCTAATCTTTACAACTCCCTGGGAGGAACCGGGCAGGGCCCGGCGGAAACCCACGACCACCAGCAGGTTGTTGGCAGACCTTCCCACGCACGGCCGGATATACTATTGGAGGTTATTATTACAGTCAGCTGAAAGTACTATACACCGAAGATTTCCCGGATACCACAGGTGGAGAAACAAAAGACTAAGAACTTCAGGTTCATGAAATCGAAATCCATGCTTGATTTCTACATTTACTTGAACGCGAACCTTCTACACGGGTAGCGTTTGATGAGATATTTCAACTCAGAATCCGCAAGCTTTTAAGAGTGGATGAGAGAAAAATGCTGTGCAGTTCAAATGATAGCGTGACGCCACCTGTGCCAATCGCTCAATTCCTTAAACATAGTTAAGCGATGTAACAATAGATTGACGTCATAGGTGGGCTTTAACATGAAGACACTTCGCATTTTAAGTTTCATAGTCACGGTAATTTTAAATTGTGGCAGTCAGGAATACAAATGTACATGTACTGTTTATGTATGCGAGTGTGTTAACCCGATTTTCTCCAACAATGCTTCTGTTTCAGATATCAATGAGTGTAAGCTGGGTCATGACTGTGAACAGGTGTGTGACAACACTGCAGGTAGTTACAGGTGTAATTGTAGACCCGGATTCACCTCCGGCATGGACAGATTCAGCTGTGTCAAAGGTACAAACCTTGTATTAATGTTTGTTTGAGACTGCACATACATATACATGAGGCTGCAGCCAGCCGACAATAAAGTAAAACATATCATGGGTTTAGGTATAGGGAAATGATCAACACTGGAAGATATGCTAATAACCACGGTTGGTAATAGCTGGAAATTCTAGTCTGTTAGCAGAACAAACTGCCTGGCATATTCAGATGGTGAATGTCAATGGAACCTTATTTTGAACATGTGAGGCCGTGAAGCAGAATTTGTTATTTATACATCAGTGAAATGCCTGCCTTCCCTTTACTGATAAAAGTGATATTTTCATTAGTTAGATATCACTTTTGTTATTACATTTTCATATTACACACCCAGACGCGATGGCATGGAAAATGAAACATTTTATTTTTAGGATGTTCCAGCCTGAGTTCGCTGGGATGACGCCATAAGACATGACGTCATTCTAGACGTCATGGACACCACGTCACGCTGTTCACAGGTCTTTGAAGGCCTGTAGCTAAAAACATTCCCTAGAACTTATTTAAATGCACAAAATCATGACACTGTGAAAGTATCTTGTGGCTTATCTTTTCTACCTCTCACTCGAACAATAATTATGGTATTCAACCTTCACTGTGCAGTAACCTCTATCTTACACATGTTGTATTAAACATCAATGTTCAAACAATGGTGTCACCACCGTGTCAGAGCGAGTAATGCCTGTCTGCGCAAGCAAAATGGCAAATCCTTGAACGTTCGTGGAAATTTTTAAAGGTCTGTTAAGGTCTTAACCATGTACCTGATGTAATAATTCAATTTTAGTAATGAATATTACTTTTACCTACCATATCTGTGCAAAAATATGTGTAGATATATACATATATTAAGAATGGTTTCATGTTGATAGATGCAAGAACTAACCCATGTAATGCAACTAGTAGATGTGAGTATGGCTGTGAACTGGTGAACCAGGTACAACAGTGTTACTGCAACTCCACGCAGATTCTCAGAGAGGACAACATCACTTGTCGAAGTGAGTATCCCAGTTACATGCAAGTAGATATTACAGAAGGATGTTAAAAAGTCACCAATAGTGTGACAGAGCTACAGTGTTTCATATAAATGATAATGTGTGTGACTTTTTTTCCAAAACATGACAAAACTCCTGCGTAGCCTAACAAGGTCAGAAAAAACATATGAAAACTAATATTATGTAAGACTTTCTAGATTTGATATGCTTAGATTTACACGACTAAGCATTTACCTTGTAGCCATCACTGACTGACGCTCAAGCTCATTTGAAGAATTCTAGCACTGTATAAATTTCTGATTTGGCATGATATTCCTGTGAAGATTCAGTGTCACAGATCTGTTCTGTTTCACACTTGTGATTAAACCACATGGTTTCCCCTCAGCTGACTGGCTGTAAGAGGACCATTGAGTTTGCAGGCTCAGATTCATCTCTGTTCTTGCTTCCTCTCCAACAGTATATGTGAAGGTCTACCAGCAGCCTGCAAATGGTCCTGGGTTTCCACTTGGCTCTGCCCGGTTTCCTTCCACCATAATGACAGATGCCGTTGCATAAGTGAAATATTCTTGATTACAGCGTGGAACACCAATCAAATTAATAAATAAATAAATGAAATTCAACTTTGGGCGAAATGGCGCCTTGTGGATGGAGTTGGTTTACTTCAGCCTACATTGCTTCTTATTTCTACCATAATGCTGATTGTTCTAGTGATTGGAAAAAATATTTGAGTAGGGTGTTATATATCCAATATCCAATCAAATAAATAAATGTAGTAAAATAAATATGTTGCCACTTGGACAAATTCCAGATATTCAGCCTACAAGTAAAATAGCAAACTATCAGACAAACAGTCTAATTAAAAAAGAAAAATCTTTCACTGTTAATATTCAGGAGTATATATAGCAAATATTTCATTGCGCCAATTGGATCATATTTGAGGACCATTATTTTGTTAAGGCATTTTGTGCCATGCAACTTTGTCTGAAGTATCATTTACCATTAGTTGTTAATAGTGGTGACTGCTGTTTTTGATCAGATGTAGCGTACCAGATACCTGTGATTGTCAAGCTGGCTGGGCTGGAGTACACGAGTCACTTGGGTGACAAAGCCTCTGATTCCTACAGGCTTCTCAAGACGCATCTTCAGCAAGCGGTATTATGTGATTTCGAAAATATATTCACAAATACAAAAGAGATGACTTAAGGGTGAAACCTCCCATTAGTAAAAAATTACTGTATATTCAGATGGATGTACTTAAAACAAATTACATGTAAGTTATTCAGTTTGTGATAACTGTGATCATGTTAATATATCAATTATTGGCATGGATAAGAAAATAAATCACCCTCACCTATCTCAAATTATCTTTAAGTACCAGTATTGTAAGTATTTCAACCTAACTGTTGCTGCACGAATGCACATGTACCGTTTACGTGCTTTACCATATACTCTACATGAACTCCCATCGTTTTGCAGTTAATGATCATTTATGCAGCAGTACCTGGTTTCTCTGGGGTCATTGTCAGAAGCCTCGGGTATGTTTGTTTCCTGGTTTTGTTTACAGCCTCTTTATTATCAGAAGGATTAATCACGAAATATTTGAGATGAAGTACTTACCCCAATTCTTGTGATTATTATGTCACCAGATTTTGTCCTGAAATATGATGCTGTAGGAATTTTAATTTTAATCTTTAGAACTTTCAGAAACATACATAAAGTTGAAAGACATGCTAACACAATCCTGAACACTTGCTCTGTTATGCCACAGAAATGGCTCGCTGATTGTACAGCATGATGTCGTCCTGAACGTGAATGTCAACCCCCAGAGGATGGAGGCAGTCAGAGAGGCCTTACTCAGGGCTTCTACAATGTCTGCAGTAATCCAGGTGGACACAACAAATACAACCATAGTGGGTGTACCAGTTATTATAGGTGTCAACCAAACACAGTGTGAGTTACTTTGTGTTTTCTCCATATAACACACCGTAAAATATTGGTGCATGTATATTCATACATAATGCATATATTTTTTTTTTTAAATTGATGTCGAAAAAGATGAAATGAGCAGTGTAGATGTGTGCGCATGTGGAAATGTGTCAGTCAGTGCTGATAGCACTAGAATCTGTATGCTTAACCCAGAAAGTGTAATCTCAAGTAAACATATGAGTGGTAGTCATTTTGTCAGATAGAGAAATATTTCTGTCTTTATTTGATGGGTGTTCAAGAATGTTCACTTTTACTACATGACAGCAGTCTGGTTTGTGGGTAGAGGAACTGGAATGGCCAGAGTAAAGCACAGCCCTTTGTCAGATACCAAACAACCTCTGCCCATGGTTTCCACTGGTTCAAACAGGCTACCTAATATTGGTCAGGGGCCTTACACCCCCAGCATTGTTCACTGCTTCAAACAGGCGACCTAACATTGGTCAGGGGCCTTACGGCCTCAGCGTTGTTCACTGCTTCAAACAGGCAACCTAACATTGGTCAGTGCCTTGACAGTCTCAGCGTTGTTCACTGGCTCAGACAGGAGACCTAATATTGGCCAGGGGCCTGACGGCCTCAGCAGTGTTCACTGGTTCAAGTAGACAACCTAATACAAGTCAAGAGCCTCCCAGCCTCTGCAACGTTCAGTGGTTCAAACAGGCGACGTAATATTCTCGTCAAGGGCTTCACACCCTCAGCACTTGAACAATCAGAGCCAGAGAGTGGAGCAACTGAGAAATAGGTTTGACGATAAATTAATGACCAGAGTATTAATTCGCAATGCTCTCCAGTTTATTTAATTATCACTGTTTTGGCCTCTTGACAGATGATGTCAGCACCAATGTCACCTGTGACTGGCTACCTTGTGGTCCAGAAGATACATGCTTGTCAGAAAATTCCACAATATCATGCGTGTAAGTAGATTGTTATATCAGATTGTGTTAAAGTTAATACGATGTATTCTGACCACGAAGTGATAATAAACATAACAGTATATGAAAATCTAATTACAGTCCTGTAGTAATATGGACTAGACAGAATTGAAAGCGTTCAGCTTAATTCATATTCATTAGTTTCAAATGCTGTGAAACTAATTACTTTAAAATTCTTTTAAAGTAATGACAAAAGTTACATGTATGCAGTGTGAGTTTAATGAAATATGTGTTTTTGTTTCTTGTAGACTTTACGTCTTACCACCAGTTACTACCGTATCTGTTTCAACAACTGTAGCATTTAGTGATACAGGCACGACATCCATTGCAACCACAGAATCTGCTACAACCACAGTTGCTGGAGGGACAACTCCAGGTACAACCACAACTTTTCACCTGGTACAATTAATGAAATGGATTGATTTTTTATCCATTTTAGATATAAATCTAGGATTCCTATAATTGTGACATTCTTCAAAATATGGACATTCAACAATTGTTCAGTTGGCTAACTGAATTCGCAGTGTTTTTATTGGGAATTTTGACTTTATTTATTGGCATAGCAGGTTGAGCGTTTAAAGATAAATCTGAAAAAAGAAGGATTTCCACATTCTTGAGGTGTTTTTGCTTTATTCAGTTATACAAGTACACATGTTGTGGTTATGTTGATATGCATGTATTGTACGCACAGCAAGTTCGTTCTTATAGTCAGTTGAGCGAGTGCGACTTTGAGCAGTGTAGCCCACTTATTGTGGCGTATGGTTTAACAAAAGTCTGCTTGTCTTCTAATATGTATATGTATTATTCCAATGTACATTTGCTTGTGGAATGTCTTTCCGCATGTGAGAATGTTATTACACATGTAACAGCTGTTTGTGTAACTTTTCTGTTGTTGTTGTAGTGACTTGTTTGCCTGGAGAGGAGTATGTGGAGGCTGAGAACAACTGTGCAGTCTGTGCCCGGGGCTATTATCGAGGGGCTGATTCTGTCTCTCAGACTTGCCAGATGTGCCCTGAAAACTTCACCACCAGCTCCACAGGGGCCATTTCTCGGTACAACTGCTCAAATGGTAAAGTCCAAAGTAGAGGGTTCATTGAGTTTTAATGGTGGGCCATTCTGGGAGAATACTTGCAAATGCGTTTACAAGTTTGGGAGAGTCTGTATTTGTCTGTTCATTTGAAATAGTTTGGTCCAGTTTGTAAGAAACATCGAAGGCATTCTGCAATATCTGACATTGATCCAGGAAGAATAAGATCTTGATCATATTGATGAAAAGCAAAACCCAATTGTTTCAGGTAACATTACATTCAGGGCTGCAAAAGGATTCCGTGATCATCTATGAAATCATGCATAAATTATGATGTACTGTACATGCATCCAAAAAGTGCATTTTTAGAGGTAAATAAATGTCATAAATTATTATTTAGTATTTGTTGCTGAAACTTACACTGTTCCGGTAGGATATCATCCTGCCTTTCAGCAAACCTTAAAACATCTTTTTACAATCATTAGAGCTCCCAGAATCATGAAAAATGAGCATCTTGGTCATAGATGAAATTTTTTGTCACTTAGAGTACATGTGTTTAACAACTGTGTGTTGTACTAACCCTGATTCCAGCTGCCTGTTTACCTGGTCAATACAGACGAATATCTGACAACACCTGTATGGCTTGTCCTGTGGGTACGTACCAGGACACAAAATGGCAAGATTCCTGTAAGACTTGTCCATCGAGCCAGACCACAACAGGCAGGGGCAGCGTGAACCTCACAGACTGTCAGCGTAAGCAAAATCATCATATTTGTTCATGTTAATTTCTAAATTAGATTGTTGTTTAAGGCAGTTGATATTCAAAACGTTTTCAGTTTAAGCAATGGTGGCCTGTTTTATTGGTGGAGCATTCCAAAGTGGTGTCCTAGACATTAAAAGGTGCCTAGAACCATGCAATTACATTCCAGTTTCTGATCAGTTTTGACGGCAGATGTATACAAGACATTTTGTTCCACATTTGTATCCTATTATGTATTAACAATACATGTACATATACTCAAATCTCTAACTTGCTTTCTGCCTTTTCGATTTTTGTTTCAGTTTGCATAAATTAGGTACATATTTAACAGAATGAAAACAATGTCAGATCAATGTATCTTAGAACTCTTGATCTTGTCTTAAAATTCACAGATTTTTTTTCTGATCTGTTGTATCAGATTTCTGCCCATCTGGCCAAGAAGTAGATGGGGAGAGTTGTTCCCCTTGTGGTGTGGGTTACTATAAGGATAACAGCGCGGCTGGGAACTTTTCGAGCTGTATGAGTTGTTCTCATGGATTTACATCCCCGGGGCGGGGAACACAGTCTGCCATTGGATGTAATATAGGTAAGATTTACTTATTCTGTTCTATGAACAGGTGAGTGACTCTCCCCATGTTCAATCTTACCTGCCCTAACTTTCTTTGTTAATAATCTGTCTGGTTCTGGCTTCCTATCTGGGAAGGGCACCCAACAACCTGTGGATGGTCGTGGGTTTGCCCCGGGCTCTGCTTGCTTTCCTTCTGCCATAATGCTGGCTGCCGTGAAATATTCTTGAGTACAGCGTAAAACACCAATCAAATAAATGAAATAAATATCCTGCCCTGTGTTGTCAGAGGTTTGTGTCAGTGTGTTGTTTTCATTGCGTGTAAACACAGCACAGCCAGGAAAATACATCACCTTCATCATTTGCATAACACATTTGCTAACTTGAAGTTGCAGCTTTTCATTCAATAGACGGAATTTGCGGACTAATGATATCTGTCCATAATATAGATTCACATAATCTGCCAAATACATGTACAAAGAAAGAGACAATTTAGTCTGGACCTAAGTTAATACTGGTTTTATGTCCTTATGCACTTTGGAGAATAACCATGGTAACTGTTGAAGCCGTGTTTTTATTTTGTTTTCTGACAGTCTGAATAGTTCATACTAAAGATAATTTGACAAGTGAGATCATGTACAGAAGGGCAATGCAATGAAACCTGTAGGAAAATTACAAATATCTACCATGTCTACTCTCATTTTACATAGGTTCCTGATCTTATTATCTTATGAACAATGCAGATGCTGTGAATTCAAAATCTAACTCATGCAAGCTTCCTCTTCTGTCATATACCTGGGAAGGTCTACTAGTAACCTGCGGAGCTTCGTGGGTTTCCCCGGCCCTGCCTGGCTTCCTCTTAACGTAATGCTGGCCACCGTCGTAGAAATGAAATATTCTTGAGTAAGGCATAAAACACCAAGAATTAAACAATAAAAAAAATATTATCTTATAATCGTAAAATCTTTTCAGTTTTCAAGAAGTGATTTTACTCTGATGTATGTGTGATTACTATAAATACATATGTGTTTTCCAACCTAACATCTTGAAATGTTTATTTATTTGTTTGATTGGTATTTTACGCCGTTTTCAAGAATATCTCACTTATAGGATGGCGGGCAATATGGGCGGAAACCGGGCAGATTCAGCAGGTTCAGCTTGAAATATACAATTCTAAAATGTATCAGTACGTTTGATTTTGGATGTAGTCATGCTGACATTTAAAATTGTACAACTGTCTTGCCTGGAGCTCAGAGGTTGTGGTCATGATAAGACTGAAATATTACTCTCTCTCTCTCTCTTTTGGGCTGCTTAATGTCTTTATTGTAGCTGAGGAAAGTAGAAAATGTTATAAAATAATGAAATATAATAAAATGCAATATGTATTAGTAGTTAAAAACATGTGATTACTGCTTGAAGGTTTTGGAATGAAGACTGCCAAAGCCTTCTCTGGAAAAGTCTGTGTGAATCAAGGCATCTTCACCACTACCTTGAAGCCTCCACTTGTCCGTTATTCTTGTGATTTGATAATACATGTGTATGAACATAATCAGTCACTGACAATTTTTATTCCAGTTGTCTGTCCTGCAGGCCAATTCAGAAATACAACAATAAACAGATGTGCTCTCTGTGCAAATGGTGCCTATCAGAACCTTTCTGGGCAAAGTAGTTGTCTCTCTTGTCCACCAGGGACCTGGACACCAGAGGGCTCCACCAGTAAGGATGAGTGTGTCTGTAAGTGTCAATTAATTATGACTGTATTGGGGGGTAAAATAATATTGCCGTGCTTTTGAGCACTGGTTGTATGTATGCATATACAAAATCAAATTGTACACGTTATTCTGTGTGTCATAACAGTTAGGTGTCTGTACATTGCCTCAGAGGATTCAAACCTCTTAGCCCTTGGCCACTAAGGGCCCTTGTTCAGATGCAGTTCATGTGGATTTGCCTGCGGCCACAGGATGAATGACCACAGGCTGATTTCGCAGTAAACTAAAAACAAAAATGTAATAATGATAAAAAAAACCCAGTAAACTGGTAGCTGTGGATATGAAAATCCTATAATGATAAGATATCATATATTCTGTAGCTCTGCATGCCTACATAGCCCATTGTGGAGTCTTCATAGAGGCTACTACAGGTTTTTCTTTTTTTTTTTGTGCTGAAACTTAATTTGTTTCTGTGTAAGAATTTCTTTGACGATTTGCTTTCATCTGTATATATCTACAAATATATATGTTCCAATGTTTTTTTTCAGGGTTATATTCTGTGGAGGGAGGCACAAGTTTTAAGGGGGATGAACAGCTGTCCCAACCTATATTGGTGGAGAATGGATTCCCTGTGGCCAATTCCAAAGAACAGAATCTATATGTTAGTACAAAATGTGCTCTCCTATATTAAAAACGTGTGGCAATTTCATGTCAGCCTCCTACAATAAAACTACTTCATATGTATCTAATCCTTGTCAATCTGCGTGTACATAAAATTTCGTCCGTGACAAAGCTGCTCAGTTTTCCTGATTCTAAGAGCTCTGTTGATTGCAGAACAATGTTTTGAGGTTTGTTTGGAAGGTAGGATGACATCATAACGGGAAAATGTAAGTTTCTGCTCAGTGAGTAATATTTTATGACAATAATTTACCTCTAAAATACACTTTTGGGGGTGAATATTAGGCCACTTACAGCAAATAAACTTGCAAGCGGTAAGTAGTTTCATTGTTGGAGTCTTTCTGCAGTGAGTTACTACAGGGCACATAGTCTAATGTCAAAACTGAACATGATTTTAGTGAGATTTCTTGCTGTCATGCAGACTATAAATGATTTTCTAGTGGTTGCAAGTAGAAATATCAACAAACCTACATGTACACAACGGTTCTGTATTTTATGTACCGATTTGTTTGTATCTTTAATAAATGCATTGCTCATGTAGAAAAAGGCACAAGGTTCATACCTGCTTAGGTTGTAAAATCATACAACAATCACATGACCATCAGGGTAGACCTAGCACATGATATTTTACATACTAGTCGGATCATAAGCATGTCGGATCATACACATGTAGAACTGAAGAGAATTGTAACCAAGGATGGCCAATGTACCATAGAATGATTTGGCAGAATTATGTCAGCATTTTCATTTTTCTGTGCCCTATGTGCTTGCAGATTTCCCCTAATGGCTATGTGGTGCTAGGACAAAGGTACAGCAGATTTACACCAGTGCAGTTTCCTGTGGATCAAAGCAGTGTGAAAATAATTGCCCCATTCTGGACTGACTCCGCTACAAGTCCTGAAGACACTGCGTCAAAAATTTTATACCGAGTGTTCAGTCGAGGTGTGAACAGGACGTATGACGTGATGCTGGCGAGGATAGAGAGTGACGTGAGGCGCAGCATGGAGCAGCCAGGGTTTAAATGTCGCTGGGCCATCGTTGTGGAGTGGAGGAAAGTCCGGCCTTACCCAGCTGAGTCCAACCCGAGTGAGGTATGTATGGCTAAATGTATAAACAATGGCTAAAGGCTTGCAAGGTGCAGTTTACACACCTTAACATATCACAGGACATTTTTTTACTCAAGGAACAAAGGAAGTGAAATCAGAGATAGAATTTATGAGCTCAGAAGTAAGAGCATCGATCAGAGCCAGTGATGTGCATCTGATCCAGATTGGTTTTGGGATGATAGGCGAGCTATCTTCAGCATCTGAGTATTCTTTTAGGTTCATTTCTTATTAAGAACAGCTTTTTTATTTTCTTGGAAGGGGGAGGGATGGGCAGACTCAGTTGCCGTTTTTGGCTCTGGTAATCTCTTCTGAACTTTGAGCTTTTTAAATTAAAAATATTAATTATTGCCCAATATTCTGTGTGTCCACTGAACCTTTATGATCAGGCTTAGTTTTTCTCCCATTGGTGAGCACGTCTGTACATGTTAGAGATCTTCAGTTCTTGGGGTAACATGCCAAAGGTCAGGAGCCTTATCCCTTGCCACCCTCAAAGCAATCATTGTAGAAAGTGAAACTTCAACAAACAAACATAAATAAAATATTTTTCTTTTTCAGTCGAACACCTTCCAGCTTGTTCTGGCTACAGACTTCTCCAGATCCTATGCCTTGTATAAATATGACCGAGATGGGATGTTGTGGAACAAAACCAGGTCAGAAAGAAAAGCAGTGATTGGTTACCAGCTGTCCAATCCAGTGGTTTTCAATTCAGTATACTCTGAACAAGCTGAAGTCTTCAGAATCAATGATATTCAAGGGAACACAGGTAAGTAGGAGGTTCACTCACCGGATAGTTGTACTGAAAGTTATCTATGTTTTAAACTTGACAGGAACTATTTTGCACAGATATTATAAAGTAGTGCAGCTGGACAACTGAAACAGTGTGCTTGTATATACACATTAAGCCATACTAAAATGAGAATGGTTAGAGATGCTTGTCTGTCAAGGCTCTGGGTTCAAACTTGACCTTGGCAATTTGTAGATTGCTGGCTATGACTGGTTGTTGGTGTCAATAAGCAGTTGGCCACACAAGTCACAGTCTTGCACTGATGACCACGTGTCCTCAACCAATATGCTGCATACATGTATCTGTAAATACTTTGTTGGAACGTTCGTCAGTAACTTGCCAAATGTCAGCGGTCTTCCACGGACCCTCTGGTTTTCTCAAGCCCATAATACTGTCTGCTAAATGTCATATACTGTAAATGACCTAATATGTCATCCAAAGAAGGGCATTTTTATAGGCCAGTAAATGTCATAGAATATTATCGTTTGGGCTGAAATTTACATTTTTGCAGAATCATATCGTTCCACCTTCCAATTAAAGCTCAAACACCTTTCTATAATCAATATAACTCTCACAATCTTGGAAAGTAAGCAACTTAATCATAAACAAAATAATAGATTTTTGGGGGTAAATGACAATTTCTTGAGCATGGTGTTGAACAACTGTGGAACGAATAAATAAATATTCTTGTCATTTCATGAATTTATATCAATAAATACCCATTATACAAAATTTCTTTTGACAGGTTTTGCAGGGTTTTGGATCTATTCTCTGGAGGATGAAACAGTGGACAGTGTTAGTTATGAAGCTCAGTGTCTCACGTGGTATGACAATCAGCAAGCATCCCAGTTTGAGATCAGCATCTTGGATCGCCTGTTACCAGTCTGTCCCTGTACACTAAGACAAATGTTTTTCAGCCCACAGTTCATCTCATACTTGTATCGACCAGGCCAGATTTGCTTCATTTCACGAATCATTCCACGAGGATACACAGGAGCAAGGGTGAGTTATGTAATGCACTCAACTCATACTGTTTGCAGCACATGCCACCGAAGTGCTGACGCCACGGGAACATCATGGCCAAGAGAGAAGACATGACACCCTACCCAGTCGCATTATACTGACACCAGGTTGACCAGTCCAGCTTCCTTGCTGTATCCTCTCAATGCTGAGTGCCAAACAAGGCAGGAACAAGTACCATTTTTAAAGTCTTTGGTATGACCCAACCCGGAGTTGAACCTGGATCTCTCAACCTTCAGTTCTAACCACTAGACCACCGAGGGGGTCGTATGTATTTTGAGAAATTCAATTCAATTCAGTTCGGTTTGGTTATGCAGTGAGTCAGTGGGAATAGGGAACCATTTCGCTAAACTCAATTCAATTACAACTGAGCTTATGCACAAATGACACGTATTTTCCAACCTATGCCTGAAATGTAATGTACTGTGACGTCATTAGCAAGGAATTCCCGCTAAATGTCACTTTCAGAACCGCTTTCAACTCAATCTGGTGTGTCCACATCAGCCTGCATCGATGCGAATTACAAGGCAGTGTGTCAATGGAAAATCTATTTCGATTGACTGCGAATTGAATTGAATGATACTTTATTTGGTGTGTCAACAGTACTACGTTATGCACTCAGTTCTTAAGGTTTGAAGCACATAACATTTAATTTATTCTGAGAGTTTGATTGATCTTAGAAAGTGTGATTGGAGGATTGTTTGGAATGTGGGACATATGATACCCTACTAGACAAACGTTAACACCGAAAGTGACATTTCCTGACATGTACATGTGTTAATTTGCCTCTTAACAGAGCAATTATTTTTGGGTGACGTCTAAGGTTATTTGCCTAATTTCTGTAAACCTTTTTACTAATGACTACCTGAACAAATACAGATGCAAGACAAGCCTTTTTATTCTAGAGTGAGTTTGATTCATCTTGACCTGATAAAGGTTCACTCTTCTGGTTTATATAAAGGTGATTATAGATAACTGACTTAAAATCTCCTCCCACAAGAAAAAAATAAATGTTATAAAATAAGGCTTTTGTTGTTGTAAGTTTTTTGTTGTAAATTTTTTCTTCTGAACAAAACTCAAAACAGCCGTTTAAGATTAAGACAACTCTGAGAATTGGCCCAAATATGTAACTTATCCACTGGCAAAAGTTTAGGTCATTTAGCACATGCATAATGAGATATAAAAAATCTATTCATTATTGGTGTCATTACTGATTGCAGGAATGCTGTTATTCCACACGTACTGGTTCCCTGGATTTGTCCCCGGACAAGGGAGGTCACCTCTTCTTGTTCCATCCCCTGTTGAGTCGGGTGTCAGGACTTCACCAGCGCTATGAGAGACAGCCACTGGAGTACTGCTGTGTCCGCTCAGACCTGTGCCACCTGTACACTGAGCTTAGGCCAGGTGCTCGTTGCTTCAGATTTGTACCATTTAGAGTGGGTAAGTTCGAAACTTCAGGTTACACTCCTGTTTAAAAAGTTTCTCATTTTCTTAAAACAAAGAAAGTATATAGTCAGTACCATGAAAACATAAATTTCATTAACTCTGATTTCTTTCTTCAGACTTTAGCTGGTTTTTTTTAATGGAACTGTTTTAGTTTGTGGATACAGGCTTCATTTAAAAAACTGTTGTTTTTTGTATCTTTTTAAATTACCTAACTTAGTAATGTCATTTGAGCATGGCCTGGCAAGGAAATGAACAAGTTAACGTTACAAAATTATAAAAGAGAGGATTTCTGCAAACATTCACATTGGTGTGAAATTATGAATATACTTTATCATTTTCCCATTCCTGCGGTTTTACATCAGACAGCAATAAACTTGCATAGGCTTTGGGGGCCGCCTTTGATGTATGATTGGAGGTGAGAGTGAATTTGCACTTAAATGTGGCCTGTGTACATGTACACATTGCAGAGAACAGTCTTATACAGAACGCTTTCATCTTTTGTGGTTACTTAATTGGCAGGCTTCTTCTGGGGTGATCCTCACATTCAGACCCTGGATAAGAAGGACTACACATTCAATGGCTGGGGAGAGTATACCATGCTGGAGTTGATGTCAGGGGAGACAACTGTATTTGTCTTACAAGCCAGAACTGGCCGTGTCAAAGATAGTCAGGGCAACTTCACCAACGCCACTATCTTCACTGCCTTTGCTGCGAAAGACTATGAAAATACTGCGAATGTGCAAATAGAACTCTCCAATGACAGAAAAGGTTAGTCATCGGGTTGTGCAGATCTTTCGTCGGTTCAGGGCTGGCACTGGACATAAAGTTTGTAATATTTCACTGCCCCCTTAGTTCTCCCGGCTTCGACCGTATGTAAGCTGTCAACAGTACTAGTAAACTTTGGGTTGTCTTTCATGAACTTTGCAGGCGATCATTTAATTACCCTCTACCTAAAACCTATACCTCACATCATAACAAGAAAGTTTTTGTACAAGTTATATGCCAAAGGCATCTGATTTATTCCAGTTTTCTACAGCTATGAAACTCATCTCTGTTTTATTAGGGAAATATTCTTCAGAATTTTAGGAAACACAAACTAAGTCACCCAATTCTCAGTCAAATATTTACTGATTCTATCCCATTATTAGATTATTCTGTCGTGATAGGAGAAAAATATTCAGCGTTGGTTAATGAAAACTCTCACCCTTGCTAGATAGTGTGCCTACATATAGCTTGTAAGCTGCAGATCTGGGGTTTATGCTCGAAGTGAGTTGTGTCTACATGTAAATGGATGCAGTTTTAACCTGTATTGTCTTTCCGGGGAGCCTTCATGGCTCAGCATGCCGGCACGCTAGCGCAGCGCAATGACCCAGAAGTCTCCCACCAATGCGGCCACTGTGAGTTCAAGTCCAGCTCATACTGCCTTCCATTCCAGCGGTAGGTAAGAAGATCTGCCAGCAACCTGCGGATGGTCATGGGTTTGCCCCGGTCTCTGCCCCTTTTCCTCCCACCATAATGCTGACCGCGGTTGTAAAATTCAAATATTCTTCAATGCGGCTTAAAACACCAATCAAATAAATAAATATATTGAAATATATAAATATATTTCCATAGGTCTATCGTTGTATCTGAATGGAGAAGATTTCTCTCTTAACTACCGAGATGACAGGCCATTTCCATTTGGAGGCAATGTCAGTGTTGCGAAGTTGGATACCTCAACCCTCAGTTTCAGTTTCCTAAGTGGTGAGTTTTTGACAGAATCAAGATAAATGCCGATAAAGGTTTATGTCCTTTTGTCCTTTGAAGCAGCCTGGTGTATTGGCTGCTAAAGTGGTTATAAAGTGTATGCCTTGTAGTCGCGTAGTCGCTTAATCACACATATCGTTGGTTAAGACTTATCCGTGTACAGACATCTATACATGTAGATTTTCTACATTTCACTGCTTTCGTATTCTCCTTGACATTCATGGGAATAAGTGGCCGAGAGTTCCCTAGTAACTTGTCGGAGTTACTGTGGGGTTTACATATATTATGAAAATATTTTAGGTGCAGCATAACATGTAATTAAATAAATATATAAAATAAACAATTAAATTAATAAGGTGTTATTTTCTTGTAGGTGTGTCATTTAATGTCAGTGTGGGTGAAGAAGTGTTAGACATTACCCTGACCCTCCCCGGCACTTCTGAGTACACTACCAGAGGCCTACTGGGCGTGTCTGATGGGAATATGAGCAATGATTTCACCCTGCCTAATGGCACTGTGTTGGATATACACTCAACAGAGGAGGAAATATACTACAACTTTGGTCAACAGTGTAAGAAGAGTTCAGTTAGAGCTTGACCTTGTTTGTTATCATGTACTTGTACATGTGTGGTATTTCTGACTTCTGATAGATGTGAATTTAGAAACTTTTCACCAAGTGTAAAAATTTTATGGCAATCTGTATTTAAGCCATTGAGATGTAAAAAATATGCTTATGTGTAATATTAGTTATTTTTGTCGAAGAGTGTGTCAGTAGCAGTGTAAATAGCATTATTCAGAAATGGGATGAAAAGGTAGGTATATTTGGGAATGTCTATTGTTTGTTGTCACTTGATACACACAGTTCAGGCGCTATGAATGTTTGTTGCAGGGATGGTTGATGCCAATTCTTCGGTGTTCACGTACCGATCAGGAGAAAGTGTGGCCACCTATCAGCACCTTGATCACCGCCCACTGTTTCTCTCGGACTTTAATGCTAGCCAGCAGGCAGAGGCCCGCAGGGTGTGTGGGGAAAGTCCTCAGTGTATCTATGATTATCTGGCCACCCTCAAGGCCAGCCTGGCCATGAGAACCAAGGATTTGAAAAACAGTACAGACGAGGAGTTACAGGCTGTCGGCAAGTTTGAAATACACTCATATCTATAGTGGATAAAGTCTACAACCTCTGTCTCAGAATTGTGGCCCATTTTCATGTATAATGCCATTGTGGAGGTCCTGATATATATTGATATGAGAACAAGGCTAGCTTAAAAAATAATACATCTGCTTCCCTTAAGTCTTACTGATATTGCTGTTTTTCCACTGAGTGATGATGTGCTAGCTTGGGCCAATTTAAATGTTTATTGAGATTATTAAGGTACATGTAATATTTTTGCTAAATATAATGGACTATCATCGTTGAATTGACATCCCTGTAGTATAGATATCATTATGCCTGCCTGGAGCATGGTTTTATCTTTAGCTGAAACAAGCAGCTCTAGATACCTGTAAGGTCACTTGGTTGGTCAGCCCGTTTCTCATTCAGATTTTAGGCATTCCGTCTCTTTAACATGGGCCATTCACTTTTTGAAGGGCCTGAATGCAAGATGATATCAACTCTTTGCGAGATGTTGGAGCTGATAATGAATTTCTGCTTGTTAGTTTAAAGGTAGAAGGGTTTGTGAACTGCTGTCTTGCCCTCTGTTTTTGCAGATAACCTGTCCCCTCAAGTGTTTAATGTGACAGGCATTAACGGGACAGTGGGCAACAGGAGTGAACTTACAGTACAGTATAATGATTCAGACAGCTCTGTCGGGAGTGTACATGTATCTCTTGTGGATGATAATATCCCAGGTCTGAGCTTCAAATCCTCAGGGCAGGGGAGTGCACAGATTATCTGGACACCTGCCTCTACTGACCCTGTAGTCATCAGGTAATCTGCATTTTGTAATGTACATTGTTGAACTCCTGCTCAGACTCACTTCCTTTCTGATCGTACAGGGGAAGGTAGACTTCCAGTAACTTATGGATGGTTGTTCCTTTCCTCCCACATAATGCTGGTACTGTCCTATTTAAACTGAAATATTATTGGGCATAATTACAGACAAGCATTTGTAAGACAACAGACTCCCAAACCCGAAAGACCAAGTAACATTGATTGGCTCTAGCTGAGGCAGAGGGCAATATTACTCTTGGTGCCCACTGATGTTTTATTTCATTCAATAAACTGCCCATAAATAAGTTGTTCATTTTGCCAGATTCTGAGAGTTCTCTTGATCTTTTAAAGCTGTTTTGAGGTTTGTTTGGAAGATAGGATGAGATTGGACTGGAAAAATACAATTTGAGGCATGTGCTAAAAGGCTACAAATTAAACTTAATGCAGCATGCAAAGGGAAAGTAACTTCTGATTGATTTAAATTCCTGCAGAAGTGGTGGTTATCATTAATAACAGCGTCTAAGGCCTAGAGTTAATGCTACGAGCACATAGATGTATTACTTTTAATTGGTATATTCCCCCACTCTCACCACTTCTGTCACCTTAGTGACAAGAAGAGGTTAACAACTCATGTGTGCCTATTGCACAGTTGAAGTCCATCTGTTGTCCATCAACATAGTGTAAATAGCTGTATGTCACATGTGGGAAAGTTTGTCAGTAACTTGCCAAAGGTAGGTGGTTTTCCTTGGTCTCGTCTACCCGTAAGAAGCCTGCAAATAGGTGCCTGATATTTTGGTGCAAGTACAATGACCCAAGAGACCGCTGTCCAGTATGCATAACATGGAAAACATGGCTATGCCATTTTAACAAAATGGATGTTTTCAAAAATGTAATATGGCTTACCACCATGGTATAAGTGAAAGAGTGTGATATTAAAGAACAATAAAATAAATAAATAAATAATTCAGCTGTATAGTATGGGGCACTGACACTGAGCTTTCGGCTGATATTGTCCAGGTTATTTGCTGAAGATGACAAGGGAGGGGTGTCACCAGAGTATGAGGTACCGGTGAGGCTGTGTTCAGGCTGTAACAACCATGGGGCCTGTGTGTTCAGTCAAGCCATAACCCCTACTTCTAACATCTCCATGGCAACTTTCCATCTGGTTTGGTGTGAATGTGAACAAGGATGGACAGGTACATGCAGATACTACACAAGAATTCACATGCATCTGTATATAGTATGTTGCTATGAAACGGTTACAGTTGTTTTAGTGACTGGTTCATGTAATATACATTGTTTTTTTTCTTCATTTTATTACCTGTATTAGTTTTTTTTAATATATAAACAGAACGGCATCAAGAAAATTTATTTTGTATGCAGATAGAGTCAAGAAATAACCAAGGATGAATGTCTTCATGCGTGTATGTGTATATTGATATGTGGAGGTACATTTATTTGTTTAGATTTAGAATAACTTGTAGACTGGTTAAGCATGACTCAAATGTGAAATGAAATTAATGATATTCTTCAATTCTGTTACCTGTAAATAATCAGTATATCTGTATTGTTGTTGTTATCAGGGCCCGATTGTGACCAGGACTACAACATGTGCCTGGAGAGGCCCTGTCCTGAAGGCTCTACTTGCAGAGACTACCATCCCTACCAGACTGCCGACTCTGGCAAGCTGTACGAGTGTGGTGACTGTCCCACGGGCTATGTCCTCAACGCAGACAAAACCAAGTGCTTAGGTGACTTTAAACTGCAGTGAAAATCTTCATCTTTACAGGGTGTTGTGAGAATGTTATGTATTATTTAAAGGGTGTAAAATATATTTACCCTTTTATATACCATTATTTCGATGAGACATGTATTTTTCCATAGCAAGTAGCCCATTCCATGTGCCTACGAGTCACAAACTGTCTGAAACTAATCTCTTATTTTAAAACTTTCAAAGTGCCTAGGGGTGTATCTGAGATACATCTTCACTTGTTAAAAAAAAAGTTTCTGAGGTGCATCCTCTAAGTGTTGATATTTTTCAAAGTTGTTGAGGTGTATCTATGTTACATAATCTGGTATTTAAAAAATTTCAGGTGAGTTGCTCAGGTGTACCTGAGTTACATCGTCTCATCTTTATTTCATTCAAAGTTTGTGAGGTAGAGGCAAATAATCATTTACATGGCTGAGGTGTACATGAGGTATAGTACATCTTGAATATTTTGCATGAGGTGTACACCTCATCTATACCTCACACCGAGGTGTAGATGAATGGTAAATCCTCCACACACAACATGTATATTTAGCGCTGAGGTGTACACCTCATGTCTGTAAGGGTAATTATTCATTCATTCAACTTAGTTGTCTGACATTGTATTTAGCAAACTTTAGCACCAGATGTGCCATTTCAACTTTAATAATACTTATACTATACACTGGACAGTTCCTATATCTTACTTTGATTTATTGCAGATGTTAATGAATGTGCGAATTCAACGCTGAACACCTGCAATCAAAAATGCAAAAATATTCTTGGCGGATACATGTGTCAGTGTAATCCAGGATATCGTTTGATAGATGGACTTTGCGTCAGTAAGTAATGATTGTCAGCACTTTGATTAGTATGCAATGATTATGTATTATGTAACTAACAAATTTTCTGGATATTGGTGACAAATACCTGTGTACCAAGGTTTTCAGATAATGATAACCAGTACCCACTGACCAAGGTTTTCAGATAATGGTAACTAGTATCAGTGGATATCGATGATGAGTGGGTGTGGGTGGTTTTGGGGATATGATGAATAGTAGGTGCACGTTGCAGCAGTGTTTTAGATATTGAAGATGAGTTAATGGACCAGTGTTTTTGCACGAGGAACAGTACTTGTGTGCTAGTGTTTTGGATACTGATGACAAGTTTGTGTACCAGATTTTTGGGATATCAAGAACAGTACTTGTGTATCAGTGTTTTTGGACATTGATGACGACTTTGTGTACCACTGTTTTTGGATATGAGGAATACTTCTTGTGTACCAGTTCTTTTACATTGAAGTGTGTGTGTACCAATGTTTTCAGACATTGATGAGTGCCAGGAGAGAACCAGTGGCTGTGAGCAACTCTGTGTAGATGAAGAGCCTAGCTACAACTGTAGCTGTAACCCTGGCTTCTTCCTCAGTGATGATGGACACAAATGTATAAAAGGTAGCCAACTGTTTCACACACCAACAAAGTAACAAATAAAATCAAAATATTTCCTGTGATTGTTTTTCAAAAGACTTGCCTTGTCTTTCCTACAAACAAAAGTATTGTTTTAATTAATTGAGATACAAAAGTAATTATTCTGCATGTGTAATCCTGTGAACATAATAAACTTATGTTTGAAAATAATAAGTTTGTATTTCCAAACCGGCAAATGTAATAGATTTATGAGCATTATGTTCTGCAGAATCTTTTGGTATTTTTTAAACTGCCAGAGCCATTCCTTTATTTATTCTTAGAAATATTTATCAGTAGTTGATTCAAGCCATTTAAGAGTAAGTTTCTCACAAGAGAGAATGAATTTATCAGTGGGAGTGTTGGCACCCTTATCTTTAATAGGTCTACAATGTGTGTGGAAGTTTTGCAGATTTAAAATTCTGTCTTAATTGAACTGTGCATATCTTTATGTCACTAACTTACAAGATGTTTTTGTCAGATGTGCATTCTGCCTTCCTCCACCAATGAAACTGCCTGTCACTGTAGAAGTGAACAATTTTGAATACGAGGCAACAATCAATTAAATGAATATACTAAATTTTATTACATATTAATGTATTAACTTTCTCAGTGTAGCTTGTTCTCTGTTTTGTATAACTAGAAAACAACAACCCCTGCTCAAACGTAGACCACAACTGTGCATACGGGTGTAAGCTAGTGGACGGTGCTGCTCAGTGCTTCTGTGCTCTGGGGTACAAACTCGAGCAGAATGGAACCTGTTCAGGTAAGTGGATGCAGGGGCATTTCAGTGGTGGGGGGGTGGGGTTAAACCATAATAATAAAGAGCATCATTTTCTGCTGCAGTGCTCAGTGCACTAGTGCTAGTGTACTACCTATTAAAGTCTTTCACTTCTAACCACAAACAGGCCAAGGAGGGGGCATGAACTACTTGAAACAAAAAAAAATGTAGGATTGCACAGATTTTAATTGAGGGTTTTAGTAGTTCCCCTCTGCATGCTATAAGGTTTTACTCAATGAAATACCTGTAATCAGTTCAAACACTCATTGTGCATAGGAAAATTGTGTATATTGTTTTGTTTTTGTCTGGTTTTAGATATTGATGAGTGTACAACGCCACTGTGCTCTGCACTTTGTGAGAACACACCCGGCAGTTTTACCTGTAACTGTAACCCTGGATACAAACTAGCCTCTGACAGACTCACATGTGAAGGTTAGACTTGACATTGTTTCTGAGACAAGCAAATGTGACAACAGCCTGAACATAAAGCATTTGCTTAAATCACTAGTGTTCGACTTCTTCAAAAGTTCCATTGTTTCCAACATTAAATTTATGTTTTACTGTTTATAGGCTGTGAAGATAATCTAATTGGCATTTCTGTGTCACTTTCATGATCACAGGTTTTTATTTTTTTTTTAATTTTTCCTAGTTAGGGTTAGTCCAAATTAATGGAAGCTTGTAACTAATAATATCCATTTGTCTTATATATATATGTTAAGTAATGGTTAACATGGTTAAACATTAAACGACAACATGTTAAAAATGTGCTGAAAAGTAAGTTTCATAGGATTCTTCATAAAACTTTTGGCAATACTTTACTGTAGTTCATAGGGAATTGTTCCACTCTTGAATTGCCCAATCCCTGTACCTGTTATTATACACTTGTACAGATATTATGCGTGGTATTATTATTCATAGTTCAAGTTTTGGTTTAATTCATCCCTGTGCTAAAAAATTATGTACTTTTTTTTCTATGGGATTTGACATAGAGTATCTGTTATTTTGATGGCCAAAAGCCAACAGGGGGCACACCTGTTGCTTTTGCAATCCTTCCAGAATGGACATATCTTGAGGCTTCACAACGCCTGTTGTTTTCTTGCCTGGTTGCTCATTGGTTGTCGCATTCTTTGTTTCTGCGTACAGTGTGCGACGGTCTCCACTGGGGGCACAACTGTGCCCGTCTGTGTGAGTGTAGCGAACATGCCTCACGCTGCTCCAACTCCCAGGGCTGCGTGTGCAGGCCCGGCTGGACTGGGGAGCGCTGTGACCAGGATGTGAAGGAGTGTGATACAGTCTCCTGTGGTTACCTACAAGAGTGTATAGACACCCCGGGCTCCTACAGATGCCAGTGTATAGCAGGCTACATGGAGGAGGATGGCCGGTGTAGGGGTGAGTCTGTGGGATCCATGTAATGGGGATATGAGTGACAGACTTCTATTACCACATTGCTGTATGTCAAGCCTCGACTATGTAAACATGTACATGTACTCTATGCTACATCCACCTAAAGTTTAGTTTGAAAAACACACTCTTATAAACATATACAGGCCTTTAACACTTAAAAAGATGCATAAAGGGAAAAGGTGTCTGTTGAAAAATGCTGAACTTCAGGAGAAATACACATAGAGTGTAACATTTAAGGATTAAGTCTTTGTGTTCATGTAAAAATGTGACTAACGCGCATGAAGATGTATATATCAGTTATACACTGGCTCGAGGGTTGATATGTGTGTGTATCACTCACTGTAATATCGCACTATTTAATTAACAGGGTTGTGTTGTATTTGTACAGAAGTTTCCCTGTTGTGCAGTCAGTGTCCAGTTATTCATGGGTGAAAAAAATTCATAAAAACAAATAGACATACATTCACTGTGGATTGATCGATTGATTGGTGGATATAGGTGATTAATATTGACTACTCCAGAATGGTTGACTTACAAGACAGCAGCCAGTTACTTGGGTTGCGGAGAAAGAGTGAAAGCCATCAGCCTTTAGCATTCAGTTATCCCTAGAGTGAGCTCAGTCTGTGTTTTATATTGACTGGAGAGTGACCACCACACATTTCATGTCAGATCACTTTTATTGCCACACAGCCTAAATTCAAAATTTGGATCACTGTTTGGATATATATATATACATACTTAAATATGCAGTGAATCGGTTTTAATACTACTGTACTGTCATGTTTGATGTTGCAGATATTGATGAGTGCTCCTTGGGAGGAATTTATAACTGTTCACACGATTGCCAGAATACCATGGGCAGTTTCCAGTGTACGTGTGCCCCAGGATACCAAGGAGATGGCCAAGTTTGTACAGGTGAGGGGGGGGGGGGGACATCCAGTAGGGCTACATCCTTCTGTGGCTGGCATGACTGGTGGCGGTTCATGATGCTGGCACGGCAAGCTTGGAGCTTTGGCTTTGACTCCTACGTGTATAGTGTGTTTATTACGGGTTCATGCTGTCATGGCGGAACACCTATTGTTTTCATTCACATTATTATTATTATTAAGGGTCCACTCTGCCATGGTGGGACACCTATTGTTTTCATTCACATTATTATTATTATTAAGGGTCCACTCTGCCATGGTGGGACACCTATTGTTTTCGTTGAGATTATTAAGTTAACCAATGGGACACCTGTTGAAATCGTTTGGATTATTATTATTTATTCAATTTTGTCAGAAAGATATAACCTAGACCGTTTGACTTGAAATTTTGCAGTGAAATTCCCCTGTACTTGATCATGTAACATCAGGAATTCCGGCATTTCTAAGTCACATGATTTGGAGCCCATATTGAATTTTATACGCAAACATATAAGCATCTCTAGAACTGCTCAACGGATTGATATAAAATTTAATATGCACGTAGACCGCTGCCAGATACAATACGTTTGAGGAAATGGTTAACTTTCGGTAAAAATTGTAGAACTTCTCCATTGGTTGAAATTGTGACGTCACATTTCGTTTCGAAATTTCAAATTTTTTGAACGTATTCTGATGTATTTTGAGATGACAGTTCCAAATCTGCCTTTCTTTTTTGTCTCTCTTTGTAAGTTTTTGAGGTATGGTTAAAGACCTTGGTTGTTTCCAAGTTTCAGTGGCCTGTAACTCAAAAACTATTAGAGCTAGAAATCTGAAAGTTGTATCAAATTGTAGCTTAAAGTGCGAGCTTTTGGGAAAATTCACCAGATTTGAGCTACAATCAATACTTTTCCCACTGGAAGTGTTTAAATGACACTACCTTGTATGAGAAATAGAATTGTAAGCCTTTGTATTTAATATATATTTTGATGGTAATTTTATTACTATTTAAATGCCATTATGAGCAAGTTACAAGGAAGACTTTAAGACCGACTGCTATGAAATTTAGCGCAGACAGGATCGCAGATGTGAATTTATAGTTTATAGTTTTTCATAGAATTTTATAGAATTTATAGTTAGTTTTATAGAATTTATAGTTAGTGTGTTATAGTTTGCTCTTTTAGGTCATTTAGCTTGGCAGGCATCTTGCGTTTTAAGTAAAATCTTTAAACACATTTTTCTCAAGAACCAGTGGACAGATTGTAAAATTTGATATGCATGAAGACCATTCCTGGCTACATTTAGCCTAAAAGTACGTTCACACTATGCACGAAAATATGTTCAGGGCCCGAACCATATTCATGAGCGAAAACGATTTCAGAAGCTTACACACACGAGGAATTTGGACCATGAATTTGGTGTCCCAAGTAATTTATTTGTTGGTTTTTCTCCCCGGACCAGATAAACTGGATCCGCAAGCCATCTGCTTGAATTCATGACGTGACACGAATTCGCCTGTGGTGTATGTGAAGGGTTGTACATTTTATTACTATACTCATTAGCCAGGAAATCTGAATGGAATTCAGTAATGTCTAGTGTGAAAGTAGCTCAATAAAGGCATTGATATCCGTTCAAAACGTTAAAAGTTTGCTATTGGTTGAACAGATATGACATTACAAAAATTTCTGATTTTTGATATAACCTTGATGTATTTTGGGCTGGTGATTATGAATCTGCTTTTGTGCCTTGCCCCTGTTTGTAAGGTCAATAAATATCCGTGGAAACTGTCCGAAGAAAATAAATTCATAAACATAGCCTGGTTTTCATTGTCAACTGTGCACAATTTCCAAACGTGGTCATGCGTTTAAAACTATATATGACCTAATCTGATGATGAAAAATGATATTAAGAACGGACAACAAACAACGTGCACCCCGGCAAATATTGCTTGCAATTTTAATTTAATATACAATTATTGTTTAACATTTTACTCAAGACTTTGTCAGATATACGGTGGCTGTCTGCTGGATGGGGTAAACCCCATACTGACGAAATTTCCCTTGTGTGAAGTAGAGATATGTACATGGAAGACAACAGATCCTCAGCCAACATTTGCATGTAGGCTGTGGATAAGTCCATATATGCGTTGTTGACTGCTTTATTATCATTTAACCAAGGTCCCACCTAGTGTGAGTATGGGAAAGTCTACATATTCCATTTCCAAGATCAGGTTCGAACTCAATCTACTAAGTAAAAGTGCAGAATACATAACACCTAAAATTGTACGCATATATATAATTATAAATGATCTATTTATTTACTTTTATATTTCAATGGTGTTCTACGCCATACTCAATAATGTTTCACTTATATGACTGAGGCCAGCATTATGGTGAGTGGAAACTAGGCAGAGCCTAGAGGAACCCATGACCATCTACAGGTTGCTGGCAGACCTTCCCATGTACAAGTCCAGCATCAGCTAGACTTGAACTCACAGTGACTGCATTGGTGAGAGGCTCCTGGGTAATTAATCTGCACATGCTCCCTTGGCCACGAAAGCCCCTAATTTTAAAAGAGAAGTAGTACATACATGGCATGTACAGTGTGAGAGGACATCAATTCAGGAATAACCTGTAGCTGGAATCGAGGATGCTGGGGGTTTTCTGACAAAAATGCAGGAAAGCATTGGTTGGGTGGTAAATTTTGTGTTTTGTCTTTCTGGCTTTCAGATGTAGACGAATGTCAAATTGGAATTCATCAATGTCAACACAAGTGTGACAATGTCAGGGGCAGCTATAACTGTGAATGTTACAAAGGCTATGTACTAAATGATGACAGGTTCACATGCACTGAAGGTACACTGGTTTTCTTGTATAACTCATTTAAGGCAAAGTCAGAGAGTGAAAGTTTGTATAATCTGTTCGTGGAGTCTTGAATATGGATTTAAGTGATCTCTTGAGTAGAACTGATCAGAAATGGGTTGGTGTAAAATCATTAGCAGACGGTGTACATTGTTTTTTTGAAAATGTTAAACTTGCTTTGTTTTCTTAATTAAAATGATCTTCAAACTCTGTGTGGCAAATACAGAGTCACTTAGTTATTAATGTAGAGTCACATAGATATTAATGCAGAGTCACATAGTTATTAATACAGTAACATAATTATTGATACAGTCATGTAGTTATTAATGCAGAGCCACATAGACGAAAGAAAATATTTATTTCCTGTTGTAACCTTTTGTATGAAGGTTTTATGTCTGATTCTTAATGCCACTTGATACTGTCTCAGTTGAACAACTCTGTGAGGCTCACAGCCTGGACTGTGACCAGATTTGTAACACAGAATCCATCAATGCAACGTGTGACTGTTTTACTGGCTATGTAAGGAAAAACGACCGTTGTGAAGGTAAGTAACTGTAAAAATGGTTACCAACATAAATTTCACTACATGTGTATACAATATATTCTTTGAGTTTCGTGCTAATTATTGAACAGTGTTCAATTTTTTTCTTAAAAATGTGTGTATTTAGACATGTACTGCAACATTCAGCATTTCTGAACTGTTTACAGATATAGATGAGTGTGCTACACGTTGTAATGGCCAACATGTGGTGTGTACAAACACGTATGGACAATACAACTGTTCCTGTGAAACTGGCTACAAGCTGAGCGCCAATCAGTCAGTATGTGAAGGTGAGCATGACACTGCTGTTGTATTGTTGGTGAATTTGTAGATTCTGTCTCATTGCCACAGTTTGTGAGGCCTCCGCGGCAGTAAATGGTTGATGATGCTTGTCATGCTTGTGTGGCCTCTTGTGTTGTCAGCTGTCATTATATTTATTTATTTATTTTACTTGATTGGTGTTTTATGCCGCGCTCAAAAATATTTCACTGATACGAAGGCGGTCAGCATTATGGTAGGAGGAACCTGGGCAGTGCCCGGCGGCAACCCACGATCACCAGCAGGTTGGCAGACCTTCCCACTTGCGGCCTGAGAGGAAGCCAGTACTTGTTTGAAAGTTGATCCTTATAAACTCGCCAAACGTCATGGTTTACTTCTTTATTTGATTTGGTGTTTTATGCCATACTCAAGAATATTTCACCCACATGACAGCAGCCAGCGTTATGGTGGGCGGAAAACTGTTTAGAACCCGTGGGAACCCGTGCTGGCACACCGGTCATGGTTTATTCCAGCACTCCCGTTTCCCCTACTCATAAATTTGGCAGCCATCGTATCTGTGGAAAATTCAAGAGTATGGAGTTAAAACAACAAACAAATAATTAATAATTGTCTTCTTTGATTTGCATGTATTTATTAATCACTACTGTCCCGTGCTCTCTCTCTCTCTGCTACAGACATACCTGAAAGTTACATGTATGATTTGAGGTAAAATACATACCCCTGTTATATTTGATCATTCCACAGTTATTCAGGCCACATTAGATTTTGTAAAGAAAGAGAGGGAAGAAGAGTGTCATGCTAACTGACACCTTGGGTTACATGACTTAAATGTCAAGCGACATTATAACGTTATCGTTATTTCTCTGGCAGTTTCAACTTGACCTCGTTTATGATAAATCTTCTTAGCTTGTGTTAGTATACAAGATAGGCCTGCACAGTAAAAGCCTATTAAACCCAGATTTGATAGAATTCGATGTAATGAATCAATTTATCACATAACTGATGTAGTTTTCATTCCTGCCAGCCCAACATAGATTTTTCATATTACCCTACGTACATAACACTTTTGAAAACATTTGATTGGCTGCAAAGCGTGGGGAAGAAACAAAATCTTACACGTTACGTCACGCCCACCTACATGCACATTTTTTTTTTTACTACGAGAGACAGCGTTGTTGTTTAAAACTGAGAAATCGGGGAGAGCAACAATTAGAAATGTATTTTAAGAGTAAGCCGTCGGTGAAATATTACACGATTCAAAGTTATGGAACCCTTCAATTTGCCACTGGACCAGCTCTGCCACAAAGACATGAAGCAGACGACAGGGACTTTTTTTTGCAGAGGATTTTTGCCGCTCAAACAACTTTCTTTATATTCACCAGCAAACACGACACCCTTACCTTATTTTAGGCGGTCAGTTGTGCGGCTAAAATAACAGGTCCTCAGGAAACGACGATTACGTCCGCTGTTATGTCATGAAGCAAATGTCTCACTGACCATGTAATAAAACAGGCAAAGTTCCCGTGAGCATCTCCGATCTCGTCCATGAACTGAATGTCAACGATGTTACTGATTCTGAGCCCAAAATGCAAATTTCAGGCCACAAAATGTGATACCCATTAACACTTAGAGTCGCATAAACAGCTATCAGCACAAAGGGTTGTTAGTAACTGAATCCAAATTCTTCATCAACTTCGAGATAAAAACGAAACTGAAGCTCTGTGGCCGGTAAATCCAGGTCAAATCCGCACTGCTCACCAACTGTAATCTTTGGGTAAAATGCTGAGCGCTAATGCGAACTGTATAAAGACCATCAGAAAAGATAGGCAACATGAAAAGCAACATCATCCAGATGTTGAAACGGTCCTATGCCATACATGTGCATGGCAGAATTCACAAAATATTCTCCTTTTTCTAGCGACGAGTTTCATCGTTTCAATCAACCGCGAACCACACCTGACTACAACGTTGCAAGTGCAAGGACGTTTCCCTAGAGACGTGTACCCAGCACTGGCAAAGATGTTCTTCTAATTTGCCATTTAAAACGATTCTTTCCTTAACACCTTAACATATTCTTAACTCTGATTATGCATATAAAATATATTCCCTAGATACATTAAGATTTTTCGCTGAACAATTTTACTCTTGCGGAGGCAGGCAAGAGCCGTTGAAGTAGTGATGGGGCACATTCACGCGCTACTTGTTCTGTCGTGAAGTTTATCGCGAAGTGATGTGATTTTTCTGTTGTTCTCTTCTCGTGAATAATGTCAAATGATGCATTTTTAGAAGAGAAACATAAATATTGCATATCAGATTGAACTTGTTGGTTTTGTTGCAGTGTGTGACAGTTATCACTGGGGATTAGGGTGTGAGACACCGTGTGACTGTGGGCAGGGCAGCTCGCACTGTAACAACATCCATGGGTGTGTCTGTAAATCTGGGTGGACGGGGAGCTTGTGTGACACAGACATTTTGGAGTGTAACTCCCCGGGAACCTGCCCCCAGGGGGAGACCTGTGTGGAACTTCTGGGTAGCTACAAGTGTGATTGTCCTCCAAATTACAAGAGAGACAACACCAGCTGTGTAGGTAAGATCACCTGTTTTTCCCTCTTTGTGGCTCCAGTTCAAAGCCAGCCTAGGGCAGGAAATTCGTAGATTCCTCTGCTCTTTCTTCTCTTTGTGGGCATGGTCACATTAGGAGGTCAATAATGCTTGTGTGACTGTGCATCCTAGGATTTGTTGAAGACTTGTCTTGTGCAAGAATGATGTGCATATCTGTGTGTGAGTAACTTGGCAAAGGTCAGTGATTTACACCAGGCACTACAGTTTCTCTCACCTTTATTTAAATATGACCGACAGGGTGTAAGTGAAATGATCTTGAGTATGGCATTAGGCAATCAAATAAATCAATTCAATAATCAAAATCTTAGCAGTGGACTTGTTAAGTGTTTAAAGAGTTTTGAAGCCTGGTATTAACAGTAGTGTGAACCCTGCTCAATCCCCAGGTACTTGGCTTGTCATCTGATGCTTTGTATGGTTTTTAACCATTGCTCTGTAACATATACATTGTACATGTACTTTGAAGATTTTCCATCACGCATCTATTTGCATGTCATGTCTGGTTATTCTTTATGTTAGCAGAAGTACATGTATATATTTTTATCTGTAAACATCTGTATCACATATATGAAGCCAACATTGGCCAGGGGGTATTGTTGTAGTGGGCAGCATCAGTCTGGCCGTCTGCCTGTCCTTATTCCTCATTAACGCTCTATCTCCAGAACAATTTATCTGATGTTCATCAAACTCACACCACACTTACACAGTGGCATGAGGAAGAATCCTTTTGGGGCCATTTAAGTTAAATTTTATAAAAGGTTTGTAAACTTTCCGTCTCTTGAACAGTTTGTCCCGAGTTTACCAGATTTATAGCACACCTGCACAGTTTTATGAATGGCTGGTATTGTAGATAATATCTCTTGGATTTTGCATCTATTCGTTACATTGTGCATGTGCTTAAGGCTGAGGGGTTTTAAGTGAATTGCACGATACTTTTACTTCGATGTTGATTTCTGTCTTTCTACTGTAGATATAGATGAATGTACTGACAACAGCCACAACTGCGTGCAGAAATGCACAAATGTGATCGGAGGATTTGCTTGCTCTTGTTTCCCTGGATACAGAGACGTGTACAGGAATGGATCAGTCTGTCAAGGTATTAATTACTTTATCAGTGAAAATAAGTTAATGACTTTGCTAATCCATTCAGAAAATAGGTAATTCTTGCCAGAACCTCTGTAACAATGTTCCTGGATAAAGGTAAGAAAATTAGTTAATAATGTTATATTACACATCTGAAAAAGACAAACATCAATCCATTTTAATCAATTCATTGTGATGTTATTAAGAACGTGTGTCATGTGATTTTTTCTGATTCTTTTTTCTGCAGATATCAATGAGTGTATGGAGGGTTTGGTTTGTAATCAGATCTGTACCAACAAAGAAGGCACTTATGCATGTTCTTGTCATCAAGGCTTCACACTGGGTCCTGACAACCAGAACTGTTCTGCAGGTAAACATGTAGTTTTGCACGTTCCTGTCATCAAGGCTTCACACTGGGTCCTGACAACCAGAACTGTTCTCCAGGTAAACATGTAGCTTTGCACGTTCCTGTCATCAAGGCTTCACACTGGATCCTGACAACCAGAACTGTTCTCCAGGTAAACATGTAGCTTTGCACGTTCCTGTCATCAAGGCTTCACACTGGGTCCTGACAACCAGAACTGTTCTGCAGGTAAACAAGTAGCTTTGCACGTTCTTGTCATCAAGGCTTCACACTTGGTCCTGACAACCAGAACTGTTCTGCAGGTAAACAAGTAGCTTTGCACGTTCCTGTCATCAAGGCTTCACGCTGGATCCTGACAACCAGAACTGTTCTGCAGGTAAACATGTAGTTTTGCACGTTCCTGTCATCAAGGCTTCACACTTGGTCCTGACAACTAGAACTGTTCTGGAGGTAAACATGTAGCTTTGCACGTTCCTGTCATCAAGCCCTCACACTGGGTCCTGACAACCAGAACTGTTCTCCACGTAAACATGTAGCTTTGCACGTTCCTGTCATCAAGGCTTCACACTGGGTCCTGACAACCAGATCTGTTCTGCAGGTAAACATGTAGTTTTGCACGTTCCTGTCATCAAGGCTTCACACTGGGTCCTGACAACCAGAACTGTTCTGCAGGTAAACATGTAGCTTTGCACGTTCCTGTCATCAAGGCTTCACACTGGGTCCTGACAACCAGAACTGTTCTGCAGGTAAACATGTAGCTTTGCACGTTCCTGTCACCAAGGCTTCACACTGGAACCTGACAACCAGAACTGTTCTGCAGGTAAACATGTAGCTTTGCACGTTCCTGTCATCAAGGCTTCACACTTGATCCTGACAACCAGAACTGTTCTGCAGGTAAACATGTAGCTTTGCGCGTTCCTGTCATCAAAGCTTCACACTGGGTCCTGACAACCAGAACTGTTCTGCAGGTAAACATGTAGTTTTGCACGTTCCTGTCATCAAGGCTTCACACTGGGTCCTGACAACCAGAACTGTTCTGCAGGTAAACATGTAGTTTTGCACGTTCCTGTCATCAGAGCTTCACACTGGGTCCTGACAACCAGAACTGTTCTGCAGGTAAACATGTAGTTTTGCCCGTTCCTGTCATCAAGGCTTCACACTGGGTCCTGACAACCAGAACTGTTCTCCAGGTAAACTTGTAGTTTTGCACGTTCCTGTCATCAAGGCTTCACACTGGGTCCTGACAACCAGAACTGTTCTCCAGGTAAACATGTAGTTTTGCACGTTCCTGTCACCAAGGCTTCACACTGGGTCCTGACAACCAGAACTGTTCTGCAGGTAAACATGTAGCTTTGCACGTTCCTGTCACCAAGGCTTCACACTTGGTCCTGACAACCAGAACTGTTCTGCAGGTAAACATGTAGTTTTGCACGTTCCTGTCACCAAGGCTTCACACTGGGTCCTGACAACCAGAACTGTTCTGCGGGTAAACATGTAGTTTTGCACGTTCCTGTCACCAGGGCTTCACACTTGGTCCTGACAACCAGAACTGTTCTGCAGGTAAACATGTAGTTTTGCACGTTCCTGTCACCAAGGCTTCACACTGGAACCTGACAACTAGAACTGTTCTGCAGGTAAACATATAGTTTTGCACGTTCCTGTCATCAAGGCTTCACACTGGAACCTGACAACCAGAACTGTTCTGCAGGTAAACATATAGTTTTGCACGTTCCTGTCATCAAGGCTTCACACTGGATCCTGACAGCCAGAACTGTTCTGCAGGTAAACATGTAGTTTTGCACGTTCCTGTCATCAAGGCTTCACACTGGGTCCTGACAACCAGAACTGTTCTGCAGGTAAACATATACTTTTGCACGTTCCTATCACCAAGGCTTCACACTGGATCCTGACAACCAGAACTGTTCCCCAGGGTTAGATATAATAAATTCAAAGGTTCTGGCAGCCTTACGCTTGTATTATGTTTTAGAGACCCCTACATGTATGTGGATATTGCTTTTTTATAGGGCAGGGCTTGAGCATTGTTGATTTTTGTAGCTCATACAAATGAAAGGAATTGTAATGCAGGTTGCTTCATAACTGTTGACAAACTTTGTTATTTGACATTTTAAAACAAAGGTGTTCTATTTCAATTTGATTAACACTTACTGATTTTCTATCAAAAGTGTGCACTACAATGTCTGTAAACTCCAAATGATCATGCAATCAGTCCGTTTGGCAAATTTTTCAGACCATTGAAATTAAAACCAGTTAGGCTACAGAAAATGAATGTCTTAAGTTAATACATCCTGTGGAACGTGATTGACCAGTGAGAAATATGAAACCGAGATTACAAGCAATTAAGCTACAGTCTTAGGTTAATACATCCTGTGAAACCTGATGGACCAGTGAGAAGTATGAAACAGAGCTGATGTTCAGGAAGTGTTCTCTGCTTGCAGATGGTAGTGGGTCAGCCTGTGTAAACCATACCGAGACATGTGAGTATGGGTGTCGTAAAGTCTACGACTCACAGACCTGCTTCTGTCCAGCAGGACAAAAACTACGGGCTGACAATGCAACCTGTCAGGGTAGGTATGAGCTACCGTACTATCAATTCATGGAATGCTATAATTGAGTATTCCATTGCTCTCACAATACGTGGGGCCTTAGGGACACTAAAGCGGGTGACTTTTGGCCGATGCTTGTATGGCTGTTTGCCTAGTTTAACGTCCGTTGAAGGCCACTTGCCTTCTGTCAATATTGCGTGCATATCTGTACACGTGACGTGGAAAAAAATTGTCAGTAACTTTCCAAAGATTGTTGGTTTGTAAAAAATGCTGGACACTCCAATTTTCTCCATCCATAAATTGACCACCTTTGTGTAAGCAAAAAAATTCTTGAATGTTGCGAACGACAACTAAATAACCAAAACGAATGAAAAACATTATTATGGTGTCCTCAGCTAAAGTATTGTTCTTGGCATAGCTTATGTGCCCCTGACCAGTTAAGTCACCGGTTCAGATCCTCTTGTTGACTGGTTCAGCTGTTGGTTTATGTGAGGAGGATGGCCAGCTGGGTGCATGTACATGCATCGGGGTAAAGGCGATGGCTTACTCCATGAATGTAAGCAGGCTTTGTCCATCCCCGGGCTTTGATGGCATAGATTCCCGCACCCACCTCCACTGGTGTATTTACTATAGTGATTCCCACTTCTGTCACCAAGAAAACTGAAAACCAAAAATAAATCACAAAATTGATGAAATAAATTTTTGAAAACAGTGTAAAACCAAATCAAATAAACAAATAAATGAAAGTACATATAATAAGTAAATAAGAGATGTCGTTTAAATTTTTCTGCCCTTAAAGTCAGAAAGTGTGTCATAAGCATGACAAAGTGTATAGGAGTTGTCTCCCTGCATGTATATATCAGTGTATAAACATGACTCCCGACATGTACAGGGAAGACAACAGTGCTGCATGATACATCAATCAGAGAAATAAGGATTCTACAAAACGGTTGTAGGTTATGAGTCTTAAGGTTACCTATTTGTGGAAAACATGTATGATCAGTATTAATACATGTACATAGCAGACAGAAAAAAAAATAGGCTCATTACTGCATATTTTGCGGCGAGATCTGTTAATGTAGGTTATTCTTCAAACGGTTTAGAGTTTTTCGGATGTACACGTACATGTAAAGTTTGAAATAAGAATATGGTCAGTGTGCACTGAACTAGATCCAACCTTCATTTTGTCAGGTGATAAAATCTCCACCATCGGCCTTGTACATGTAACATGTAAGCAGTACATACTGGGTCCAATCCCCAGATGAGTCATAGAGCTAGCCTAAAACTTCAAAATCTTTGATCTTTTGACCCTTGGACTTCTGTGCTTGATGCTCACGATAAGTCTTATTATGTGGAATGGCTCAAGCACTTGTCCTCCTGTGTTAGTCCATTGTGATTGATCATGTTGGGTGTTTCCCCTGGAGGCTTTCGGATGGTGTTCCAGTGAGGCAGCACTCTAAATTTGTTATGGATCAGGTGTAATCTAGACCTGGTACTGTGACAGCCTGGCTAATAGTTAATGTACTTTTCCAAATCTCCAGACATCCGCTATACAATCAGAGCATTGGTGAAGCTGAACATGACATTTCCTACAACCAATCAGGACATTAAACAGCTGAAAGCAGAGGTTGGAGAAGGGGTGAGTATAGGATAGTTACACTTCCTTAATTGGTTTTATTTGATTGACATCCTTTTTGCTTCTTTATAATAACAGTAGGTAAAAATCTTCTTAAGTGCCAAGGGAAATTTAAGCTGCATGCATAAATTAGCTACATTGAATGTGCACTGCTAAATACTCTAGGTAAGGCCTATTTGTATACGGGAAGTAAGGTCAAGTGGCCTAACTGCAGTCTGCATGTACAGATGTCGTACCTAGAGCATTAATTTAGCCCACGGCGTGAGATATGGATATTTTAAGTGGATTATAGAATGCAGATATTAGTTACAATTTTAATTTCATGTATTCTTACATCCAAAAGAAATATGATTTTCTAATTTTGTCCTTTTCAGTTGTACAAAGAGTATATGTCCTCAATTTCAACTTAATATATTTTTACATCCAAAGGAAATATGATTTTCTAATTTTATCCTTTTCAGTTGTATATGGAGTATAATTCTTTGGCCAACTTTGAGGGGGTAATTGTTACTAAGCTAAGGTAGGCAGTAAATACATTATTATTAAATACAGTAAATTCATTTCTGGTATTTGCCATTAAAGCCAGTGGTTGGCACTGGGTCTTCAAGTTTCCCATTCTATGAAGGCAACTCAAGTTTCTCATTCTGTTATGGAATTTCAGGTTTCCCATTCTATGAGAGAAACTCTTGTTTATCATTCTGTGAAGAAAACTCAGGTTTCCCATTCAATGAGGGAAACTTTCTTTATCATTCTGTGAAGAAAACTCAGGATTCCCATTCTATGAGAGAAACTCTTGTTTATCATTCTGTGAAGAAGACTCAGGTTTCCCATTCTATGAGGGAAACTCTTGTTTATCATTCTGTGAAGAAGACTCAGGTTTCCCATTGTATGAAGGAAACTCAAGTTTCTCATTATATGAAGGAAATTCAGGTACCTCATTTTATGAATAAAACTCAGGTTTCCATTGTACATGCCGTGTGAGGGAAATATATAATGTTAAATGTCAATCAATCAGTCAAGCTGTAGGTTTCTTCAGAGTAGGACTATTGCCTTGTAGATGCTTGTACATAAACATGTGGTCATCTTATGGGTCCACCTCATACACGCTTTAGCTGGCTGTATAATATGTGTCTGAAAATTGATTAATCATGACAGTAAAAATGATCCCTTATAAGTATTCTGACACGTATGTAAGGTCGTTAAGTGTAAACTCATGAGTAAGTGTCTAGCGTATGCTGGGTTCGACTCTCGTTGCACGTGAGAAGACATCCCTCAGCAATCTGCCTGGTTTGCTCCCACAATAACGCTGACCAAATCAAGTCAAGTACTCTTGAGTATGGCATAAAATATCAATCAAATAACTCAACACATTCAGCTAAGCATTTTGTAACTTTTGGCATGAATGTGTTTCCAGGCCTGGGTCAGTGGAAGCTGACCATGAGATCCGGTTTGACCGGGATGCAGGCTTAGAAGAAACCCAGGCAGTAGCCAATGTGCTATTCTCTCTTCAGTCTACTGGCCTTCAGCTGTTTGGAAAAAACATTTCAATCCTAGAGACTCCTAAAATTTATGCCTACAACTCCAACCTTTCCTGTAAGTAGAACTGCACAGTTTTGCACTTGCTACAGTTGTCTGGTTGTATACACAGTGCTGTGTAGATTAATTCTGTGTAGATTAAGCAGGTTGTCAGTTGTTGTCACAGTAACCAAGATGCCCTGATTACAACTGCACTGCCCTGGACCATGCAGTTAGATTGATTTTCAGAGCCCAGTTATAACTGGGTCAGCTTAGAATTTTAAAAAGAAAAGAAGTCTGTCAGTCATGCATACTCAGGTACAAAGGTAAACAACCCGTCAAATAAGTAAGCAGTAAGGAATATTGTACATTGTTCAGCATGTGTAGAAGGATGGTACAGTTGCTGACAAGTTGTAAGGGCAGGTAAGTAGTATTATAGAGGCATAACTTGTTATTGAGTGATTCTTGTGGATACGTGAAGCCTCAAATGCAGTGTAAGTGTATCGTGACTACTTCTATGAAGAACCTGGGATATTCTAGGCACAGTAAGAAAGAAAGAATGATGAGGGCTCAGCGCCATAAAGGAAAAGAAAATAACATTAAAAGTGATCCAAATGTTATATTGAGAGGTTTGACAATGTAGTTGTAAATATGGTCGTCTTTAGTTTTTATTCTTTTTACAAAGTTTCTTCATGGAGAGGTGTCAGGCTTCCATCATACCAAGAGGTGGTCCCAAATAGCCACCATGCAAATTTTGTTTCCAAACATTAGCAAAAGTCTTTTTCTCCTTGAAGAAGACTCGAAAGAAATTTTGAAGATATATTCTACAACTAGCTTTTCGCAGCCCTGCATACAGCTTGCATCCCTGTGATACATGTAGTTTGTGCTCCTTTAAAATAAATAAATTAATAAATAAACCTGACCATTGTGGTCAAAACAGAAATATTGTTGAGTAGAGTTTAAATCACCACTAAGAAGCATGAATATTTATTCTTATCAGATCCTGTTTCTGACGATATCACATGTGACTGGAATCCATGCCCATTGACAACAAACACAGTGTGTGTATCCCATGGCTCTTATGTCACCTGTGCTGACAGGTATGTTATCCTTCATGGCCACTGCAGCTCCCATAGTCAAATGAGTCAGTGGGGATTATTCTCTCCCAGTTGTCCCTGACGGTCATGGTTCAGTGGTTAAAGACACTTGTCATTCAGTTGCAAGGACATATCAGGTACAGGTTCACGGGATTCATGCAGCCGATCACTCAGTGGAGGCCACTTGTCTGGTACACATGGGAAGGTTTATCAGAAACTGACCAAACGATGGTGCTGCAATTCTCGGGCACTGCTGTTTCCTTCACTCTTAAAATGAGAATTCTTCAGTATGGTCGTTAAAATCTTCTAAATTAATCGGTTTGCGGGTCTAAAATATGAAAGCTAGTGGGAATGGTACTGGAATTGTACAAGTCTGCAAATGGTGTGCTGGTGATAAGCTGGTGGGAATGGTGAATGATACAAACCTGCAAATGGTGTGCTGATTATAATCTAGTGGAATGGTAGAAACCTGCAAATGGTGTGCTGATGATGACCTAGTGGAATGGTACAAACCTGCACATGGTGTGCTGGTGATAAGCTAGTGGGAATGGTAGTGGAATGGTACAAGCGTGCAAACGGTGTGCTGGTGATAAGCTGGTGGGAATGGTAGTGGAATGGCACAAGCCTGCAAACGGTGTGCTGGTGATAAGCTAGTGGGAATGGTAGTGGAATGGTACAAGCGTGCAAATGGTGTACTGGTGATAAGCTAGTGGAATGGTAGTGGAAATGGTACAAGCCAGCAAAGTTGTCTGTAATTTGTTCATAATTTATGTGAAATTAATGTGAAAGAGAGTTGTAATTTTTTCCCCATCTTTTACTTCGACAGTTTTCTAAAATTCCTAAAACAAACTGTCAAATATCAAAGACGTGGATGCCTATCAATACTCAATCTGTTAATGATATATTTGTATTTCATGATTATATCTTTCTTAAATTTTTTGCCAGACATCCAGAAACAAAATTGACACCCACAACCACCTCTCCCGCTCCTGGGCCTTTAGGTATGGAGTTATCTGCTTTGTTTTCACTGTGCTGTTACATGTGAATATATGATTATTTAACTTCATCAAGTGTAGGCTGCTGTGGATATTGATGGGTACATTCACTGCAGTCTCTCATTGTCAACATTCTTCAGTTTATTGAAAGCTTCGTATTTTTTATTCCTCAATGCCTTTCCTTCTTTTAATATTAACATAAAATGCAGAACTTGTACTTGTTTATTCTGCATGTGTTGTCAAAATCAAGTTGTTGTTTGAACTTATTTGTAGTTGCGGTTTAGTTATAATGACAAACTCGCAAACTCCTTCCCACCTGAATGAAAAGGTCCAAAGCTGTGTGCGCCTTCGTTCTTTACTGCTAGTGCGTCACACCTTTAGGTGTATGTTCACAAAACACTTACGTAGTACACAAGCCCTGCAGTGTCAGACCTGGAAACAATGTGCCTTTACTGCAATTTGGACCCTTTCGTGTAGCCCGCCAGAGTCTCCCATTGTAAAATGAGTATTCATCAGTTTATTGCAAATAGCATGATGTAAATGGCATTGAACACTTTGCAATGTGGGCTTTTTCATCCTACATTTGTGGACATGTCAGACTTTTGTCCATAGATTTAGGACGAAAAGTGGTGATACAGCCAAATGTTCGGTGCACTTTACACTTGTGTTGTTTGTAGTGACTTAAGTGTAAGCTCTCTTTACCAGAATATACCTCAGCTTTCACAGTCAAGGGTTCATGTACAATACCTGATTGAAACATTTTATGTAACATGAAAGCAGTGCTTTGGTTTCTTCTGTACAACTGTGTCTCCCATATAGCTGTATATGGGCCTGACTCTACAAAGCAGTCCTATGTAGAGTTGGCTGTAACCACCCTGAAAATCTGTATTGTTACAAATAGTATGTGTTGCCATGATAATTGGTCAACTAGGACAGCTTTGTAGACATAAGCCCTGAGTTATCTAAACATGTCTCCACTCTCATTGCTCTTTTCCACAACCAGTGGCTAACAATGTTTGTGGGGGCCATTTGCTCAGTCTGACGACCACTGGAGACCCTTGTCTCCCACCAGTATGAGGTGAATACAAGTTTCTGTATGTCACAGGTGGCAAAGTGTGCCAGTAACTTGCCAAAGGTTGGTGGTTTATGCCGGAACCCCAGTTTCCTTCAGCAGTGAATGTGACCGCCATGGTATACTAGTGAAACGTTCTGGAGTAAGAAGGCTAAGCGGCAGTAAAATAAAGAAAGAAACCTGACCATGGTGGTAAAAATTAATATATAATGTTGAGCAGAGCTTAAAAAGTGTGTGTCATAAGCTTTATTCCTGTTTTACGAGGATTGCCATGCCTAGCCATATACCCATGTGAACATGTTTTGTACTGCATCTGTATAGAAGTAATTTTGTTTCTGCCAGACTGGAGGCTGGGAGTAGCTATTGGTGTACCGATGCTGGTGTCTGTGGTTATCCTGGTGTTTATGATTGTGCAGTGGTGCAGATCCAGAGATGACGGGGACAAGCATTCACTCACTTCTATCGAGCTTCGTGATCTGTAAGTTCTGCAGTATTCTAACTCTACAAATAACACGTCTTTTTTTTCGGGATATGATCAGCAAACAGTGTAGATTTCTTATCAGTGGTTGATTTCTCAAAGCAATGTTTGACCCGAGTTTAAAACAAAAACTCAGCTACAATTCTTATTTTACGGTTGGCCTGGTGGTTAGAGCATTCGCGTTGAGGTCAGGAGATCTGGGATCAATCGGGGGTACTTGTTGCTGCCTCGCTTGACGCTTGGTATTCAGACGTTAAAGCAAGGAAACAGGACTGGTTGGCCTGCTGTCAGTATGATCGTGACTGGGAAGGATGTCATGTCTAGTGTTTTCGGCATGTACTTTGGCAGCATGGACTCACCCTGCCACAAGGAGAAGCAGCATATAAACACATTGTAAGGACTTCCCGTTGTCATACGACTGAAAAATTGTCCTGTCTGACGTATAACCCAAGCATACATACACTTTACGACACTGCACTGATAATAAAAATCCTGGTATTGAAAAATTAGGATTAATGTAGAAGTGTAAATGTACACAGGAGTCATACATGTGGGTTGTTCTTTTGTATAAACCACCCTGTAATACAACAATATGAGTGCGACAGCTAGTACATAGTTATAGAATTGACAGCTGCCATTGCTGAACCACTATGGATCAACTTCACCTCCAGACAACGTACATATACCTCTGCTTCCGCTCGATAGGCCTTGATGATGCTTATCTAATGTTGTCAGCATATACAGATTGCAACAAGAGGGATTCTGAATTGTAGAGAGGTTTTTTTTCCAGGGGCACTGCCTTCACCAAGAAGGCCACTGGAGTTACCTCCCCCTTTTCCCCGTTCACCAACCGCGAGTGGCAGGACGGTCAAGGCAGGGAGGGAACGGCAGGGAGTCAAGATCTGTTTTCTAATCAGAGACCCGAGGGGGTCGTCCCAGGGTCAGATGTGATCCGTTACACTCCCGGGGCTTCTGCAGAACCGTATAAAGGTATGTCAGGCTGGAGGAATCACATAAATCATTCAGCTGATTAATCTTGTTTACAGTACTTGCGTCTTAATTCTGACACCATATCAAATCATGTTTTTGTTGAGTTTAACTTTGAGAAGGTTGTGATTCACATACATAATAGTACCTAGAATTTACCTCGAAAGTGAAACTGACAGATGTGGACATAACTGACACGTACATGTAGACTCTAGAGCATGCACCCAGATCAGGATGAGAAAGCCCTCACCTGGTTCTAGGCATCAAAAAAAATGTATTATCTTGGTACATGTTTTACACTGCTTGACATAAAGAGATAAGCCAAGGACTGGTCATACAGTGTGCTCTCAGAGTACCCTGACTAGTTGTGGTGAGTGTCAAGCAACGAGGATAAAGCCAAGTACTAGTCAGTTTGTTTTCAGACATATCAGAGTACACTCTGGCTGGGGGGTATGTCCTATCTCCTCAGGGATTGTGTTCCGCATGTCATTTTAGTGAGGCAGCACTGTAAATATGTCTCCAGGTGGATCAGAATGCCACCTCATTGGTGACACCTTTGTGATAGGCCTAAACTTTTGCTGAAAACCACTTTAACTCATCAAAGAGGAGTTATCTCACTGCAGTCTGTTTCTTACAACTGAGATTGTAATGATATGCAATGAAATGGAAACGGGCATTACCGCTATAACATGCAGAACATGTTATTAAAATATTTTGACAATTTTCAAGGGACTTGTGACATATATGTAAGTACAACATTTGGTGCAGTATTACATGAAGATGGGTATTTTTGCAGGTGAAGGCGTATCAGAAGAATCCGGCAATTACTCCTGGGATTACGTCTTCAAGGCACTGTCTCCTGATGAAACGGTAAACATTTACCACATATCATCACCCATATTGTATGTTATAAGATCCATACTCTTACTGATTGTCAGCCAGTTTACCATCCGTGAGATTACATATTCAAATCCAGTGATGGTCACCAACTCCAGCATACATTCCCCACTAGGCCTGACAGCATTTTCTTCAACTGTATAAAACATTACTGTTGTAGCCTTTACTGTTCTCCAGAGGCAGAAGTATTTATAATGTGTGCTGGTTTGTCACATATCTTACAAGAGGCAGTGGTTTACTCCAAAAATTTCTGTTTCCTTCCACTAAAAACTCAATCACTTGCTTATACATGTATATACATGGATTTAAAAAAATATTTGTGAATGTGGTGTCAAAGACCAGTCAAACAGAAATATAAGTACATGAATGAATGAAAAACTGTATCATGGTATTGCGTGTTTTGACCAGGACACAGTGTAAATGGCTAGGACACAAAAGTTGCAGGTTCAGAGCCAGTCGTGGAGAGTGAAATTTTAGATTCCCTGCTGTCATTGTTTGTGGTGGAGCCTTGTATGGTGACAATAAGTGGTCTGAGACAATCGTGTGGCCAAAAGCGTAGGGTAACATTTGTTACAGACCAATACCACTTGAAAGTGATCCGATTATTGGCTTCTGTAAATGTCAATCTCTCTGCCGCAGTAATCTGCCAATCACAACCTACTTTCTAAAACTTTCATGGACTAGTTTTTGTAAATTGTCTCACTGTTCACACTAAGTACCAAAGCGTAAAGATGTTCTTCAAAACTGGAAACTTGGTATGTGTTGACTGGTGATGGTTGCGCTAAGGTAGTACCATGACCCCAAAGCCTCTCACCACTGAGGTTGCTGTGAGTTCAAATCCAACACATGCTAGCTACCTTCCAGGAAGGAAGATCTACCAGCAATTTGCGGATGCTCCTGGGTTTTCCCCAGGCTCTGCTTGGTTTCTTCTCATCATGCTTGTCGCCATTAAAGTGAAATCTCTTTCAGTATGGCGTAAAACACGATTCAGATAAATAAATAAAACTGGAAAATTGCGTATTAGCTTCACGCTGTGGAAGAGCTGATGTGTGAAGCAGCCTGTTTGTCAGTATGTACAGATGTAGGGACAAGACATCGCTACCCATACACCATTTAAACTGATGCCTTTACTCTTCCATCTCTTTCAGTTCCACATCAAGAGGCCCGTGATCAGGAAGGATAAGAGCAGATCTTATCAGACTGGTGACTCACCGTGACAGTATTGACATGAGTGGAGTACTGGCTACTAGTATCTGTCTCATGGGAGTGAATGGAATTTGTTCAGTTAAACAGAGGCAAGTATATGTATTATAAACTTCTTATTAAAGGTTAAAAATCTACCAACAGAACAAGAGCCTGGCACATATTGCCATATTAATTGGCATGTTCCAGGTTGTCTGAGTGATACAGGAACACAGACCACAACCTGTCCATGAGACTGGAAAGTATATATTTTGCATAAGCAAATGTCACTGTTCGGTGATAGTTTGAACTCAACCAATATTTAGTGCTTTTGAGAAGAGGCGAGAATGAACCGACAGTTAGTGCATCTTTTTTATTTTGTGATTGTATATACGTTGTAATGGCTGTCGTTGAAAGAAATGTACTAGATGTGTGAAGATGGCATTGGGCCTCTAGATGTTCCATATGATTGCTGTGTTTCGTGTCTGTGATATTCGTGTGATCTCTACAAAGTAGAATATTTTGTTATGTTTGTGACACACAACAAAGAGTGGTTCTTTCTCCACTATAATATTGCTGAAAATTTGAGTTAAATGAATAGTTTTTTGTTTGTTTGGTTTTGAATGACAAGTAGTTCGGAAATGATTTCCGTGACATGATGTTTTCATGTCTCATTCAAAAAGGTATATATTCAGGTTGACAGTGGCATGATTTTGAACCCACGGACATGAATCAATCATGCATAACGATAAGCTTCGAATGGTTTCTGTTATTAGCTTTAAAAAATTTTACTGCACATATTTGGAGTGGAGAGAAATATGTGTGCGTTTTGAAAAAAAAAAAAGTAACTTTGGCAGGTTGAATGCAAATTTTATACTGGTAATGTATTTCTGTTTGATGTTTATGAAATAGGTCTTCCAGTTTTTGAAACTAACCCTTTACCTTCATGGGAATATGTGTATATGTAACACTTTGGTGCTCAGATATATGTAATCATTACAATTAAGTTTAAATTGTACACCCAAGAAAGTATTATCAATCTTTGCTTATGTTATTTGATATTATGCTTGTATACTGATGTGTTATTTTAATGCGAATAAGCTTTAAAAGTGTGTTTGGTAAGGAGCAATTGTTTAACAATCACCCCAAGCACTTGCTGATATTACGTTGAAAACTTACATTAAAAATACATTATCTGAATACATGCAAATCTCCATATTGTCTGTCTTCCCTCACTCGTGGATTATTTTGTGAATGCGTTGAAATGTTCGATCGCAGTCATGTTAAGTGTATAGCATTGTGTACAAGAAACTATAGGAAGTAAATTTAGTTGATGCGTTCACATTATTTCAGTAATGGTCTAAATGGTCGGCATAAATTGCTGGCAATAAGTTGCTTCATTTTGAGATCACTGGTTCGAAACCCGGAGTGGTCTCAGTGAAGTTCTATCATTAGAATCTTGGCTATACTCCTAAAGTTTGTCTGAAAAGGTTGTTGTAATAAGTTTAGTTCTTCAGTGTTTAACACAGCATTAAGGATAAGTACATGAACAAGTTGATGAAATTTATATGTTAAAACAAAGTCATATCTGCGGTGACGCTTCCGGATTTACTTCCCACTCAAGCATAATAACCTAGAGACAAATAGGGAGGTGCAGGTAGGGCGGTAGATTTGCTGTAAACTGCGCATTTCATTGCCGGACACGGACTCTCCCTCCAGGCGTACCTGACGCCAAGGATATGGACGCCGGCGCCGCAATTCTGACCGTACGTCAAGTCTATGGATGATGTCCGGTGACCCGTTATGGGCGCTGCCTTCCATTCGGCGTCGTTTGTGAAGCACTTTGCGTTCATGTTGGCTGAGCAGCACACCTGAGTAATTTAAACAAACATTCTGCAAATGCAATAAATGTCCCCTTCCGGTCTGAGCTGACAGAATAGTCAGGCAGAAACCTATTTTCGTACAGACGGGCAGACGAGATGCAACTTTTAGTTCCCCCTCCCAATCCAATTCAGCCAACCCAGGAACCATTGGAGGACTAATAATGGCACTTCCCGTGCACCGTTAACTGCGGGAAAGGTATTTAGCGAGCAAAATCCGTGTTGTAGCAAATGAGTGATGAACTTCTGTGAACACAAACTTGGTTTTTGTCTGAAAGTACCTCTAATCCACAACTTTTTAAGCTAAGACTGGAGATACATGTACTCAGGCCTTGAAGTGCTTTTCACAGTTTTCGCGATATTTGAATACATGTACGTCTCAAGATTCATTGCTTTTATTTTGACAGTGTATTTGGTATTTGTGGACTTCATGTACATACCTCAAAACCGTCATTGCTCCTAACTTCGAGCGGCGTCCTTCCATTGTCAAACTCTATAGTCACGGTACCTGAGGTTGGGTTGACGGACACAGTAGTAGGGAATGGTCCCTGATATCGTACATTCGGAACCCCGTAAGCTACAGCCTCAGCGGCCAAACCCAGGCGTAGGCCCACGTCTTGTTTGTTTTTTGGATGGGTACTGCAATGATAAGAGTATTATGCTGAAAAAAATCCAGAGTTATAAGGTAAAAATTAAAACAAAGTAAGATATCACGTCAAAAGAAAGAAATAAAATCATATCGCAACTGCAGTTAAAGTGCAACGGCAATGACCTTTTAAAGTCACTTTCAAAATAAAACCACTATTCATTGACTCCGTGAACATAGACATCTGCATACAAGGTTACATCAACAATTAGGCTGAGTTATCGCTGTCTGTCGGATAAGATACGAGGAGAGAGACAATGTCCTTACGTATTCCAAGGACTGTCGTAGTCGGCAAGATCCATTGCCACTGACATAAAGACCTTGTTCATGAGGGGGTTGGGTACGTAACCGTAACCAGCAGTCTGAGACCATCGTAGGGCCGGAAAGTTACCAATAATGCTCTGCTGGGTCCACGGTGCAAGCTGTGGACAAGAACACAGCCTAAGAACCTGTCTAGCGCTGCACAAGGTCACTTGTAACTGTCATCACATCTACGTGCAGAGACTAGTGTCAGGGCTTCGAAACCAACCTCCGCCTCTTCACATTGTCTTAAGTTGACAATGAGTGTTCTTTTTATCTTTGCTTTCCGAAGTTTCTGCTAACAATATGGTAGTTCTGGCCTTATATGACATGGGCCTACTTGTTCATCACGCAGACGTGTCAAAGTTATTGCTATGATATCAACAGTCATCAGTAATAATCTTAGACGTCTGAGAGCAATTAACGGACGGCCGTGGATTTCCCTCACGCTCTGCCCGGTTTCCTCTCACCATGATGCTAGCCACCGTCGTATAACTGAAATATTCTTGAGTGCGGTGTAAAATATCAATGAAATAAATAAACCTAATCTTAGAAATATGTATGTTAGCTAGAGATATGATAGTTCGAATAAGCATAAGAATATAATGGTTTTGACACATTAAATATACATGTATGTTGCATCATAAACGACTACCGTACATTTTTATCTCGATTTCTGACATCTCGACAGTTTACTAAACAATACTGTCACGCTCTCTGAAACTATTAAATCGTCCATGTATTACATCACCAAGGCCTTTTGTTGGGTGGGCAAAATGAACATTTACACTATATCACATGTACAACAATTTTTCAGAAAGACGTGGGAAATGTTTTCACTCTGAACTGTGTTGGGAACTACGGGCTTTAATAGCCAGAGCATCAATGTCTTGAATCTATGCCGAGCACCTGTATGCGGTTATCTGTTGGAGGTCTCACAGGTTATGCCCAGGTACCACACATGCCAAAGTTCGCACGAACAAATAGTAGAATGAACTTTTGGAGGGTGCGGTACAAAGTGAACTAGTTCATGGCCAGTGTGAAGCGGAGGAACCACTGTCCGGCGTATGACAGACAGGCTATAACGTTTTCCCAGCCGAGAGTCTGAAAAACTACAGATGGATTTTACCACGGGAATGATACTTGGAAAGTGTGCAAATACCGCAATGCGCCAATTAATTGTCCCAAATCTAATCGTCAAGTCCGACAGCTCTACCTGTCGTAACCCATGGAGAGACGTTCTACCTCGATAGTCTAAAGACCGATTTCGAAAACATTCTATAACACCAGCTCCAATAACAATATGTAAGAAATCATTATATAAATAGTAGCTAAAGCCAACAATATTTTACAGAGAAACCGTCAAAGAAACCGAGTTTTTAAAGATACGAAGAGGACAGTCCAGGTGTGACATCCAAATCTAATTACGAAATCGTGTGATCCGCGATTAATTTCCAGTGTGCTTTCATTATAACTATTCAGGAACGCGTCATGCTGGTGTAATTAATAAGGGTGCTTACAAAGCCACTATTGTGGGCTTATTAAAGTGTGCTCTTGGAAAAATTGGACTGACCCCTTGCGAACTGCTAACTGTGAAATGCGAGCAAACTTAGCACACGTAATGAACAATACAGTGAAAGGTTCTGATGCGATATCAAAAAGGTTGATCCTCATTGAGAATACGTTAATTTTCACCTGAACAAATCCAAAAGGGAATGTAGCATCCGTTTCTCCCCCAGATCCATGGTAGAAGTTTTTCCTCCAACTTTCTATCATTGCCGGGAAAAGACATTTATAAGCCGAGGGGTCCCTCGCATTGGTCTCACCTGGGTACAAATATAGCTTTAAAAAGGCACAGACCTCAACGTGAAAATGAGCAAGGGTCTTTTTCTCTGCCAGTGTTTGCCTTGAGGCTACTTGAACACTTTCAGTTAAAGCTAATGCTCCAGATCAATACAGATTCGGAATCAACAAGAAATGTGATTTTATGGAACGTTCATAGTAGCAAACATCATCAACGACATCTAATCCAGTTAGGTATAAAAGTTAATAAATACATCATATATTCAGTATCTCTGACTTAACTGTCCAGAGATAAGCAGAAAAGCCAGATGACAAAGCTGGTAAAGAAAATACCTTGGTACCAGATGGCTCCGTAGATTGTCAGATTCACTAACGGTTTCATCATGGCGTTCCACAACACTGTTGGTTCATCCGGAACATAAAACACACCCGGGACAGGCTTGGCCATTACAAGAGGGCTGTCATTGCAAGAAATGGATTTGTACACTTGACAAGTCTTTATCACATAGAAAGGGAAATACAGGTTTCATATTTTTTGCTATCGCATTTTGACAAATACAGATTTTAAACCGGAAGTTGCGTATTCCTCCAAGTTTGGATTTAGATGGAAGAATTGAGAGGTGTATCAAGCTCATTTACTGATGCGTATATTAAGATCATTTTTATTAATAGTTATATTCATATACACAGACACTAGACACCAGTGGACTAACTGTGTTAAAAAGGGTTGTAATTTTACATCTAACCTAGATGGCAACTTGCTTGCCAGTGAATTCAACTGTATATCTACAAAAGTTAAAAGAGGTGCATAAAAATCATTAGTATATACCCAGAATAAATTGGCCTGACTCTGCAACTATATATAATGTAAAATTACTTACAATGAAGTTATGTGAAGATGGACGCCAAATGTAGACATGTATGTATATGTAGATATACAGCCTGACTTCTCTCAAAATTACCGGCATTTTTGGCCTGTAAAATTACAACCGTTTTTCTCAGCGTGTGTAGCTGGGAAGAAACATCGCGCATGTAAGTTAAAAAATAACTGCTCAGAAACAAGCGTCTAGATTCAGTAAGGTATGTTACCTGGGAACTTTAACGTTACAAGTTGCCAAACCTTCGGGGGTCATCCATGGTTCTATAGCTGACCCTCCCCAGTTAGAGTCGATCAGCCCAATCGGGTAACCACGGTGACGGTGCAAATACTTCCCATAAAACCAGCAGACCGCCGAAAAGTAATCCCAGTCAGGGCCTCCTATCGAAGCTGAAAATGTCAATTACGCCGTCTATTTCAGTTTAACACTGCTTTCAAATATTGGCGGATTATCTCTCAATATTTCCTACATTTTTAAAGGTTCATTACATTTTAAGACAAACATTACCTGTTTTAAAATATGTTGTTAAATAAAATAGCTTTATGGATAAAGTCTTAAGAAGTAAAGAAAACGTTTTCCTCACATATCATGGTTAATTAAAACCACAGAACTTTTGAGATTTCGTAATTTTTTAAATCTCATTTGGGTTCAACGTTTAGTGTTCATTAATTTTTCCCTGGCAGCAGATAAGTTCATTGCCAGACTAAAGGAAACCGGAAAGGATCAGAGGGAAACCATCTCCCCAGGTACCCAACACATCCCTGACTTGGAACTGCTGCAGAACCAGCAGTTGGGGTTATAGTGACCCATATATATAATAAATGTAGCTTTGGAGCTGTAATCCTCAACTGACCTCTGCTGGCTAAAGCCCACGGCTGCAGGATTTGTTGGAGATCTATATCTGGCCTTGGAGAAGCCCTTCTGGTGATAGTCATAACGCGAATGTTCGGATAGTTATCAGCATCAGCAATTTCCTGCGAGGCATTGTAGCCCTAGAAAACAACCACAAAACATTGCACAGGCCCTGGGCCAAAAATTACTGCCAACGATCAAACGTTTTGTCTATATTTAATGGTTTATTTATTTATTTCACTGACGTTCTACGCCACACTCAAGAATATTTCACTCATACGGCGGCGGACATACGTTTTAGTCATATTAACTCTCAACGGCGGCTTAAGTTTTCGACGTTTTAAGGTTGGAAAGGAAACATTTTACGTCTTTATTTGAACCCAATGCGCGGAGAGCTTAAATTAGGATGCGAGAGGATTAGGATGTAGTGCAAGTAACAGGTTAAGTGCTAATGAAATAACGGAATTATGTGTCAGTAATGCTGTTAAATTTCCTTCCATAAATGTGATCTGGAGAGAGTTTATGATTTATTTCCGTTAGGAAAGCCGACCAGTAACGGAAATTTAAAGACACGACTTCCTTTCCACCAATATAACATTCATCTTTTTGGAAAGTGGGTCAATATCTCGCCAAAGGCCGGTGATCTTCTTCGGTTTCTTCCAACATAAAACTGAATGCTGTCATACAGCGTCAAATTATTGAGCAAGGCATAAAAGCAATCAAACAAATAAACAAACAAAAATTTATCATTTCTATATTTACTTTTGTCATTGGCGTTTTACGAAGAATTTATAACTGGGTCTTACCATTGACACTGTAAGTTGCATGTTACTTTGTCCCGAACAAATCCAGACGTCTCCAAACAGGACATCCTGCAGCTGAATCGTACCTGAAGTAGATGAGGCCGTGATGACGTAAGGCCCCGTGCTGGTGATGGCCGGAAGTTTAACTGACCATACACCGCCTGTCGCCACATTACCCTTGACCACGGTGGTGTACACTGGGTGACCGCTCACAGTCACAGTTACATTTTCCCCCAGGTTCGGTGAGTAGCCCCAAATGTTGGCCCTATCGGGTCCCCGCTGTAGAACCATGTGGTCCCCATAATAAGAGGCGAAGGCAAAACTTCCTGTGAAGACACCAATAAGTCCTGTGTTTACAATGCTGGAGTTACTGTTTACTAGAACACTGCACCAAGCTGATTGCATCACCGAACAAGCCTTACGCTCGGAGTGTACTAAATATCTCGTCCATTTACTCCATTTCCAAGAGAATTGCACTCTATAATGATTGTTACCTTATGTGTGCGAATAATTTTGTCACCGTCACGTTTTGTCCCCGGGTTAGGGAATACCCCAGTTATTAGCCCTTTGTGGTCCTTGCTGAAGAACCATGTGCATGAGTTGCCCTAGGGAGACGTGGGTAAACGTTCCTTTGGATTGATCAGTTAGCTTTTATTAATAAGCAGCATTTCTCCGAGATATTTTCGACATAACTATAATGCTTTTTCTCTTTCTATTCTATAAAATTAAATTCCATACAGTCCTGCAATATCGTAAGATATATAAATATACGATTTGGATACAAAAATGTTTAGATTCGTTGCACTTTTTATGATGACACGAATTCAAGCTGTAATTCTCTTAACGTCTATTAAGTCAAGTATTTATTACTGTGGGTTGGTTGCACCTGTTATTCCACATATTTTATACGAACTGCAGACTCACCTTCCTTAGCTAAAACAGACTTGCTGCCCAAAATGGCGATTGCCAGGAAACCAAGCGCACGTGTCCGGAACATGTCTGCCATCTGGCATTTGGTGTATAATTCCAGATCCGTTCACTGAACTCAGTGCTCAGGGCGTATCTTCTGTCCCATTATGGCGGTGAAGCCTGACAACAGAGATAAGCTTTTTATCTTTCTGAGAGTTAGGTTTATACCTAATTATAACAGAAATAAGCTTGTATCTTTCTAAGAGTTAGGTTTTTTACTGAGTCTCCAATCTAAGGTTATTCTATTGAATGTATCTATTGTCAGAAACCGTATGTTAAGAATGAATGATTGCGGTTTCACGCGAAATATAAGCAGTCTGTCATCAATCCGGACGACATTTTCTAGTACCGACTCGAAATTGGCTGACGTTGATTTAATTCACTGAACCAGGTTTCATTTAAATCATTCTAAAAATCGACGGGACATACATGAATTTTTCCATGGGATGGCTTAAGCCATAATTACTTCTATGTTACACATCAATCTGCGATGCACTACTAGTTATGAATGGGAACTTTGGATCAGCATAACGCCGTTCAAAGATGAAGAAATCAAGATTAACACGCATTTAATGATACCTCCGTTTTGAAGAGGATAACTGTTTTGGGTATTTACTTTGAACGATTTCACTTTGTTCGGCTGATAACAAGTTTACAGGTTCAGAAACAACACAGTGCCCGGAACCTCAGGATTAGGTTAAACGTTCGGGAATGTAACTGCGAAACATGCCGGTTGAAAACAGACTAAAACAAGCACTTTGCTGGTAAGTGTCTCATTCACTCGTTGAGAATACAAAAATGTTCATCTAATCTCAAAATCGCATATTTGGTTCGAAACTGACATGTTCACATGTATTTGCCAGATAAGCCATTGTGCAACTCTATCTGGCCGCAAAGTAATGTCCGCATGTTAAATAAACTTGCAACTGCTACGCTGCGGCTACGTCAATTAGAGGGAGGAATTTTGGGATCAAGCCATAAGACATTAATCAAGAACATCTGATCGAGATGCATGAGCAACGTGTTCCCCTGAGCTGGCGCGAAGTTAAGAAGCTAGAAGGGCTGTGTCATGAGCAGATGCCAGGTTTCTACATTTCGGTCCTTTCCTCAAATAAGTTGATATTTTTATAAACAGTGACATTATACGTAAACAATGTATTACAACCTCACAGCGTAAACGGCTGTAGTATCTGCATATTAATAGTTTCCGATCATACTATGAGTGCAGGATATATATGTAACCCAGTGATGGTTTTCTGTGGTAGCGATGCACTTCTTGTAGTGGCGAGTAATAAAAGAGGCATGTTGTTAGTTCCATCAGTAAGGGTGCAGTGTACAGTTTTGTCTGGGAATGTAGAGAAAAAATGCACTGAATGAATATATCCCGAAAATAACAGAAATTTGTCCGGATAATATCATTTTTGATGAACAGTTACACCCAAAATATACCTTCAAACTGCATAAAATAATCTCATGCAACATATTACTCCACGCCTTCAACCATGCCTTAGTCTTCAAAAAGTACACATTTTGCACTAAAGTGTTCAAAGACCATGGAAAACAGACGTGCGGGAGATTTCAAGGTAAACAGAAGAAAAAAGGAAACTGTTTCACATTGGGGAAATACGGTCATTTTGCAAGTGATAGCAATTGTCCAGCCCGTAGTGCAACCTGTGAAAGGTGTGGTCATAACGGTAACCATACTACACAGTGCAAAACTAAACAACCCTCTGTCAATACGAACACCCAGAAGTCAAAAGTCAAAGGATATTCACTGAATGCTGTAGAAAGTGACGATGAATTCGTATTCTCAGTCAGTCACGGTCAGCAGCCAAGTCATATTGATGTTATCGAAGGTAGTGTTGAATTGAAAATCTTAATTGATTCAGGGGCCTCTTGCAACGTAAGTGATAAGTCTGTACGGGAAACCATCAAATGTAAGAAGATCAAACGCAGATCTGAAAAGACAACACAAAAACTCTATGGTTACAGGAGTGAAAATCCTCAGACAACATTGTTCGAATATTTCACCTTAAGTTCTTTAAAGTTGAAAGTGAAGTTAACAATCTGTGTATTGGTCCAGTGGCTTGAAGTCTTTATTGTTAAGGACAATGAAAATAGGCATGACAATAACATTTATGCATGTTCTACACGAACAATCTGAAACCCGGAAAGGAGGAATGTAGTATCTGCATATGATTACTTTGCGATCATACTATGAGTGCAGAATTTACAAAAAAGCCCCATGTAACCCCCCCACCCCCACCCACCCACGCGCCTAAGTTTTATGTTACCGATGCACTTCCTGAAGTGGCGAGTAATAAAGCAGGGATGCCACATGACCTCGACCAAAATTGGACCTTGCTGCAGGCTTTGTTTGTTCACTGTGCGTTTTAAGCTTACCTTTTTAAAAATAAACATATGATGAGGTAAATTTCCATTATAGTGCAAACAAAAATAAAAATGAACAATAACGGCAGAAGTGGTGAGAAAGCTGAACAGCGAATGTTCAGCCCAGCACAACAGCTTCATATTCAGTTTGTCCCTGGAAGTGGTTCCTTGAGAACGATGCTGGTTTACTTCAGACAGCCTTGTTTCCTCCAACCAAATAAGTCAAATGTTGAGAACAATTTACAGGTATATAGGAACAAATTTATGGCTTGAAGAAACCAAATTTATTTTACACGTGTTATGCATACTTTCCCAAGGACATATAGAGTGGGACTGGCAGACTATTAGCTTTATTGTAAACAGCACAGGATTTAAACGCAGACGGACTCTCCCTCCAGGCGTACCTGATGCCAAGGATATGGACTCCAGCGCCGCAGTTCTGACGGTACGTCAAGTCTATGGATGACGTCCAGTAACCCGTTTTGGGCGCTGCCTTCCATTCGGCGTCGTTTTCACCACAGGATGCTTGTGTGTTTACAGAACAGCAAATCTATGAAGAGTACAGTATTGTACGAAGTATAGACGCTTACTTCACAGCAATATCAGAGAAGGATGTTATGAATAGTGCTTAAAATATCTTAATTCTTATATTTTACAATCACAAAAACAATACTTCCTAAATCGCACAATACACTTGTAAAACAATGTCCATTGTTTTGAGAACGCATTCAATTACATACCTTCCAACCATCATTGCTCCTGACCTGGATGGGGGTCCTTCCGCTGTCAAACTATGCTCACCGTATTCGAGGTCGGGTTGACGGAAATAGTGGTAGGGAATGGTCACTGATATCGTATATTGGGAACATCGCAAGCCAGGCCTTGTCTGCTAGACTCAAGCGGAGACTAATAGCTTGCTTGGTACGTGAGTGAATCCTGAAGAAGCCAAACCTTCGTTCCATAGAAGTAAACAAGTAAAGAAACCGGTAAAGCGTAGACGGTGCTGTTACTTACTACGGATGTTTATCTGTTCTAGCAGGAAATTGCTCTTATCTTTCCCAGTAGGATTCGTCTTAATGTTTGGTATGCAATGATTCCCTAAGTTTACTGGTTTTTAGAAAAGCTGAGGGCCTCCGTGGCTCAGTCGGTTAGCGCGCTATCGCAGCGCAATGACGCAAAGCCTCTCACTAATGCGGTTGCTGTGAGTTCAAGTCCAGCCCATGCTGGCTTCCTTTCGGCCGTAAGTGGGAAGGTCTGCCAGCAACCTGCGGATGGTCATGGGTGTTCCACCATAATGCTGGCCGCCGTCGTATAAGTGAAATATTCTTGAGTACAGCGTAAAATACCAATCAAATAAATAAATAAATTAATTAATTTTATAAATATCAAACTCTGCATCATTAATCCGACCGTTAAGAACAGAGAATGGGAGAATCATTTGGAAGCAAATTTCCATTGTGGTGCAAAAATTGATGTAGATTAGCAGAAGCAGAAAACTTTCAAAGATAATCACTTTCAAAGAAAATTTAGTTTATTCAGTATGTAAGGGCATAGGTCTGAATACAGCTCAACAGACATTCTCGATCATTTGCACATGCGCTTTGTAACATATACCAGCAACCACCAGAGCAATACATGTCGTATTTTTAAGACGGTATGAATATACTTAGAGCTTTCAAAACCGTTACATTCTTAGTAGACGAGCATATTAAAACGATTTAAGTTTCTGCTTTGAACAATTTTTTGCGGTAGCAGATTTGCACGCAGGCTCTCATAACAAGGACATACAAAAAGTATGTGATATTGATCTTCAACCACATCAGAGAAACACATGCGACAACATCTGGACTCTCGGGGTATATACCGAAACGTGCCACCGTTTATTTCACGACCCGCTGTGCCCTCACGGAACATAGCAAAATCTGGCTAACAATTAATCCTGTGGATTTGCTTCTGCTTCTAAATGGGCTTTATAAACACAGTTAAGGGTCATATTGACTGCTCGAGTTGAGTGATGCAGACCATTCCTACCTCTACATATGATGTAGTCGTTCACGAAAATTCCTAGGAAAAGACCTATTGTACCTAGGAATACCTAGTGACTCCCTGAGTCACCCAGACAAACACAAACCCCAGACGGAACAACACATCCTTGACAGAGATAGCCCAATTACGTTTCCCTTGGGTATCAAACAGTTGAAAAAATACTCCATACGCCATTTTTCACTTTTACCCAACCTACCACCTTTCCGGAATACAACAACTTTTGACTTATCTAAATTTACCATAGACTCGACTTAACGAATCGCTTAATCATTTGGGCCAAGCGTGATGTATTTTTTCCCGAAAAGGAAAAGACAAACAACTAAAAAAGAACACTGATATTAATTACTTTGAACATGTTCAATGACCAGAATTGATAACCCGTTATTATCAGTTTCATTATAGGTACAAAAACCGACATAATTTACGGTTCATGAGGACTACTGAAATAAGGAAGAACCATGACAAAAACCGTGAACACTGTCTTCATCACAGAGTTAGATGTGTTGACGAAGTTAGCTGTATGAGACCAACGCAGGCCGGGAAATTCACCAGTTTCATTGTCCTTTCTGTTGGGGGCAAGCTGGTCCCAAGAATATTAAAAAGACGTAAATAAAACACAGCTGCTCTTCTGTTTCAATTTCTCACACCGAGTCGCAATATTTCTCCTGGTATGAAAGCTCTTTCACCTAATTGTACATACGCCATTCAGAGTTTTAGAATTGATTTCTTAATAGCTAATAAAACTTGTGGCATAATCCTAAAATTTAACCTTCACACGTAGATATGGCAAACGTGATTTAGAGTCAGCTAAGCTAACAAACAGCAACAGGATTTTAAGCCATAATCCTGCAGTATTCAAGTCTATATACAACGCTTTAGAAATGACAAGATGTTATTTAATACAAATGCATGGATTTTACCCGAAGTCATACTTAATGGGTTTGGAGTAGGTGTGGCGATGAGGTTAGGCGTGGGATTAGTGAAAGTCAGTAGAATAACCAAACTCACCTTTACGAATCCAAAGGGAAACATGGCGTCGGTTTCTCCTCCAGGACCGCCATGAAAATGTTTCCTCCAGTCGGCAATCATGGCCGGGAACAGACATTTGTGGGTAGGCGGGTTCCAGGGGCTCGATCCACCCAGGGGGTAAAATTTCAAACGTTTAAGACAGGGATGGGTGGGTACTTAGTAGGGATATTAAAGCTACGGAGTAAATTTCAATGAACATTATTTTCATGCTTTTGTTTCAAATGTCATTTTTCATGTAGTTGATCTGGAATTGCTAAATTTCACCTTAGCGTTAAAATTGTGTATTGAAGTTACTGGAGAAATTCCACGAGACATAAAAATTGTGGAGCGCCTCGGTGGCCCTCCTCGATGTGGATAGATAGCGGATCAAATCTGGGTGGGGTCATACCAGAGACTTTGAAAATGGTACTTGCTCCTTTGCTTGGCACTCAACATTGAGAGGATACAGCAAGGAAACAAGACAGTCGGCCCGGTGTCAGTATAATGCGACTGGGTGGGGTGTCATGTCAGGTGTCTTCGGGATCATGTTTCAGAGGCGGCAGCACTTTGATGGCATGAATTCGCCTTTCTGATTTCAGTTATACGATGGTGGGCAGCATTATGGTGGGAGGAAACCTGGCAGAGCCCTGGGGACCCCATGACCCAGCGGAAAGGGAGCTAGTGTGAGCTGGGTTTGAACTCACAGCGATCGCATTGATGAGAGGCACCGGGGTCATTACTCTGCACAAGCGTATTAACCCAGGAGGTCTCCCCTTTAACATTGTCTCTATCGTGATAGGCACGTTATTTGAACCTCACCAAAAACAAAGCTGTATTTCAGGATAAAACAGAGGTTTGGTTTAACATACTGGCGAAACAATTCTACTTTTAAGACAGCTATTTACGCCAGCGAGATACAACAACTGAGTGTTTGATCGACTGTGGTTATATGAGAGTTAGTAAAGAGGGGATTAGCATACATATGTAAGAATGCACCCAAAAAGGCTTGCCAGTGTACATCGAATATGCATTTCACTTAATGAATCGAAATTCACAAGATATGTATAATACCTGGGAGCTTTCTGATTACATGTTGTAATCAACCAGGGTCGTATGGCGGACTCTCCCCAGTATCAGGCCCATAGGGTAACTTCTGTGACGGTACAAATACTTCCCGTAAAACCAACAGACGGCCGAGAAATAGTTCCAGTCTGGAAATGCGAATACACAAACGTAATTCATGGAAGAGACAACAGAAACGTCATCTTACGCGAACTGTAAGCTCTCTCTCAGTTCTACATGTATCTATCTGTAAATTTGTTTTACCATGAAACAATATGAACTGAAAATTCAATTATTTCCAAGACAAAATATGTTTTGCGTTGTATTGCAAAGTCTGTCATTGTTTAAATGGAAAACATTCAAAATGAGATCAGCCGCTTTTCGAAAAGACGTTTGAAAAAGAAACTGTAGTTTTTCGGCCAAAGTCTCACCAGGTGCGGCTTATGTAAACACAAAAGAGATAATGCGCAAATATAGACCTATCTCGGTTGAACTCAAACGATACATTTTATTATATGATCATTTGATCTGAGCGTAGCTGAGGACTTAAATCAGGACGCTTGTCAAGTAATTGGTGAATTGATGTGGGCTGCCTCCAGCCATTATTTTGACCGCCGTAACATAACTGAAATGTATTGGTGCTACGACAAACCCCAATAAATTAAGAAAGGTTTTATGCCGAATACACCAATTAAATACATAAATAAATATCCGTTACATTGTTCTGATGGGAAACAGTTTAGTAATTTTTTTTAGTACTCTGGATGGTTTTATTCGGAAAGGGTTACCCTTCTAAGTCATGTCGGCCCATCGGGGTCCCCGTAGTCAAGTGTTTAGAAATACCAACGTTGTCTCTTTTTTAATTGTGAGCAATGATGATTATGAGATCAAAAATTACGTCGATTCCCTCCAAAACTGCTCTCAGTTCTAGTTTCTTAAGACTGTTGGTTATCTTTATGCACCTACCTCTGTTTGCCACTAACCACTGCTGCTGGATCCTCAGGAGATAAATCTCTGGAGTTGGGGAGGCTTTCATGGGAATAGTCATTACCCGAATATTTGAATAGTTGTCGGAGTCAGCGATTTCTTGCGAGACGTTAAACTTCAACAACAACCAGTTTTACTGAACAACTCTCGACCTAGCTAACCACCAAAGGCGTTGATTATTGTAACAAAAGTCATAGTTTTAAACATAACCGTTAACAATGGTAGGCCCACCGCAGATGAGGATTAACTACAGGACCTCACTTTGATGGCGCCTACAAGAAGTATCATATTTTCTTTTATGTTTGACACATACTAAAAGGGTGTTAAATTTACTGTTAAGCCTTACCATGGATAACATGATATGCAGGTTACTTTGTACAGAACAAATCCAGACTCCAAACAGGACATCCTGCAGCTGAATCGCACCTGAAGTAGATGAGGCCGTGATGACGTAAGGCCCCGAGTTGTTGATGCACGGAACTTTAACTGACCCTATCCAGGTTTTTCTCTCGTGACCCATGACCACGGTCGTGGACATTGGGTGACCGCCCAGAGTCACAGTTACCTTTTCCCCCAGGTTCGGAGAGTAAGCCCAAGTGTTGGCTCTCTCGGGTCCCCGCTGAAGAACCATGTGGTCCCCTTAATAAGAGGCGAAGGCGAAATTTCCTGTGTCAGTTACAAAACATAGGTACATCAGAACACACAGGTGTTCACCTAACGACTAAGAGCGCCTCATGCTGTGATGGCATGTGTCACTCAACTCTCATTCCAACATAGAGATCAATTACAACAATTGTACAACAGACTCTGTCCAATTAAACAGAGCACAGAAACGACATACATGTATTAAATGGTGGTAGACGTTTTTCATTAGCAGTGTTCTTAGTGTTCTTAGCTGTGAAATGTACCCACTTATACTGTATTTGTGAATGCGTACATGTATGATTGGACCCATGGCCACAGCTGTGTTAGTATGCTTAATAGTGTCAAGTGAAACACACCTACCTTCCTTTTCTAACGTAGTTCCAATACACCGGCTGGTCAAAATGGCGACCGTGAAGAAACCCAGAGAACTAGTGACCAACATGTCTGCCCGCTGGTCTCCCTATTACCCGATTGTGAAACTCTCAGATCTAGCAGGGACGCATTAAGACAGGTGTAAATTTCACCTGGTGTAAGTTACTCGGTTTCTATTCTAAAATACTTTGGCTCTAAAGATCTAACTTTCAAAGAAAATGAACTTCTTTTACAAGGTGTCATACATTTATAACAGATATAAAAAGGTTTTCCGACCATGGTAAAGATAATCCTGTGAATGAATAATGTATTAAATTCATCATAACTAATCCTCATTAAACAAATAAGGAATTAATTTAAATTAGAATGGGGCTTCAAGGGTAATCATGCAATAACATCTCTAACACTGTATGTTTTGAAGCTAGAATCTTGACGGATTATGTATAATGATTCGTCAATGACATTGCGCATTCGAAAAAGTTGTCATAGATGCTCATGTTGAATTCGCATTCTAAAAATTACTTAAGACCACCCCCCATTTTTCCCGGTTACAGAGTTCGCTACAGCGTTTATTCAGTGAGATGAGATATTGAAACCCATCACCAGCTAGCCGCGAAGTTGTTTGTTCAAATCCATAAACGTGACTGTACAAACATAAAACATTATAGAATATGGCGCAAAGCACCAATGGAATGTACCGAACAGGACAATAATTATAGATTAATTTCCCCGTACAAATGAACTGCAGATTAATATAGCGGCCAATGATAGAAATCTATCGAAGGTATATTAGAATTAAGCTTTTCCAGAATTCAAGATCTCTTCATAGATAAGTTGCTTCATATGAACACTATGTCACCTATAAATCGGACTGCTATAATACATGAACGCTTTAAATTTATCAGCAGGTTTTTTCGGACATTAACATAGAATGCACTTGTTTCGGATGCCGTTATGGAATTCAGGTGGTTTGTCATGTATCCGAGTAAAGTGATTTAACCGACCACTCCTGTTTCCTCTATCGATTAAACTGACCGCCACCAAAGAAAAGAAAAATTCTTGAGCAAGGCGTGAACACCAGTCAGTGAATCATAGAATAAAACCATGTGCGGATCAAACAGGCCCTCACTTTCTGGCATCGTGACTGCCAATTAATAGCGTAGTCAGTTCAGTACCTGTCCAGTGACCAACGAGCTACAGTACCGTCTACCATCAGCACCATTACTGATTTAGATATAGTCTTTCGAATCTACAGCATTTAGACCATGGCTAACATGGCCCTAATTAAACCATTATCAATATTAACCTGCAACCTTTGCCTAAGAATACATGTTCAGAAAGACACTCAGAGACATCAGAGTTTTTTTGGGCTGACTATGGCTTTACAACAATTTATACACCAAACCTTTTTGTGTATTCAGCATGAAGTTTCGATTAAATTGAATATCTGAAGCCAAAAAGATTAACAGATGTTAATTAATAGATTTATTCGAAAGAGACTTTTCATCTAGAATTTTTAACTTTCATTGATAAGTTGAAGTTTGTGCTACTTATTTATTTACTTATTTGATTGGTGTTTCCGCTGTATTTTAGTTATACGACAACAACCAGCATTATGGTGGGAGGAAATCGGAATGAAAAACTCAATGAAAAACCAGGACCATCTATTGTTTGCTGGCGGACCTTTCCAAGTACGACCGGAGAAAATGCCTGCCATAGTTGGACATGAACTCGTAGCAACGGTATTGATGAGGGGCTCCTGGGCCACTGTAGTGCACTAGTATGCTAACCACCAAGCAACAGAGGCATCCAAGTTTGTGCTTTAACAGCTGTGTTAGTGACAAAAAGAAATATGACAAACACTGATGGAATACAATGAATTTATTTCAGACAGGTTAAGCGTACGTTCCCAGGGACATGTAAGGTGGGGCTGGCAGACCGTTAGCTTTACTGTAAACAGCACAGGATTTAAACGCACACGGACTCTCCCTCCAAGCGTACCTGATGCCAAGGATATGGGCGCCGGAGCCGCAGTTCTGACGGTACGTCAAGTCTATGGATGACGTCCGGTGGCCCGTTATGGGCGCTGCCTTCCATTCGGCGTCGTTTTGATCACAGGATGCTTGTATGTTTACAGAACAACAAACCTGTAAAAAAATATCGTACGACAAACTGGTAAACTTTGTTATAATACAGTGATTTAAGGCCCAGTCAAACCAGAGTACGCCTACCTACAATACAATCCATCACGATCTTTTTGTTTGTGAAAAATTGTGGCCGATTCACCCGAAATGAAGAGAAAGAATTTCTTTGAAGCGGCACTTAAATTGTAATTGCCCGAAAGCGAAAGGCAATCTGTGATTAAAGTGTGCATACGATTCATAAATTTCAGTTTGGATCCTTGTATGTAGCTCATACGTAACTGATATGTCTTTCGTATGACAGATCCTGACCGATTGATTAGTCACAATTTATACAGATGACAACTGATCGCAGCTAGGTTTCGTACATGGACAACAAAAACTACTAGCACCTTAGTGATATTTTTAAGTTGGTTAGATTAATTCGCCAATCTTCCACGAGTTATGGTACGATTAATCCAAGACTTACGTCGATCAATCTCGATTTTTGGCTTACAAGTTGTCGTAAGTGTGGGGCCTAAACGTCTTTCTTGTGCTAAGTAACACTCAATGCCTCTCCAAGACAGACACCCATCTTTAAGACATAGCTTAAAATATTTCATAAAACCGCACAGTACACTTATAAACGTTTAAATGAAACCATGGCCATTGTATGGACAAGGTATTTGGTAAACCGGGAGTTCATACCTCGTAACCATCATTGCTCCTGACGTCGATGGGTGTCCTTCCGCTGTCAAATTCTATAGTCACGGTACCTGAGGTCGGGTTGACTGACACAGTGGTAGGAAATGGTCCCTGATATCTTACATTGGAAACCCCGTAAGCCACCGCCTCGCCTGCTAAACCCAAGCGGAGACCAACGTCTTGCTTGCCGCGTGGGTGAATCCTGAAGAAGTCAAAATTATGCTATATATGTATAAAGGTAAACGAGTAAACAATTTAATTTCTATTACTCCATTTCACTTGAATTCGTCAAGCAAACGTGCCCCATATTTGAATTCGAAGCCTCGGCAAAGTTTCAAAGACAGATAATTGACAATGAAATGCAATAAGCGAAGTACCCTTATAAGGAAAAGCAAAAGAAAAAACCAGAATGAAAGAAAACAACAAAATAAATTCCCCACGAAAATCTTTTGGGACATTACGGCTTTTCGGTTTGTCACAACGGCTGATCATTGATAGAGGAGATTGTTTCAGTGTTGGTTTTGACATTTTAGCACAAGGTGACTGAGTGATTCATTATACACCAAATATTAGAGCGGATTTGAATTGTAAAAGTAATGGAATGTTCCTCATGGTGTACAATATGACCGACGCTGTGCTCTACGTGCATGGTGGGGGTCAGCCAGCTTGAGCTGGTTTGGCATTATGGAAACGGTATAGCGTGGATCACTGTTCTGTCTAGTTAAATCTTTAGAAGATTGTGCACACTCTCTATTTCAGTTATGTTAAGCATCGTCGCACCTGTGACTGGTCTCTCCCCACCACTCTCCACCACCACAACACACACATCCAATCTCAGCAGGATCAAGTATAATCAGTCTGCTGTTCATCTTGCATAGAATCTAACGGTCAGGCGAATTATTTTCGTAAGCCATGTGGACTTTCAGTAGGTCCTGGTCCAATGGATATGATAAGCACCCTGATATACTCTATGGCTAGGTGTGTTCAGTTGAACATGAATACATCTTAGACTTAGGGAAGTTTTATGTTGGCCAAATTTCTTCTTGGTTAATTTCCCTACATGGAATTACCCATCACCGGAGACGCTGAGCTACTGAGAACAGTGTCAAGTAGCCCCCCCCCCCATCCACACTGCTTACCCCTTTTACATCATTATTCTGATTCAACAATAATTATATAAGAAACCATAGAAAATAAAAGATTTAATCGTTCACTTAGCCATTTGGACAAGAAAATCTTTCTTTCGTTAAAGAGAAAAGAGGAATTTATCATTTATTTTGAACATCTTGGATGACCGGTATCAATGACCTGTTGTTTATTCTCGTGATAAACACAAAAACAGCGTGACTTACGCTCCATTTGGACTGTTGAAGTCAGGAAGGTCCATAGCAACAGCCATGAACACATTCTTCATTACAGAGTTAGGTGTGTAGCCAAAGTTTGCTGTCTGAGACCAACGCAGGCCGGGAAATCCACCAATTTCATTGTTGTTTCTGTGTGGGGCCAGCTGAACCAGAAATTAAAAGGCAAAGCTAACACAATTTGCGTTACGAGTTGCGGCTTTGTTTAAGTTTCCCACTCCAAGGTGCAAGGCACGTGTATGTTTGGATGTAGCCTCGAAAATGCATGATTATATCCCTCATTCATGGATTTAGAACTGACTTTTCCTAATGCATGAAAATACTTGTTACATAATTCTAAAAAATTCAATTTGGCAAACCTAATTTCAGGTCAACAAAGTCTACATACTTCAACAAGCCAGCTTTAAGCCATAGTGATGTTTTTCTTGCAATATCCAAAATCCTACCTATACAACGGTTAAGAAATAACAAGGTATTGTTTAACATAACTGCGCGGATTTTACCCAAATTGACACTTAACTGTTTTGGGGTAGAGTGGGGTAGGGTTGGGGTGATTTAGGTTAATATAAATACAATAATCAGACTCACCTGTACGAATCCGAAAGGAAACATGGCGTCTGTTTCTCCTCTAGAACCGCCATGAAAATGTTTCCTCCAGTCGGCAATCATGGCCGGGAACAGACATTTGTAGGCTGGTGGGTTCCCAGCATTTGTCTCCCCTAACGGTAAAGCGGCAATCGATGGACGGGTATGTAGTAATAGGAGGCTCTACTATTTATATGTTTCAGTGTTAAATGAAAACCATGGATATTAAAACTGCTGAGTAAATTTCACTGGAAATTGCTTAAGTTATACAAAAAGTTATTTCCCATGCGGTTGATCTGGATCTTGATAAATTTCATCTCTGGGTTAAAATCTATGTGTTAAAGTTACTTAGGAAATTTCACTTAAAACAAAGATTGTTTTTCGTTAAATAAATATGTGATCTTGCATGTAGTTGATGTTGACGGAACTTGGTGAATTTCATCTTTGGGTTGATGCCACATCTGACTAAACATGTTACGTCTTACCCTGATACCAGATTGCTCCATAAACGGTCATATTCACCAAAGGCCCTATCATAGAGTTCCACATAACCGTTGGCTCCCGGGGTACGTAAAATTTGCCTGGCACGGGCTTCGCCATCACGATCGGGCTTTCATAGAACGAAATACATCAACACTGTTGTCAAAACTACGTAAGGTGCAATAGCAGAATACACAAATACTGAGTACAAAGACGGGCTCAACCCACCACGATTGGGCTGTTATGTAACAAAATATACCAACACAGTTGTGAAAACTACATAAGATGCAGGAACAGAAAACACAAATACTGAAGACTGGGATGGGCTAGACCACCACGATTGGGCTCTTATATAACAATACATATCAACATATTATTGAAAGTTCCATAAAATGTAGGGGCAGAAAACATATGTAAATAAGCCCATAGAGGTTGCTGTAGGTATGTGTTTCAACACCTGCAGCTTTGTCTCGGATGTAATGTGCATGTTAGATTGATCGAAACGACGACAGCTTTGTTTACTGTTATCAAGGCAGGAACATAGATTTGTGCTAATATTTTAGTGGAGAAATTCTACTTTAAGATGGCAATTTACCCGAACTAGATACAATATTGCATGAACAACAGTGACCGCATAGGATCTAGGTTAGGATGTGATTAGCCATTTCATGATGTTCCCAGAAATGACCTCACATTGGACATACCACCCATTAATTAATATTAACTTTGAAAGTCCACTCAGAAATATATAATACCTGGGAACTTTCTGGTTACACGCTGCTAAACCGTCAGGAGTCATCCAGGGTTGTATTGCGGCCCCTCCCCAGTCCGAGGCTATCAGGCCCATGGGGTAACCTCGATGACGGTATAAATACTTGCCGTAAAACCAGCAGACGGCAGAAAAGTAGTTCCAGTTTGATCCTCCGATAGACGCTAGAAAAATAAGAGTACATTAATAAACGTAGTACATGGGAAAGGCGACACACTGGTCAGGATAGGCGACCCAAACACTCGCCCTCACTTCTATTTATTGACTCGATTTTTGCTAAGTGCCACAAAACCATACATAAATTGAATATTCCTTGATATCCTATATAGACACTACAAGTTCCCTTGTTCAACAAAGATTAAATTAGGAATTGCCTGTTTTTGAAAAGTAGTTTGAATGCAAATCGTAACTTGGCGTTCAATATCTGTGTACTTCGAATAATAAGAGAGTATATTTTACATACATGTGCAGATAAAAATGTACATGCATAGATAGGTATAATTCGGTTGATCCCAGAATACATAATTTATAAGGTGATTATATTGCTAAATGGCCCCATCTTCAAATGTGTTCTCTTAGAATGCTCTCTTGACCACGTCATCACACCACCACGAGTCGCGCCATCAAAGCCATACCCAGCAGATTCGAGAGGTTGTCCTGCAATTGGTGGGGCGCCTCCAGCCATTAACTTGACACATAAGTGAAATATATTGCTTCTATTTTAATTACCAATAATATAAATAATCACAATAATACATTTGAGTGTACTTAATATGGTTTTCTCATCGATAGATGCTGAAGCCGGGTTCCTGCCTTATGTGCAAAGCAATCCGGGTTATCTGTGTATAGATAAATGTGAGTATACCTACATATACATGTGTGTGTGTACCTACCTCTGTTGGCTACTGACCACTGCTGTTGGATTTTTAGGAGGTCAGTCTCCGGAGTTGGGGAGGCTTTGTTGGCAATGGTCATGACCCGAATATTTGGGTAGTTGTCAGCGTCAGCGATTTCCTGCGACGCGTTGTAGGTCTACAACAACCAGCATTAACCATTACATAAGTCATGTCACTGACGGTCTAAATGTCTCTTATTTCCAAAACGAACAGTTAAAACAAAAGTGTGTATGTATATATCTGGAAACAAAATTTCCAAGTGAAATTATTTGCAAGCACAGATCACTTATTAATGCTGTACAGGTACCAGTAATTGAAGTTTTTAGAAATGTAGAACGTTAATTACAATTGTCAAGTACAAGATATCCACTAACCGGAATCACTTTATTACAGCTAATTTACGTCACTTATACATATTATCTCACTTAGCCGACAATGATGTGGGTCGATAATGGCCATAGATGAAAACAGACATTAAAGAAACCTCTGACGTCAACCAAAAGCAAAAACACCGTGTACCATCTTTGAACTCCCTACTTATCTAGTTGCTGACCCTTGACCATTGCACAAAGGTGCTTGATATTTTAACATAAATCGTATTTGTGGACATACCCGTCAACAAAAAGAGAACTTTCAAGCATAGATAAGGGCTGAGGAACATCGTTTTGATGACACCTACAACAGGTAGGCCTATTTTTTCCGGTCTCTTCAGGCATTGTTGAAATGGTGTTACTACTGAGTCTTACCATGGACACTGTAACCGCCATATTACTTTGTCCCGAACAAATCCACACGTCTCCAAATAGGACATCATGTAGCCGAACTGTACCGGAAGTAGATGAGGCCGTGATGACGTAAGGACCCGGATTAGTAATAGCCGGAAGTTTAACTGACCATACACCGCCTTTAGCCACGTGACCCTTTACCACAGTAGTGGACACTGGGTGGTCGCCCACTGTTACCGTTACTTTTTCACCCAGGTTGGGGGAGTAGCCCCAAATGTTAGCCCTCTGAGGTCCCCGTTGAAGAACCATGTGGTCCCCATAGTAAGAGGCGAAGGCGAAACTTCCTGTGTATCAACGCATTCAGTTAGGTTACAAAAGATAGGTATATTGTAGTAACTGGGTTTTTATGTACAATGTTCATGGAAAAGATTAAGAGCGACGTTATGACATTTGTCACAGAACTCTCTTTCAAACAAAGAGATGAATTACAAGTATTGTACCCCGGTTTTTCTTAATATCGTTTATTTCATAATTTACGTAACAAATGACCCTATAGTTGGTATAAGACACCATTAGATGTTAAGTCGTCACTCCACCCTACACTCCCAACATTGGGGCAAAGCGACGACGCGTTAAACGGTAATTTTAACATTACTTCTAAGTCGGCTTTTGGATTTTCATTAGCAGTGTTCTTTCAGTTGTCCACTGTACTCACAAAGCTTGTTTACATGTACGCGCCGACTCATAGCTTGAGCTGTACTGGATACGTTTAGGCTAGTTGAAGCAGACTCACCTTCCTTTCCTAACGTAGCTAAAACAGTTCTGCAGGCCAAAATTACGACAACCAACAAACTCTGAGACCGTGTTACTAACATGTCTGCCACGTGGCCAATCGTATATCAGTTTGTGTCACACTCAGAGCTAGCAGGCTTTAAGACAGTTCTGGTATATCAGACATCCAGATAACGTTTATTAAGTTCGAGAGTTGGGTAGTTTCCCTTGAACCATACTGTATCGATACTTCTACATTTATTAACTTTATAATAACGAAATAAAAAATATCACATAATAAAGTCTCTTACACAATATTATATTAATGAATGTTTCATGTACCCTGCATCTTGAGCGTTTATATATAATTAATCAAGAATCAATCGTTAGCGTTCCCTAGATCATCATGTTGTAATCTTAGATTTCACACACCTGTCATTCTGCTTATCAAAGTGGAATTAAAATATTGCTCATATTCGCCAATTTGTCCATATGGATCATTTTGCTGACATAGAATACAACCCATGTGATACAACCCATAACTGTACACAGACACAATTAATTCAACGCAATAATTAAAGACTCTCCCTGCATGAATGAGCTATATATAGTAATATAGAGGGCGCTAATAAAAATTCCTGTAATGTTACATTTAAGTTCTTCTGGGGTTCATGACTGGTGGTAGAATTAGTGTTTTACACGAACAGTGTGTTCTCCCGTGAACTTAACTGCGTCATACAAACGAAATATTTCTGAACGCACACTTCACATATTATTATTATTAACTTTTAACTAATGTTCACCGGACAGTAGCATGGAATGTAGCTTCACACGAATGTTCTCAACAATCGGCAAACATTGGTATGTATCTATCCTAATTTTTTCAATGAGCTTTAAATACGATAGGTGCTTCATGGCCAGCTTCAACGTGTGCCGGCAAAAGATCTTAAGTGTGTCCTAGCATTCCGTATAACCTTGCTGACAGGTCAGTTACTTATGGAATTAGCGAGGGGCAATTTTCAAGGAACGAGCTAAATTATGACACACAAAAAAGGTAACTTATGGTTAATTCAAAATTATTTAGACATATATAAATCGCTCCGAGTTTCCTAAAGTCTTACCCATATGTAGGTCAATCTTGAAATCGAATGTACATCGGCGACACGAAACAACAGAGTACGCTCATTTGTTTTTTTGCATCGTAATACTAAGCGAAGTGTCAAAATCACAGTCAGAGCCGTCAAGCAGTGAAACAATATCCAGAGTTAAATTCCGTAAGGCCAGTCTCATTAATAAAATTAGCACAAAACATGTCGTAAAATATACATAATTTTAACGGAAGATAGTTTCCTGGAAGTGGAAGTAGTGAACAGTTTCCAATGCTGTAGGAGAGACACACGTGTCAGGATTTGCCCTGCTATACGAGCTGTGTAAGTATTCATGGTTATCAGTTCTTATAAATCAGTTCTTACTGAAAGGCTCAGTTTTTCTCCTTCTGCCAGCTATAACGGATCCCAAATGTTTCTACTCGTTCTGAACGAATGGGTGATTATGAGTTTAACCACATTAGCAATATTTCAGTCATATAATGACGAAATACTGGCTCTGAGTTACTGAGGAATGCAGCGTTATCAGTCGTTCTCTGTATATCACCTGAGATTTGGGTTCAAGTGGACAGTCCTACAAAAACTAATAGACAGAAACTAGAATAGGTTTTAAGGAATATATTTTTTTAAAGATCTGTAAACTAACGTTCAAATTTCAACAAATAAATCGGATATCCAATTTTACAATCATTGTGGGCATCTGACTGTAAGAGGGGAGGGAAAATTCCAGAGTTGAGCTCAACAACTTATTCAGGTTGAAATCTGGAGTTTATTAGTGCGAGTCCGAAGTCTAAAATCTCTGAACGTCTTCAAGCAGGGTGTCGTTGCATTTCCTCAGCATATAAGAAAGCTGCACACGGGTGACCTATGCACATGGTTGAATCAAGGGCCACAACTCTGTATAAGCAAACCACTGCATAAGCAGGATACAATTATAGATTGACTGCTACGATAACATTTTTCTAGCATTGCTGTGGAGGTTGTTAACAGCAAGACCCACAGACAAAATGGCGTTTCCCTCACGGTGCATTTGGACGACCATGTTGGGTAATCAGAAAAATACTGCTCCGAAAGTTAAGAACTGCCAGTATTTAAATCATAAAATACGTTTCTATATTTTATATACTTGAGTTGAAGTTCAGGAACTCAGCAGTCATGCAGAGTACGGAAGACATTCGGCCATCACCGTGAACGCTCGGTAAACAATACCTCTGCTACTACTCTTACATAACACTTGACTAACTCGAACATTGATGGGATAAAACAAATTTATTCGGACGTGTTAGGTATACATTCCGAGGGACATATAAGGCGGGGCTGGCAGACCGTTAGCTTTACTGTAAACAGCACAGGATTTAAACGCACACGGACTCTCCTCCCAGGCGTACCTGACGCCAAGGATATGGACACCGGCGCCGCAGTTCTGACGGTACGTCAAGTCTATAGATGACGTCCGGTGACCCGTTATGGGCACTGCCTTCCATTCGGCGTCGTTTTGGTCGCATGATACAGTTACGTTTATGGAACAGCAAACCTATGGAACAGAAAATACAAGAAAAAACAAAAGAGATTCCTTGATCAGAAAACATTAAACGCTATTTCGACATTGTTCACTGAAAGTTTTATGAAATAAATAAACCAGTCTATAATTATCTGGCAATCTGGAGCCGAGTCTATGTCCTATCAGCATTTTTTCCATGGTCAATCGTTCAAGAGCCGCCATTTTCAAGGAAACCTTCCCTAGCTAGGCAAATATGTGATTGATTTATTTGATTGCTGTTTTACATTGTTCTCAAATATATTTCACTTATACGACGGGAGGAAACCGGACAGAGCCTGGAGGAAACTCACAACCATCCGCAGGCTGCAAGAATATGAAAAGTCATTTTCTATTCCACCACGTAACCCTTATAAAAAGAAAACAAAATATGCTATTAATGTCAACCCATAATTTATTACCTCGTAACCGTCCTTGCTCCTGACTTCGAGGGGCGTCCTGCCGCTGTCAAACTCTATAGTCACCGTACCTGAGGTCGGGTTGACGGAGACGGTGGTAGGGAAAGGTCCCTGATATCGTACATTAGGAACCCCGTAAGCCACGGCCTCGGCGGCCAAACCCAAGCGGACAGCTGCATCCTTTTTGTCGCGTGGATGGATCCTGATTAAGTTAGTTGATTCAATTACATATTAGTTTTCAAAGTCATCGACTCAACATTTTAGATTATTTTTCTAGTAAACATATATACATGTATCACAAGATCAAGTATTTTCTTGCTGTGCAAGGCTTAAAGGAAGCGAATCTCATTGCAGCATTGCACCATTCCATAATATAGGAAGCACAAATTTATTTTTAACTTGTGACTTTATCCCTGATATTAGGTTTCTCCATCAGAACTAATTTTTTATCTTTGTCATGATAGTTAATATAAATCTCAACCAGGTTTATCCATAGCAAAGGATTTCAGTTCTTGTCATGATAGTTAACACAATCCCAGTCAGGTTCTTGTCATAGGAAATGATTTCAGTTCTTGTCATGATAGTTAACACAATCCCAATCAGGTTCATCCATAGGAAATGATTTCAGTTCTTGTCATGACAGTTAACGTAATCTCAATCAGGTTTATACATAGGAAATGATAGCAGTTCTTGTCATGATCGTTAACACAATCCCAATCAAATTTATACATAGGAAATGATTGCAGTTCTTGTCATGATAGTTAATACAATTTCAAATGGGTCTGTCTAAAGGATCTTTTTGTCATGATGGATGATGTATCTCTCTTGTCATGATGGCTCTTTTTGTCATGATGGATGATGTATCTCTCTTGTCATGATGGATGATGTATCTTTCTTGTCATGATGGATCTTTTTGTCATGATGGATGATGTATCTCTCATTTAGGTTTGTGTATCAGAACTAACTTCCATTTTGTTAGGATATTCCATTTAAGCCTCAAATTTTTATCAGCGACAATCACATATTTATCATAGCAATTCTGAAGATAAGACTCTGTGCTAACGCTATCTCCTAAACCATTAAACCGTCCACAACAGTTCCGATGATGAGAAAGTTATTAGGTCCCAAATATTTTTGTGGTCACTTGATGATGTATTCAGTTTTGGAGAAAGCACCGAATTGTGATTTTTAACATTTAGCAATTTACGAAAAAGTTCCGTCATACGAAATCTACCCAACTATACCACGATGACAATGAAGAAAAGTCGGATTAAAACTGATTCAACATCAAAACAGTGTATATAATATAGAGATAGTGCTTGCCGTGATGTCCGTGAGAAATTATGGGCTCGAGAGAAGTGATGTCCATGAGAAATTATGAGCTCGACAGAAGTGATGTTCAACGAGTGCGGATTATCACGTGCTTTATTATACCGGAAGAAAGCTGAAGAAATGGGAAAAGATATGACCTGCTCTACTGAAGCCCTAAATTCCCGCGTTGCTAGCTGAGAAAGCCGTCGTCCGACTGTTTACTTCATCCTCAAAAGGACGTTAGAAAGTGAACTCAGGGAGATAAACTTTTAGAACAAGTGCACGAGGTCGATAGCTATTGGCGCGTGATCGTTGTGCGTTGCCTCATGACCGTTGTACATCACGTTTTGCTGAATATCCATCATATTTTGCGGAATATCATGTGACCATGTACTGACCAATGGAAACCAAATGTTACAAAGACGTAGAATATATTGGATTTTACCGTCTTTCCACTGTAAAAGAACAGACAAACCAAACATAGCTGGATTCATGATCTTATATCAGCGGTTGTCTTATCCCGGAATCCAACATCTCAGATCTCCCTTTGTTATTTTGTGTATTAACATTGTGTGTGTGTATATGTGTTTATGCACTTGTTACTTACGTTCCCCACGGGCTGTTGTAGTCGGGAAGGTCTATGACCACAGACATGAAGACTCTCTTCAGCACAGAGTTGGGCACATAACCATATCCAGCCGTCTGGGCCCAGCGAATCCCAGGAAATCCATCAATACGATTCCCTTCGTGGTATGGGAATAACTACCCTCCGAGAAATGGAAAGAATACATCATTTTAAACTCAATAGGCCACTAATCGCCCAAAACAGCCTAATTGAACTCAATTCATTTAGTTTCTAACGACCCAAAAAGGAAACAACACAGCACTAACCAACGGGATTGATTATACCAATTTTTTTTTCCGCAAACGATCTATGGCTGAATCCAAACCCTTAAACCATAATGGGGCTACAAGAGGGGATACACACGGCCCTAGGCGACATAGGATAAAGCAATCAACAGCTAATCCATTCCAGAATGTTAAGAGGTTTGTTAAATATCCGGTCGGTGTGTTGCGTTTGGTGAATCAGTGAATCAGAAAATTTAACTAGATGTTTGTATTCACCTGTACGAATCCAAAAGGAAACATGGCGTCTGTTTCTCCTCCTGAACCGTCGTGGAAATGTTTCCTCCAGTCGGCAATCATGGCCGTGAACAGGCACTTGTAGGCTGGCGGGTTTCCGGCGTTTGCCGAACCTGTTTCAGTATCGTTGAAGCTATATGTCAGTCCCCACCCTCACAAAATACGAAAGTATATCCGTGACAACGATAAGTTTGAACAATGTGAGAAAGGTAAAATCTAGACATTGGTGTCAAGATAACATTGGAGAGAAGCAAAATGCTTTCTGTATTATCGTGACCTGACACGCCTTATCATGATGTGTCCGAAATGATATAGAAATTATACCAAAAGCAAAAAGGTAAGAATTCTTGGACTGTTCTTATTCAAGTCATGTTGTTTAAACAAATTAATAACGAGTAGAATTGTAATCAGCACAACTTTAAACGTTCCCAAAAGAAAATTATTTATAAAGTAATAGGAGCCTTCTGTAATACGACCTTGATACCAGATGGCACCATAGATCGTCATTTTCACCAACGGTGACATCATGGAGTTCCAAAGAACTGTGGGCTCACTGGGGACGTAAAATTTCCCGGATACTGGACGGGACATCACAATAGGGCTGTCAGGAAACAGAAAATCATCTGATCAATAACAAAAATGAAGCCTTACTGCATGATATAATTCTGTTCAAACAGAATCTTAAATGCCAACGTTACACAGGTTAAATATAAAGCCATCGCTGTTAATCAATAGCTCTACTCGCTCAGCAGAAGTTGAGATAGACAAGACCAAATCAGCCATTAAAGATCTAGTAAATAAATTGGAGCTTAATAGTGCTATATCAACGGGACAATACCAAGAGACGTTCTATTCCTTTGGCTAAAATGGTCATACCCTGTTCAGAAGAACTAATGGCCATAATTTACCTTGACACGTTGACACTACATGTTTGTAATCCAACAAGGGACGTCCAGGGCTCGATTCGCGATCCACTCCAAGTCGAACTAATCAGCCCTATGGGGTAACCTCTGTGAAGGTGCAAATACTTCCCATAAAACCAGCACATGGCCGAAAAATATTTCCAGTCTGGTCCGCCGACGGAAGCTAAAACAGGCAAGGCCAAGTATTTCAGCTGTAATATACAATATAAGCTGCAAATACAGTTTTGAAAAAGGCCACGGCAAAAAGTGCTGTCGAATGAATGGAGACTTTAGAAAAGCAATAGAAACCATAATAAACTGCCAATATTAAAACAAAAATCCAGCATTTCAGTATTGTGTACATCGAGCTGAGGTGGTTGCAAAGCGTGCAAAAGAAATGATTTGAACAGTCAACCACTGAGATCTCAGCTGACCATTGGGATGGCATGCTGAACTGGACACAGATTTATATGTCTGTCACTTAAATGTAGTAGACTACTGCTCCCATCATTGTCTACTCCAATAACCCTAATACACCTTGGACCAGACGTAAAAATACACATAAATGCATAATTGAAAACGCTTTTGAGCTTGACAGCTAGTCATATTCTCCCGTAACTTACCCTTGCTGCCTACAGACCATGGCTGTAGGATATTGAGTAGATCGGTTTCCAGCTGTGCCGATGCCTCAGTTCCAATGGTCATCACCCGGATGTTGGGATAGTTGTCAGCCTCGGCAATCTCCGTGGATGAATTGTAAGCCTTCAATAAATATTGTGAAGCGCAAAATAAAAAAACAACAACAGACCAAATATATGTAAGCATCGATACAGAATGTCATAAAATGTTTGATAAGCATGCCTTTTTATTTTTGTCATATTACATAACCTAGATATTGCTGTTTGATATTTTAATACGATACCAGACAATCATGACGCAAGAGACCGACCCTCAACAACACACTGAATTCCTGGATCGAGTGCTTGTTTTAAGTTATGGAGCAGTCGATTAGTCGTTTTCTTTAGAATACCTGGTTCAAATAACAGAAACATAATGTAAGTGGTTTACCATAGATACAGTAAACTGCATGTTACTTTGCCCCGAACAAATCCAGACGTCTCCAAAGAGGACATCTTGTAGCTGGATCGTGCCGGAAGCAGATGAGGCCGTGATGACGTAAGGGCCCGGATTAGTGATGGCCGGAAGTCTGACCTGCCATACTCCGCCTTTAGCCACGTCACCACTGACCACGGTAGTGGACATTTGATGACCACCCACAGTTACCGTCAATTTTTCACCCAGGTGCGCAGAGTAGCCCCAAATGTTGGCTCTCTGGGGTCCTCGCTGAAGAACCATGTGGTCTCCATAGTAAGAGGCGAAGGAGAAACTTCCTGTAAATATAAAGTGACAATTAGCCTTACCTTATGTACGGTAGCAATTCGACGTTGTGGTTGTTATGCTTAAAAAGGATTTAACTGTCAGAATTGTCTGGATGATCGAGTAAGCCAAAGGTTTAACAGTTAGGAAATTCAGAAAGACCTCAACCTGTTTTAGTAAGAATTCTTCACTGAAAACTATGTTCTTTTCTCATTGAAGACATGCATTATTCACATCTTAGAACTGGTATAATGCTTGTGCCACTGTACTTATTTCACCTTCTTTTCCAAGCGTGGCCAGGACGGGTGCACCGGGGAATCCCAAAACGGCTATGTAACAACAATATAGGACAGTGACCAGGCCCATGTCTTCTTACTAATCGTCCTCTACACAACGGCCCGACGAAGTTCTTGTTTCCAGACAACATTTGCTCTGATAAGCCTGAGACATAATCATTTTATCTTCAGTTGGGCTACTTTGGTGATTTTTTTTACTCACGCACAAAACAGCTGGCAGCTATTTTCCCACACATTCCGCCCTATAGAGTAATTAAACACAGTCAGAGCGACACATGACAAAGCTATAGTCGTTTCAAATAGCTTAGTATACTTTTTACTTTTTTTATTTCTTTATGGTGCAAGCATTTTGTAATGCAAATGTTGATGTAAAAAGTGAGAAGGCAGTTTATAGTACTGAAACTGTGAACAAATAAAACAAAACCACGAGCACAAGCCATTGGTAAGATTTTTAACTGGATAATTGCTGTACACTCTCTATTGTTAAATTTGCTTCTAAACGAGCAAGTCATGGAATTTCGTCAAAATCCACCTAAGCATAACACTCATGTCTGTAAGCTTCGTGTCAATGTGCTTTATCAAATGCTGTAAAACGAGCTGCCAATAATGGTAGGCGACGATAACACTTTTTTTTAGATAGGCTTTTTGTGAGCGAAAACAAGATCTTAAATGGCAGACATGAGTTTATAATTATTTATTTGATTAGTGTTTTATGCCGTACTCATGTACGGCACATGTCATTTAAACGACGGTGGCCTGCAAAAAATGCTTGGAGGAAACCTGGCAGAGCCCAGAGGAATCCCTCGACCATCCGAAAGTTGCTGGCAGACATCCCCAAGTACGACCGGACAGGAGGCCAACAAGAGCTGGAATCGAACTCACAGCTACCTCATTGGTGAGAAGCACCTAGGTCATTACGCCCCACTGGCGCTAACCCTTTTGGCCACGGAGGTCCCCGACATGAGTTTATATGTCTGTAAGTTAACATCGCACGTGCAGGGAAATATGTATAACTTTATAAGTCACTGTCGGTCGGTCAAACTTTTCACGTTTTAACGTTGTACTGCCAGCCTCTGGCTCGTATAGCGAATCAACGCGTAAGCCATCGATAATCTTGATTCACTTGATACTTGATTGGTGTCTCACGCCGTACCCGATAATCTTGAATCTGTCTCGCATGTCGCTCAGCTTAAGAGGAATATGACTGGGTGGGGCGTCATGTCTTCTTTTTTCGTCATTGGGACCGGTCAGCTACAGGAGGCACTTTTGTGATGTGACCAAAATGTTGAAAGTATCGTTTATCATCAAATAAATCTAATAACAAACAATGGCCCTGTAGTTAACATGGGGCCTAAGTGCAATACGACACGAAATCCAAAAGTATCGACTTTTTGCTGGGTGTGGCTCTTTCCTCGAGATTGCCCAGTTTGTAATGCGTAAAGGACGCTAAGAATATGAAAAGTCAAATCCGTATTCTCTTCATCAGGGCTTTATATCGTTGGAAATGGACAACCTTAGGTCTGCTTCCATCACAACCGGTATAACCAATTCTCGTGCGAAATTATACATGTAAATTATGCGGCTGGCAACATGGCAGGAGATCATTCTAAAATAGAACTAATCCTACTTTCGTCGTCAGGCCTCCGTCGAGATACCAGCTTTAAGATACATGTAAGAGCCATTTTTTTCTGCCGGACTCCGGCAGAATAGAATTAGGTGACGATTAGATATGCCGTCACATTACTGGGCACCGCCATATTGGAACTACTCCTTGTAATTCGCATTCGTTTTCCATTCTTGATATATCGTTCACTTTTGTTCCATGTGCAGTTCTAAGGGTATGCGATCGAGCTCTGCACTATCTCCTCTCCCCATAATGTTGGCCACGGTCGCGTAAGTAAAATATTCTCGAGTTCGGCGTAATACACCAATCAAATAAATAAATAAATCAAGATAGCCCTCGCACGCAGTTACGACCCATTGATATTCGCCACAAAAGTAGGGCAGCATTTTTGAAAGGTGGTTAATTTTGTGGATAGTGGAAATAAGTGCTGGAACTGATCTTTGGCAAATTTCTGACGAGCTTTCCTACACACATGGCGTTCAGGCTTGCACACCATATTACCAAGGTCTTGCGAATGATAAAAGTGGGGAAATTCACAAATTCTCAGTCCATGACCGTGCTAATACGAGTAAGATATATGCTTAAAACTATGGTATGGTGCTCAGCTTGAGCTCTCTTGGTGACGGAAAACAGAGGGGCAATAACCCTGATCCGTCCTGAAACCGAAGCAAGGGCGCCAAGGCGTAATATGCATGCGTCACGCACAGGAGTTTTACGTACGCTGAGTTGTAAGATAATGTGGATAATTTGACGTATCAAAATTAAAATGACATTTTTCTCATAAAAGCGACGCGAGAGAAGACATTTATGGACTCGTCACAAATAATGCAAACTGTCTGTAATCTGTCTCAATTTTGACGAGATTAAGCATATTCTCATTCACTCTGCGTAATGGAAAAGCAGTTGAACCCTGGAGTGGCATGGTTAATAAATCAGTAATAAATCAAAGTGTGAAGAACATAACAGCATTCATAATAATAAATCAAAGTGTGTAGAACATAACTGCATTGCAAGATCAGCTTTGTTACAACTCAAGCATAAACCCTTAGAGACAGGTATGGCGGAAGAGCTAGGCCTTTGTATGCTGTACACAGCATATTTCTTCACGTCACAGGGGCTCTCCTAACCCCCAGGACATGAGCGTTAGCCCCACAGTGTTGATGGTAATTCAAGTCTATAGCGTCCAGTGCGCAGATGTGGTCGCTGGTTTCCGCTTGGCGTCTGCCACTTGCGGATGGTGGTGGGTTCCCTTTCATCACAGTGCTGGGCGAGGTCATATGAGCGCAATACTTTTTGAGTACAGCGTAAAGCACAAATCAAATCAAGTAAATAAATAAGTAAATAAGTAAATAAGTAAATAAATAAATAAATAAATAAATAAATAAATAAATGTTTTTACCCCTAGGCTAGTTTTAAGTTTTTGTAACAACTTGTGGTCAAGTGTCGGAATTTTCCATGACATCGTTCTCTGACGACACAGAATAATCTTAAGAATATAACGTTAAGAACATAATCCCCATAGCCATATCTCCATGATCAGAATGTTATGTTTATTATTAATTTAAAAGAATCACCGCGCTTAATCCATTTCAAAGGTCTGGTCATGGTCTTGAAGTTACGCCATGTAAATTAAACTTACACCCCCGCATATTACGAATTACCAGAACGTGCCTCGTAGCCATCATTGCTCCTGATCTCGATGGGTGAGTGGCCGTGATCAAACTCTATGGTCACCGTGCACGACTTCTTGTGGGCGGTCACAGATGTGGGGAAAGGCCCCTGGTAGTGTACACTGTGAACCACGTAGGCTACGTCTTGTTTGGCGTGTAGGTGAGTTCCTCAAATAATCATTTGATAATAATTATAATAATATAATGGGGGAGTTTCGACTCTTTTATCGCAAAAGATAAGAAAAGTCCCACAGTACCACGTGGGCTGTCAAAAATGTTAAACAACTTTTTCTGATAACATTTACTATAGAATGGTTGTCTAAAAACGTGTCATAAAAAGTTGTTCAGACTCGACAAGCGATGGTGAAAATGATTTAGTGGACTTACGAAGTTCCCGAGAGGAAGACGTGTCATCTGTAAATCCGGAACGCGGTGAGATAAGTGATCAACAAATTAAAGTCTGCAAAGATTGCCTAACATTTTTGACGAGTCACATGATACAGTAAGACTTTTTTCACCTTTATAAAAAAAAGAATTTGAACTGGAAACTCCCTCATTTTCCTAGAATGACAAAAGGAAGCAATTTTGTGTGTCCTTGCGATTGCGCAGAAGTTTACGATATAATCAGACGTATTTCTAATAACAGGGCTTCATGATAATTAAATAGACAAACTATGTTAACTAAATACATGTACCCGCAAACACAGCGTTGCAACCAAATATTACCCTTTTCCTACATGGAAAGACTTAAAAACTCGATCACATGTTGGTCTAATGGTGGCTGCATTCTCGGCCTAAGCCTTTTCAATCAGTTTTATATGAAGCTACACTTCTTAAACGGTGCCTTTTACTACCCTGCTTCATTGCTGACCAATAAATTTATATCAGTTACGTAGTCATTTTGAAAATTTCTAGAAATGTTCCAAAATTTTGTGCGTATACGGATGCGGATTTCAGAAACCAGAGTGTTGAAAAAATTGAAATTTTTGTTTGATGTGAGTGCTTCAAAAAGATTTAAGTGTATTATCCAAGTTAAATAGAATATCCTACCTAGATACCCTATCACACCGTACTTGGTCATTTTGACGAAAAGCCCTATCACAGACTTCCACAAGACAGTGGGGTGTTTGGAGATAGGATAGGTTCCCTGAACGGATGTGGGCACGACAGTGTGGCTGCCATTATAACACACACAATCATTAGCTCTATAACAGTAATCCCGCGAGATATAGGCTAATTCAGCATTCTGTTTACCAAATCGCATTCCTTGGTTCTTTCACATTTGAACAGTATCTTTATGCAGGAATCTTACTCCAAAAACAAGGCCTATACATTGTCAATTAGATGAGAAATTGATTGATAAGATCATTTTTGATAGAACTGATAGTGAGATATAGGCCTAATTTTTATAATTTTGTATAAGTCTAGCCACTGTAAAAGGGAACTAAAACGTAATAAGTAAATAGCGATTGGACCACCAAGATCCCGTACATAGACTAGATCAGACCTATAGGGTAGCCTCGATAGCGATACAGATACTTCCCGTAAAACCAGCAGACGGTAGAGAAATATCCCCAGCTAGGTCATCCAATAGATGCTGAGCAAATTACAAAACACTTGGATATTTCAAAATTGAATGTCTCTTTTTCTCATATTCTAGTACCGATACCAAATGAAAAACAATGTCATTAAACTCCTGTATATTTCTTTATTTGAAAATTTCATTCCATTCCTCCAATCATAATGTTGGTGGGCGTTGTATAAGTGAAAAATTCTTGAGTACAGCGTAAAGCCCAAATGAAATAAACAAATTTAAATGACGGTTGCCAGAATTGTAGATGTTGTAGGAAAACAAAGGCGAAGAAAACATCCTCCTTTCACCATGAACGTAACAAAACCCCTAACTCCAAGCCGCCGCGAAACCATCAACAGGAGGGATGGATTCATTGTTCAAGGGTGAGCCTTTTAGTTATTTGATTGGTGGTTGAAGTGGTTCTCAAGAATTCGTCGTCCAGTAATATGATTATGGTGAGTTTGAGAGGTGGAGGAAAACTGGAGATCCCAGAGAAAACTCCCGACCCTTGACTGAGGAATTTTTATATTACTGAAAGTAAAGTGGTCTCCAACTAGCGTGAGACGGCGCGCCGGGTGAATGAGACGAGTTCAAGGCTGAAGCGAATAGACCGTTAAGGAAAGCATACCCACAGTTTATGTGTAAGCTGACATCACGAATCTTTTGTAGCTCACAAAAATAAATTATTACTATAAAAAAAACATTCCTCGTTTCTGACCTGATTTCCAAATGCTCTGTAAATCCTTAATGCTGACATTCTTTGAATTCGTACCCTTGGTAGGTAGTGACCAGATCTCAAAGATGCTGACGAGGTCAGTTTTTGGATGCCCCGACGCTCTGTGACCTACGGCCAGAACCCGGAGATGCGGGTAATTGTGAGCATCAGCAATCTCCTCAGATGCGCTAAACGTAAGCCGTTACATATAAGCACATTTTTCTAAGTGGCCCTGAAACGTAATTTTCAACGTTTCTGCCAAACATTTATGGACTTTAAGCCCCAAACTAATGTGGATACACAAGAAGTAATCATCATATCGCGTTGTAATCATCTACTGAAACATTCATTTATTTATTTTATTGCAGTTTTGGACTGTACTTAAGAATATTTTACTTATTTATTTATTTGTTTTATTTGATAAGTGTTTTACGCCGTACTCAAGAATATTTCACTGATAGGAAAGCGTCCAGCATTAGGGTGGGTGGAAACCCACGATCGTCCGCATTTTGCTTGCATACCTTTCCACCTACGGCTGGTGAGAAGCCAGCATGAGCTAGAGTTGAACTCACAGCGACGGAATATTTTACTTATACGACAGCCACCAGCTGTTGGAGGAAAACAGAATGAACCCGAGTGAAACTCAAGACCATCCACAGGTTGCTGGCTGACCAAGCCACGTGTGACTGGAGAGGAAGCCAGACTGAGCTGAACCTGAACCCCATTAATAAGAGGCTCCTGAATCATTGTAACACATTTAATGTTTGTCGTCGTCGTATAACACATTTAACGTAGTGTTACTTACACAGTTAACGCAACATACATACGAGCCCACAACTATCTTTCGATCATATTTACGACAAATACCTTCCATGTCTTCAGAGGATATTCTCTCTAATAATTGTTAAAAGGAAATACTTGCTGAAAATAATAAATATGATTATTTGTATAACTAGGGGAAGGTGCACAAAAATAGTATACCATCATGTGGTACAGGTAAGTATGTTACCGCAAACACAACTGCATGACACAAATGATTACTCCGGAATTATCGATATTTTATAGATTTGTTTGCTAACTCTTGTTCTGTATCCACATCTGTGCAGAAAACACACGGTTGAAAACGTTAACTCAGCGTTGATCTGGCATAAATGTTTGATATGGACATATTTATTGATTTGACGTTTACATCCCGCGAAGGCCATTTCGCTAAATAATCGGCTTTGGAAGTTGTGGTCGAAGAAGCGGACAGCCAATTAAGTATTTTACAAAATATCCCGTTTAACAAATGTAACCAGAAATAACTACCTTGAACGTTGTGTTGGAAACTAGTGTCAGCTCCACTGAGTTCCATCCTATCCCATTCAAGTCGAACATGATGGGAATATGTGACATCAACAACAACAACGACATTAAGACGTTTCGTTATTTTTCATTCTTTTTATTTTTGGACGAATACCTCAAAAGGTAGCACGGTTACACAATGGCGAAATCGCATTCACCTTTTCAGTAACGTGCACGTAAATATTTCTTTGTAAAAATACGACTTCAACATTTTTTGCAATTATAATAAATAAATAGTAACAAAATCACGTGCCAATTATCACAGTGCGCATGATGTCTAGGTTTAACTTTTGTACCTTTGTTTAAGCTTGTGGCCAGGAGGAAGTCACCGGGATTTGTGGACCAGGCTCATGTAAACATGATCTCACTAATCATTTACAATGACAGGGAGTAATATATGACGAGAAAGCTTCTTGATTCAAATAAATTTCTACAGGATATGTAATATAAATATCTATGAATGTACTTTGTGGTACTGTAGAAAGTACACATGTGGATATCTTTGGCCATCCTTGAATATTACAAAGTCCTCGAATCTGATTCCTGTTTGACATCAAACAATGAGTATGTACAAAATGATCATAAAGAACAACGACTATGTACAAATGTTTTACTATTACTACATTTACTATCCCATGGATGATTTAATCTACTGAGTAAGTTTTTCTCCTTCTGCAGATCACCAACATTAACGCAACGATTGTTACTGCTGCCAACAGAACAGCAACAACAACAGCCAGGCCAATAATGGTGCCCTCTGCCGTAGCAGAGTCTATGTTAAATCTTTCTATAAATTTCACAGTTCGTGGTTGCTGTGAATCTGGAGTTTCCATTTTCTCCATGGCTGGTTGGCTGGTACTACTTTCCATCTGGGGCTTAGCCGGAAGAATTGTCGGCATGAAATCCAACCAAAACTCTGCGCGTTTGGCAAATAGTCCCTGCCCGATGGAATCATTTGACATGGACGTCGACAGCTTAAGGAACTTTTGGTCCTGCTGATCAAACTCTGGCCACTGGACGGGCACGGATCTCTTGGGCAGGTTAGGGGACCTGAAAATGTTAACAAAACTTAGATAAGGGGCGGTCCCAAAGATACTTGGCACGTACCTGTGTTTGTATGGATCCTTGATTAAGATTCCTTTATATCAACAACACAAAAACAAATTATTATTTTTCGACAAACAGTAAACTATACGCATATGTGTACACTGGTCGTGCGTAGTTAAGTTTGCCAACAACCAGCGGATGGTCGCAGATTTACCCCGCGGCTCTGCTCATTTCTTAACACCACATTGCTGACCGCCGTCGTATAAGTGAAATATTCCTGAGTACAACGTAAAGCACCAACCAGATATAAAAAAATATGTGTACGATAATCCATAAGGACACCTCCTTATATTCTTTAAAAAATACACTACCCATTCACTACCTTCCTGTCTCAAAGAAAATTTATCATTGCTGGCTTTAAGGGCTTTTAACAGTAAAACATTTTTTGGGGACTCGACCAACCTTGACAATAATATTATCTGATCAAATAGAAGCAAAGAAGATATGGACGAAGAATAAACGCTAAATGTTTTCGTTACACTGATCTCAGTACACCTACCCTGAGGTGGCCATATTACTCCAGTACATCAGGACATTCGTGGACAACACAAGCTCTTCCATAGTGTAGTTGAGGCTTGCATCAGCGTTTCGGGAGAACCCAAACAGGTATGGGACGTCCCCGCCGTGTGGGGTGCCCGTCACCGCTGGATCATTGATGTAGGACGGGACGTGGTCAAACAGATACAGGAAGGTGCGGCCTTGACCCGCGGCGTGAGCGAGAGCATGCCGGGTAATGGCGGACAGGAAAGTGGCGTCGGCATAGGCCTCGAACCAATCGGCGTTCGGAACCGTATTCCCATCGGCACGAGGCTCGTACATATATTGCATAGCCAAGTTCCCCTCTTTGGTGGTATTTCCGAATTTCTGCGTCACGATGGCCGGGATGAACTCCTCTTCGTAGAAACTCCGGGAGACCCCGTCGGGCTGCTTGATTGTGGTCACGTTCTGAAGAACCAGGTTGGCGAGGGTGGAGACAAGGGAGCCCTCGTCGTTATTCATGCCTAACAACAAGTCTGCGTCGAAGAAACCGATTTGCTTCAGATATGTGCTGTTAGCGATCAAGGAGTTGGGATCGTCTGGGATGAAGTCAGCATCCACGGAGGGAGCCCAGGTGAAGTCTATGAGTGACATACCTAAAGATTTGGACATGCCTTGGGAACTCTTGACGATATCTCTCACATCTTTAGTCCTGAGACATTCTATCATCGCCGAAGTGTCGTCCTCCTTACCAGCCGCGACGCAGTCAAGTCGTTTGGCAAACTCCATGGCGTCTTTGCGCGGGTTTCTGTTCAGAGCGAAGGGAGACGTGGCCGTGCCACTTTGGAGGATTACTCGCTGGAAAAGACGGCTGCTATGCGGAGAGAGGGCGTGATAACCTGCAGACGCGGCCCCTGCAGATTCCCCAATCAACGTAATCTCCTCCGCGTCGCCTCCAAACGCCTTTATGTTCTGTTTAACCCATTGAAGAGCCAATAACTGGTCCCACAGACCGTAATTTCCTGGACTGGAGCTGTCCTCTGTGTTAAGGAATCCCAAAACTCCTAGCCTGTGTAAAGTAGAAAAAACCACCAACGTCATCCTTATGAAATCAGAACACTTTTTCAGAGCAAATGTATATAGATCCCTTTTTAGCCAACATTGATTTTACGAAACATTCTTCATTCCAGGGCGGTGAAAAACTTGATCATTTGTGATCTCATTATGTTCACGTGACAAGGTTGTCTCTAAAGCACATGGGTTCCATACATTTACAGTGTATCTTAAATCAAGCATCAACGTCTTTTTGTTTGTTTAAACATAGGATACATGGGATGTTTGGGGAGAAGTCGGAATACTTTATTATCTTAGAACTCATGACTGACATCAATAATAGAGTTATTGTTACCTGCTTCTATAGATTATCTGGGGATGATATTTAAGTCTTTTTGTTGACATGTGAAGAAAAGATTTAATGAGAAGTGAAAAATTGTTTGATTTTATTCACATGTGTACATATATAGGATTATGTATATATCATATTCCCTTTTAACGGTGACACTGTTTTAATAGCCCCGAAAATTAGGATATACAGGTAAAATATATCACCTGTCAGGTTGAGTGTTACTTAAACACAAATTAGCGACTTTGCGACCGGTTTTATTTGAGAAGTCTTACATACAAAACATGACATAAATTCATTCCTAAGGACACAGTGAGATCAGACATTGTCCTTAGGTTTTTAAATCTAATGCTACATGTAAATAGTACGCAGTTCAAACATTGGGGTCAAAGTTATCCCCGAAATAGTACTGCTGAGCGTGTATCCGGGTACGCCGGAATCAAAGGGTAGCACAAACACACAGACGGCTGTCCAAGCAACTACTATTCACCATGAATCAGCACAACAGGCAGGTACAGAAAAACAAGCACCCGGAATTAACATAACAGGATCGTATGTTACAAGGTGTTACACTGCGTTGTGTTACACGCAGGCTGGAAAACTGTTCAGGATGTCTGCATGTCCTATCGTGTAACCGTCATTCGGTATTTCACTGTGTATTAGAATATGGATTATTGCATGGGCGAGGTGCGTTTAGCTACCGCTGTGATAATGCTACTGAGTGAGGGAGAGTTTACCTCTTGTTTACCTCGCGCAGTTAGATCCTAAAACTTTGTAGTTAATCACAGATGCCAATGTAATTGAAAACAACATTCCTCTCGAGTGATACACAAGCCACATGTAATTCTTTTTATTAAATTTCAAAATATACTTGATGAACATTGTAATAGTGGGTTTGTATTTTCAACTCACAACAAAACTTTGAATACTTTTGTCACACTTAAAAGGTCATATTATTCTGAAATGTACTGCACAAGTTTCACGTTGCGTCAGATAAACTAAGTATAGGGACTGTCAAACTGCATTTACTTCACGATAATGACAATCCCGAGCACTAACCTGATTGTCTATCATTAAGAAAGTTATGGATCCATCAGCTGGGCTTCAGTTCTTACGAGGATCATACTTGGATGTTGAAGCTCAGAGTTAATACAAATCGCCTACTTACAAACATGACGTTGTCGGTATAAGAATGTTGTGACTATATTAGCCGATTTTTCAATTCGAACTTTCGGCTAAGGCGTTGATCCATGAACAACGATGAGGCAAGTTCGAATCCAAATCTTGCTACCGCTTTAAGTCAGACGAAAATTTCAGAGTATCGCGTTCTACTAGCTGCATTCGATAGATAAATTAAACAAACTTGCTTAAAGGGAAAGATCTCGTAAAACTGAACTTACGGTGAGTGAAAATGCCATTAATAACTATACCTGAAAATATCGTCACCAGAAGTTCATTTTTACGAGGTTTTTCCCCTTAATTCAGGTAAAAGAAATTTTACGTGTGTAATTAATTACCTGTAATTCATGGTGACAAAGATGACTTCTCCTCGGCGGGCTATACTGACGCCATCATAGTTGGCGGCAGTATCAATCTGGAATGCTCCACCGTGAATCCATACCATGACGGGTACGGGGTGTTCAGTGCTCGCATTTGCCGGTACGAACACGTTCAAGAACAGACAGTCCTCCTCGCCCCCGGCGCCTTGCGTGCATGACTGTCCGTATTCCGTGGCGTTGTATACGTCTTCGAATGGTGCCATCGGCTCAGGCTTTCTGAAACGCAGATCTCTGTAGGGAGGTTTGGCATAGGGTATACCGAGGAAGGTTCGAACCATGAAGGAGTTGTCAAAGGTTCCCGTGATGGAGCCGACCGGGGTATCTACGGTGAGCTGACACCGGACAATTGTCGCTAACAGCATCCATAGCAAACTGGACACTAGACTGCCCTCAAAAGACGAATTCCTTCTGATAACCATGCTCACAGCTCTATGTACGAAATCCAATGAGGGAATTATGCCAGCGATGTCACTGGTATAGTCCGGGTATACAAAGTCGCTATGTAGGTGTGTGTTATGAAGTTAAGTGACAAATATGGCCAGCGCGTTGTTCCTCATCGGGCTTAATGTAACGCTTAATGAGTCTAAAGGCTTTATATATACTTGGCAAACACATGAATAAAATTGCAAATTCATCACTGTAGGTTGCCTACCAGGATACAGGCCTTACCATCACGAATACGACGACATACACTGCTAATTCACGGATGTTTGCATCCGGTGTGTAAATCGGCGTCTTCTACGATTACACAGTGTTTTCTGCAGAACATTCCCGAGAGTTTCCGTAATAAAGCCACTGCACCGACAATGCCTCGCCTAGTCACATGATGACAGTGCGAAATAGTTATCCGCTCCAAATATGCACAGACATATGTCAACAAACTTTTCATGGGAAAACTACTGAATCGTGGTATTTGAGATCTTATTGTCCTGTTCCCAATAATTTCAGCATTTCATGCACTTTTATCCGTATATCCTTGGAAACTTATAATGTCCCGTTATCTTATAGTGATAGTTGGGGGCCTTCGTGGCCGAGCAGGGTTAGCGTGCTAGTGCAGCATAATTGATCCAATTGCCTCTAAACAATGCGATCGCTGTCAGTTCAAGCCCAGTTCACGCTGTCGTCCCACCATAATGCTGGTCGCCGTTCTATAAGGTAAATATTTATGAGTACTAATCAAAAAAATAATGTAGTGATAGTTTACACCATCTCACATGTATGTACTATATTTTATTAAAGTTGTAAGAATAAATTACACGTAGTCTTTATGGGAAAAACACTTCGAATTATCCTTTGATCTAACTGTGGTAGATAATTGTCTCTTGAGTTTGGTTGTTGTTTGCTCCACAACAGTCAACAGTCAATTTTTCACTCTAATAAAGGTTTGGAATCCGACGTTAATATTCTACTTATTCAACAATAAACAACGTTATAAAACCATACCAGCACAATATATTAAAACTAATTGAAAGCATACATAAAACAATCAGTCAACTACTGAGAATAAAAATATCCTTATATTAAATTAAATTTGATCAGTGTTTTAAGGCCATATTGAAGAATTTGTCAAGTGGCCAGGTTTAGGGGTGGTGAAAATTGAAGACTTCAAGCCGTATTATGAAGACGTTTGATGGAGTGTATACGACAAACGCATTACTAAATTACATACTTGTGACTTTAACTCGATGATTTATTTAATAGAGAGTGGCTGATCAGATAGATCGGGATAAACTATAAGCTTCATTTAAATTTCTTTAAAAGTTTTCCCACAGCTTATATTAGAACTAACAAAATGTTGTGCAAGTACGGCAGGATGTGTGAAATTGTCGACCTCTCATCCCAAAAATGTCTGCCTATAAAAATTCATTGATTATGTACACCCGACAAACAGGTAACACGTGATGGGTTGGGTTATCATAATACGTTAGTGTAAAGGCTGTGTTGGTGGCGTGAATTGAATGACAGCGTCAGGGCTATCCGCCAAAATCACTTCAGTTATACATCCTTTCTGAAAATGTCACAATGTTACAGAAAAGAGAACAAATCCTATATTAAGTACTATACCTTATGGAAGACCGATGCGGCCACTCGTGTTCTCGAGACGCTCCTATTAAAAGCAAAATTAGGCAAAACCGCGCGAGATTAGCGCTTTATCATGCTTTACTCATCGGTGTTTCACTCTTAATGCTTTATTTTTGTATGTGGCAATGACAAAGTATTGAGAAAGTAAACAGTATCTCGATTAATTAGAATCCGGCAATCCATTATTCACTTCTCGTGTAATTTTAATTTCTATCTCGGTGCAGTTTCGCATATTTTATAGGATAATTCTGAATGACGTTTATACCTTAACAGTATTCTGTGTGACACACAAGTGGAGCTCATTTCCCTGAAACTGCATCACATTTAAAACAAAGCCTTCTCTTAAGCTGTATTACACGAAAAAGTCGAACAATTAGAGTGAGCCTCTTCACAAGAACATCATATAATTAATTATACAGGGCTTGAGGGCAAATAGAAACCGGTCCTGCACCTACACACCAGCTCGTTCATTCCTCACGAATTTACTCCCTGGTGCTATCTGCTGAAACTGAATCCAGTTTGCGAGATTTCCTATCACGTCACCGGCGGTAATATCTGCCAGATTTCACTTGGATCACCTTGATCTGCAGACACTGAACACTTTTTAAACTGCACTTGTTCAGATATAACTTTGTTAAAGAAGTATAGAATAAAAACAAAAATTTGACAAAAACTGTTATAAAAATAATTTTGTTCCTTTGTGCACCACCTTTGTTTGTTAATCCGGGAATCGGGCTTAATGAGATATAAAACTAATACAGGATGTTGCACACTGCCTTTCTGTATAAATAAATCTATAAAACGCGTTAGCACATAACTCATTTTTGTTCACTATCAAAACTTTGTTAGTTCATGTTCACAATTTTTCGAATATATTTTATTTTATTCACATATCTTATTCGTTCTACACCTTATAATTTATGGTGTTATACGTAGGTATTTTTTTTTGGCAACATATCTGCGTCGGCAAAAACACATGTTTAATGCTTTAAACTAAAAAATAATGATACCTTTGTGTACTTAACACTTGTGGAGGGCTCATGGCAGGTAAACCCGGAGGTAAAGAGACTGATCTGCTTGAGGCTACATTATATGCTCAGGCCTTAACTTGCGAAACAAAGGTTTTCGTTAACGACAAGCATTAGATGCGAAAGACCGTCACATTCAATTGCATGAAGTGTCAATACACTTTGGTTGTAGGACTATACAATTTACAGTGTGTCTGTAGCCGTAAGATTATTTACACATTATACAACGTGAACAACAGTTTAACTGCACAAAGTACCAAACATGGACAAAAACATCGTGGAACTTTTTTCAAACGTTATTTCTAAAAGTTGTTAAATGAGGTGCCTGTAACCTTTGATATGTTAAACACTATAGCCGCTTAAATATCTTAGTGGCCATTTTAACGTAGAATGTAGAACATCTGTCATTTAGGATGATACACATGTACTTGTAGGTGCTGTTAAAATGAAATAATACTCACCAAATACACACAGTAACCGCCATATTACGTTGTCCCGAACAAATCCAGACATCCCCAAAGAGAACGTCCTGTAACTGGATCGTACCGGAAGTAGACGATACCGTGATGATGTAAGGATCCGGAGTAGTGATGACCGGAAGTTTGACCTGCCATAGTTTGCCGTTATTCACATGGCCACTGACCATGGTAGTGGACATTGGGTGACCGCCTTTACTCTTCCACCGAGGTGTCGGGAGCAGCCCCAAATGTTGGCCCTTTTAACAACAGTTTGCTCTCATTTGAAAGTCACATTATAGAAAATAGCCAAGGTCACAGTGAAAAACAAAAAAATTAGCATTATGTTTTTGACCGCAAATGACCTTAACGGATTCATGGTGTTTGAATATATTTGGCAATTGCCAGCCTGAAGAGAGAGTAATCGTCTCACCTTCCTTGCCCTGTGTAGCTGTAGGGTAGGTCAGAACAGTGAGTCTTAGGGCAACTAAGATACATTCACTCAGCATTGCCGAAGTGAAGTGATGTCAATGGGGATTTTATGTTGGTCAGGAGCGCGTTTGATCTACATATTCCAGGTGTCACACCATTCCAAACTGCGATAAAGCTGTAGCATGGTTCTTTATCTTAGGTGCACCTTTACATTTCACGTGTCCGTCACAGCTTTCAAATCACATTTTCACTCCAAGCAAAGCTCAGTAAAGCTGGATAGACACGAAAAATACTTTTCAGGTAACAGTTATATAACTCCATTCACGTGTAAAGTCAAAAAACTGGATTCTGGCTTTTTTTCTACTCTTGCCATAATAGTGCCAGCGATCCACTGCAAGGGCACATTTTTCGGTGGGAAATCACACAGTACTGTGTGAAAACAATCGAACAATACTACAGTGTAAAATAGTGAACGCGGAACACAATAGTAAAGCATAAAGTGCTGAACAACTAACGAACAGTATATGGTGCGTTGACTTACTGTCCTTTTACAAATAAAACACCATGCAGTTGATAATGATTTGAGACAACTTTCCCATGGTGCTCTGTAGGTATCAAATTCACTATATTTATTATAGCAAAAATTTACACTAACACCACGTTCTCCACGCAACCATTCCAAGTTTAATGTTAATTTCTTAAAGCATAACATCGGAAGGGTTTATAGGTTCCTGAATATGGGAATTGTTTTAAAGAATAAGTACAATGCCCCAGTGCCTGTATGTTTCATTTTCGATACACTTCAGGGTTAGCTTGTCATACCGTTGACGAGCTGACGCCTTTTCTGACCTGTGAAATGTCCTTTTACCACGGAAAAATAGTGTTCCTTGTTAAGAAAAGGGCAAAGTCTTACACGGTGAGGGACAGTCATTGGGCAATATACTTCAACCTGGCCTTCGTTTTGCTCAGTGGTAATCGCCCAGTCTCCTGGCGATCATTATTTATATGATTGGGAGTTGAACTTCCTACTGAAGAATGTTTCCTTTATACGACTGTTGTCATGTTTAAGGCTGGAGGGAAGCAGAAATCACTCAAATCGGTCGTTTAACGGTACTCCAACTATCAATTAACCAATGTTATTAACACAACAGACTATTACTCATGGTGAAATAGAAAATTTATTTTCGGTAACTATGACTTTCTAATTTAAGCATATGTCTGTTTAGGAAAATCTGATTTCAAATGCGGATATTCCCATTGGGAATGCATATACGAGTTATGCGCCTCTGTTTTTATGCGTAAGTGCCCAGAGACAGGTGTGGTGGAGCAGGTAGACCGTTAGCTTTGCTGTACACAGCACATTTCTTCACGTCACATGGGCTCTCCCTCCACGCGTACTTGACCCCCAGGACGTGAGCGTTAACCCCACAGTGTTGATGGTAATTCAAGTCTATAGAGGATGTCCGGTAAGCCGAGACTGGGGCAGCCTTCCAGTTGCCGGCCTTCGTGTTACAGGGCGCATGTGCGTTAGTTGAGCAGAATACCTGTCAATACAGGCAAAAAAAATTAGCGAGCACACCCCTTTGAACCTTTCACAATGTTGCAGTTCAGTTTTTTGAATAAATGACCCTTAAGTAAGCTTTGTAAGATTTAAAAAAATGTTACCAACAGAGTGTGGATATGAGAACTATCAGAGGTACATAAATTTTCCAATTTCACTGAAATATAATTGTAAAACCTAACCGTCAATATAAAAAGAAAACGTTTAAGATTAAAACTCTAAGGTTGAAAGTATAAACCTCCTAGCCATCATTGCTCCTGACCTCGATGGGTGAGTGGCCATGTTCAAACTCTATGGTCACCGTGCCAGAGTTCTTGCGGGCGGTCACAGATGTGGGGAAAGGTCACTGGTAATGTCCATTGTGAACCCCGTAGTCCACAGCCTCGGCAGTTTGACCCAAGCGGAGACCCACGTTTTGTTTTTCACGAGGATGTATCCTGGAAACAGTGACGAGCAATGCAGAGTGGAGAGCGAATGGAAATTACATTTGCTAGTAAAAGGCTAGTTAAGGAAGTACAAATGCGAAAGAGCAATGTCTACAAGGAATCAGCTTTAATTTCCGTCTGCCTTAAGTGGTGCAATAAACTAAAAGCTTCATTGACTGAAAAGTTTGGGTCATTGGACTAAAAGATCTAAGTTGCCCAGCAGAGCTAATTCATCTCAGAAGACTGAGTCATATGACCAGATCGGAAGTCACTGAAGACTCATAAATGTTCGAGAGGCCTATGATTTCTCTTGTAAGGCACCCAAACAATCAGATCTGTCTTTAATGACTTCGTCGATCTGGTCATATGACTCAGTTTCTAAGTTGACTTAGCTCTCCTTGAAACCTCAGATTTTTTTAGTTTGTTGACCCAAACTTTTCTCTCAGTGTATGTACCCACAGAAGCACATCATTTGACCCACCTTACGCTGTTTATGCTAAATATGTCTGCCTTTTAGTACGAATGCATGCAGCCAAACACTTGACTTACGCTCCCCAAGGACTGCTGTAGTCTGGTAAATCCATAGTACAGCCATGAACATTTTCTTCAGCACTGAGTTGGGCGCGTAACCTATGTTTGTTGTCTGCGCCCAGCGCAGACCTGGGAAGTCCCCAATATTGTGAGTCTTGTACAGGGCAGCCAGCTGAAAGCCAAACAGTTTAAATTACCAACTTTTCCACCCTTACATATAATCAACACAAAAAATAAGGATTTCGCTGGAGTTTATTAAGCAGTTATTATAGCAAATGCTTCAAAAATTAGCCCATAGAACGTGCTGTAGAAATTCTATTCGAGTTTTGTCGAAGAACTGCACAAGTAAGAGAGCTGTCTTCTAAAAGCATGCCTTTATATACAGTATGTACCATGGCCTATGCACCATGATGCATTTACTATGGAGTTTATACCATAACGTATGACCCAAGAAAAATGCTCTATGACAAGTCAGCCTACGTAGGTACAACATAATGATGTCACACTGAACTGTCCACCAGTTTCCAAAATGTTAAGCGCCAGGGGATAAGCTGCACGAATATTTGTTTTTTTTCTTTTTTTTTTTTAGTTTTGCTATTGTGAATTTCGTCTTACTGCTAATTAACAAAATAATCCTTCATCTACGTCGAAATTCTGGTGGATTTTCCACTCAATACAACCGCACTGTTTTCACTGGTCAATGTTTCGTTCATTAATAGTCTGTCAATGAAAGACAAAAACTCAAATGAAGTGCATGTTCCAAACCTGGAAACTGTTCAGAGCAAAGTAATGAAGTGACGATGGCTAAGGAATCAGGATAGTCCAATCGCATAGGTCATTTTCTGTGAATCTTGCCCAGGAGACACTTTGTGGGAAATTGACAGATAGTAGAAGTCGAGCAAATACAAACTAGGTTATATTCCACATTCTGTCTGCCACAATTAATATGGTCAAACCATACAGCGTTTTGAATAAAAGTCAAATATGGGAATCATCAGAATGCACAAGTCATATATCACAATATTTCAATTTTCCTTGGCATATCATATTGCTACATGTTTGATATTATAGAGGATGGTTAGCGGTATGTTTGGTTCTACTCGCATAATGTTCTGTATCAATTCTATTTCTATTAATTATTTCTTTGGTAACATTTTATAACTACACAGAAAATGTTAAAATACAGAGGTTTACACCTGGGATCTCCCTAGCCGAAGTGGTTAGCGCGATAGCGAGGCACAATAATCCAGGGGCCTCTTACCAATGCAGTCTGTGTGAGTTCAAGTGCTGCATTGGCTAGCTCCTTCTTAGGCCGTGCGTAGGAAGGTCTATCTAAATTTCCCTAGGGCTCTGCCCGATTTACTCCCACCATACTGCTGGCCACCTCTGCGTAAGTGAGATATTCTTTAGCACGGCGTAAAACAGCAAATAAATAAGAAAACAAATACTTTGCACCGGTGTTTGCACCTGCACAAATCCAAATGGAAATATGGCATCCGTCTCTCCCCCTGAGCCCTCGTGGAACTGCTTCCGCGATCATTGCCGAAAACAGACATCTGAGCCGAATGGATCGTGGTCATTTGACTCCCCTGAAAGGAAAAGACCGCATCAGAATGAAATGACCATCGGGAGAAAGACTAGCCTGAATTAAAACAGTCAAATGATCGACTAATGAGGAGGGCTTTGTAAACCATATTGCCAGTGACAAGGTACTTTGGCGTCACGTCACTTCTTTTCCTTTCACTCACATGCAGACATTTTTATTTTTTTTAACATTATATAAGTACTTTTTTACTCTTGAGCATTAAAAACTGCTTAGAGGGAAAAACATCTAGCACCTAACACCCGCTTCATGGCTCATAAAGCCCACCCCAAATATCAAGCATTTGAATGCATTCAGGCTCCGCAAAAGAATTTAAAAAACAAAAGAAACATATGTCTGTTGACGTCTAGTTTTCAGCTGTCCTTCTGGGGAGTTTTACTTATTTTTTGCCTTTCTTTCACATTAAAATACAACACAATGACCTTCTCATGACGACCATTTCTGAAATCCTTAACACAAAAACACGTATCTTAAAAGTCTTTTATTCAGAGAATATAAGTATATGATCTTTTCGTGTTAAACGTAAATTTGTCAATATAGGCTTTCTGTATTTTACCTTGATACCAAATCGCCCCATAGATAGTCATCTTCTTCAAAGGTGACATCGTGGAGTTCCACATAACCGTTGGTACATTTGGAACATAGAACTTGCCAGGCTCTTTGTTTGGAAGCACAAGTGGACTACAATAATAGATTGTGTTATATTGATAGTAGTGGTTGTTGGAGAGAACAGATTCTTTGGAACGCATCTTATGGCACAAGTATATACAAAGGCGTTGTATATTGTAATGTCCAAGAGAAAAGAAAATCATGCAATGCTGGGTTGGCAAAGTCACGACAGTCAAAAGGTGGATGAAGTCTGCCGAGCGAGCTGAACCGTTGGGCCCACTCCACCTCCACCTTTTTTGTTTTCTATTCGTTCAAAAGACTTCACCCACACGTTGTCCAGGGGCATCTGGTCAGCCTGGAACTGAATGCTTTTCTCTCAAATGGAATTAGAAGCTCCCCGAAGCTTGGCCAATGAAATATACAAGGCCTTTGTCGATATATGTGCCATGCTATGATTGGCGAAATCACTCCACTGTAATATGTAGCATATGGTATTACGGAGCTCTAGATAACAGTTGGTATATTCGAATCATAGAGCATTCCAGTTTCTTTACGTATCAGTACATATGAACCAAAAGAATAAATCGTAACCTAACCAAAGACGTGGTCCTACCTGACTGGCCTCGTTCATGACGTGTGAAGCCTTACAATGACCAGCCTGTTTGTTCTGCATGTACAGAGCATACAATAAACTTTGCCATTTATGCAAGATTCGTCGATTTCAATATCTTGTTGCGTCCCCTGAGTTACCAGAGCAAGAATGATCACACCAACATGGCTTTTTGTTTGATCTCCCGTGAGTTACAGAAATTTCAAATCTTTACCTCAAATAAGTGTTAAGGTTGAGATGTTTAACATGTTGTCTCTAAATGTCTTGCATGTACACCTGGGAATTTTCACGTTACAGGTTGACAGCGCTTGAGGGGACATCCCAGGCTCAATGCGAGCGGCTCCCCAGTCCGAGGCCATCAAATCTATAGGGTAACCGCGGTGACGGTTCAAATACTTCCCGTAAAACCAGCAGACGGCGGGAAAGTAGTTCCAGTTTGGTCCTCCAATCGACTATGCAAAAGGTACAAGTACAAATGCTTCTGGAAGAAGGACTTTCGCAAATGATCCAGTATATTTGCAGTAAATCGCAATTAAAGATGCTAGATGTCGCACCACTCTCCAACACCAGCTGACTCAGAAAAATAACCCTGGTATTAACAAAAGACATGCCTCCATGATTTGAATGTGGCTAAAAGTCCCCAGCCTTATCAAAAAAAGCAGGTCTAACCATAAAACTTAATTACAGAAATGCATATAATGGAAATGTGTCAATAGTCTATTGCGTTTTTTCGAAGGCACATGCACATGGTAAAGAAGAGCATACCCTTTTTTTTCGAAGAGTCGCACTGGAAGAGTAGATTCCTCAAATAGCACACTGGGAACGCAGTTTTTACTGGATTATGTTTTCCTCATTAACCACTATCGGACGTTTGGGCAATATACATAATAAGACTTTCAATTGATATTAATATTATAATTATTTGCATACATTAAAGAGGTTAGATCAGCCTCTTTGTCTTGCTTCGTTCCTTTCATTTATTTCTTTTCAGCTATATTTGAAGATAAATTTCTTTTCGTCTTTACATGTTTCATGTTTCAATTTCAATGAATGTATACATGAAAGTTAATTTCTTCGCATAAGCGTGGTCAGACAAGCTTATGCTTACACGTGTACGCCTAAGCTAGAAGAAGTCTTTGTGAGCTGGTTGTGTTTTGAAACAAGCCCCTGTGAGATTTCTTCGCGCTGGATATTTCAGTAGAGGCCATTGGCGGATTTGCCCGGCAGATACACATCCAGGGAGACTGGCAGTAAGTTTGTGGTAGAACATTCGGGATGGTGGCTGTTTACATCGAGCTAGAACATTCAGACTACGGTATGTGTGGCCGTAGGACGGTTTGTCAATTTTTGCATGCACCGGTAGTCATTTCCGATGTATTTGAATCGTGTCAATATATATGATTTTAATCTGGAACACGCACCTAGTGCTGTTGCAATTTTGCTCAATCAGTTAGTAAAAATCCACCGTATAGATTAATTTAATAGAATTAGCCAGGTCACTATAACTGAACATTTGAGAATTGCTGAGATTTAATATTACGGAATCGTAACACAACGTTAATGCTCAGTCTAGGATACTGCACAAATTTCTTAGAAAAGATTCGTAAATCGGTATTAAAATACAAGATTTAATAGTGGAGTTTATCATGACAGAGCAACCACGGATGTATCAAGGCAGTGCAGCGACTGATCTATCATGGCAGAGCTGCTACTGGTCTATCTTGGCAGAGGAGCTGTTCGTATATCATGACAGAGCAGCCACGGATGTTTTCATGGCAGACACAGCTACTGGTCTGTCATGGCAGAGAAGCTACTGGTGCATCATGGCAGACCTGCTACTGGTCTATCATGGCAGAGAAGCTACTGGTGCATCATGGCAGACCTGCTACTGGTCTATCATGGCAGACCAGCTACTGGTTTATCACGAGCAGAGCAATTGCTGTTCTATCACGAGCAGAGCAATTGCTGTTCTATCATGGCAGAGCAATTGCTGGTCTATCATGGTTGAGCTGCTAAGGATATATCATGGCAGAGCAGCGACTGGTCTGTCATGGCAGAACAGCTAAGGGTCTATAAGAGCAAAGCAGCTACTCATCTATCATGGCAGGGCAGCCACTAGTCCGTCATGGCAAAGCAGCAACGTCTGTCTTCGTAGAGCAACTACTGATCTACCATGGCAGAGCAACTACTGATCTATCATGGCAGAGCAACAACGTCTGTCATCACAGAGCAACTACTGATCTATCGTGGCAGAGCAGCCATTCGTCTGTCATGGCAGAGCAGCTTCTTGTCTATCATAGCAGCGCAGCTAATCGTTTGTCATGGCAGAGCAGTTACTCTTCTACCATGGCAGAGCCGCTACTTGTCTACCATGGTAGAGCAGCTACTGCAGCTTCCTATATTCTTTACGGGATTCCTCATGAATTCCAATTGTTCAGTGGCATCTGATCACAACATGAGTTAGATCGGATACATTGCCATTGTGTCTATGCTGCTGCCTCCCTGAATTATCGCGTCGAGGACGTCAGGACTCACAGCCGTGTGTTAATCTTGGGAAAGAAACAGGTTGAGGTAAACCAATCTTGCGCTATCGTATAGACTAAAGACAAAATAAGCACCACTTTGACAAAACCTTAGGACACGACCCGGATTTGAACCTAAATTTCCCAGAAAAAACACCACAAATTATCGCATTACAATATAGATTAATTTATTTATTAATATTACACTGTTCTGCAGTATACACCCGAAAGTCGTTATAAATGAAGCTTAATAGAGAGAAGTTTTTAAAGTACATATAGGGATAGATAAGGTCACAGATGAGGTGAGGCACAGGAATATCCATACAATAACCAGTGGTTTGCAGCGTGCCACAAAGATTGTTTACACTTTACATCAACATACACACATATATATGACGAAGGTAGACTACAAACCTCGTCGTAAAAACAAAGATATTGTATAAGATATGAGCAACACGTAATATTAAAGCTCGAAACCTTAAAACTTTTCTAACAGCGAGAAGGAATGCAAACCTCAGGACAGGAGGGCTGGAAGGAACTGGCAAAAGGTAATCCATTGTGTACAACCCCAGTCCGAATAATGTTTCATGGAGCATATAGAATTATCACCCAGACACTAATACAAGGATTACAGTCATCTCGTTTCAGGAAATCGTGTTCATTATGCACTAACATCGCTAGTAATACGCCGCTTGGCAAATTCCTTCTCTACCTGATTAACACCAAAGTACGCCTGCAAAACTTTAACTACAACCAGTTTTGCTGAACTGGCAAAATACTTGGCATTATCCTGCACAAAATCAGCCATGGTTTCCAGCTCAAACTTCACGGGGTGGATTGAATGGTGTTCGAATTTGTCCTTGGGTCCGCTGGTGAAGGTGTCGATGAGAGCTTTGCAGTTAATCCTGTGGTCTTCTTGAATCCGCTGGTCTCTCAAGTCCACAAATCCACACATCCCCCATTCGTGGTTGTCAAACTTAAGGTAAATCGTACTCAACGTTACAGCCTTGGTGTCGTCTGCCGTCAACTCCACGCCAAGTTCTTCCCACAGACCGCGCACGGCGGTATTAACCAATGACACTTGTCGATATCTGATAGCACCGTCCTCGAGACCTACCATTTCCGTGGTCTCGGGAGATGTGTAGTCTACGGCAGATACACTCTCTACAGCTCCACACGTGATCAAGCCAGGAGACGCCATGCCTACAAAAAATACACGCGGCTGTGAAATGTACCACAATGTAAAAACATTCTGCGAACAGTAACGGTATTACAGCTGGATTTCAAACGCATAAGATTCAAGATTCAAAGATTTATTAACCAACATCATGCATACATTTATAACATTATCTATTTAAGGCGAATGGCGGGAGTAAAATCTCAGAGGGCTTGTTCACCGCTACTTGGAAGTTATTTTTTTTTATCTCAGTAGATATAGTTGTCTATTTTTCCTTTTATACAAAATAAAATAAAATATAAAAGACGAACAGTAATAGCATGGAAAGTAAAACCAGAGCAGCGTTGACAGTTTGATTGCTGGTAAATAGCCAAGTGAAATCTGGCTAATCGTCAGGTTACCTCTGTTCTGTTTTTAACTGTTCACGTATAATATCAAAACACTTCCAGCACCACTTCCACAAAGCCATTCATGACTTCAATTACACTCCGAAATACGACTTTTAAGTGCTATAAATTCAAATTTTCACCACCTCTTATGACAAATGTGTCAAAGAGCCGACTTTCATCATAAAAAATAACCATTTTTTGGGCCTTTTCAGTATTGGCTTAAATCAGAAATGGCTTTGTGAAATCTGTCTCTGAGTAAGTACAAAATTCCACAGAAAACAACTGCACGGCTAACCTTTGGCGGTATTTCGCTGACAGAATATGAACATGGGAGGCTTGTCGGGACCCTCGTTTGTGAGAACAGCCAGATGGAGACCAAAGGATGTACTGAAGTCCTGGTGAACCACGCTTAGACTGGGCACCTCCTTAGCGCGCTCATTCTCGTCCAGGCCTCGCCAGACGTCCCTCATCGAGCGATGGTGGCAATATGTTGTCTCCATGAAACTATACAGGTGGCACAAAAAACACTGCAACACTGGATCTTTGGGCGTTAAGGCTTTAGTTTGGGTGTTAAAGCTGTAGTTTGACATAAAACAACCACAAAAACGTCGACTACGAAAGACACTTTCATAAATTGTTTAAAATTTAGAAATTCAAGCAAAATGAAATGGGAAAATATATGAGAAACAAATCATTTTGCAAATATATATGTTGGAATAATCTCTTCCCATATTTTAATATATGTAACAGGAACATACTAAAAGGCACTCCAAATCTCCTTTTTCCGTAAAGCTGCTGACACACAAGGGGGACAGACAGACAGACAAACATGTAAACGTCGGTAAAAACAAAACCTCGTTTGGCTGAGGTCCTTTTCTAAGAGCTCTCCTCATCAATGAACAAATAAGGAAGTCAAACACTAGGTAAAGATATGGCAAGGTATTTACGGCCACTTTTCATGAAACATAATACACGATTCAAAATCAAAACTTGACTGACGTCAAATAAAATATCTCTTCAACTGTCGAACAGGAACGACATGACTACCGTGTAATTCACAGTTTGTCGTTAAGTCTTAATTATTCATTCAATGGATACCCTCTCCAGCGCCGTGGTGACCCAAGTCAAAGCTGAAGAGATCGTTGTTCTCTTACTGTAGGTGGGAAAAGTCTCCCATTGACGTGATGTAATTGACCGTAGATAATCTTGAAAGTGTCGGAGAAGTGACGGGAAACAAATTATCGTGTACTCGCTCTGAGAAAATTGCGTGCTACATAACACCGTGTCTTTCATCAGGCCTTGGGTCATTTGATTAGAGTCGTTGGTATAAGTAACTTATTTTTATTTATTTGACTGGTGTTTTACGCCGCACTCAAGAATATTTCACTTCTACTTCGACGGCAAATATTATTGTGGGCGGAAACCGAGCAGAGCCCGGAGGAACTGGTTTAACTTAAAGGTTTACACCTCTATAGTTGATGATATATATATATATTTATTTTATTTTATTTTATTTTATTTTTATTTATTTTTTTTGGCAGGGAGAGGGAGGGTCATTTACTTTGTTGTACGTTGTTTAACGTCAACCTCAAAAAAAGTTGTCATGCACTGGCGTCCAATGTGTACACTGGATAAGATCACCTTCTACATCTTATTATCCACTCATGGCCCAAGCACAACAGATGCAGGGTAAAACTGTCCCAAATTGATATTGAACACATGACTCGTGTGACAGTGATTCACAGGAGGCCACCTTAAACTACTCTGTCACAACTCACTGCCTTTGCATGTAATGAATCTCCGTTGCAAATAACTGCCTCGTACCTCAATTCGATGACTTGCTCTTCTTCATTATCCAAATCTCCGGGCCGCACAGGGGTCCTGCTCGTATAGGGCCTGGCCAGAGTCAACTGCCGGAGAGCTATTGCCGGGTTATCATCTATCTCTTTCTTTATGGCCATTTCCATGTATTTATCGTAGTAGTCGTTGTACAGCTCCCTCCGCTGATCCGACCACCTTTCCGGTATGTCCCGGTAAGGAGCATCAGTTGTCTCCACTTTACACAGCAGAGAACGGTGATCATAGCCAGGAGGGGTGACGTCATGGCCTGTGTTCGATAGGTGAGTCCTCTGTGACCAGAAAGGTAGCCAGGTTAATATTCATCATTCGAATTATCGTATATACACGTAAATATATAAACCGATCTACATGTACGTGGCTTTGAAATAAGCTGAAACTGCCGTCAAGATGCTTCAAAAAGGATATAACGTAACACAGTAAGAAAACTAGAATAAGGAAGTACTAACACAGGTCAACGGAAAAATTTTCTTTACAGCCTTTAATTTATAGTTTTATACAGCCTTTATAATTTATTATAGAATTTAACAGTTATATATTGTAGCATAGCCATTTCATTATGCTGATTGATGAGTGGAAGGCCTGATCTACATGTTTTACTCGGCTTCCACCTTCCTTCTTATCCAGTTTTATTGTTTAGCGCGACATTAAAGCTAGTTCACAAAAATAAATATCCTAAGGATAGTAGGAGCTGCAAGATGTATTAAGTAACTTTATTGAAGCTTTGCTGAAGCTGAGTTATGACTGAATGTACTTTAAAACAAAGACACATTTTCTACTTTCCCGGATAAATCACGGTACCCCCTCTGCAAATGAAGACACATGCATGTGTTAAAGTAAAAAAAAACTTTCAGAACAATGCTGTATTTTCTACGAAAACTTTACCTCGCCAATCAGGGAATCGGCCACGAAGATGAAGGTGTTTTCCAGGATTCCACAGGAGAAAAATGTGCTCTCCAGAGAAATGTCTTTGTAAGGGTTTCGTCCTGAGAACACGAAACAAATCGTAGACAGCTGAAATCAAGATAATCTGAAATCCTCGTTTCATTAAAAACGATAAGGAAATAAAGTAAACTTATCTCTGGTTCATGATACATAAACGCAGTTTTAATTTTACTACGATGGACTAGCGAGGAAATGCAAAGAATTATAACTGTTCGTTAATAAATCAAGTTCAGTTGCATGTGACATCGTATACACGGAAGAAAAAATAAGTCAACTGTTTCATTGGTGCTGAACAGGAAGTATGTCACAAAATGGCAGTTGTCTGCATCATTATATCCACGGATGGGGGTAGGCTAATTCCATCAGGAATGCCAATTAAGAGACAAGTACCACGCTTAAAATAAAGCTTGATTTTAAAGTCTTGAACATAATATACTGATGCTACCTTTGTTTCCGCGTATCTGGGTCTAGAAGGTAGCAAAACATTGGTCAAGCTCGTCTGTAATTCAGGATGATTTTCATGTGCCTCGCGAAGTTTCGGCTAGTATTTTTTCCGTTTCTCCAATTCAAAAAGGTATCAGTTTTGAGTATGGCGTTAAGAAACAGAAATGACAGCAATAAATTGGCGTACCTGTGAAATGTTTGGCCATGACCTGGTCGGCTGATGGTCTGTCTGTGGGGTCTAGAGTCTGACAAGCCAGGATGGTTTGCTTGAGGGGGTCCTTCTCTGGCCCGCCTGGCAGGATCACGGGGCCCTGGCAGGTGAAAACCGAGGAGTTATACAGGGACTCCGTGCCTCGGTTGGAGAATGGCTTCTCTCCAGTCAAGGCGTAAGCCAAGACATGAGCAAAACTGAAGATGTCCGCCTTGAAATAGTCGATTTCCGGTGAGCTCTCGGTCTTTGCCAGCAGTTCGGGAGCACCCCATCGCTCGTTTACTCCCTTAGTATGAAAAAAATCAAAGACATAAATTAGAACAGTTCATAAGATATCGATGAAATGTTGAATCATAAAAATATTTCCGTTACAATTCCTGTTCATATGGAAGTTGTTTCTATGCTATTCGTACAGGAACCATCTGAAGGGTAAAACGACATAAAATATTGCAGCACGAAGTAGTAAGTAAAGCGGTAAAGTGATATATTACTTTGTTTTTATAAAATATTTTGAAAATGACAACATGTTCAAAACAATAAAGATATATTGAGGTTAGAAATGTACACTTCAAACAAAGTTTGAGCACCGCCTTAAGCAACATTCATATAAGTATCTTTATTCCACCTACCCCGGAGCTGTCTACAGAGTGAAGTGTCCGATCAGATGTCTTGGTATCTACCGCCAGGCCAAAATCCGCCAGTTTTACAACCAGTCCATGAGTTACCTAATGCAAGAATCAATCCATGAGTTACCTAATATAACAATCAGCCGATGGGTTACATAATATAACAAGGAGTCCATGAATTACCTAATGCAACAACCAATCTATGAGTTCCCTACTGTAACAACCATTCCATGAGTCACGCAATACAACAAGGAGTCCATGAACCACATGATACAACAAAACGTTCATGAGTTACCTAATACAACAACCAGTCCACGAGTTCTCTAATACAACAACCAGTAAATTAATTTGCTATTACACCAAATAGTCCATGAGTTACTTAATACAACAACCATCCCATAAGTTACCGAATCAACAATCAGTCCATGAGTTACCTAATACAACAACCAGTCCATGAATTACCTTATGAACAACCAGTCCATTAGTTACTTAATACAACAACCAGTACATGAAGTTGCTATGACAACAACCAGTCAATGAGTTACCTAATACAACAACCAGTCCATGAGTTATCTAATACAACAACCATTCTATGAGTTATCTAATCAACAACAAATCCATGAGTTATCTAATACCACAACCAGTCCATGAGATACCTAACACAACAACCAGTCCATGAGTTACCCACTACAGCATCCCGTCCATGGGTTACCGAATACAACAACCAGTTTGTGAGTTACTTAATATAGCAACCAATCCATACGTTGTCTAATAGGGCAAAAGTTCCATAGGTAACGTGATAAAACAACTAATCTACAAGTAATTTAACACAACAAGCAGTCCATAAGTAGCTTGAGGCAACCAGTCCATAAGTGATCTGATGTGAGTGCATGAATAGGTTTCTGGCCCTGAGTGACAGCGGCACATCAGAACTTTATCGTGGTAAGAACATGTTACATGAACAACGATAACATCCGAAATCTAAACGAAAAGAGAGAGATATCAGCAACAATACAAAAAAAATGTTAATTATTTGATTAGACATGTCTTGGTATTTGAAAATACTGAAAATAGGTATTTAGTCCAAAGCGAAATTGCGTGTGACCAAAATAAACCAGACACGATTGGTTGAACGTGTTACAGCACGTCGAAGTACATTTAAATTATCTCAATTAAGTACATATGTAAATGTGAGCCCTAATGACCTATGAACTATATTCAGACTAAATAACAAAAATGACGACCAGGAAAGACGCAGAAAATCCCGCCTTCATGTGCCATTCCTAAAAAATACATGGAAACCAGTTATATCAAAAGTCCAAATGATTTTGGTAATTCTCGACCAGTTAATAGTCAGGAAAATAAGGCCTCTGGAATAGCTTATACAGTTTATAAGCAACTATACTCTGGAAAGTACTATGGGCGTACATTCTACTGTTTGCAGCATTTTGATGAAAAGTCAAGGAAAACAGGCAATCACATGGCGAAAACTATATGCAGCAATTTGCCCGCCTCTATGTTTTAAGCCTAAATTTTTAGGGTGAATTTAACCAACTTTTTCTTCAACTGTGATGTGTGTTTTGTATCAGGATTTTTACCATATTGTCATTATAAAGATTCACACACACCCATACCTTACTTCATTCACTGTAGTTGTAAATAAACAGATATATGCTGAGCTACGGAGCCGCGGAAGGAAAATAATTCGTAATAATTTTTTTGGGACCATCGAAAGAAGGAAAATAAAAAAAATTCTGCTAACAAGGATAGTCTGAAATTAATAGCCAATCAATCAAAATGCGGATATTTGTAATAGGAAGTAATAGTTCTTCATTAGCTACTCAGTCAGGGAAAATTGATTTCCTCGTGCACGCCTCCTAACTTCGTTCATTGGCTTTTGACAATCGTGTAACATGTTATTGTCACCACTGGTCTGGCAGTAGTATCACACTGAGGGGGACTAGCCCAAGACGTGATATTTTTACCGGGTTACACAGATCAGGTGCTATTGACAGATGTTAATTACGTGACTCATTGACAAGCATCAGGGACGTAAATTATGTTCGGAATGTCCCTATATAACGCACAGCGAATTAATGGTGGTAGCCTGTTACAATCGCATATACCTTATTACATATGCTTTTACACCGTATTTATGTTTCGCACGTACCGAGATCGATGATCTCCCTCCACAATGGTAATTTCCGAAGCATAACAAATCGTAAAGGATTCCGCACGAGAGGTGTAGCCAAATAAGTTATCTGTTTGAACATGTTCCGACAGCCACTCCCATATACGATCTATAATGTCTCTGTCTAGACAAAACGCTTTCAAGCATTACGCCATCTACTCATTTAAATTAAAAAATCTCCCCATGTTGACCGTTGAGCTAAGAGTAGCCTGATTTAACGTTACAACGAGTACTAATGTAATGTCTAAATTTCTTGTTGGAATATTTAAGAGGTGACAATCTCAACGTAATAGGTTTTAGGAATGGCCATGTTACATTGTGACCGGTGATATATTTATTTCAGTTAGGTTTAATTAAAGTTTCAGATATTTTACTTTACAATACCTGTAAGATTTAAGGATGGAAATACCACACTCACTCACTTAGTTCAAGAGCATCATACTCACCAGAATATTGTTCGATCTAATGTCCCTGTGATCGGTAAACGGCTAGTGAATAAGACAGAATAACTAATCACCAAATCATACTGGCTTCCTCTCCGGTGGTACGTGGGAAGGTCTGCCAGCAACCTGAAGATGGTTGTGGGTTTTCCTGGGCTCTGCCTGGTTTCCCCCCAGTATAATCCTGGCCGCCGACGTACAAGTGAAATATTCGGCGTAAAACACCAATCAAATAAATAAATAAATACTCACCAAAATATTGTCCAGTGTGATGTACTGTTAGCAACAGACATCAAATGGACATGAGAGAATCACTATAGGGCCTACTGGTCAGAATGTTGTCTGGTTTAATGTCCCTGTAAACGCTAGCTACTCACCAAAATATTGTCGTTTAATGTTCCAGTGAGCGATAGACAGCCGCTGTATATGACAAAATCTTTACTCACCACAATATTGCCCAGTCTGATGCATTGTTAGCAATAGACAATGAATGTAGAATATCACTACTCACCATAATATTGCCCAATTTAATGTCCCAGTGAGCGATAAACACTCATGAATATCACAGAATCCCTACTCACCAAAATATTGTCCGCTTTGATGTCCGCATGAGCGATAGATATCCAGTGGATATGACAAAATCCCTACTCATCACAATATTGTCCAGTATCATGTCACTGTTAGCAATGACTATGAGAGAATCACTATATGCTCGACTCACCAGAATATTGTCCGGTTTTATGTCTCTATGAGCAATAGACAGCGAGTGCAGGTAGCAGATGGCACTGATAATCTGATTGCCGATGTCCCACACGTGGATCGAAGACAAACCCTACAAACCCAGCAACAACAATAGTATTACATGACATTTTTTAATTGTAACGTTCTAATGAAATGAAAACAAACGAAAATATATGCAACCCAAACAAGTGCAATTCCACGTCTTCAAAAGTTTTGAGAGCAGCAATGGGAGACTGACGGGCTACAAAAAGGAGGGTCAAAACTGCAGGTAAAACACATCGTTTTCCTGTTGTGACACTGCAATGCAGGTGTATTACGGAAGTACTTTACGAGCACACATGCACCGAGAAGTATGACGTAATATGAAATAGAACAAAGTAGAATATAGCTTTGTGCCCCTTTCTTAAAGGCAGGAGGGAGCTTTACGAGTTCCCCATTATGTCTGTACGTTATCACTTACGATTCTAAGCTCTCCAAGGCTCTCGGTAAATCAATTATTTATTTATTTGTTTATCTGCTTGTTTATTTATTTATTTATTTATTTATTTTGTAGGGCCAAAAGATCAAAAACAGAAAACAGCCGACTCAAGCTATTGGGAAATCAGGACAATACAAATGCCCCAAAATAAGGCATTAACTGAGATATGGCAGTCTACATTGGCTCTCAAGTGTTATTTCAAAAACTCATTTTCGCTTTATGACAGTTATCTGAAGACCGTGTTTGTGAAAAACAGCACATAATACGTGCTTTTATTATTAATGCACAGATGAAATCATTGTGTTGTGTTTCGCTTTAATATTTGCACGGTATGTATCCAGAGGAGTACTTCATACGTTCTTGTTCTATATATACTTCCCTATAAACGTCCTAAGTTCTTTATTTACATTTAGTTCAAATACTTTCAAGTACAACTGTTTAAAGAAGGCTTTTCGACGACTTACTTAAACTTAGTAAAGTCTTTCCGTGTTGACACTAAATATTCTTGTAACACTGTCACAACTAGTGTAAAGAAAGATCACGTGGGCGGGGTGGGGGTACTGTGGCGAATGTGTATGCTGACTTGCTGTTCCCAAATCCTCGAGAAAATATGATTATATGACTGAAAAATAACCAAACTGGACAGCGAATGGAACCGTCTGTAATTATTCAGAAGAAAATAAAATATTCCAGAATTTCAAGGTGTGGTTGTTTAAAGATGTTAACAACGATTATTGTCAATAAGATAAGAAAAAAACGACACAACTGAGTGGAAAAGAGAAGGTATCTACTTTGACCTAGCTACTTCACTTATTAGCATACAGAGAAAAGCGATGATGGCGCAAGAACAATTGTTTCATCCGTGTTATAACTTTACCTTGAACGAGTCCGCAGCCTGTTTCTTGACATAGCTCTCCAGGTTTTCGGGGATGTATTCCATGACAATGAAACGACACCCAAGGAGGCCAGCCGGTACGATTTTATTCACAGCAGAACTGTCCTCGAGAGTGCCAATCCCACGGAATGCCACGATGTTACTGTGACTCAGTCCTCTGAAACATGGCCAATAACTCATGTCTAATTTGTGACCAGCAAACTGCGGAGGGTCGTGGGTTTCCCCTGGGTACTGCCCGGTCTCCTCCCACCATAATGCTGATCGCAGTGGTATATTTGATATATTGTTGAGTACGGCGTAAAACACCGATCCAATAAATAACTAACTAAATGTAATTTCTGGTTGTCAAAATTAGTATCTAGATTTTTTGATTGATTAATTCTTGTGCCATGTTGAAGACTGATTTCCGGTGTCTATTGATTAGGGCTGTTAACAGCCACCCGACTGACTTGTATCACAGGTGCTCGAGGAAGTAGACCCTGATCAATCAGGACGCGTGTTAATTACAATTTGCGAAATTTCGACCGCTATACGTCATGAAGTTTGTCAGGTATTTCGAAGAGGTGCTGTAACATCTTCCAGACAATACGCGCGTTCCTCAACCCGTACCTCAATCATATGATCGAACCATTGTTCAATACGCGCAGTAAAACATCAATGAAATAAACCAGTAAATGAATAAATAAATGAGACTAATGAGTTGATTTATTTGGAAATTTGATCTGACTGAACTGACGATTGACACATAGTGATTGATGAATTTTGCATATACCTGAGTATGAACTCTTCAGCTGTCCACTGACTGTCTGCGTTTTCGTTTGATTTCATGACCTTGACAGCCACGGTCGAACCCATGTATACAGCCCGGTACACATCTCCGAAGCTGCCCGACCCCAGGGATGCCCAACGACTTGAGGATAGGTCACTGGTTTTCACTACCTGATAATCTAAAAAAAATATAAACTCTGAAAAAGCTGACGTCACGAGCCGGTGGAATTACAAAGGCCGTTCCGGTTTCAGAACATAACCGTACTAATGTATGAATTTAGTCATTCTCCTGCTTCATACTGCACATGTAGGAAAATGATACTTTAACTAGTTCCTGTTCACTCATTTACAACTGACAACGGTACTTCCCTGGACAGCTGTATTTATTGGGGAAAGTGTTGCTAAAAGAAAGGTTTATTTAATTCCGATACCAAGTACTGAGAGGAAGCGCAGAAGCGACATACTATTGATGCCGTTGGGAAACAAGGGACAAAACAGGTAGGTGTATGTATAACGCACTCTGTGTTGCTCTTTTTCTCAAGGTCCGAAAGCCCACTACGACATCGTTCTTCACTTTTTTCAGTTTTTCGATCGCAGTTTCGATGTCAGCAGCCAGGGTCCCTCTGGAACTGTCGGACACGTTCGTCAGAATAGCTTCAATGTCTTTAAAAGATTCCCGTATGTGTAATTCCGTTCTGTTAGACTTGTCACCAGATAACATGGCCTCGTCTGCCATATTGACGTCTTCCCCTTCAGAGCTTTATAAATTCTGTAATAAAAAAAACAGACATTAATATTAATCGCTAGACTCAAAATAAAAACAGAGTAAAGCGAGTACATTTATATCAACGCAATCCATGACAAATAACAGACACAACGCTTTATTCCGAAAATACGAGATTTCACAAATGCTTCATTAACTCAATACAAACGTTCTATCGTTATTCATTCAATTTATAGCCCTAACGCGGCTTTGTCCCCGAGACTTAACGTGCTAGCTGTGTAATGACTCAGGTGCCTCTCGCCAATGTGATCGCTGAGCATGAGTTCAAGTTCAGCTCATGCTGGCTTACTCCTCCCCTGTTCTTCGTGAGAAGATCCGCCAGCAACCTGCAGATGGTCGTGGGTTTCCCCCGGGCTCTGCCAGGTATCCTCAAACAATAATGCCGGCCGCCGTCGTATAAGTGAAATATGCTTGAGTAGGGCGTAAAACACCAATCAAATAAATAACTAACTGTAACTGTGTTATAACACGTTAAATTATAATATCAGAATAAGTCATTGTGGCTTATCCACACATATCTAGATGCATAACTAGCCACATGTAATAGTGAAACAGACCTACATGTTGTCGGGTTTTTATCATACACATATCACGTTACACAAGTACTGCTTCCAGTCACGTGTTGAACGACATCTACTTTTTTTTTGTTCCTTACCATTAGATGATTATATTTTGATAATTCGTTTACAATATTGAGGGAGGAGATGGCGCTATATATCCTTGTTTGTGCAACACTGGTGGTCTAGTGATTTTCTGTGTGGATCACGAATGACATCACCAAACACAACAGGATATCACCGTATTCCTGTTTACTGTACTTCTGCGCATGTATAATATTCACAGAACACAGACGTGGACGCGGGCGTGGGGCCTTAAGAACGCCAGTGTAATCACAGTAGTGATGTCTGACAACTAGATAGCCACTCTCTGACCAAACATGCCAAAACAGCGACGTGACAGCCGTACGAACGTCAAATTAGGCACAACAGTGATATGTAGCAAACAGATGACAAAACATTGACCCATGAGCCCTGTGAACGTCAGCCAGACACAGCAGCCAATCTCCATCCGCTGTAGTCTTATCTACAGCTAACACCCCCTGTCCCCAACAGTTAACATCCCCCAGCTACATAGATTGGACTTATTACCGATCAGTGTAATATCTTCAACACTAAGACCAACAGAGCTATGTATGAATTTATAACCAGAGACAGGATGTCAAAGGTCAAATGCACAGTTTTCAACCAGACCAAGTGTGGGGAACCTGCATTAGTGAATCAATGTATGAAGTTACATTCCATTTGGCTCTATAATTTTTGAAGGAATAAATGATTATGCCTTACTGCAATTTTGAATATGCGAAGGTAGCATATAAACTGTGACCTGAGAAAGTAGGTCGAGTACTCAGTCTTGCTAACCTCAAGGTAATGTAAGCAAGACTTAAGTGATTCAATGTAAGAAGTTTAGCTAAATTTCAAGCAGCAGGTTTGGATACGAATAAGATATTAACCCTGGCATGACAAAATGGTTCAAAGGTCTTTTACGTTGACTTGTCTCTAATACTTTCCCGGAGAGTCATCAGTAAATATTTGTTTAACGTTTTCAGTAAACGTGGCTTAGGAGTTCTCAATTTACAACACATACATAAATTCTGACGTGATGAAGTAGGTCAATGGTCATCTGTCTTTGCCTACACCCTTCAAATGAACGTCACAAAAATAGGTCCTGTGGTTTGGGATAATGTTTTCATGTCAGGTATAAATTTTAATAACAGCAAAGTAGGTCAAAGGTGGGTGAAATGTTACCTGGTAATTTTCGAAAGGCTTTCCACAAATTAACAAAACAAATTCACAGACTTTTATTGCGATAAATATATCAGTTCTCACACCCGCAGTTTGCAATGTGTATGTGTTTCTAGTATGTGGACAAACATAGCTGATCTTTCCTCTCAAAGGGTATTTATCTTATGTTAAAGTAATGATTTGTTAACCCTATACAAGATTTAGCCCTATGTATGTTTATGATCTGTTAAGCCGTCTGTTGAGTCAGTTCTATGTATTCTCATGTTTTGTTAACCCTTTGTTGAGTTAGCCATATGTATTTTCATGATTGTTAACCGTCAATTGAGTTATCCCAGTGTATGTTCATGATTTGTTAACCGCCAGTTGAGTTACCCATATGTATATCCATGATTTCTTAACCGCCGGTTGAGACAGCCCTATAACTGCTCATGATATCTTAAACGTCAGTTAAGTTCAGAACAATAAATACCGCAGTACACCTACAACTTTAGGGTATTTTACCCCTCGGATCACATCACCGATATTTGTTTTCTCTGTTTGATGTGATTTATAGAACACCCATTGCAGACACTTCCGATTCATTTGGACGTTCCGCTTCAACTGTTACTATGTTGCCAGCGTTGTCAAACAGTGCCCTAATTTCACCCAGTTTGTATATTAGCACATTGTGGGAATGAAAGGTTAGGCGGTACTGATCCCCCATGTCTAGAAATACTTCTACAAAACAACATTTTCACCCTTTAACAACTTTGGCTCTACCTGAGCAAGACAAATAAGTGTCTCAAAGCATATGGAGTCGGAGGTGTGGTCTGTCACCCTCATCCTACATCTCACCTCAAACCTCAAGGTGCCACACCGGACAAAACTCAAACGATCACTTTATCATACATACACCCCAAACATCAAGTCATCACATTATCTTACACCTCAAACCTCAAAACACTGTCCTATCTAACACCGCAAACCTCAAACCGTTGCTCTATCTTACACACCGAGCCTCAAACCATTGCCATATCTGACACACAAAGCCTCAAACCATTGTCACAATTAACATACAAAGCCTTAAATCATTGCCATATCTGGCATACCAAGCCTAAATCTATTGCCAAATCTGACGTACCAAACCTCAAATCATTGGCATATTTATCATACAAAGCCTCAAACCATTGCCTTATCTGGCATACCAAGCCTAAAACCATTGTTATATTTGATATACAAAGCCTTAAGCCATTGTCACATCTGACATACACAACCTCAAACCACTGTCATATTTAACACACAAAGCCTCAAACCATTGCCATATCTGGTACACCAAGCCTCAAATCATTGCCATATCTGACATACAAAGTCTCAAACCATTGCCATATCTGACATACAAAGCCTCAAACCATTGCCCTATCTCACGTATGCGTAATCTGGCACTGGCTCATTACCCCAAATCTGACATTACCAGCTTTTTTCGCGATCTGCGCATGTTGCACATTTACCTAAATCAAAATATGGCTGACCCTCACCAAAAAACCCAACTTTGTCTGCGTACCGCCTTTGTCGGAAAATGTAACATCTGCTAGGCTACTTAGTATCACAGTAACAAGACACACCAAGGATTGGGGTGTCTCTGGCTAGCAATGATTGAAAACGAAAGTCATCCGGAACCATATAAGTGGCCACTTGATGTTGACTCATATAACAGTTAGGCCTACACAATGTGGGCTAGCGATGTTGCCAGCGTCTTGTCTCAGAAACTAGCATAACAGTGGTTGTATCTGTTCACGGATGATATGATATCGAATGTATGAAGAAACTAACCAGTCTTGAAGAGCTGCACCAGCATTATTCTCAAGCTCCACTCTGGTTGTAGTGAGGTGAGCAAGTTTTCATGGGTTTTGCATTTTGTATGAATGTACACATTTTATGTATGAATTGACGTGGACATCGCCACATAGCAGGACTACCAGATCAAAGACTGTGCCCAACATGTAACATCATCGGGCGGGCACAACGTGAAGCGAATGTAGCGTCTACAAGTGGCCGATTGTACAGGTCTAGCCTACATCCTTTGTTGTCGTGTTTGTAGACATCCATAACGTGTGTAGGCCTAGGCTTATATATATGCCCTACATTCACCCATGTAGGCCTGCCTGTATACTTAACCTAGCAGGAAAATCAGTATTACAACAGTAACTTTACATTGGGAGCCACGAGTCGTGCTTTATGCCCCTGAACATATAAACTAGACTGGAGATATATATGAGACGATAGCACTAAAAACGGTGTAAGACGGGTGTGAAAACGCCTGAACTGGAATTAAATGAGACCGCCATGTTCAGGTTAGACATTTTACTGCATGGGCTATATGGAGATATACCTAGGCTACATATAATATGTCGGCCACAATGCGCAGCCGGCTTGACTGGTGTTACTGGGTGCAGATGTCATCACACTGGGCTGGAATAGAAAAATAGCAACGCGCCAAGAGCAAGGCTGATCAACGCTTACCTTTTCCCGCCAGCCTGTGCTCTGATATGTGGGCATATAGATCTATATCGTCTGTCTGTATAAGCCCGCCACGGCGCAAATTTGTGGGTTAAATTGCGTTTGTAGAGAAACAGGAAAATTGAAGGGGATTCCCCGAGAAATTTCTGACGAAATACTCGGTGCTGATGAATTCTTAAAGCATGCGCTGTGGAGTATTGTTTCTGCGTTTTGTTTTTTTATTTTGTTTTCTTACAATCCAATGCGTCAGATGCCTGAGCAGGCTTATATATTCATCTGGCAGATTTGAAGAGTGCAGAAGATATTAGAGATCAGGTGAGATGTTTTAAATACTCAAGAATGAAGAGAAGGTAACATTAAATTTATTGAAAGCCTTGTCAGTTTGGAGACTTTGGTGAATGTCTGTGGGAAATAGTTTTCTGGCACGTACTGCACAAATGGTCTTTCCGCTACCTCGACACATGGAGTAGGGCCTTTCTAAACTTGTCGTATGTGAGACTATTTGATATTTGACGTGGACAAATCAAACAGTAAACGATAGGTCCTAATTAATTATAACGTTCTGATATTTGGACCTATATGGAGGTCCGCCTTGTTATTTATCAGTATCAATCTTTCTTTGAAATCAAATATACAAGAGTAATTATTTTTTCAAAAACTTAAGTCGTTGAAATAACTCGAAAATGAAAGTATTCTAGTGCATGTATTTGATACTGTATCTTATGAGCTATATTTTCTCCTTATTATCGATTAAATCGTGAATATGAAAACGAAAACACAATTATAATATACCTCTGTAACATTTTCTCATATCAGACCCATCTGTTTAGATTTCGCTTAATTTTTGATCGAACTGTTTCCTTTGATATTTGTATTTATTCCAATATTGATAAAATACTTTACACAGTTAGGCTTAAATCATTTTATGTGAATTTCTTGTAAATTTACTGGTGTTGTAAACTCTTAGAAGGCTTAATACATACATAGGCTTATGCCACATTTCCGGGTTTGTAACAAAATAATTTATTTTTAAGTTTTTAGGTCGGTGCACCAGGATATAGTCACAAGCACAGAAAATAAGTGATTGCTTGTCCAAAAACAAGTTCCCAAACCAGAATAAACCTGCATTAGTTTACTTTACGTCGTCTTACTTGTAATGCATGGACAGCCACTAAATTACAGGTCAATTCGGCCTGTATGAGGGGTTTTTCTTCTACGGGATCTAAGGTGCATAAACCTATTTAAAAAGTAATTTCTAAAACCATAAAATTGTAGGCTGTTTCAAATTCCAGAAATTGTGGGATTTTGACACGCGCCCTCTGAGACTGGTGCGCTGTCCGCCATGCATGGAGAGGGCCATTACTCTATGGGCGAGCCTATCTTCCCTTCTATGCTCGAATGGACTGCTCTAAGTATTACACACACATTTGTTTTGCTGGTGCTTGATCAATAAAATATAAAACATTTCAGCTGAAATAGAAGAGAGGGATTACAAAAGAAATAGTGCCAGTGTTTGTCAGAGGTTTAATATCCTTCAGCAAATCCAATCTCCATTTTATTTGTGTCTTATTATTTTATTATTTATTATTATTATTATCTGATACAAGAACCTCGTTCGATTTTTTAAAAAATGTTTAAACAGTGAGATATTCAGGCGACAGTTGCCATTGCTGAGGATATCTCATCTTTTTATTAATTTTCAGAAAATTCCTGCGTCACTTTTGTTAAGCTTTCTCAGTTTGTCTTGGCATGCAATTGTGTTTCAACTGATGTGATGTATCTTTGCAGTATCTGCTTGATACAAGCAAATTATCTTCTATTTGCGCTGCTTATATTTTCCTGTGGAAAATCATATTTTTGACGCGTAGATTTACAGGCATTCCCAAACCATTGGTTTGAGAGCTTGGCGTCTTTTAGTCTATATCTTAGGTGCATGGGCTATGCGATGAAAGCTCTCCTATGCCACTAAGTATTTCACACGCTCTGTTTCAAGAAGGGCTTTGTGAGAGTAATGGCGTTTACATTTTTTTAAGTTTTAATTTATATGATTTACTAGCTCACGTGCTGATGTGTCTGTTGGGGTGTCTGTTTTCACGGTAAATGCATATTGTTCATCTAAAAACAATGATGCTATGGTCCAACAATTTAGGGATTCAGCAAAGCAGGTCATGTTTTTTCAGTTTCCTCCCACTTTTTGTCGGTATAATAAAACATATCATGCTATTGGGTCAGGCAGTTCGCCGGATATCCGCTTTCCATTCCAACTATGCAGATACACGTCTTTCATAGATTAAAGCCTATTATATAAGCATATATATATATATATACCTATTCCTCTTACAGTGGAACAGATATATTTAAGATTCAACTCACACCGTTTTAGAAGAAAAAACTGCATTAGTTCCCTAAATGTCCCCCAGAATAAGGGATAAAAGGGATGGGTTAAATGTCGCAGGCAATCTTTTGTGGACAATGTTAAGTTTTTCTTGATTGGCTCACAACCGTTTATTGAAAATATCGGTCAATTAGAAGCTGCACACACGCAGAACCACTTTGTTTTACTCCCTATTTTGTCGTCAACGTTGAGTGCAAACATGCGAAAATATATGTAGACTGTTGCCGTATAGATAATTTGGAGATTCCTTGATAAGTTTCATGTCTCACTGCGCAAGAATGATATTGCCGTTAATGTTCTTAAGTTTCCTGTTCTGCATGCATACAGGTATCTGCATTTCAGATGTGTTCTCACACAAGATGACATGCACTCATGCCATCGTGACGTGTTGAGCAGTTTCACCTGTGACGTCTTGAAGTCGTCCTTTGTCCGACAAACGTGTTCGTAAACTGTTTGGAGACAATTACCTGCAACTAAGTTTTAATTATGTAAATGATAATGTCAAACATCCAGCCAGACTAGAGTCGATAAAGGCAGTTCTAACTCTTGAACTCTTTTGTGTGGAGTATATATCTGAACCTGTGTGTGAATGCTGCGCTTTGGTTTGCGGACGAATAACTGACGTCACATGCTTAAATTAATCAGCACGCCTGCACGCGCTTGCATAAACAAAGAAAATTCCAGCTGATTTGAGGCCCAGTTTTGTGCTTTTGTTCAAGTTTACATTCATGGGATAAACAGAATCTCCATCTCGTTATCCTATAGTATCAAATAATTAAACTCGAGTTAAAACTTTAGTTTGTTTATCTCCAGAGGCTCGAAATATGTCTCATTGTTAAACGTGCTCTCCTGCAATCCATTACCGTGCATGTAAACTCGAGCCAATTTCTTTTCAAACACTCAATTTGAATAAATCAGAAAAGTTTCGAAAGCGCAATTTGATACCACAGAATCATTCGTTGGAGATCCTATAATTATTTTCAGTACCGGCAGGTGCGACTTTGATGAAGACATGCCTCCTAGGTCCCACCATATAAGTATACACATGGCTATACGGGTTTACAAATATGTGTACAAAGAACGGCGTTACCTCCCTTGTCAACATTAACCTGATTACAGGCTATAATTTAGAACATACACTGTAAATGACATTTACTTCGTATGGCAAACCGTTTTACTTTTCATTCCAGTTTCGTGATTTCTTAAAATAAATCATGATATCTTCAAATAAATTAATGATATCTTTAAATAATTTAAGATGTCTTAAAATCATTCAAGATATCATAATTTCATTCTTGATATCATAAATTCATTTCCGATATCTTCAATTCAATTACTGATATTATGATATCTTAAATTCAGTTCGCCATATCACGGATATATTTCTTGATATCATTAAATAACTTCATGATATCTTAAATTATTTTAAGATATCAGGGAAACTGGAATAAAAGATAAAACGGCTTGCCATAACTTCGTGCCATCCGCTTCCTTCAGAAGTCAAGAACAGGGTCACAAAAATCCATATAAACTGCCAAGGTCACGTGTCATGAGGTCAAAAGATCACGTGCTACAAGGTTAGAAGGTTATTTAATTCATAAGATTTATTTATTTATGTTTTTAGCTTTAACATAACCCTTTAGCTTACACCGAGACTATTAACTAAGATATCACCAGATTAAGAGACAAATGATCTCGGGATTCCGCCTTTGTTCTGCTCAGTTAGATTTACGGTAGAGCAAGACCTACAGTTAGCAACAAGTTAGGCTTAACATGAGTCAATATTTTTTGACAATTTTTTTCCAACACACATGTCTTCCGGTTGTGCTCATATACCCGTCTTGTTGGGCAGTCAAATTCCTAACTGCCCTTAGGCAATGGCAGTTTCAACTATCATTCTTCTTGTAGTAAAAGAATGGCTACCAGCCTACCAGTCGAGAATGACGAAACAGGGGCTGGTGGGGAGGTGCAAGACACGGTGACCAGATCTCGTGGACCAGTCTGCCAGGACCAGAGCGCCCATGAACCCCCACACAGAAGAGTGGACCGAGCCACCTCCTACCACACGCCCTGCACTGCCTTCTGTGAGTTTATATCACATTACTGAAATAGTAGGCTACAATAACCTCTGATACCGCCTATAGTCAATGTCTTAAGTAAATAGTAAAACAGTCATGCGTGACTGTAAAACAGGAACAGAAAGGTGTGATACTTGGCAAATGGTGACCTGTGAGACCCGGTCTCTGTTGAATTTACCCCAGCAGGCCTATTGTTCTAACTGTTCGTGAAAATGTTCCAAAAGTGACAACTTACATTCCCCTTGCGCCATGACCAAGGCAGAAGTAGATAAAACAAAATATGCATAGATATTAATTGCAGCTGTTTAGATGTCACTCGTTTATAATTATTAAAAATGCAGTTAATCACTGTGAATGAACACCTTACACGCAAGATGTGCAAATGGACCATATGTCAACTTTCTGCACGGTGTTGTTAATAATGAGACGAAATACAACGTATCATTAATATGTCAAAATAATTTTTGATGTTAGTCTTCATAACATTTTTTATTTTAATTCTGTTACCAGATTATCTATCTTTATAATGTGTTCCAAAAGTTTAGAAGTTTTGTCAGCCCAGATTCTCTTCTTTTCCAGGTGCTTATTTGGCCACCGAGAAGAAAGATTATTTCGGGGGAAAATTCCAGGAGTTTTGGGAGTCTATCCCGGAATGTCCAAATGCCTGCTGTCACTGGAAGGCAAGTAGATCTTCAGTTTGTTATCAGAAAACTTATCAGTGACTGCTAACTAAATGATACGATATTATCTCCGAATACGCGGTTGCTATTTTATGATATGAAACCATGAACGCTAAAGCAACAATCAATTCATTTGTTAACTAATTTATCACTGACACATTACCAGTTGCCATATCATAGGTATTATAGGATTTAAAGAACCAGCGGTCATGCCTTCAAACGTATAATTTATGGATATTTCGGATATCGTTGTTAATTCGAGTTAAGAGACACGTGTTAAAGTTCTTTCCACTCCATGTATCAGGTACACCACTTGTAGACTGGCAAATCGACTACTATCGTGTTACGTCAACTTTACTTGTACATGCTACACCACCAGTCAGTGGTAGATGAACTTAATCATTTCAGAGAGACTCGTGTCGTAACTGGTAACTCGACTACTATCGTGTTACCGCCACTGTGCATGTAGGTTTTGTAACACCAGTGGTCGATTAACTCATCGTTTCAGGGAGCCTCGCGTGTTGCTGGCAAACAGTTTATCTCCTAATGCTACAACTCAGCTTATGTCATGAAACTACAATTCAGTTTATGTCATGAAACTACAACTCAGTTTATGCCATGGAACTACAATTCAGTTTATGTCATGAAACTACAACTCAGTTTATGTCTTGATACCACCACTCAGTTGATGTCGTGATGATACACATCAGTTACGTCATGATGCTACAACACAGTTTATATCATGATAGTGTGACTCAGTTTTATCATAGTGTCTCTTTGTGTTGCAGAGCTGGGAAAATGTGAAAGAAAAGCTAAAAAAGAGATATCCAAAACTCAGGTCTATGACTGTGCTAGGGCTAGAAAAGCTGCTATGTGCTGGTAAGAGAAAAATAAATTTGTAACAGCTGTGCACTCCTTTATCATCGCAACATAAATACATCTTTTGTTTTCTTTATGGAAAATATCTTCGCATCTACACCTCATACCTCAGTTTTTAGGCCTCCACTATCATTTTGTGTCCACTTTTGATTTTCCTGTACGTTGCAAATTGTTTCAGCGCAACTTGCTTCAGTCGTCAATGTTTGATACACTGCTTATACACACAGTACTTTGCTGTATGTTAGGCTTTAAAAATGGTGCAGATTTACAAAACATTCTGTACAAACCAAAGTACCTGCTGACGGCTTCATTATGGACTTACCATCGAATTGTGTTCACTCATGGTGTATATTTGGTTTGTTGTTGCATGTTTCTTTGGCACTTTTGTTGAAAAGTTTTTATTTACAGGAGCATTTACTGTAGGCCAAACTGCCAGGAAATTTTACCGTAAAGATGTACTCGTTGTTAATAAGGTGTGATAGCTTTCCAATTGGTTTCATAAGGTATAAATGTCGTGTGCATCTACAAGTAACCACCCTAAAAATTACCACACCCTCTTCAGCCGTGGGTAATACACATCACCATAGTAAATGAGCGAGCCCGTATACGCTGACTGAGCGTGTAGCCTGAAATTTTATAATTCCATCATTCCAGATTTCAGTCATAATGGAATCACTTACCCTTTGGTGAAGCTGGAAAACTTCCTCACACTGATCAAATGCTTTGGACCATTTGCAGAAAAATGCCCTGGACAGTGTTACACTTTTACAAAGGTAATTTACTCATTCTGTTTTAATAAGTTCTGTAATGTTTAGTTAACACTCAGCCAGTAGCGCATGAGGACAAGGTCTTCACTTCTTCTAATTTTCATCATTTCAAAGTATAATTCATTACAGTAACCTATCATTTATTTCTTGAAAAATATCTATTTATTTATTTATTTATTTGATGTTTTACGCCGTAGAATATTTCACTTATACCGCGACGGCCGGCATTATGGCGAGAGGAAACCTGGCACAGCCCGAGAAAACCCACGGCAATCGGCGGGTTGCTGGCAGACCTTCCCACGCACGGCTGGAGAGGTAGCCAGCATGAGCTGGACTTGAACTCACAGCGACTGCATTGCTGAAAGGCTTCTGGATCATTAAGCTCCTCGGCCACGGAGGGCCCTCCTCAAAAAATAGTTCACTTATTAAAATCAGGCACGTTAATAAAGCCATTTTCCTTCTCTTTTTTGTAACCAGTTTGAAGAGTTTCTCGAGGCGTCTGCGCGAAAACAGAGAACGTCAAAAATAAGGTACAGTGTGCAACATTTGCAGTGTATTGTACGCATCTGCACATGGACTTAAATATTCTGCGTACACCCCAACAATGGTGACTCCGCATAGCCTATTTAATGTGAGACAGAGCTGTGATGCTGTAGAACAACACTCCTCTTGTGATGGAAATCATGATTTGAATCTGGATTGTGTTCAGATTGCTACGCCAGAAAAATCCAGACCACGAAGATCGCCTTGAATCGGCCCAAAGGATTTTGTTGTTAGGGATATTCTGTCCAGAATTTTGTATTTATTTACACTATCGGTGGTTGAGGCCGTACTGTCTGGTTTCTGGGTGATGCACTGAACTATTGCACTTTGTAAAATTCCATCGAACCTGACAAAAACAAGCAGTTAAATCAGCTACAGTTGGACTTGAATAATCGACAGTATCTGAGCCATATGGTGGCGAGAATGAGATCTGAACCCATAACCTCAATGGACAACGGTTTAGTCGAATGAGGCCTCAGTAGGCAAACTGGACTTCTGGGCTACTCTTTAGTTATAACATTCACCAATGATATCATGTGTTTAGCGACGTTCGTTTGTCTGTGTGTCTCACTCAGTAAGTTTACGGAGAAACGTTATGGAGTGATTTGTAGGAAATTTGTACCAGTGTTGGTCTTGGAAGTATGCTGGTGATCCGGATCTCTGCGATCTTCATCATTGGTAAAGAGGCCAAAAATGCAGAAGTGTGCCCTGTAGCTTATACTGCCACCATTTTTAATTACGATGGAATAGTTTTCCAGTTACTTTCACAAAGAATAAAGACCATGGGCCTAATTCATAAAGTGATTTGGGGATTTAGCCTAAATTGTAATCCAAATTAAACTGTGAAATATATACATCACCTGGCTCAAATTTTTACCGCTGATTGTATGCTGTCATATGGGAATTCCAGTCAAGTTTGAGCATCCAGTATCAAGTATGTTTTGTTCTTAAAAAGAATAAAGTTTTAGGCAGTAGCCTTGTGAAAAATCGCTTTGTGAAACAGGTCCCATGTGTTACGGCTTGTTTGTAGTTAGGGGATTTGTACATTTGGTCATGGCGGATGCTCGGGCTTTCGGAGAGGCTTTTTTGTAGTTTGCATCTTTAAGTGCATGGCACAGTTTTCCCAATTCAAGTGTTGGCAGCTTCTGATATACAATCAAACAAAATGTACAGTGATGTAACCATTTTAGGAATGAGTTTCAGGAAGCGTATAATTTGTTACAGCTGGTTTGCCGGAGACATTAGTAGGGAGAAAGCTGATGAATATCTGGATGGTCAGCGTCAGGGTACCTACTTGTTAAGGTAAGGCAAACGATAAGACATTCCTGCTACGGGAAGACACATTTACTACGGTAATACATACTGTTACAGTAAGACATACCCATTAGAATGAGACAAACTTATTAAAGACATACTTATTTCGGTAAAGGATACGTTTTATGGTAACACATACTTGTTCCGGTAAAACAAATGTGTGTTTTACTGTGAGAAATACCTGTTGTTCTGATGAAACAAGCTTGCTACGGTAATACATGCCTGTTAAAGTGAGACATACTTATTACGGTAAGACATACCTGTTAAGGTAATACATACATGTTACGGTAAGACATGCTTGTCACGGTAAGACATTCTTGTTATGGTAAAACAAAGATGTTACAATAAGAAATATCTGTTATGGTGAGACAAGTTTGTTACTGTAAGACATACCTCTTGTGATGAGACCTACATGTTACGGTGAGACAGACTTGCCACGGGACGACACGGTAAGACATACCTGTTACGGTAAGACATACCTGTTACGGTAAGACCAACTTGTACTTGTAAAATCCATGTAAGACAAAATCAAGCTTCAGTACGAAATTTGCCAGTTATTATTCCATCTTATTATTTTTGAGGAAATACAAGTTAAAATTGTTAGGAGTATGTCTCATTAGATGAGCTGTACTCCGTGTTTTGCCGTGATATATTATCCTTGTTTAGCTCAGTTTGACCTCATCGCTGATAATAACATAGATGTCCTGCTTTGACAAATGTGGTTTATTGTTATTAACTTGTTATTACTTATTACAGGTTAAGTCAGACTGAGTTCGGGGCCTTCGCCTTGTCCGTGGTAGCGGTCGAGGGAGAAACACCGCTTCATATATCGTTTAAGGTAACCCTGTTAAAGCATGTGATTTTTCTTACACAACAAGGCTGCAAGGGCCCACAGAAACTGATTCCAGTTAGAACTCAACATAATTTGTACTGAAATCACATATAACAGATAACTATACTAGCAAACCTCGCACTTTATATAATCTTGTAACAAACTGAACCAGACGGTTTTTTTCTCCACCAGTCAGATTATATATTCCCTTTTATTATATATGTTCATATTCATTGATGTACAGAGGCCATTCCAGAGGCGTTCAGTCCTTCACGCTTAACACTGAGAAACCAAGAAAACAGGACTGGTCAACTCAGTGTCAAAATAATGTGACTGGGTGGGATATCATTTCTGGTGTCTTCGCGATGATATTCCAGTGGCGGCAGCACTTTGACGACGTGAACTCGCCCTGCCACAAGAAGACACAGAATATATATACATTCTAAGGGCTCTTTGTCGTCATATAACTGAAAAAATTGTTGAGTATGACGTAAAACGCATGCATGCATGCAAAACCCCAAACCCATCCATCCATCCATACATACATACCCATGCATGCTTACATACATACATACATTTATTTATTTATTTAGTTGAATGATACGTCGAAATGTTCCCCAAGACAATTCACCCTCTCTTCCATGAGATATGTATTTTTCAAACCAATGATAGTTATCTATGAAATTTAGCAGATGGTTTGAATTCAGTTTGGTTCGATTTTGTCCTTTGTCAAACTTTTTTAACTTTTTTAGTCAAATTTTTTAACTAAAATCATTAGCATGGCAGTCAGTTAAATGGCTAACGGAATCCAGAGCGCCCAGCGTAAACCACTAGCCTTAGGTAAGTTACTGAGGAACTGTTGGAAGACCAACCTTGCCACCTGCTTATTGTCACTACAGGCCCACGAAGGGCCTGACAGCAGGGAATTTTAAAAATATCTGTCCCTGAAAAATTATTTCATTTTTTTGTTTGATGGGGTGACGCTATCACAAGCCTCTCCTCTATTTTTGACCCACAGTTTCAGAAGGACTCTGGAGACCAGGGCGAATACATTTGGTTTAAGGAAAAGAGATACTACAGCGTATCAAAGGTCATCAAAGACTGCATGAGAGAACCATTTGATAATGATTACAGAACCCTTCGCCTCAAGTATGAATGTCCCAATCTGCCATTTAACCGCATTGTCACAGGGTACAGAGGAAGAAACAACTAGTACGGCTATACGCTGGATGAGGGCGAGCTAAACTATGCCTCGCTACACAAACCAATTTTTGCCGAAAGTCCTAAGATCCACTTTGTTATGTTCACTACACTCCCTTTGTCTATAATACTTTAACTTCAAGAAAATAGGTAGAAACACACAGATAAGAATACTCTCATATTTATATTGTTTTGCTGTATTATGTACTTATTTATTTGATTTGTGTTTAACGTCGTACTCAAGTTTTTTTTCACTTATACGGGCCAGCAAACTGGTGGGAGGAAACCGGGCGGAGAACAGGGGAAACCCATGACCATCCGCAGATTGCTGGCAGACCTTCTCACGTACGGCCGGCCGAGGAGGAACCAGCCTATGCTGGATTAACTCACAGCGACAGCATTAGTAAGAGGTATCGAGATCATACACGCTGCACTAGCGCGCTAACCCCATCGGCGACGGAGGCCCCCTTGTTTTATTGTAGTGTAGTTGCGTTTTAGGCCATGGTTTTAAATTTCAACAAATACACTCCTCATATATAGTTTTATTGCACTACGTCTACATAGTTATACCAAAGGTTGAAGTTTATTACAGTTTGTCTACATATTTAGGTGTATACGTTTCCTCCCCAAAACAGGCTTCCCGTACCTATAAAATCTGGCTAAAACAGCCACAAGATATTCACAGTATACTTTCCATTGGAACGTATATTTTTAACGTTACCTGTTACAAGCACATGCTCCTGCGGGATCTCTGTAGGGCTTCCATCTCCAATACATCTAGTATTTACATCGTTGTGCTCTCTGTATGGCTTCCACTCTCCCATATACGTGCAGTGTAAGCACTGTTGTGCTGTCTATATGGTTTCCACTATCCTATGTACATGTATATGCAGTATAGACATTGTTTTGCTCTCTATGTAATTTCCACTAGCCCATTTATATGCAGTATTTACAAGCTGTGCTTTCAATAGTGCTTCCACTGCCCAATATACATGCATTGTAAGCATTGCTGAGCTCTCTACAGGCTACACGGGCGTCAGTATCCCTAATATAAACAGTTTTCACATCGTTGTTCTCTCTATATCAGTTGCATTGTCTTCATCAACATTTAAATTGCTGTACTCTCTGTCGCTTCCGTTATCCTCGTAATACGTATTGAGTGTTTACACCGTTGTGCTCGGTAAATAGCTTTTACTACCCTGGTTATATCAGCATTCATCTCCTTGTCGACGGGTCTACGCAGCTATAGTATGAGCTACACTGCAGCGATTATATATCTCCAGCTGGCTTAAGGCCTTTGTAGTAACCATATAAGGCCAATGACACTTTATTCCTCCTTTCCCGTCATAATATCTTCTAAATCTAGTGTAAGCTTCGAAACAGTTTTCATTTGTTTATTATCATTATTCGTCCAGATTTTATGGTAATTTCATTTTTGTGACAATTCCTGGCAAAAAAATGAAATAATGAGTCCGATGCGGAAGGTAAAATGACGTGCTGTCTTAGGTCGGAAACAAGGAATCGAGTGTGAATTGCCCTCCCAGTTTGGGCTACATAGCAATGTGCCGTTTTTGTTGTGTTCACATGAAGTCATGCTGGAAAACAAATATGGCTTGAAAACCAGACATGTATGCTGCAGTGTTTGAAATGTATGTACAAGTATGATAGCATAGTTTTGACATGCTTAAGCTAATTGGTGTATTCACAAAGACGCTTACAAATATTGACCCGACAAGCACCTTCCCCCATTGATGTTTAGGTTATTGTACACACGTATACATTGTTTGTATTTATACTGGGAATACTTGGGTTTCTTATTTATGATATGAGATTAAATACAGATATTTTTTCTCCGAATTCTTGCCAGACATCGAGTCTTAAGGTGTCTCATTAAGATGTCGATTGTATATCTCAGATTGGATAATCCCGTAATGTCATAAAGCAACAGAAGAATGATACTGGTTTGTGAAGCTGTATTCTAAATCTCTGAGGTGATACTGAGTAAGACTGGGATGAGAAAACTCAATTGGATTCAGGTGAATAAGGTGAAAAAAAGAGGGGTTTGGACGGATATATTAAGTTCTGGGTGTTGGGAGTAGTGTGAGCATACAAGCTGAGAGAGTATAGTGCATGGTACAAACTCGTAGTCCCTAACACTGCGAATATACCGCTGACAAATTGTTGGAATGTTTTAGAATTGTACGCACATACAATCTGAGGAAGGATTAAATCAGTATAGAATGTTTTAACCTTGGGTATAGAAAAATATGTGTGTGTACATATTCATTTTGAGCATCAGTTTAACAAAATCCACAGCCTCCTCAACTAATCCTGATAACAAAGTTAACTAATTTTGTTAATGTGAACCGATTAACATTTGATTCTGTTTAAGCTAAAGGTAAGCATTGGAGTCAATATCCTAAACAATGCATAGTTTATGGAATGTTTCAGAGGGGCTTCATTCAGTAACTAATTGGTGAGAGAGTATGTATATCAATTCATGTCTCGGTTAATAAGCATAAAATTGTATTGAATGAATTCAACCATGTATTATAACTGTCCAACTCGCACAGAGTGTCGTTTATGACGATTCATCAAATTGTTTTAAGTGTAGATATTGTGGGGGAAATGTCAAGCATGCAACTGATAAGACCCGGGTGCTGTTATTTATATTAACCAAATGGCGAGGTGTCAGTAAACTAAAATCAAGGTGGCAATTCCAAATCTTGTATTTTGGCCTTGTAGTGTACTGACAACGAGTGGTCTGTGGTCGCTTTGCACCATCACCTTGATAATGTTGCTCTCATTTTACCTCATGAACTTTGATTATGTTTTCCATCAAGTGCCATATACAGTATATCATAGCTTGCTGTTTTCATGGCTGTACGTTGTCTCTAGTGTGACTTTTATTGAATTATTTTATTTAGTATTAATTGTGTCATGTGAATGTATTACGCCTGCGTTGCAATGTGTTCTGTAACGCAATGGTTATAAGAACATTCCAAGTACCTTTGATCAGCTTTTGAGGCAAAGAATTGTCTGAAAGATTAAAAGGCAGTTAATGCATGGTTGACTCTCGTCATGTTTTACCAAGTTTATGTTTAATGACACCTTTTACGTTACAACGCCATCCAAAATGACGGACCGTTCATGGGCAGTGTAAATCTACAATAAGTCATGAGTTCAGACGACGACGTCCTTATTGCAATTGCTGAATACTAATAAGTTTGCCTAGGCTTGTATATAAGTATATAAATATGTCGCTCGTTTTGTCTTTAAAGATCTGGAAAGCTTTGGCAATATTACAAATATTTTTTTCCTTATAAAATTTTCATTATAATACCTTATTAACGCATACCTCAATGTCCTATAATCAGTATTGTTAATAAAATTGCACCAGTCAAATTTACAACCGTTTTCGTGTGTTTCACATTTTTCAGGTAGCTTTTTCGCTGAGTACGTTTGTTTTATAGCACAGACACTACGAACTATTCTCACGTATAAAAACCATCATCTTGGTCTTTGAAAAATTATTCTTTCCTTCCGATGAAGTGAAAAAAATCTAACTTCTTTATTAGGTAAAATGATTTCCCTCGTTGCGAACATTCACGTAATTGTGCGACTTCTTTGACTGTCTCGATGAATAATACAGAGCAGTCTTCTTGTAGACAATGAGACAGCGTCTTTCCATAATAAGATAATATTGTAAACTCTTGAGAAACAGTCAGATTATACGAATAGCGTCCTTGGGTCTGTTTTTTTCAGGTTCAAAAATCTCTATGTACCGAGATCGAGAATACCACAGCCGTTGGCGCAGATTTTTTACTCAACATTTTCTTGGTCGTTTACCCTTGTTGTAATATTTGCTTTTACCATGCAGTCACATGATCGAGAGACGATAAAGTGAAACGTGACCGACTTCAGCACACATCTTCGCATACACGGCGAAAGTCTGTTGAAGCTACCAAAGTGTTTACCGACATTTCAGAGAGGGTTGACTACACTACAGGACAGCTGGACTAATCTAAGCCTTTTTGAGTGCTCTTAACAGAGTTTAGCCATGCGCACCTATGCATGTTATCATCATAGGTTTCTAATTAAAACTGACAACACGTTGCCAGTGGCCCCTATTTTTAGAGCGCTGTCTACACGTGTTGCTGATGCCCATAATACTTGTCCTATGACCCAAGGGCCAGTTTTACGAAGAGTGTAATGCTACACCAAACGTCACTACCATGACCACGTTTCTCTATAATATGTGTCGTCGTTAGTTACGTTTGACGTACATGTGTGTTATAGCCTCTGTGTAAAACGAGCCCCAGGTTTTAAAATCCTGTCAGTGCAACATTCGATATCCACAGGTAGTGCAGGCATCGTTGGGCCACTAACAGATTGCCAGTAACTTACCTTTCAGTACATACTAGTGGAGTGGTTTTGTATGTAAATAGGTAGGCCTATTACTGTGAGGCACTAGTCTGGTGATAATATTATGAGTATTACTTATCATGAGGCAACGTCATAGTGTAAGTGTAGTATAGGTGCGTTCAGCTTGGGGATACACTATTATTATGGTATATAAAGTGCAGAATACAGTGCAGAAGTCGCAATGGCATAAACTGATGGATTGAGCGGAGCAGCTGCAATGGCTTAAATTAATGGGCATAAAAACGACCGCACTAAGAAGAAGTACTACAAATTAATGAACGCAGCGTTGCACTTCAAATATGTAGCAGAGTTTAAACATGAGAGATATATCAATAAATAAATACATTAATAAATAAAGCACTATTACTACCGCCACTACAAAATCTATACAAGTTTAGCCAGTGGCATATAATGCCCCCCCCCCCTCCTCTCTCTCATTTCACTGTCTCTGCTTAGGGAGGGAGTAGGGGGATAGGGGAACCACATACCCCATCAGCAATGATTTGCCGGCTAATACCTGATTAATGGGATAATGAGCGTGACACACGTGACCTGTAATCTTCTCTGAGACTATACAGATCACCGAGCTCTAGACGTCACTGTGACAGGACGCCTATTTAGGTGTTTGGCCCAGTTTTATATAACAATACCTTGCATAAAATCCCAGACGGAAAGTAACCTGTGAACATGTACATGTAGTGTAACAGCTATCGGAGATCGAGTCGTATTGCATTCCACAGTCACCCTACAGACTGCTGGTTTTTACTATACCTGTAGGGGCACAGAACTCCCGTACAGACGCTGATAGCTTCCTTACCCTCGTGTAGGCTAACGGCGGGTAGGACGGATACTTGACTCCGGTTTACATCGCTACTTTAGGAAGTTATTAACACTGTTGCTCTGTGAGCTTGCATTTCCCGCAGTCGTGCCGCGCCTGGATGTAGCCTACTGATTCTACAGGGCTAATAACCCGGGACTCTCTCCATAAAGCCAGGGTGATCCGTGATCCAGTGAGCCACACACCCACTTCCCCCTCAAGCCCAAAGGACGGCATGGTTCGCCTCAAGAAGCTCGTCCTAGCAGGATCGAGTCTGGTTTTATTTGTCATGGTTGGAGTGTATTTCGTGGGGAATACACCAAAGCGTAGCAGGACTACAGGTAAGTCGGCATGATTCGCGCGCTCTGGATATCTGCATGTACTGTCTACTCAAGATACAAGTGTTCCGTGACAGGAGAAGTCAGGTGATCAATACAGGTACGCAAAGATAAAGGTACACTGTATTAAGGACATGCTACAGCTACACCCCAACCCCCCACCCCCTCAACCCCCTCACCGACACAGATGTACATGTATCAACAGCTACAAGATTCCAGTTCGTCGTAGTCAATGTTATGTCCGGGATATTCACGGACGGCCTAATACAAAAAGATATTAACCTTGTGTAATATTTTGGCATGTATATCGAAGGTGATGTTATGTAATGTTAACAAGCATGCCACCAAACTGTCTAGTTGCATCGAGCAATAAATATATATGAGGTTTTCACACAGAAATGAGGCAAAAATAAAACTTTTCAGCATTCTATGCAATGAGGATACCGGTAGTGATTTATACATTGTTATTTATTATTATTACTATTATTTCTTATTTTGACAAAATAATGTAATGAAAATCGCCTTGTAATCGTAATGCACTATATATATTCATTTGTAATTACATTCTTCAGTAAGAAATGTTTGTCTGCACATTAAACCTCTTGCATTATAAATTCCATGATTGTTACATTAAACAGCTATTTCGAAAATCATTGGATTGGACAATCATAGCATTACTCGTCCTATAGTATAAACAGCATGGTAATTACATCAGTTAGTTATTTCCAAAATTACAGATAATGGTTCGCCTTACTCATCCTACACTATGAATTCCCTGGTAGTTACGGCAGCCAGTACAGTACACGTGAGCATGTGAGTTGGGAGGGGAACTGGACAATACAATTAAAGCCCACAGTATCGGATCTTCCGGGTATGCCAGCAACCTGCGGATGGTCGTAAGTTTCTGATGCACACCCGTTCTTGGGGACTACGGACATGTAAGAATTCAATATCCCAGGCCAGGATAACACTCACTTCACCGTTACACCTTGTTAGTTTAACACTATCGCTTATCTAAGCTTATCGTGATAGGAATTGTTTTTCCTCTTGAACTCAGTGTTTCTTAATGCTTCTTCAGTTGGAATAAGCGGTATCTTACCTCAGTAAGCTCACACAGGCCCCAGATGTTCCTTCGTTCTGTTCTAATGCTGCTTGACAGTTCTCACGCGTTACTGGCCTTCCAGACTAATTAAGTTGCTGATGACGGTTGCTCTACGGTAGCCCGTACTATCGAAATTTACAGCTGTTAGAAAATGACATTTGACATTTCTAGCAGACGAACAAGCCAATCCTGCTTTATACACACCACGCTAGATTGGTCTGGTTGGGGCCCCAGTTGTAGTTCCTCTTTTCAATCGTATGTGTAACGGTATTTAAAAAAAAACCAAATGTTTCTTTCCAAGATTTTTGGAAACTTAATGCTGGCAGGAGTTATATAACGTTGAACGTGTTTCCTTTTTTCTATTTATGTTTTTTTACTTGAAGTTTTCATTATTCACTGTCAGTTCTCGAAACCCAGGCCCACAAATTCTACTTTTAACATATGTGTACTGCATAGCAATGACTCCCGCCTGTAGTATAGGACGAATGAAACAAGGCCGGTAAGATGTTTTTGCTGACGTTGGCACAACCCATGAAGAGATGCAGTTTGTCGGACATATATCTAGATAAACTTGCCGACCAATTCATCAAAAATTAAATTAACATGGGCAATATTAAGTGGCAAAGTTAATAGGTACCAGGAAAAAACCCTTCATCAGGTATCCGAGAGTCACAGCCAAATCAACGAGAGCTGGATTCGAACACACTCCCTCGCTGGTCAAGGGACTGACAATCACAGCAATCCAGTGTTTTAACTGTCTCAACCATCAGCGGAAGCCTGCTTACATGAGAAGTTTAATTCCTGGTGAACAGTGTATATGCGGTTAGGCTACTCAGTTGGAGGTTTCTGTTTACCACATTTCACATGCAAGCATCAGTTATACACAAAAGTGAATAATGACTGATATCGATTACATAACTTTCTCATGTATTCTGTTTAAAAACTCATGCATTTCACTTCGCAAACGCAGTAGAATGTATATTAATTTGGTGCGTGTGTATCCCTTATTTGTTTCAAACATATTTTATCTGGATCACGGAAAAGAATCCCCTTTATTGACAAAAGTTCGAAACCACAAAGTATGAGCAAAAGATATTTGATATCGCTGAATCCGCGTAAAAGTGGTAAGTACCACATAAGTGGTAAGTCTTCCTTTGCAGAGATAGGAGCCTCAAAATGGTAAGATGAAAGATGTGCTTTTTATTGAAACCTTTGACATGCTACTGAAACGAATCATTAATGTTCCAGTAATCTAAGAGTTCAGCATCTCGGATGAATAACAGTTTTCCATATGTTAAGGAAAATAAGTTTTATTCTTTTGCGCCATATGTGAGTATTGAAACAGCCCTCTGCACCTCTGCATTAAGCATGGCCTGACGTATCGGTAGAGACAGCTTTCTAGTTATAACCACGGAATTCTTCTACTGAACACATGTTGTATGGATAGGAAATCCTTTTAGATTTGTGTCAAGTCACATGGCAAATATAGCATTAACTACAGTGTTTCACACGACTGGGGCCAAAAAAAAAAAGAAAAAAAAAACAGGAAATACAACTGCAGTTTTCACCCGCTAGCTTTTATTTATATTTGCGGGAAAGAAAAACACTTGGATAGGCTATCAACGTCCAAATGTGTTATGGAACGTGACTGGAATTTATGTGCTTAGGTTTTTTGTTCTACATTGCTTGTGTTAACTCATTTATTCCACCTTGAGATGAATTTGTAAATGCTTTATAATTTTATCTTGATCAGTATTTACAATTATGGAGGCATGGAAATCGCCTTAGCACGGGAAACATTGTGATGAAAATAGCTGCGCATCAAATCTATATTTATATGGACGGATATCCATGGCTCAGATGTTATGAATCGGGACTATGTGAATTGTTGGTTCACGCTGACCAGGAATAATTTACTCCTGAACAAGTTTGTTTCCAGTTAGACTAAGGAGCTTTCTTCATATAAATGATAAATCCACCGTGGAACTACGTCACTTATTTCAAAAGTGAAAAAAGTGTCCATTCTATATTCTGATTGAAACGATATGTGAAAACTTACATAGAGTGGACCACCCGATAGGAAAGGAGATAATTCATTAACGAAGTATCCATACTCATTTTCATGTCGTTGGTAGGCCTAGAGTTAATTAAAACACAGGGATTTAAGACATGAGTGCATGATGTCTGTATTAAGACCCATGGTGTTCGTCGGCAGGTTACCTGCATGCTTACGTAATAAACCTTGCATTTTTTTTTGCTGTTAATTCGTAACGTAATTTTTGACACTCTTTTTGTAACTCTTCCAAAGAGTATACAATTGACATGAATGATTTTTTTTCTGGAACGTGAACTGTGTTTTTTCTGGGAATGTGTGACAAAAAACCTTTCCATTTAAAACCAGTTTTAATTTTGTACATAATATGTACCTGCGTTCACATCACGTGATGTTATTTGACATCAACACTTTTTCGTTGCTTTTATCAACAATTGCCCGTGCAGTCTAATGAAATTAATGTGCGAATGTTACATGACGTTTCGTCTGTTGTAAAATGTACCAATATTAATCTAACCTGTGTCTTTTATTTCATCTTTCAGTTTTGACCCACGCAGTTAAAGAAGAAACAGATTCTGAATTAGACGAAAAGGTAATGTTCTTTAATTTACATGTCCAATCTGTATGGTTATTGAATGATTTATTCATTTTATTCATTTCATTGGCGTTTTACGTCGTGTATATATGATCGTCATATATATGCCGAGAGAAACTTATTTCTGTGACAAGAGACGATCAATGCAATGAACATAATAGTCTGAGGGCCATTACTGGAACTGCTGTTACGCGATGCACCTCGAAATTTTAGACCCATTAACCCATGGCTATTATGCTTCATGTGTCCTGTATCTGCAAATAACTCCAGTGGTTAAAACCCAATGTATGAGCAAACAATAGCTGCTGTACAATCAATTTTAATCAGACAGACAACAATCCCACTTGCACAACGAATGGTGGGGGAGTGGGAGAGGGTTAGAGGATTGTAGTCAATCAAGCCTAATAGTACAATGTATTATTTATTTATTTATTTATTTGATTGGTGTTTTACTGAGCATACTATATTCTGTAGATATTGGGCTTGCCCTACATGGTACAAATTGCCCCGCAGAGTACAAAGGTTCTTCTGGGAAGAGCATGCTACATGTGGTAGCACCAACAGACTGAAAAGGAGGGATCTTACTTAAAGTCCATGTGTCGCCATGATGACCTATGAATACTAGTAGCACGAAGGTCACTTTACATTAATAGGTATATGTATTTTCACTGTTTTCATTCCTTCTTCAGCTGCCCCAGCCTTTTAAGCAGCGACGTCTTCTTCTGAACAGAAAATGTCGTCAGCTGTTCACGAAAAGCGCCCGTCGCATCATCTGGGAGCATTTCCCTCATAATCAGATGATCATTGACGCCAATCGGAACTTTGCTTATTGCTCCGTGGAAAAGGCCGGCTCAACATTTTGGAAATCAGTTTTCGCGAAGCTAGAGGGCAAAATGGTACCAGAATCTACGGAAATTCCCATTGATGTGAAGTCCAAAGACGAGATCCACGGAATTTTTCTTTATAAACTCAAAAACTACTCTCAACAACGAGCTGTAGATTTCCTGAAGCAGGCACGCCTCATGCTGTTCGTCAGAGATCCATACGTTCGACTCACTTCTGCTTATATGGATAAGCTGTTTTCGACCAACCATTTCTACTGGGCTCAGGTCGGCAAACTGATTGTGTCTAGAGTGCGACGAAATCCAACAAAGCGTTCTCTGAAATGCGGTCATGATGTGACGTTTAACGAGTTTTTGCAATATTTTGTGATGTCAGAAACGCGAAAATCAGTGCCTTCCGACCATCACTGGAAGCCCATATGGCGAATGTGTCAGCCTTGCGCTTTGCCCTACAGATACATTGGCAAATTGGAAACATTCACCAGCGACGCTGAGCAAATCCTCGGCATGTTGTCGGCGAACAGGACTGTTTTCCTGCATGACCTCAGCAGACGTGATGCCATCATACTCGACGTCAGCCAGTACGTTATGTCCGTTTTACAACAGTTAGAAGAGTACAAAAAATGTTTGACTCTGCCAGAGATTTTACGACGACTCTGGGCGTTATTTGTTTTTAAAGGTTACTTTAAAGGAACAGAACCTTTTGTTTTACCCAATATATCCAAGGAGGAAGTGTCTGTTAATTTGGAAACCTCGTTGATTCATCAGTTTCTGAATATGACCATTCTTAAGATCAAAAAGTCGGTCAGTGCCAACTCTCTGGATTCCCGGCGAAACAGGATTTCCAGAGAGATGTTTAGAAATGTGTCAACGTCTCTATGTACAGACGTACAACGACTTGTTCACCCGGACTCTGTATTATTTGGATATAACAAAAATACTGACATCTGCTCTCAAGATGTGACGTCTTACCCAGAACTCACAACAGTGCACGACTGGATCTGATGAGTGTTAATCGTGTATAATAATAAAGTATATCATAAATATGCAAAATGTTTAAACATCTGTTTATAACAAAATAAAAGGAACACGAAATCAAGAGGGAAGATTTAAATTTAAAACATTATGAAGAATTTTCTTTAGCTTCATCATGACTGATATTTACATTTTGTTTTCATGAAATCATGGCTTTAATATGCTCATCCCCATGATTTATGCCGATTATTCACACGGAGAAGGGATGTAAGAGCGTTTACAGAAAAAAAATGCAGTGACGCTGAGCAGAAAATGTTTTCACAGGGTAAAGGTGTAAAAAAATTAAGAAGGAATGAGTAAGGAGTTTGTAACATCACTTAATTGGTATTTTCCTTTTGTTTTCATGAAACTTTCGCTTTAATAGATCCATCACTTGAATTATACCAATTATAAGTGCACCTGCCATAAAATAAGTCCTACCTCAGCAGGTCGTTTATCAAAAATTAAGCACTTCTTTTTACCCTGGTGGATCCTGGATCTCTCAGTTCCTTGACCGCTTTTCTCCCCCCATGCAGCCGATTTTCCCTTGGTATGTCAGGCAGCAGGCTCGAATGGTTCCTCTGAGGCTTATATCTGGAGGTTGTGGGAGTACTTCGCGAAAGCCAGTGGTTTACTCCAATCCCGACAGCTTCTCCGCCCATAAACGGGGATGTTTTATAAGTCCAAACTTTTTTCGTACATACGTCTTTTTTCCGCAATGAAATAAATAGGTACACTTGTAATTAGAGTTTTCTGTGGCTGATTTATTAAGAGATTATTATACCAGAGCTTATACCAGTGGTTCTCTACCCGCTATGTTCACTTCAGTCGCTGTTAATAAATCCACCCTCACATTAGGATATTATTCGTACCTTTAAAACTGTAGCATTCAGCAAAATTGTGTAACGCGTGAACGAGAAGGCTCAATCACATAACTGGAAGCAATGTCCAGCCATCATTTGAAATAGGAAACTACAAATGGTATATATAGAGGATATTGCACAGATAAGGTTGAATAAATGTGGTTCGAGTGAGAGGTGGAAATGATAACTCACGAGACGCGAAACGAAGTGTGTCGTGGGTTATCATTTGCACCTCTCAGGAGAACAATATTTATGGAATTCAGCCTTCAATGTGCAATACTCTATTTATTATTTATACCCACACCGTGTCATGATTTTGTGTACTTTGGAGAGTTTTCGGTATTTTTTCCAGCCATAGGCTGTCACAGACATGCCTAGAGCGTGACGTAGTGTACATGACGTGCTATATGACGTCATTTCTTCTTGCGTGACGTGAGAATGTAGCTGTTGACTAGCAATGTAACTTGCATTATGACATCATTGCATTATTCCACTAAGCTCAGATTGAAACTTTGTAAAATACATAGAGGATATTGCACAGTGAAGGGTGAATACCATAAATATTGTTCCGGTGAGAGGTGAAAATGTTAACCCAAGAGACGAGAAGAGTGTGCAATAATCTATTTATTATTCATACTTTACCAATGTCATGATTTTTTGTGTATTTAAAGAAGTTTTAAGCAATGATTTTAAGTGCAGGCGTTCAAAGAGCTGTCAGTAGTGTTCTTGTGTGACGTCGGAATATAGCAATTAACTAGACTAGTATTATGACGTCATCGCAATGAACTCAGATTGGAACGTCATAAAAACAAAGTGTTTCATTTTCGACGTCACGGCATCTGGATCATGATCAAGGTCATCAACAGTGTAATAGCAAAATGTAATAACAAAAGTGATATCTAACCAGTGAAGACATGAATTTTATCAGTGAAGAAAATACTGGGATTTCACTGATGTATAAATAATAAAATGTTTCTATCTTGACGTCATGACGTCTGGGTGTGAAATACCAAAATGTGATATTTCACTGCAGTGAAAACAACACTTTTATCAGTGAAGGAAATACTGGGATTTCACTGATGTATAAATAATAAACACGTGTACTGGACGCTTCGTCGTTCCATGCATTCCTCCATACCGTTGTATCAAGCTGTAGCTGTTTACACGTAGCTTGCAAACCTTCAATATTGGTAGTTTGTTGATCACATACCTCCATGAATCGATAAAAACATGCAGTCCACAAGGCGTGTATTAATGGTGTCGATGAACTATGTCATGGTCCTATATCAACACGATTTGCCCACAACTGATGAATGGCGATCCAAAATCAGGCAAATACTGTAGAAGACACTTATTGACCACTGGCCTAAGGCGACATCAGAAACGCGTCAAGGGAGTGGATGGATCAACAGTTATATATAATTTATCAGCAAAATAACCGTCTGTTCAAATCACCATTAATGGCAGAACGAACATATATGATGCATGACTGATAAATTAGTATTTTTAAACAGCACCATTACTTTCCAGAAATCTCCAACCCTTGTCAGTTCTGCGCTACTGATACTCTTTGTTTAGTCAGAAGCATACTCCAGTAACAAGTACAAGGTTCACCGGCTTCTGGAATTCTGTAATACATCAGTTTATCATTGAAGTTTGACATTCATAGGAAAGGTTGAACGTAAGAAAATATGTTCTATGTGTTTTCACTCTGTACCACCTAACCATGCAGTACTAGCAATTAGAAACCCTATCTTTATTATATCACAAACAATGTAACCACTTTCTAACCATCGCCTGCATTACAGGACGCATACCTTAACCAGTACCTTGACTATCAGAAGCTACTAAGCGTAAACAGTGCCAGGCATAACGAAACCATGTAAAATAAATGCCCGGACTGGAAACCCCATTCCAGTAAAAAGTAACAACACCATCCGAAAGCACATGGTGCAAGTACTGAAGATTCCTTTCCCCATTTCAACAAACTCCAAGACGAAAAGTGGTACCTTACTAACAACGTCAATAGGTACGTAAACCAAATTTGCAGCAATGGATGATCCTCAACCAATAACAGAACCGATAACATTTTTTTTCACTGATGAATACCTTCCACCAGTATCAAGACTGGCAGTACTCATGGACCATTCCCCGCAAACACGTGTGATCTCTAACAAGCAAGGTACTACCAATAGACCTTCAGCCCTAATCAAAACCCTAATGGCCATGAGTCTGTCACCACTAACCTTCTACCCAAAAACTAATACCAAGGTTGTCGAAGCCCATTAACCCTAACCACCACCATTTCTTAACAGCAATGTCAGGTAAACTCAGCCTGGAGGGAAAGAGTACCTATCCATTCCTTGTGGCCACAAACTGTAAGGAAGCCGTCAATCTGAACTATAGGTCTGGCCGAGAACCAGCGACAGACAAGACTGTCAATGCAGTGACTTACCTCTCAAGAGGATGTTAACCGTCAGCATTGCAGTTCGGTCTGCTGACGCATAATTTGTTCTGTTCCAAATTGATAAATTTGTCTACAGAAATACTTCCGGCCCTTAATGAGCTCGAGGTTTGACTGATCTTCAAGGAAAAGACATTCAACTCTTGCCAATACGATATGAGGCCATCATCATGGCGTCAGTTTGTAATACATTGTAGGGGGGACCTCCGTGGCTCAGTCGGTTAGCACGCTATCGCAGCACAATGACCCGAAGCCCCCCACCAATGCGGTCGCTGTGAGTTCAAGACCAGCTCATGCTGGCTTCCTCTCCGGCCGTACGTGGGAAGGTCTGCCAGCAACCTGCGGTGTGTTTCCCCCGGGTTCTGCCCGGTTTCCTCCCACCATAATGCTGGCCGCCGTCGTATGAGTGAGATGTTCTTCAGTACGGCGTAAAACACCAATCAAATAAATAAATAAATAATACATTGTACTATTAGGCTTGATTGATTACAATCCTCTAACCCTCTCCGACTCCCCCACCATTCGTTGTGCAAGTGGGATTGTTGTCTGTCTGATTAAAATTGATTGTACAGCAGCTGTTATTTGCTCATACATTGGGTTTTAACCACTGGAGTTATTTGCAGATACAGGACACATGAAGCATAATAGCCATGGGTTAATGAGTCTAAACTTTCGAGGTGCATCGCGTAACAGCAGTTCCGGTAATGGCCCTCAGACTATTATGTTCATTGCATTGACCGTCTCTTGTCACAGAAATAAGTATCTCTCGGCATATATATGACGATTATGATTTAACGCTATTTCGGCTATGCTGCAGCCATATCGTGGCGACATATATCTAGGAACCTCACATTTCATCTGAACACTCTTTGGGGCAAAAGGTTTGGAATCATAAACTTTCAACACGATGCTATAACAATCCACTAATTTGTGTTGGAGGCCCGATTGATTGATATGATAGTCTGATTGATTGAGTTTTAGAGCCGTACTCAAGAGTTTTTTTTTACTTCTGTATAAATGAAGGTGGTTATACTGTACATGTAGACAACCGGATCGCCCGGAATAAACCATCGACTCTCGGCAGGCATCTGACTAACCACTTGACTTTAAGCTGCAGCCGACACAGCGAGATGTGGATTCGAACGCGTGACTAAACATGTTCAAGCGCAACGGTCTAAGTAGCCTTGTTTTCAACGTCCACACGCCTTGACCGTAACAACTGCGTGCATGACGAGAGCAGCTGATCAGGTCGTCGTACAAACAGCAGAGGCCATCAAAAGACATCGATTGAAATATAATAAGCGCCCCAGTGATCGCGGATAGCGAGTAACGTGAGAGACCTGAGTTGAAGCCAAACAAAAAGCTTTTACGCAGTTGGACGATGCCAGAGGCTGCCGAGAGATCGGGCAATGCCAGTTTGGTGTTGTACTTGTCGCTCACGTGCCGCGCTGTGATTCGCGTGTAACGAACTCGCTGAACCAAGCACGTAAGCTTAGTACACAGGTAGGAAACACCATTACGGTAAAATTCACCCAAAAGAAGAACGTCCTAGAAAATGGGAATTCGTGGACAGGATACAGTGAGACAGCAAATGCAGAAAGTGTTTCTAGAGGGACTCAAAGTTGCAGCGTTTTAACCTAAAGAAGCCCACCAAAGCCGTTGAAGGTTCTGAAAAGAAGATACTGTTGTCTGGTGGGAAAAGACATCGATTCACTGGGAGCAGAAAACAGACTGCATGTGGGTAGCAAATCCGGTTTTAGTGGCACTGAAAATCAGTTTCCTTTGAACAAAAACTAGCTTCAAGAGATAAAAACAAAAGCAATCTCAAGAGACCAGAAAACACCTTGATGACACCAAAAAACAGTTTGGTGGCACGAGTAAGCAATTTGGTGAGACAAAGAAAAAGCGGACAGAGCACGAGAGACTAGACACAGTTTGGTGAGACCAGAAAGAAGTTTGGCGAAACCAGAAAGCGGAAACCAGGGCGCAGTCTGGTGAGAGTAGTAAGCAGTTTGATGTGATCAGATAAGGGTTTGATTTGAGTAGCAAGCTTTCTTGAGGTACCACAAAGTGATTTTCTTCAAGCAGCTAGCAGTTTGAGGGACTAGCAAACAGCGTTAGTGAGAACGGGAAGATTTCCGGGTCGTCGACATCAGCACAAGACACCGACCGTTGCCTGACACCTATACGTAAAAACAGATTCAAGCATGTCGAAGTTTGACACCTTGAGTTCCACATCTCGGAAGCCGGTAATGGTTCATGTCGATTATTGGTGAGTTAATTTTTGTAACCGAAGAATATATTTTCAAGAGTCAGTTTAAAATATGACATTAAAATCCCCAAGATAAACTTAGCACACCAAAAACAATTCTACGGAACTCAATATTTTTGGTATTTAATTATCATCTTTCATTAAAAGAGAAGTCAGTGCTAATATCTGTTGCTGGTATCGAAAAAATCCATTTCTAACAACAAGTTAGCCCGTAATCAGGAACGGATTAACCAACGGCATCGACACAAAATCCAATCCGTTCTTCCTCAAATAACGGAATTGACAGAAGATTTTTGAGGGCTTGTTATGGAAAAATAAGCGCTTGACAACTGTTTAACGCTTTTCTATTATACATGAGCCAGTCTCGCCTTTGTAGCACCTTTCTGATGAACTGCCTCCAATTCGGAACAAACGCTCCACTTTACCAGAAATAATCCAAAACAAATGATACAGGTTAATTTCATAATAGGCACCTTTATAGGACAAATTTTATGCTGATACACAATGAATTCTATACATGCGTTACGACGCGTACCATACACTCTCGTCTTGTAATTATCAGAAACACTCTCAGCAAGAGCGCATGCTATTTGTTATAATAGACAACTTTTTATTGGAAATATTCACACGTCTATTTATTTCCTTCAATGTTTTACGCCGAATGCAAACGTTCAGAGTTTGTACGACGATGGCCTTCGGGTTTATATCTGGGAGAAACTGAGCAACTTACTCTTGGAGAACATAACATCACCTCGTTAACAAACATCCTTGACCCGCGGTCGCGGCAGAACTAAAGGGGTCTGCATGTCTTGGACATGAAGGCAAGAGAATATGTTGTCAGTACACTTGCGGACATGGTAGTCTTTTATAAACCGTTTCAAAGCTAAGTTTCGCGATTTTTTCTTACTCCTTAGCTCAATGCTATACAATTTAGTAATGGAAGATTACTGATAACGACATGAGTGGAAACTCATCTTATGTATTGATCGATTTCGTCTTCGATTTGTTTGCAAAAATGTAGGATTAGTGATATTTTTGTACAACTCAGACATAGGTGACGTAATTATCTCCAGGTAACAATATTCACTTTCAGAGTACAATCTATTTACTAAGTATTTGATAAGCTAACGTCTGGATTGTTTCAGCACACACTGAGACAAAGATTGCTTTACCTAAGAGAAACTTTGCGATTATTGTAGGTCATGGGGGCTATCGGTAATTTAGATGTAGGCATGTAGGCTAACCCGATTCCTATCAGCTCCTACATGACAATGCAAAAGATAGAAATAAGACTAAATAGAACATTGATTTTTTTAACTTTTCCTGGAGAAAGGCTAAGTGATGTAAATGTTGGCTATGTTGACTCGATGACCTTTATAAGAACTACAAAGAATCTGAACTTTATTTACGTGCACTCCTGGCTGAAATGGTGTCAGTATACATACCTTTTAGAAGTAATTGGCTTGCCCCAGGTGGCACACCCTGTCAGTTTCAAGTTCACATCTTTGGACAAGGTGTGAATTAAAACGAGAAGAAAGGGTGTGGATTAACACCTTTTGGGAAAGGTGTCACGCAACGCCTTTGGAGAAAAGGGTTAATACCTATTACAAAAGGCATGAACTAACACCTGCTACAAGAGATGTGAACTAACACTTTCTGGAAAGGGTCCATTATATTACCATCAATGATAAAGGTGCACATTTTTAACGGATGCACATTCCCTTCTATTTAACCGAATTCAACTTTAATATGGCTCATTATACTCATTATACTCATTACAGAAAAGCTATAAAACAACTTCCTTATACGGAAGATGTAACTACTGATTTGTTTCAATTCATTCATACATTCAGATATGTTATCAGATTGCTGCTCTTTTCAGTCAAGGTGTTTTGTAACCACTACAAGGCGTTCCATGCTCAGTCACTGTTTTTCTTTTACAATGAGGATATCTTTTAATCAGAGAGATATAAAGCTTTCACTTTTGTTGCTGAACGTTTTGACAATACATACGTGCATTAAATATAGCTGTCAGAAAGGAACAGCGCATACTGACCAAAACAATGCTGTTCTTGTGGTTCAGTACTGCCAACCATGCCTGGCATAACAACTACCTTTCTTTATATCAACAAAATCTTTTGTGTGTGTTATCTGGTGGCTTTTATTTATTTATTCATTTTAATTTGGTGTTTTACGCCGTACTCAATAATATTTCACTTAAATCGACGGCGGCCAGCATTATGGAGGGAGGAAACCGGACAACGATCCGCAGGTTGCTGGCAGACCTTCCCACGTACGACCGGAGAAGATGCGAGCATGAGCAGGACTTGAACTGATAGTGACCGCAGTGGGGAGAGAAGCTCTTGCACAGTAACCCTCTTGGTCCGGATATCGCTTAAATACACAAATGTAGGTGTCTCTCGACAGCTTATTGGAACGGTGCAGAAGTATGGGGCTAGAATATGGACTTCAGCATAAACCTTGGAAGACAATAATTCAGCAAACTAACTTTGTACTTTTAAGTACTTACAAAAAACATGTCTGACACCATTTTCTCTCACATGCATAGCATGTGTTGACAAACAGGTTAAAACTTTGTTTCCGGAAAAAATGGAACAAAACACAGTATACCTCAGAATATGTTCCGTATATACTTAACATTAGAGTTACAAAGCATGAGAGGGATATGTGTCAATCTTATCTGGCGTCATACTGGTTATTTTCAACCCGTGGAATAACTGATTCCGATATTTACATATTCGGGTTGTTTCTCCTCAAAGAGGGGACATAATATGTGGAGCTAACAGTGCTTCAGTGGTTAAATCTAGGATTCAATACTGTATCCCAGGTCAAATTCACACAGTCGCTACCTGTTTTTCGGACTGGCCTTATACCCGTGTGATAAAGAGAAAAACCATCGTAGTGCGCTTGCCTACTTAGTCGAGAGTATACAAACAGAAAGCGCTAACGAGGTTCGATCAGAGCTCGAACCCTGCAGTGATGTATGGAAAAGCCATATGAGGTACATGAAAGCTGGATTTGTCATCCCGTAGGCTGGTATTCACATTAACACAGTCCTCGTTTGCTGAGTCTTTCTTGTGTTCCTTCCTTATGTATCCAGATTGTTAATTATCCCTAATATGTCGCCGGTAATGTTTTACTTTGCGTACACTCCTAAGACTCAAGGCTTATCTCGTGGTCATTTCATCCAGTTCTAATCGGATGGAGAGAATAATCAGCCTTTCTTATCTCCGTGTCTTCTTTCATGACAAATTAGTAACAGCTGATCACACCAACCAGTAACGCTTCCAGTCCTGACCTAATTAGAATTGTTTGAAGGCAGAATGTAAGGCTTCATTCCTCGGCCTTCTCTAAGGGATTCTCACATGATTCTAACACGATGATTGAATGAGCGCAGTCTCGCAAACTGTCATTCCAAACTGTCATTCCGAGTCACAGTCGATATGTTAGACACCTAATGCAAACATACTGACAAATATTGAAGAACACACGTAATTGAACATGACAAGAACGCAAAGCACAAAGGAGGTATTATTTCATGCTGTATTCGACGTTTTTCTCGTATTTTAATAATACGTTGTCTTTTGTACATAGGGCTTTACTTCACATGAAATGTATCGGTGAAAATCATCACGTCCAATACTTTAGAAATGAGAAGGCTCAGCCCATCATTAAAGGTTATTCTCACACCTAACAAACTCCACTGTCTGGAGAATAAAGAACATGTAACCTTGTGCCAGTTAACCCTTTTCTCGAGCGAAAATATTCAATGATTTCTGGAACTTGTAGAATTAAAAATTAAAGCTGCATCCCGGTTTATGCGTTGTGTTGCGTCATCAGAGAGAAAAAAATCACCTAGGAAATACAACATTTAAATCCCACAGAAATATTCTGATTTTAAAGCTCTCTGGCGGATTTTGGATCATTATACCGAGGTCACGACCCTTGAGCGCAACCTTAGACTGATCAAAGTCCGTACCAGACCCTATCATTTTGTGCAAAGTTTCATAAACTCAGCACGCTTTGATTTATTTTTTTACTTATTTGATTGGTGTTGTACGCCGTACTCAAGGATATGACTTGAAGTCACACCGACCACATTGGCGGGAGGCTTCTGGTTCATTGCACTGCGTTAGCGCGATAGCCGACTGAACCAACAAGGCGCTTTGATCTTGAAACTGTTTATAATGTTATTCCCGGTTCCCTCCTACCATAATGCTGGCCGTGTAAATAAAATATTCTCCAGTACAGAGTAAAACGAGAATGAAATAAATAAATTCAACGTTATTTCAAATCAGATATGATAAATCTCGTCATTACAGGATTTTGGACTATTGGAACCTTTCTCAAGTTGAGAGAGGGATGCGAGCAGCATCCTGATAGTGCCTTGTTAACTGCTTTTGCCTAAGGTTGATTAAGGCTGTCTCCGAAGTGACGTCACTAACTCACTAGTCTACACACGCCTAGGTACATTATATGTAGCTATTCAATACACATTTCCAAAAAAATAAAACAATAAGGTCTTAATCATAAAGATAATAAAGCTTTTTCGTTCTTTAACATTTAAGGATTCTAGAACCCCTCCGGAGTGGAATTTGGCCAAATTTTTTTGATTTCACATTCTTATTCTCCATTCTCCTATCTTTCATCATCTCACTTAAAGACAGCAACAACATTCGAATTGTAAATACCTAAACTTCGACAAAAAGTATAATATTTTGTGACCCAAGGCAGTTGTGTTTTCTTAGTTCCTCCTGATTAAGGGGATTAGCTCCCTGAAGGGGGTTACCTGCTGTGAATAGACACACCTCTGGTAAATGTGTATTGCCTCCTGCTATAAACTGTGCATGCTGCTTGTGTAGACTACCCTAGCAGACCTAGCAGACTAAAACAATAGCCTTAATCACCCCATCGGGAAGCCATCGGTTTATAAACACATTGTAGCAGGGTTGTTCAGAAATGTCAAGATAAAACACTAATTTACGCTATAATAGAACATGAATAGACATATAATTTAACATAAGTATTTGCATATGTTCAAATTTTAACTGGACTCAGGGCAATTTGTGATTAAAATTAATTGGCATACTAATTAATGACGAATTTTGTCACACAATGCTTCTACAGACATTTTGGGCTTTTTCTCCTTTTCAATTTTTGAGACGAATGTATGGTGAAATACTTTTATTTCTTGCTTATTTGTCAACATGATGCTATGAAATTTGGCACACAGGCAGCTAAATCCCTAAGCTGAAAAACAGTCCCACAGATTTTTTATATCTTTTCTAGTTTTAAAGATATTAGTAAGAGAAGTTTTAAAATTATTTTTAATTTTTGAAAGTTTTAACTTTAAATGATCACTCAGAATTTAAGATGAATAAGGTGGCAAGGTTTTTTTTTTTAGTTTAAATCGTAAATTATCCACTTGAGCAAAAAAAAAACAATTTACAGTTGGCGCAAAAATAGCAATTTGAAAAACAGCTCTCATTTTTTTTCAAACTTTCTTTTTATTTTAAATAATATTAAAGTTATGTAAATTGTAAAAGTTTTTTTTGAAATCAGCAGTTGTTCGGCTTTCAGAGTATATATAAACATGGCCATATTTGATCAATATTTTCGGCTACACAAGGCAAAATGTGAAATTTGGCCCACGAAAGATTCTAGCATCCTTAAAGAATATCAAAAATGCATCGAGGTTCAGACAAACCTCCAGGTGGCTATGACCCAATACCAGCATCCCAAATACCGAGAACTGTATTATGTCCCTTCAGCCAGGCACAAGACTGTCGAAGTTCAGACAAACCTCCATGCGACATTGGTCCACTTTCAGGATCCCAGACACTGATGACTGTATGATGTCCCATTAGCCTGGCATTAGACCGCTCAGGTTCAGACAAACATTGTGAAATGATCTAATACTAACATCCTAAACACTGAGGACTGTATTAGGTCCCTTAATACAGGCCCTTAACCACCGGGTTTCAGACAAACCTGCTGATGCCAATGACCCAATACCAGCCATGCCAAACACTCAGGACTGTAGGATGTCCATTCAGCCTGGCTCTAGACCGCTCAGGGTCAGACAAACCACTCTATGACATTGATCCAATGGCAACATTCCAAACACTGATAACTGTAGGATGTCCCTCCGATGAGGCACTACATCGCTCAGATTCAGACAAATCTCCATGTGACATTGAGGACTGTAGGACGTCCCTTCAGTCAGGCACCAGACCGCTGAGGTTCAGACAAACCTCCATGTGACATTGAGGACCGTAGGACGTCCCTTCAGTCAGGCACTAGACCACTGAGGTTCAGACAAACCTCCATGTGACAATGATCCAATACCAGCATCCCAAACACTGAGGACTGTATGATGCCCTTTCAGCCAGGCACTAGATCACCGAGGTTCAGACAACCGACAATGGTCTTACACCAGCATTCTAAACAAAGGAAAACTTGTTGTTACCATGTTTGGTACACTTTTATCTCTCGCGATCATAACTTTTAACCATCATATCTGATTTAATTCCGATTTTATCAGACGGAATACTACTTAATCACCCGTATTTATTTTCGAGCCTCTGTTTTATTCACCTCGGTTGCTCACCTCGGGGATGAGGTTATTCCATGGCAATGTTTTCGTTCCCGTTGTTGGGATACAGTGCCCTTAGCTCGAGCGCTAGCCCCTTCTAATCTAATATAATTTATTTCGCACAGGTTATCCACTGATGGAGACTGCAGTCCTTTAAAGTGTGTCTGCTCTCGCCATCAAACTGCCTTTCATTGCATTGATTGATTTAATGCAGTTTTGTTGACAAAATCACTGGAGTCATTATCGAATATTGGTAGAGACGGGGTAATGAAATTGACATAACAAAATACAAGTCGTTCAAATAGCAGAGACTGCAACCACAAATGAACCCTTAATAAAGTTAATGTCAGGTGCCATCCTGAATAAGCACGACTTCGCGTCTTTGTCGACTAATGTGTTACTAGTGATGGAAACTAACCTGCGCGGCTGGAGAACTAAACTGTGAAACGATATGAAAACTTTTTTACGACAGTTTTATTGCCCTGTGGATGCAAACCTATTACACTTATTGCTTTCTATGTAAATCTATTCCATTGCTTTCCTCGATTGTTTTTTCGTTACAGTGCTCTCATATACTGATAACGGAATGGTAACGGGAGTTCCTAGGACCCTGTTGACATTAAGCAGTCCATCACTCTCTTGTTCACGCATTAGTCTATGCATCTAACATACATCACCTGAGGAAAGCTTTACGCCAACGTATAAGTGACAAATTCTTGGGTGTGGCTTTAAACACAAATCAATCAAATAAATAAATGGTAATGGACAGAGCTGGCCACGTGTCCACCACTATCAAATAATGTCTATACTGATGCATTGCATGGGACGTTGTTCCGTTTCTATGAACCCACAGCAGTAAATACTCTCATATTTTCGGGGACGTTGTTCCGTTTCTATGAACCCACAGCAGTAAATACTCTCATATTTTCGTAACTATGACAGATGACGTATAATGCTGGGTAGCTTTGAATTTATGAAAAGCGTTCCTTTAACCTAGCACGATAGTTGTTCACCGACATAGTGGCGATATTGTGGGAGTATGTCGTCTTATGCATGGCCTTTGAGCCTTGAGGATCCTGAACATACCTGGGATCATCCTTATTCGGATTACTACGGAAGCCAATTGGTGCCAGGTGGAAGGCAAAAAACCCACAAACTATCTCATTATAACGACTTACTATATCGTTATAACTGTCTTACCAACTACCAGACTACATAATATTAATGCCACGGGATTTTTGTTTTCTGCAGAAGCTGCACATGGTCCAGACAGGCACACCAAACATAAAACCGAAAAATTTTCAGGGAAGCTGACCGTTTTGTCTGTAAGAAGTTCAGGTTCTAATAGCTCTGCACACATCATAGACAAAGGCTGCATGGAACTTATTCTTCGCCGAAATTATATATGACTGTATGCCAAAGACCAGAGCAAGGTATTCATTGCCCTTAGAGGCACACAGTAGCTTAACAACAAGCACGTTGTGTTACGGCTTACGACAAAGTAAGCCTATGATCGCTTCCATTGGTCGGTCCGACTTATTTAATAACTGTTATGTTAATTATGTTAATTTGCTACCTCTAAGTCACCGCATCAGGGCTAGCTGAAGTAATATATGCTATGGGGACCGATATCGCATAGCCATTTATAATATAAGTAAATAATTGAAAGCCATCTCAAAACACATATACATATTTGTAGCACTGAAAATTGAACTTCTGACACATTTTACTTATTTAATTTCTCTGTGGAATTTGTCCCAGGGATCAATTACACAAAGGCATTTCTCGCTTAAATCAAAAAGTTTATATCTCGTTTTTGCTGTAAGAATTCGAAATTTTGTCACTTTTTTAAAAAAGTAACATTTATAAGGCAGTCAAAATTTTAACTCCTGGCCCCAGAAATAATCTCTAAAATTGTATTTCAAATTTTGACTTAATTGTGAAATTTCTCAGTGGAATCCGTCTTAGATGCATCCATGAGGAGAGGAGGAAAACGGACCAAGTGATACCGGTTTCTGTCACACATCCTACCATGCTGGTGACATATCTGGGTCACCTGGGAAACAAGAGCTGTTCACGAGGGTGGTTATATTGTACTCATATCCTGGATTCTCCCATGAATAGAGGCTTGGTAAATCCTCTGATGACGTTGTCATCCTGGGATTTCATTCTTTGGAATATGTACTTTGATTACGACAAGGCTAAATACGTGCCATAAAGAAGTCTGTATAAGAGGTGAAATCTCACCCATTACATCCACTTCATGCCCACGTGGAAAAACACGGCCGTGGAAATACACGAAAGCCCAACCACAATATTTTTGTCGCAAAAACCCATCTAATGAGAACATATACACCCATTTTTAGCAAGGATACGACAGGGGATATGTTTAAAAGGGGATTGTAACCATGCAGTTTCTGGTGATATGTGTATGACTTTATTAATTCTCTTTTGAAAATAACTATAACCTTACCTTACTTAGTAAGTCTTGGACATATGTACATGTTCATCTTCAAAGATTGAAGTTCTAGCCATACTGCAAGGCCAAAAGTGCTATCACCACTTGTAGGCCAGTCTTGTGTTTGCCCTCGAGACAACTGATAATACTCTCACTGTTGTTAGTTCAGCTGTTCTAATGGTTTCACTCGATGACTGCTGCGGTGTTCAAAACAATGTCTTTATGACGTGATTGACTGATTACAGATACTATGATGATTGATGACAAAGGCGTTAACTGCCATTATACATCCCCCCCTCCCCCACCTCAAACCACACTTGCGCCCTTTTCTCCCCGCCTCTGACAAGTTTTGTTCCCGGAGCACTTACCGAATGCTACTTGTCAGTGCTGTAGTCGTGATAATATTGGCAACTGCATGATTTGTTTATTTATTTATTTATTTCATTGGTGTTGACACAGTGATGACTCCATGGCGGTAGTCAAAGTTAAGAAGTTTTTTATGGACAGGTTTTAGTTCTTCGTGTTAATGACCAGGCTCTGGGAACAACAATAGTATTCACATGTAGAAATTGGGGTGAAATCCAGTTGACTGCTTTAGGTTAACATATTCAAAACTTTGATCTGGAGGCCTTAGTGTTTGTGCCGATCAAGAAACTCCTTCAGACACAGATATTGTCTGGCATTTTGTTTTGTTTTGTTTTCTTTTTTTGTGTGTTTTTTTTTGTTTTTTTTGCGGGTCAACATTGGCTTATTGACAAAAACAAGTTGGAAGGAAACCGTAATATTGCTGCCTTGGATAAAGCAAATACGTAGCGGTGCTACGCATTGCTTATTGGATCGTGGTTAATTTGGATCACGGTTCAGTTCGAAGGAGACCTTACGATGCCATCTTGGACAACGGTTTTACATACGTATGCTTTTGTCTTTGTGGTTCTAATAACGCATTGCTGATTGGATCACGGTTAATTTGGATCAGGGTTCATTTCGAATTAAACCGTAAGAAAGCCGTTTTGGACAATGGCGATAAACAGATATACGCTGTATTTAAACTGCACGTCATTTCCTCTTGTGTGTGCATCAAACATTGCAGTGTTTGCTCGACATGCCTGCAGCGTTAGTTCTCCAGCGATGTGACATTACAACCACTTTGTGTGGCAACAACACTTACGCGTGTGGAATGCGTTCGGCTTTGTTTTCAAATGGATGTTATCTGTTGTCGTTATCTCTTCCGTTATCTCTTTATGCTGTTACAATCACCCAGATTCACCGTTAACTGTCATGCAGCCTGTCAGTATCAAGTCGGTTCTTCGCAAATAATGTCAGTGATTCGCCTCATATAGGACATAACAAATACTGATCGCGATTCAGGCAAGGGCGAAAACCACAAGAGGCTCCATTGTTTGTCATGATACAATTAACAAAGTACGGGGCGTTTGTGTACATCAGCCGAGAGCTGAAGCGTTATATCTGTGCCGTTGGCTTCTTCACAACAGGCAAAAAAACTCAAAGTTCTGCCGTTGTCAGGTTTCGCATTCTGCATAACAACACTTTCCTGTAGCAGTATCTCAATGTCTTTGATATTCGATATTATAGCCCAAGCGCCAAGTAACACAATTAGGACTCACACTGAATCAAACTGAATAGTTTTACTATGCCATAAGGACCCTAGATAGGACTACAATTAATGATCTCCGGGTTCAAAATTTAAATCAAATATGTGCCCATTATTCTGACTTGTTTTCAATGACTTCAATGTTTCTGTTCATCTAATCTCATTGCAGTTATTCCTGACAGAACTATGGCAGTAAATTTACTGATCTAAAACTGGCGGTGGTAGAGAAATTTCCTCATGCCGATGTTTCGGGAACATTCGGCGAAAAGGGTGAGTATCCCTTTACATGTATCTGTTTACAGTTATTACGATCACTTAACCCACAGATATTGTCCTCCTGGGACAAGCGCTTTTCGCAGTAGGCCTACATACTGATAACCGGCACCAGAAATACTAAGTTCTACTTTGAAATTCACCGAACCGGAATATGTTTCATTGTTTACCTTCAACTGTTGCAATATTTATTTCGCCAACAAAAACCAACATTGATTCGTGTAATCTAGAAGGGTTTACACGAACGGTCATGTTTACCTGTCATATAATGTATGATGACCTGCGGCACCTGAAATAAGAGCGCCAGCGTCAGTTAACCTCGATACACACTACAATGTCACTGAAGATGTCTAATGCACACAGCAGGCATCCTAATACAGCCGACCAATGTTCCCACTAATGGATATTGGTCTGCATGGTTGACTGCAGACGTAATGATGACTTTTCTGGTCCCTAAGTCACGATCTTCTATCTGGAATCGTTGATACCTATTGATATATTCTATCTATTAATAAATTATATGTGCGCACTCCCAGAGGGATTTTAAACCTAGATCGCTTGTGGTTAAGTGGAAAACATATTTAGTAAATTCATCAAATGGCTATATAAGACTTACATATCTGGTCCAACTATCATGATCGATCAGATTTATGATTTGTGCAAATAACAGTGCAAATAACGGTTAAGAATTTCAGGAAATCTGTTTTGCTGTTGCCAAGGTAGCCAGATATAAACATACGAAACACCTTGAATTTAAGAAATATCTGCAAGACGAGGCATAGAATAGCGCATGGCCTTTTAAGGGCAACCATCATTTATCACATGCATGTGAAATATGCATCGGAAATAAAATGTCTGCAAACGCTATTTAGGCTCGACCATACAACACAATTTTACATAAATTATCTATAGCTTTCTCTAAATATGAACATTGGTGATATACCTAGCTGACGGGTTTTTCATCCTTCGCACAGCCTGATGTAAGGACCAGAATGCATTTTTTACAACAAACTCAAAACCTAATAAATTTGAATTTCGAATACTGAACAAAATGATCCAGGCTGGTAATGTACACACTCGATTTAAACTGAGTTCTGACCTTCAATGCTATGCACTATATATTTATTTTATTTATTCGTGTATTTATTTATTTATATGTTTGTTGTTTTATATATTTGCTATTTTCACGAAATTTTCACTTACAATGGCGATCACTTATACGTATGCAGGAAGTTGGAGTGCATGCAGCCCACCTTTAGCAAGTTACCGTCGAATTTTTCCTCATGGCAAAATCCAACTTGCACACCGTAGTAAAAGACAAAAGATCTCCCTGCAGTGCATGGAGATAATAATTTTCGCGGGTATACTCCCATTGCGCTATGACCCGACGGAAAAATCCATCTCAATTAGGCCCCAATAGAGAGGCCATGATTACACTTACATGTATATAATATCATAATTGGGGCTTCCGTGGCTCAGTCGGTTAGCGCGCTATAGCAGCGCAATGACCCAGAAGACTCCCACCAAAGCGGCCTATGTGAGTTCAAGTCCAGCTCATGCTTGCCTACTCCAGCCGTACCTGGGAAAGTCCGCCAGCAACCTGCGGATGGTCGTGGGTTTCCCCTAGGCTCTGCCCGGTTTCCTTTCACCATAATGCTGGCCGCCGTCATATAACAGAAATATTCTTGAGTAGGTCTACGGTGTAAAGCACCAATCAAATAAATAAATAAATAATATCATAATTTATACTGCTCTCTTCCAGATTCCTTTGAAGTGTTTATTAATGGTCACTTGATATTCTCCCGTCTGTATACCAACGCCTTTCCCGACCACGACACCGTAAGTTCATAACTCAGATATCCTGGGTGATGTTTGTTATTTTTATCGTGACATGTTTCAGCGTATGACAGACATTTGTGTTAATAAATGTATAGTTTGCCCGTTTTCGCCTCAGGCAGTTTGAAAGTGAAATGCACAAATTATACAAATGGAAGCAGCGATTTATCACAGCGTTATGCTAAAGTGAATGACCTTTTAGCACAAATAAAAGTCAGCGTGTAATTACCCTGTGACATATGTTTTTAAAATACCACATTTGGCCATGCTTGTTTTCAAAGCAATTCAAAGCTTTCGCTACTGTCGGTGCGTGTTGTCCTTGTGAAACGAACGTTGGTCATCTTGAGATTTATAATTCATCACACAAGACTTTCTCTGCATGCACTCGTGTGGAGAATTGACTGAAGTGGTGATGATTTGACGAATGTATATTTGTAGGTCATAGAGCAGATCACGGAGCTCACTGCGGATCAGACGGCAAAGACCACGAGATCTTCTAGCTGCATTCTGCTCTAGGCGGTAGGAAACAATGCACAGACCCAGACAGGTTCCACAATGTCAAGAGAGAGGCGTAAACAAGGCGATCCGGGAATCCTTTTAGGGCGCTGTTAATGTAGTTAAAACGTAAATTAGAGAGCTAATCGGATATTTTCTCTATGAAGTCATGCGGCAAAAGGGCAGCCTGGCGTATGACGGATGACATGAAAGTATCCGATCGCATTTCAGATTTACAGCCCGCGCAGATATGTTGACGGATTTGTTTGTGTAGCCTAAAGGTTGGCCGAAACCTCGATAGTCCAACGTGTCTTCACTAAAATCTGAACTGTTCAAGTAATTTTGTAAAACTCATAAACTCTGAACTCCTATATCCTTTCCACCGACCCTATATACTCACTTAGCGCTAACTAGAAATAGAAAATAACACCAATTCACATCTCGTCAGATAAAGGCCTATGATCCTTCAACTGAATTCCTGCTTAACTATTTTGAGGCAATGAATTCCGCTGTTCACTTCCGACTGGTACATGTGTTATGTGTTGACGTATACCACAAGGGATCATCGGACGGCCACATGGAAGCTGGTGTCACTTCAGATCTACGGCAACAAGTCGGGATTACTGGGAGCGGCAAATACGTGGGATCGATTGGATTTCTACTCCTCGCCCTCCCGCCCCATCTAACGGTTTCGTCACACATGTATCTTATTAATTAGGGTCAGTCACCTGCAAGCTGTCTTCAATTCAAAATGAACAATTTATCAAATTACCAACGGAATTCAAATATGCCGACTTTGAAGCTCGTGATGCTCAATGACATTAAAGGGATGTATACAAGTCAGAGATTGGTTACTGTGTGAGATAAGCTATGCAGAAGAATCGATAGGCCAAATTTCTGGACAATAGATTCCTTTTGGGGTGTGTACTCAGCGATGACCGAGGTTAGATATGCAGTTCCCACTGCCACACTAATCAAAGTTGATACTATGTACCTTTAACATTACGCACATTAATGCCGAGTCTACCGGGGCCTGTACTGACGCATTCTCAGACATGTTTAACTGAACACAGGCTTGGATCATTACACAGTCATAGTTATATGCATTTTCCTTTTAAGATTTATGACGGAATCACTAGTCTACGTCTTTTTTACTGGTTTTGGGGCGTCATAATAAAATGTTGGTGGTTGTCCCAAAAACTGAATTATTCATTTGTGTTTCTGAACACACCTATGTAAACACACATATATCTTGCGCTAAGTACTTTTTTTATTTAGATTGAACTAACTACATAACATTCACAAAACTTAATTACAATTTATGTTTTCATTTACCAGGCAAAAAGCGGTTCATACTGGCTTGAATATCAACTTTGAATGCACTTGTCTGTTACAAACGGTTTGTAAAACCACAGAATAAAGTTATCCATTACTCAATTCTGACCTGGATTGTACTTCACTTATTCCAGAGAAAGAATTCCTTTTTTTCGGTTAGGAGGGCTACTCATTTTCAAGTCCAAAGTGTGACCATGGAGACCAGGGCTTAACCTCCATCCCCATCGCTGTTTGACTTTAATATCGATCTCACCAAGTCCTTATATGCCACCGAGATCGATTTGAACAACTTTAAAACCTGGTGACTTTCAACCTTTGACATGTTGGCAAGTTTATTCCTGGGGCATTGTTGCTTGTACACTGAGAATATTATATTTTTTTGTGAAGACCACAAATTGGCCAACCCAACAAATATAGTATTGTCTGCCAAATGAAATTAAAAAGGTGATTAAAGTCACACTGATAATTGCTCTTTCAACTGCGAATAGGTTAATTACAAAAAAAAAAAAAAACAACACGTCTGCCATGTATTAGTCTTATAGTACTGTTCATAGCGTTACACATGAACAAAATCACGCCAAGTCAAGATATGGTGTGGCCTGTCACCAAAACCACAAGTCTGTCCCATGACCCAGGCTTTAGTTAGCGATCAGCCAAAAGTCAGTCTACACTCTGTTTCAGGCACGGGTCAAAACTCTGTCTTACCTGTTTTATAGTGCTGGTCAGTGTACTACCATGCGGAGGGCACAAGCCAATAAATCCCACTGTGACCAAGTCACAGAATACCAAGCCTGGCATGGCAAACAGTACTTGGTCAGTTCCCTTTATGTTGATCCTCAAGCCAGAGAAAAGCCAAGATAGCAGATTTTAAAATCTTCAGTAGGACCGGATTCAGGACTGAACCCCAGCTTGCCCTCTCATTTTATCTGATTTTTGTTTAACGCCATACTAACAAATTTCCACTTATACAAAGGCGGTCAGTTTCAAGGGTGGAGGAAACTGCAGTGACCAAGGTAAAAGTAAACCAACAACTTTGGCAAGTTAGTGTATAATTGGACACACATGTACTTCATATCGGTGGAAAACGCGGTCATCACTGAAAGCAAAGACTGCTCAAAATGTCTGGTCTTGACAATGCCAAGTCACCATGTCCCCATTAGGTATGAAACCAGGGAAGCTCAAGGCCATTTATGAACAGGCATCTCGTTTGTCCCAGCGATCCTTCGTGTGACAAAGGAATTCTTCGACTTGTCCACCGTAGTAGGGCATTTGATCAGTGAAGAAAACAAAACACTAGTCTCATTATACTGTCTTTTAATGTCAATTCAATTCTGTACAGGGCCAAAACCACAACACAACATGGTACAAGGAAAATCAAAGTCGTAATAACTATAATGGGCTTAATCAAGGCAAAAATGAAATGTCCATCTACCATAAAAACCATATAAGAGTGTCAATAAAAAAACCAAAGCCATGGTTCTATGAGGTGACCTTACTAGTAATTTGTTTGACTCAACTTTTACACATCTAATTAAATGTTGATCAATTTATAGTATTATTGGCTTCTTTCATAACAAAAATAAAATTTGATATCAAAGCATCTTGATTTTTCTCTCTCATGTTTCAAGCATTCCCAATACATGTAATAATCATTAGCTTCAATACTCCTCATTTTGTAGGTCTTGATAATGTACAAGTATAAAATGCCATTTAAAATGGGCTAAAGGATATGTGTCGAGAGAACATACCTGTACGTTAAAGAAATACATGAATAAGTCAAACTGATAATATGAATTCTTGACTAGAACACATGGGGGTCCCTGGACATATTGCCCATTTTTTCTGGCTCCCAACGCGCACAATGAAACTTCATGTATGCTATCAGGAATTGTTCAGACTAATACTAGACAAAAATCTGGTAGTTGGCCGAGAGACAGTTGCCCCTGGGTACAAGTATAACTGGCCAGTATGGTGATGCAAAAGGTGCTCTCCCCTGATCACGTACAGCCTTCATAAACACTAATAATAAACCATTAAAACGTGAAACAAAAACGTCATCTGTTTAAAGCCAACAAGTTGTGACAGAATTATTTTGATTTGTATATTTCTCTCTCAATACTATTCATAACACAGATAATAATAATCATAATAATCATATAATGTACCTCATATATTAACTTGGCCAGCCCCAAACGTAAAAGTGCGGTATGGTGTTCTACAGACAATCTACAAACACAAGGCACATCACTGGGTGGTAGGAAGGCTACAGTTATCTGCCCCTGCCACCATATGATCTGCCACTGTCTGTGTGACCACACCCGCCATCCACCCAGTAACCATGGTAACACAGCGTTCTGACAACACATTAAAACATGTAATACCTGAGTTCCTTCAGCAGTTAACACAGACTGTGGCTGAGAATAGCTTTCCAAATAATTAAAATAATAACTGAAGAAATATTAAAACACAAAACCCACAATTTCTGATGGATGACAATCAGAATTTTCAATAAATTAGGGACCATGAAACAGAAACATTCAACTGAACCATAAAACAGGTAAAAACTGATAATGCTGTTTACCTGGCAAGGTCTTGGATTATCTCCCCTGAGGCTTGGGTTTTGTCCCCTTATTTCTCATGCAGGTACTTTTGAACATGTGGAATCTGGGTAATATAGTACTATTCCACTCTTATAACCATGGAGAATACGTTATGTTGCGGTGAACTCACAAAAATGGATAAATAAATAAGGTTATTTCCTACTCTGAAATCATCAATGCAGCTACTCTATATTATATGCAAATATACTGTAGGAAATGACATTAGCAGTTAAGTGTATGTTTGTGCAAGGTTTAACCAGAGGCAATGTGAGGTTCAAATCTGGGTCAGCTGTAACTGAACTAATACAAGTACGGTATTATCTTCTAAAGCCTATGATAACAGTCCGCAAATTCACACGGACATACTGAATATAAAAACTATTTTGACTTTGGCAGATCAAAGTAAAATGGGGAAAAAAATCTCAATACATCCTCTATGCAACACTGACATGCACGAATCAAAAACTAATTTGGTATATAAATGCAAAGGAACAATCTCACTATTAAAACTTGAAATTACACATGTGGTGAATAGAACATGAAGTTAATACAGTGAATGGCACCAGATCTCTTTATGAAGATAACCTACAATTAATTTCCTCTACATCCTGGCTTTCATGGTTTCTTGGTATGGCCAACGCTTACACTCTACCAACATTTAAAACATTTGGTTATTAACTTTAAATGAACATCCTCATGTGCTACCCCTACAATGAAGTACTCCTCACATGAATTGTCACATCCTACTCCACGGAAGAATTGCACACAAATTGTACAAGTGAATTGATGCTAGACACATAAGCAGAAATGGTCAGCCTCCTCTATTGGTCCAACCCTCTGACCTCATGAAACACATCCATCCAAAACCCTACACATAACAAATCTGTCTCCTAAAACCCAGCACATGACAAATCCATCCTCCTAAAACACTATACATAACCTGTTCTCAATAAATCGCATAGCATACTGACCTGTACTGCACATACTGTGCAAACTGATAAAACATAAACCAGTAAAGATAAAACTGGGTCCACTGTGCTATGTGGTAGTATTTCTGGACTAAACATCTACAAATACACTGTACGTGAAATGATCGAAATAAAAACATGAAAATAAAACAAACCCAGACAAAAATCTCGTCCCTATTCCCAGCCACACTATCTAATACTGCCATTTTATAGTGTTGAAAAAAGAAAGTCTACCTTGTGATGTCAGATTGCTCTGTAGGACACACCATACAAATACAAGTACTGGAGCATGGACTCAACTCTAACCCTTCCACAGGGCGTTCAGAACATGGTACAATTAGAAACAGGGGTGAAAAAAGCTTTCATAATCATTTGACAAAACACAAAAACTCCAGGACTGGATAATAAATCATTTCTTCACACTGATTAACAAACTTTAAACATTCTTTATAAACAGCAAGGGGGAAAGGGAAACAATTTTTAAAACATTAACAGTTTGTTGAACACTGCAAACAATTCACCACAGGGCACCAAAACTGAAATCATTTACTAACTACAAAGAAACATTTCAACAAACTAGGTGCTATAATGTTAAGTATACCTCCACAAACAAAGAAGACAGTTACGCTCTGAGCTCTTTTTGCTGTTAAATTAGCAACTAGGAACACCCTCCTCCTAGCCTTAAACAACCCATGATAAACAAATTAAAACCAAGTTGCCTGTCCAACTTCAGGACAAAAGTTATTCCCCTGATTACTCAGGGTTACATCTAGTTGTTTTCCAGAATTAAGATCAAGCCCAGGTGGTTACAAACAAAGCTGGTTATATGTGTTTCACTGAAACTGGTGTCTCAATCAACAGTTAATGTCCCCAAAAAAAAAAAAAGAACAAACAAACAAACAAAAATCACATTCAAGATTAAAACGTAATACTTGATTTCCTTCATCTTATCTTAATCTATGGTGTTACTTACATAATGGGCGCTGGAATATTACAATGGTATAGCTTTATACAACTAAAATCTGTGCGAGTCGGACTGCACGACGCTGTCCCATGTCGAGTTGCGCCCAGTTGATAAGGAGGGGAGGGGGGTCCCTGTAACGCTGAGTGATCAGCTAAAAGCCATCATGGACAAGGCTAGCTAGGTAGCTAGCTCGTATAGAATGACGCAGAAACAAACCATAGGTCATTGAACGTATTGTTTGCAGGACGTGGTGTACACTTACAACAGCAAATGTAACAGGTAGAGCGATCAGAGGAGACATGAAGGACGTCACACACGGGTAATACACGGCACGTCGTCTACAGAGAAGAAAAGCAACAGGAATCAAAATTTAAACGTGTGCCATACAGTCATGGAGTGTAGGACAAGTGCTTTCTTCAGCCAATCTGGCCTTTTTCTTCGCGCATTCATCAAAGCATTACTGGTATTCATTGGTTTTCAGGATAAAAAATTTTAATTTCTTTTTATTCAGTAGCTTATATTATAAAATTAAAAAATGTTCACTGTACATGTATCAGAGTGTTTTGATTGCACTAACTGTAAACAGCTTCAAATAAGTGTGAAAACAAAATTACTTTAAATTCACCACACACTGCTACAAAACAAAGTCTAACCACAAAACAAATCTGTCTGCATACAGAGGTTACAGTCCAAAAAAAACCCCAAAAACATCATACACGTAGTTGAAAACCGATGTTCTTATTATGCACAAGACTGGAAAAGGTACAACAAGTGCACAATGAAAATCAGGTCACTGCAGTGAAGTGGTCTCCCTTGTGTTAGGTCGCAGGACTACTGAAGGGGCAGTTGGAGGGTAAGTGGAAGAAAACCGAACAACAGAAACAACAGGAAGAAATAAACAACTACCAAACTTGATGAAGAGGAAAGAAAATAAAAATCTGAGAAACAATAGGCAGAAGTCTGAAGACGTCAGCATGTAGAGTTTTAGAAATAGTGCAAGCAAAACACTCAATAGTTCATTCCAAACATCTATAAACTGTTGTGTCTTTACTGGTGCAAATATAGGCACAAATCACATCTCTGGGATGTCCAATGTTGACAAATGCCACAGTAAATGGTCAATACTTAAGAAAAGGCCAGATAGGATAAAGCAGGACAACTCCAGTGAAAACAAAGGTCAACATGTGGAAACAAAATCATTGGCAGACAATGAATAAACAGAACAAAATAAACAGATATTGCTGAAGGATGGCAGTGTGCTTGGCTGTGAAATTACGCTCAATTCCAGAAAGAACAAATTAGGGTAAACAAGATGTTAGACGCTGGTTAATAGGTTGTAGGCAGTGGGCCTTTGTGGTGGGTGTGGCAGGCCTCATTTTAGGGATTTCAGGGATCATGAACAGTTAAAGCATACAACAACTCTCCTTAAATCAAGAGGCCTAGTGGCACGGAATTGGTAGTCTTTCAGAGACTGTGGAAATTGTGTGTTTCACACAATACATATGGTTCAGTTATATCAGGCACTACTGACTAACATCCATGAGATCTGGCTCTATTTAGGGGAAATGTTGCTTCCAATAAACTGTAACATGAAGTTTGTTAACCAATTTAAGCTTTTGTGTTTGCATCATACTCTTTGATTACCACAAAGAAAATAGAGCTGTGGATTTTTACATCTTACACTGAAAGACACTTTTTGCAATTTTTTTCTTCCTTTCCTTCAGTTACTTTTGTAAATATAGACTACAAAAGCAATTTCTTTGAATGTTCTTCAAAAATCACCTATTGTTTACAAGTTTGACAAACACATACGCATTACAGAAACTGCATGTGTACAGAACCTTTCTTCTGTCCAACTCCACATTAGTAAAAAATGTAATATTCCTGAGGTATTTACTGCTGTCCATAGTCAATGCTCCAAGGTTAAGTTTTTATATCTCATCTAAAAATATATATAATCTGATATAATTGTTTTAAGTTAGCATTTTTACAAAATGTGAAATATTTAGAGACCATTTAGATGTATCTCAATGTTTTCCACTGGGCAAGCCATATTATGTGTGGGGGGCAAAATATTAAAAAATAAGCTTGCTCTGACAGATTTATACAGCAGGGAAGCCCAGAACAGAAACAAGCAATAACTGCTTACATGCAGAAAAAAAAGAAAGAAACATCAAAAACAGTGGAATTTACAACCAGTGTAAGGATGTAATAGTAGTCTCCCCTTAGCAATATATGATTTACTGGTAATCTAACCATAGCGGTAAATCTACTCCTACCTCGACACTTTGACCTCTACTGTATTGTCGCCATTGTACTAAACCATCTTCTGGGTTTCTGTATGTCAGGAACCAGCCACACAGCGCAGAGATTTAAAAAGTTATGAGACGGCAGATGGACTCACGGTAAGAGCTGAAAAGTCACACTTTTCGCATATCCTCTTGGCAGAACAGTTATCGTGTCAGATGCTGAAATGCACTGAATTAAGTTTCAACCTGCTTTCCTCAGGGATCTATGTTTCTCACTCTCAGAGAACATTTGGTGTACAACAAGATATCTTCGAATGCCAGCCATCTTGAATACTACTGAACTTACGTCAGAAATTATTTGTCGAACGGAAAAAATTCAATTCAAGATTAATACCGTTTAAGCTGTTTGGACATTTTTTCCCATTCGCAGTGAAAATATCTTACTCAGATTTGAAAATAAGGCCGAGCCCACTTTTGGGGGGCGGATGGCTACTCAATACACAACAGTTTAGATCTGCTCATTCTCGACGTAAACATGAAGAAAGGTGAAGTAGGTCACAGCTGGATTTACTGGATTAAGAACTACTTCTGTTTTTCCTCCGGTTTATGAATTTACTTCAGCGCCACAATATCACTGTACAAGACAAAAGGGTTCACAGAAAACATGTAGGGCTGTGAGGTCTCCACATAAACTGCCTGAAAGTTTAGTTCCTAGGTTTCAAAATAACAAGTACAAAATTACGTTGTTTTTACTATCACAGTATAGATCATACATGACTTTGAATGTAGAACTGGCCAAAGAATGCCGCCTATATCTACAGGTACAGTGTCTTATTTATTTTACTGGTGTTTTAAGCCGTACTCAAGAATATTTCATTTATACCACTGTGCCCAACATTATGGTGGAAGAAAACCGGGTAATGCACGGAGGAAACCCAATACCATCCTCAGGTTGCTGGTAGACCTTCCAACGTATAACCGGAGAGGAACCCAGCATGAGCTGGACTTGAACTCATAGCATCTGCATTGGAACGGGGCCACCCAGTGTCTCACTGGTTGAACCTTTACAGTTAGCAGCATTATCTGAGTGAACTTAGTTGCTTTATCTTTAACTCATGCAATGAATATAAAATTGTCAAGTCATGTTCAGTGAACTATATTTACACTCCTGCAAAACATTTTATTATATCCATTTCATGTATTTGCTTGTTTTGTTTTTGTTTTCAATAATAAACAAGATCTTCACATCTTCACAATTTATCTGTTAAATTTATCCATTGCTCTCAATAAAATCTTTAATAATGAAAGAATATTCATATATTATACTACATTATAAACCATACATTTTTTCTTTCCTTGTTTCTTTTTACTTATTTCATTCTTTATTGCTGTCCTTTTTTTTTTAAATATATAATGTGAAAAGACAACTGGTTGCAAATTCCAGAGACATAAATAAACTGTAGACAGGTGACAAAAGACGAGACCCGAGGACACAGCTGAGCCATCCAATAGGGCACAGAGACTGGGTGGCTCACAGACACACAACACTCTGTATGAGGACAGGGAACACAGGTGACACGGCAGTGCGCTTCAACAGCTGGGGGCTACCACCTACCTGCTGCCTACAGACGCCCGCTTCAGTAAGGCTTCCCCTCACTCTTTGGTCGCTTTAACTGCACTTTGAGGCGCTTCATGCCGATCTGAAATCCGTTCATGGCCTGGATGGCTGCTTGGGCTGAGACAGGGTTGTCATAACTCACAAAACCTGCAATCCAGGAGACAGCAGTGTTTTAGCACAATGAAAGACTTTGATTGATTGCTTGATTGCCTGATTAGTGTTTTATGTAGTACCCAAGACAGAAAGTCTGAATAAGACAAATGAGTTTGAAGACATGCAATAATTTGAAACAGAACTGTTATGAAGGTAAACTGAGCAGACACTGCCAGCTCCCCTGTGGTTTAGCAGGTTAGTGCGCTAGCGCAGCGCATTGAGCCAGAAGCCTCCCACCACTGCTGTTGCTATGAGTTTAAGTCCAGTGGCGTCCGCTCCAGTGGAAGTACAATGTATTTATTTGTAGATTTTATTACTTTTTTTTGGGGGGGGGGGGGAATGTGAAAATGATTGATGCATTTGCTGACAAGCACTATTTACACAGTGCCTTTAGCTGTAAGTACACAGGTAAATGTGATCTTGTATGACAAACAAAATAAACGACAGAGCACTCTGAAGCCTGTTGAATGTGCATGCTCACTGCATAAGCTTACCAAAACATTTGCTTAAATTTGTTTGTTTGTCAACGTAGACCTTGGCGGACACAACAGATCCAAATGGGGCAAAAGTCTGCATGAGGTCCTGGTCAGAGAATTCCTGGGGAAGGTGGTAGATAAACAAGTTTGCCCCTTCTGGACCTGAAACCATAGCTGGAGAGTTGGAAAGATGGCCACGCCATGTTTCTGTAAAATGTGTTGATATCAAGTACATGCGCAATTTCCTAAGTTAAAAAATGGAAATCAAGTTTTGGCGGTTGGTGATCATACTTATAGCTTATACTTAAATAATAAATCAACAAAAGAATTACTCTGAAGCCATAAAATTTTCGAATTACTTTTCGAACATCAAATATCACTGTGAAATGAAAACATTCACACTTATCACAAAATGGAAAATTTATGCCACACAATTTTTCCTGCATTTTAACACGTGAAAATGTAGAGTGTCAGTAAGAGGTATAATCTATGAACGGAAGCGTACCTTCAGAGACTTTGCCTGCAGCAGAATTCGCGCCCACCTGCTGAAGTTGTGCTGCAGACTGGCTATTGAAGGCATTTGGAAAGGAGGCTGTGAAAAGACGCGTTAAATAGAGATTAGACAAAACATGTCAAGACCGCAAAATCACCTCGAACAGAAACCAAAAATGAAGTACAAATTTGCACGGAGGATGAAAAATAATATGTAAAGCTTCACCTATGCCAGATGCAAATCCTACAATCTTGTCCGTTAACCAAAAACACGTCCTGAAAATTTTAAAAGCTTTTCGCGTAAGCTCTTGGAAGAAATGAAGCCAAAAGAATTTCTTCATGATCTGCATCACCACACATTTGTACGGATGACATGACAGGGTGAAACTGTCACTATGCAGTGAGAGGACTTTCTATGACAGGCTAAATGCTGACAAGTTAACAAGTATTTTCCCTGATATTTTAACAGCTTTTCTTAAGAATCCTGCTACATGTTGTCAAATCCCTGGCTTTTCTTGTCTGCATATGTACCTTTTTTTCTTGTTTTCTATTTTCCCAATAACTAGGACCATGTAAATAATTAACTTCAGAGACAATTTTACCATGAGAACAAAAATGCATCTTTAGCTTGTTAAAAATGTTAGTTTTCCATTTCCATGCATGTATGAAAATGTAAAACTAACATTTAGTTTTGTAGGCTTTAAATTTCCGCTCTACGTCAAACATGTCAAATGGTAAATGCACTACACGACGCGCACAGGACAGGGGATTGTGGTTGGCCTCCATCATCAAAGAACACAACATGTACAAGTTGTTACCACAATGAAGCATTTAACAGCAAATCCAGAGCAAATGCAAGAAATACTAATCCAAATGCACAGACGTATAAATAGAATGTACAAATGGAAGAATTAAAATCAATAACAGTAAAGACTAAACATCTACACCTATTCAAACAAGTGAGCCTAGAATGTCAATTTAGTTTTAGACTTTTTACTTTTTACAAAACAGAGGAAGAACAGGAGTTAAACTAACAGTCTGATAGGTAAACTGATTAAAGCAGACTTCTTGATCATGTGAAGTCATAACTTCAACATTACTTCTTCTCACAAACCAAGTCAGTACAAGTGCTGTTTACCTTTGAGGGTAACCCTGAATTTAAAACACTGGTGTCATATTTTCAGTTTTCATTTTAGGCAGTCAGGTTTTGAGGAGGAAATCAAACTGGGCCTGGAAGAAACCTACTGCACTGCTTTAGTGAGGAACGACAACTGATCTCCATTGCCCAACCTAAGGTTGGAGTTGGCCCAGCCATAGTTCAATAATAAGCCAATTCTGCATTTCAAGAGTCCAGAGAGTTCACGCAGACTGAGGCTAGACATGATGGGACTCTTGTAAACTAAAGTGGCCTGACACGTAATTTTCTGCTAGTTGATAAGGTCGACTAGTCAATTTGCAACTACCCTAAAATCTCATCTTCTGCCACGTTAGCTTCCAAGAATATACAAACGCTCCCATCACACCTCCTTGTCTCAGTCAACGTGAATTCGTGAGACTCCCGAAATGCTGACTCGGGTTTTAGAAGAACTGTAGTCCTTAATGACAATCTACTCCTTGGGCCACTGAAGTTTGCATTCTAAATCAGTGGACTGTTCCAGTTTTCAGTGTAACCAGCTCACGTGTTTGACATTCTCAGGCATCACACTATAGCTACAGTATTTCATGTACGATGCAGAGCCAAAAGAGACACAGGCATCAGAAATTACAGCACACCTTACAATGTAGAGAAAACCTTGAAATGCACTCCAATAGTGGAATTTCACTGAGCTAAAGATAGAAATGCCAAGACACCAGTTCTCTTTTGACAGCTGCCAATTTTTGGCCACACATTTGAATGGGTGAAAATAAAGGAGAGGCCATAATGGCATCAGAATGCAGAAATAAATCAAGCAAAATAAAGTCCCTGTAAACTGTGGTGAAGAATTGAACACCAAAGTCATAACTGTGCCATATGAATTAGTCCCCATCACCACAGGAGTTGCTAACACAAGACTTCCCATGCACACAGTACATACGGTCTGTACGTAACTCCGGCATATATAAGAGTTCATATACACTCCACTACCTGGAACATGATCAGTTCATCACATCTATTCACAGCAAACTTTACAGAAAACAAGACAAAAGTCTGGGGGAAAATCACACAAAAACAACATCTGGACAACAAACGTGTCACTTTATGTAGAGCACTGGGGACACGTCCACGAAGCCCTCTAAACGTTGAGAGCACGCACCTACCATACCCACAGTGCGGGTTGTCATGGTCGTTACATGCTCATAACACTAAGGGGACTTTGTGCAAGTGAGCCCTAGATTCTGCTTGCTTTATGCAACAGTCAGTTTTAAATGATTCAAAATATCACTTGCTCACAACAGACAAAATTTATGAATTCCAAATCTAATACACAAAGTGCCAGACATCATTGTGATAAGTTTTCATGGGCCATACGAAGACAAGATTATTCTCTCAAAGGAAACATTTAAAGAGTACTTTTGATATTTTGGTTAAGCAAAGTTTTATTTTTAGACATCAGGTTTTTCATGGTCAGGGATATTTTCATTTTTTGCAAAATTTTTCTGAGATTAATACCAAGACTTAATGAATACCCTTTGGTCACAAAAAAATCTATAACAGCAAATAGGTTGCTATGACAAGTAAACTGTAACAATTCACTGATTTTTTTTCCCACAAATTACGTTTATCTCTTACTTGTGGATGTTTTGCTTGTTGGACTAAACTGTTTACTGGCAAAGGAAATCAGAAGGGCCCAGTAGAAAACCATCAACACTGAGTATGAGATAAACCTGTGCGAATAAAGCCGCAGCCAAAGCTGGACTCAAACATATGACCTCACTGGTCAAGGGCCAGGTGACTGCAGGGAGATCTATTTCTCGCTTCGGTTTCATTTCAACTTGTTGATTCTGGACATTTATTTCTTACTAAGGCTTTTAATGATTTCTCACATTCAGTTTCAGTTTAACTTGTTGCTAATGGACAGAGTCAATGCTTTCTGTATATTAAAGTGCTTTTAATCATTTCTTTCCTTTGGTTTCAGTACAGCTTCTTGGTAATGGAAGAGGCAAGGGTACTGATGTGTTGATTGCAAGTTCACAGCACAGTAGAGCATCCACAAGGCACAGGGACTTTCGTAAGACTCAGCACAGGTTAAATAGGATAGAGAAAAAGAAGTACACTACAAAACAGGCAAACACACCCACGCAAAATAGATAGCCAAAAATAGGTACATGAAACGAACCTTTACCTTGATTGATTAAACCGGACAAACCTGCATACTGCTGGATACCCGAGTAGGCCTGGCTTAAGGCATCTAGACTGGAGGGGTTGGAGGCGGCCATGGAGGAGCCTATGCCGTTCACACCATTGTTCATGTTGGCTGTCAGGCTGGACATGTTGGGTAAGCTGTTGCCTGCCAGCGCCTGCATCCCGGTCAGACCACTCATACAGGTGGACATGGAGTTACTGGTGGTCGTGCCCGTCAGGCTTCCTGTTCACACAACAATATCAACATCAACACTCGTCTCGTTTCCTCATCTTAATCATTATTTTAACCAACAGAGCTGATATATATACATATATATTTGTTCTGTGTTTTACACCATAAATCAAGAACATCTCTGTTTATGTCAGCTGTAAAGCTTACGTCTTTAATCCATGTAGGCACCTGATAACCATTAAGAACTTGATTTATGGCTTAATGGCATGTCAGTAATATTTCTGCCATATTGTGGTGACTTGCAGTCAAAAACAAGCCAGTTCAAACTGGATTTTAATTGCTCAAGAGCAAGTCATCCTCACAAGGAACCCATTAAACAAATTGGCCAGTTGGATCGCAAATGTAATTCAAAACTGAAACTGACTTGTAGTCAAGCTTCCATTCAAACTCAAACCTTTATGAACTGAGTGATAATCATCCATGTAGCCTTACCTATGGGAGATCTGTCTAACACTGAAATAAAACAGGAAGTGGCATAATTTAAAATAAAAGGCCTACTTTTGAAAGAACTTGAAATAAGTTTTCACTGATATAAGAAAAACTAACAACTCCTAAAACAATAGCAGTATGTATTTCTATTTCATTTTTTTAACTCCTTTTACCTTTTTCCTTAGAATTATCTTCATCATGTTAATATTAATGTAAATTTTTCATACATGCATAACCCAAGTGTAAACCAACAAAAAAATTTCATTCACAGCTTTTTGTCACAAATGCTTATTGCATTGAACTCCCGAACTGTTGTGTCCATGTATTGCTTTCTACTCACCAGAAACATTTGGTGAACTGGTTGCCCCTGACAACTGGTTTAATGCTGCTAGATTCTGCATCCCCATTGTGTTTAAGGAACCTATCAAACAGGACAGAAATGGAAACATCAATTATTTAACAGGTTTTAACCATCAAATGAATTGCTTCAGTAAGTCTCTCAACTGGCAGCAGATGAACATCAGGACTGTATTCACACAATCCAGTCAAAGTTAATAATTCAGAAGGCTTTCTATTAAGCAAGGGAGGCACTGGCGACAAACGCTTCTCATCTTTCACAGACACTCCTTAACACAGAATGTGCAATGATTTGGACATGCAGCTTTATATGACATACATATTCATATGTGATAAGACACATATAATTTGAAGGGATAAAAGTGCATCATTGTTTGCTCCTCTTTTTCAGTTAAAACCGGTCCCCCAGAACTGGACATACAATCCTATGTTATTCCACACCAAAGTAATTAATAACCATCAACATATTTGAATATTTTAGTTTTACTCGTAACACTGTTATAAGGCATACAGATAACACACAGGTTCTTTTTCACACAGAATGGTGCACCACAATGACAGACAACACAGTACTGGTAATATGTTAAAGCACAAATGCTCACTTTCTAATATTTGAAGGAATGAATGATTATAGTCTAACACCTTTAAAATTTGCCAAAGCAGATCTACAAGTATGTAGAGTTCCTTAACAAAATAATCCTTGGAACATATCTTTCTTATGGATATACAACTTCTTGGTTTATTATCACGACGTTTCGATGTAGATACTAACATCGTTGTCAAGTGAGTGAAATCAAGACATCAACACTCTAGAGTAGAGTGTTGATGTCTTGATTTCACTCACTTGACTATAGTGTTGATGTCTTGATTTCACTCACTTGACAACGATGTTAGTATCTACATCGAAACGTCGTGATAATAAACCACAAAGTTGTATATCCATAAGAAAGATATGTTCCAGTGTACTTCTATCCCAACTTCTAAATGCCACTTAAACAAAATAATCCTTACTAACATTCCACTTCACCATACACTGACTTTCCCCATGGACAAACTTCAATGCTATGGATCATTAATGAAATATTTTGAGAGACCATCTATAGACCTGAAGTGAACATAGATATATTTTCCCCACAAGCACATTCAAACCAAGTGTAATGGTATTCAATATCTCTACAGGCACATAAAGGTAGAGAAAAGGATTTTCAAATGGCTAAATTCTTTTTTAAGAGATGTACTTGCATGCCTAAGGCACTCAGTCTTGGTTTATATAAACATTATTACTTTGTCATGGAAATAAATAAGGAACATTTAATAAGTGACAATGTACTGATTACAAAGTAATTTTCACAAAACTGCTGATTCACAGCTACATAAAATATGGTAACTAAAATTATTTGAAACATGCTTAACATGCATTTGAAACCAGAAAAAGAATTGTCTAAGAACTTCAAAACTTCTGAATGTTGGATAGAATTTGACTGTCATGGAAAACTAGCTGTCAGAACTCCTACGAGGGGATAACTATGTGAATATACGGGGGGATCACCTCCAGCTGGTCCACTGGGGTTGTTGGCCGCATTGGCGAGGGCAGCCAACCCTTGAATGTTCTGTAAGTGCTGCATGTTGTTGGCATCACCTGAAAATTAGTGCAAAATGTGAGTACATTATAACAAAAGTGATCTCCCTTGACACACAACTTGCTCCACAGTCATGTGCTGGAACAGTACAAGGTGCAACGTAAAGCTTACTATCAATGACACAAGGATTTTAGTGTTTAGTAAAAACATTGATATTTCAGATAAACTTATCACTACATGTTTCATGTAAAAGTGCCTTTACTATCGGGTTGCTCTTGGTTACAACAAACCTTCACAGCCAAACAGTTATCTTGAATACACATCCTTAAACTTCTGCTCTGAATGATAACTGATTACATTGCCCATGTTGCAGCAAGTTTTCCAGCGACTAGAGTTAGTGCTATATTACATTATCACAACAGTATTAGTTCTTATGTAAGAGAATATTAAATGCAACTCAACTTACAAGTACACATAGTATTATTCCTCAAAAATTTCAAAACAATCATAAAGATGTTTTAAGCAGAAACAGCTGATAATAAAGAAAACACCTCTCATACAAAAACCATGCCTAGCAAGTTGTTAGCTGAATTAGGAATAAATGCAAAATACATGCTGTCAAAAGAACTCTTAACTTTCAAGACGATATGACATTCAAATATATTCATAATTCTCCTTTCTGCTTCAAACTACCCCCACCTTAACAATTATGTTCGTTTCTACAGAAATGTTACATGGTAGGTTTCTGGTAACCCTGAATGGCACAGGCCTGTACTTCAGTCCCAACAGTGATAACAGCAGCTTAAGTTTAATAGGTTACACCAATCACTTCTATATTTTGACTCAATGTGTAGCTGTCATTTCTAGATTAGCATCATCTGTGTTCTAGTGAATTATATGTAACATTCATTACACAAAACAACCATGCACACATACACTGGTCTGCACTATGTATGTGGCACACAGAGTACATCACTCACCTGTTCAAGTGTAAATCTATCACTTGCTATGATGTACTTGCTCACATATGTTTACACATATACATGCGCACAGACAATCCATGTATGTAAGAAGAGACAGCAGCAGATGAAGCATAAGGCTATTTCTGACCCACTCTGCACAGGTACTGTCTGTGCATTAAAACTGATTTCTTCTCCAATGCCCAATGATATATGTACCTGCTTCACACCCTGTCTGGTATTGCATAATTCAAATAACTTCTAGGGAGACACTTGATTGCTGATCACAAAATCACTTCAATTATTCATGAATTATATTGTGTTACACCTTTCATAACCATGAAATTTGTTACTACATGTGGTTTTATTCCGTTCATAGGTGTGGAGAGGTGCAATCACTGGGATACAGAAGGGCCATACCAATAGAGCTATGAGAAATAACCCTATATCACACTGCTCAGGTCAACCTTTTGCCTCAAGTGAATAGTGAACTTGACATTAAAGAATAATAACTGAGAAGTCAAAGAAAAACAAACAGCTCCCAAACAGAGCATAAATTTTACAAATTATTCACTGACCTCAAACCGCAAACACGATTTGTATACCCACTTAAAAAAGGCTGAACTGAGTACAATAAAGCACAAAATAAAAAACGATCTAAAACAATAAAAATCACAAAAAAATAATTAAAATTCATAATTATGGAAGCTCTAATAATTTACTTCAATTTGTCAATGGGTACAAACACAACAGCACCAACATTTGCATGCAGAACAAAAAAGCAGCAAACTGAAAAACATGTCTAGTAATAAAATATAAATAAATTAGTGAAGTTGGCATGCAAATTAAATTGGATGTACTGGTTACAATGGAGGGTACATCTGAAGCCATACAACACTGGGATTACCTGCGCCTGGGTTAACACCCTTCAGTAACTTGTTCAGTGCTGCAAGATGCACATGCAGAAAACCATTGCAAATTCATCCACAAAAGAATGGTCCAATACCCCAATCTACCCGCCCTTAATTAGTCATTCCCTCCACTAATTAAATACATTTCCCTTCCAGAACAGTCCTTTTCAACCCTAATAACTGCTGTGCGGATGTGTGAAGCTGTTACTCTCCCTTGGAAGCACTCCTGAAGATTCTATTAATTCACGTAATGGTACAGTTAACGATAATTAATTCTCCCACCATGCATGAAGAAGTAAGAAATTGCAGAGGATTTGCCTTAATTTAAGTACAATCCCAGAACACACGGCTTCCTCAACATATATCGAGCACATATAAAACAGAGCATAAAAATACCTCCACCAAATAGAATGGGTAATGAGCCAACATATTAATAATGATCAACACAAAATAAGGAAACAAAAACAATATATACATATATATACACACACACACACATACTACAACTGTTCGTGTACAGGGAACATTTGGATATTCACATAACATGGATCATTGGAGCAAAAAGAAATCAAATTTTTAAATGCATCTGTGTGACTGGTAGAACACCATAACTTGTCCAAAGTTTGCATCACCTAACCCAAGAGAACGAGATACTCTAGCCATTAATAATAGAATCGAGTGCTCTCCTTCCACTGTAAATCTATTTAGTGGGTAAGCCAGCCCTGGTCTGAGCAGAATGACCCACAGAAGACACCGTGAGCAACGAGGTTTGACATAACGCTCCGTCCCAATTAAATCACCAGTGCATTATTCAAGGCCTCAAAATTTCAGAACAAGAACAGATATTAAACTGTCATCACACTTTCAGCTATAGAGCACAAATCAAGCCAGATATGTTCACTAGATTAGTCCAGCTATATATATGAATAATACAGCACAGCAGAGCAGGCCAAAGACGAAAAAGATATACTAATTTAATATCAGCCTTGAGAGAAAAAATAGGAGTTGACTGGGCTGTGATACTGTCAATCATGCTAAGAGGCAAATGAGGAAATGCACTCAAGGGAAAGAAGATGGACCAAAAAATTCAAATCAAAACTGACAGGCAAAAGTGCAGCAGTAGCAGTGGCAGGAATTATATGCTGGGAACAGCCTTGTTAGGGAGATGATGGCACGGCTGTACAGTACCTGGTGTACTATTGGCTGTCCCCTGCGTAGCTGAGCTGGAATTATTGGTTAGGTTGTTGCTGTTTAACCCTGCCGCCAGGGCCGCCAGACCTGCTGTTACCATACCGGGGTTAAATCAGATTACACAACACATAAATACAACTACAACAACAACGTCATCATTTCCAATAAACTACAGACACACAGACATGACCAACACATATGAAACTTTTTTTTTTAATATATTTAATGTTGTTTATATCTGGTAAACGCACAGAGAAATAAAAACAGACTATGCACACATTAGGTTTCTATGTAACACGATTATGATGAATGAGGTACTTAACATTTACAGTAATCACAAGCGATTTCTCAGTATTTCCCACAGGGGGAAGAGATGGATTGAGGAAGGGAACGAGGCATAATGTTGCAAACTGTATGCTGGTGTCATGCATATCATTGGAGGACATGTGTTCTTAAAGTGTACACAAGATGCTTTCCTAGACATGGATAGGGGCGCTCTGAGGTTGTATTGATGGGATTGCCTGTAGACAGAATGTGAACAAGTGGCAGAATACTGGCATGCCAAATACAAGGCCATGTATCACAAGTCAAATTGAAATACATGTATTCATCTCTCGTCCATCATTTCCAGACAAGCTCAAAGCTTTTCGCCAGCTGATGGAATATTTATCAGAAAGAGGTAGTAACCAGCTCCATTGACGAGCAGTTCAATGGACTCCCATCCATTCTGGAAATTCGACTGCCAGCAGCTACAGCTTCTGCTGATCCACATGAAAAACTGCCAGCCCTTTTATATTCTGTGCATCCTGACCATCTAGCGCAGCTATATTGAAAGTGTCGGCCTCACATGTACATACTGAGGCACACTCCCTGACAAGCGAGGTGAAATCCGACAGTATCTTTCTCATCTACCCCCTCCTGGCCACTTGTCCGCCTGCCGACGGCTCGGAGCTGTGTGACTCGTGTGCCATGTGCCTCCCCAGGGGTAGGCCGTGTTGTTACAGAAACACACATCAAGATAAAACCCATTTCTGAAATGTCACACATCTAAGGCGTCTTCCAATTTAACTTAGCAGACAGGCGTCAGGGTCTCTGGAAGGGAATGGACATTTTGCAAGACGCTCCTGAGAATTCCGTCAAAGTCATTTCCAGCAATTTGCCAAGATAAAAATTAAAAAAAAAAAAAGAAAAAAAATTCACAAAAGGAAACGAAAAGGCAAGCCAAAAGAGAAAGGGCCCCTATAGTACTGTGGTAATCTGATAAGTTATTAGTATAATGGCACATGTTCCAGTATCCGATATATCCAGATATCTGTTGAATGTTATCTGATGCCTAAAGCTATGGGAGTTCTTACAAGAGAAAAAGTAATCTTACTGCACTGCCAGCGCCACCCTCAACTACAGGTATCCGTGGCACAGCAGAAAAACTAACAGAACCCTGGTATTCCTGATCCCAGAGTTATTTATCCCCAACAGTCATCATGTGGACTTGATGAGCTACATAACTTTTCTAACCCTCAGCCTTTCCTAGTGGCCCGCTGCCATGCTAACTAAATTGCTATGCTCCTGCGATTAACACCGCTAATGCCGTTCAATATTTGGCTGTCTTACTGCTGCTGAATGACCAGCCAGCTAATCTGTTTACGACACTTCCACCCGGCGCGGACATAACGCAGGCAATTTAATGGTCACGCCTGTAACAGTCTCACACAAACTCTTTGATCTTAATGCAATCCAGAAGACAGTATTTTCAACAATCTCATGAAAAAATATCTGATTTTAATCTTTTAGCTACGGCCATAAATTCCCTTTGATGTTCCCAATAAGATAACAGAACAGGCGACAAGACAATTCATTTCAGCCAAATGCAATGCCAGCAGAGAAATTTTGGACCAGTTCATAAATGAAACCAATTTCTCCATCCTATGAAGGAACTATGACAGAGACAGGCTCCACACTCTATCCCATTTATAAACTGTACAAGGACAAAATAAGTACAATAGAGTATGTTTGTATGTATACATACTACCATAAGCAACAATCATAAGCTAAAAGCAAAAATACATCTTCATAACTTTGTACTTGAACGCTCAAGTTGAACTAACATGCCAATGCAGTTTGATCAATCACACCACCTGTAACAAGGGTAAACAAAATTTGGCGTAAATGGCTCAGCCTGTAGCACATATAACATGGTAAAAAGTCAGTTTTGAAAGTGACAGAATTCTACCATGCATGTTCATTAGATGCTTTGATTGTTGAAATAAAAAGAAAGCAGAACAATCTTGCATTCCTTTATTAACCCTCAGAAAAGAATGTTGTCCTGCAGTATTAACAGCACTTCTTCTGCAGAAGCCTTCAGTTTTTAATTGCAGAAACTTGATCTAGCAATGCTGTAATTAACTAAGGGGGAGATTTTGATAACAGGAAACTGCTACCGCACACCAGGATGGGTGGGGGATTACTTACATCTACATCTCATCTCATCTCCAGGAAACAAGCTCCCTTACATTTCTTATCCCTGGTATAGTTTTAAGGACATAATAATTACAGCGCATAGGGATATAAGCCATATATTTGAAAAATACAAACGGCATATTCTTTTTAAAGTCTACTTCAATTCTGTGAAGCCAAAGGAATTGCTGTCTAAATCACTGCTCTTTGAACCAGCTGAAGACAAATCCCTTCACAAATTTCAAATCCGCCACACAAAAAAATGTCCTGTCAACAGTAGCTATTATCTGCACAGGTTTTTAATGCTGCAATTAGTCAATTCCCCGCGGTATCTCTTCACAATCTCAGCATAAAGAAAATGGTGGTTTAATGCTTTCAAGAAACTTTAGCATAATTCTTTTTTTCCCCCCTCAATCTCTGTGAAAGCAATCTGTTACGGATTTCAGCCAGGCATAAGGAAAGCTTGTGTCAGGTACGTGTACTGGTCTGTCCAGATAGTTGTGTCTGGTTTCTGTGTAAACAGCTTGTAGTCTCTACACAGTGTATATCAGCTGATCTCTGTGAAAAAGCTAATAGAGGGATAACTGGTCTCAGATTGTATCTTCTGTGGACACAGAGGCTGTTTGTACCTCTGTAACCATCTGGCAGAACAGCTGGCCCCTGTGGCACAAGATCACGTGGCACCAAGTGGAAATTGAACATTACCACCTGATACACTAATCAAATTGGAGAGATGCAATTGTTTTTCGTTTCGCCCGCCTACAAGTTTTTAACTTCCAACGGCCAAACCCAACATCACAAACATATGTGAATCATTATTTTGCACATATGAATAAGTTGTATGATGTAATTCTGCTATGATCCTGATGACAAAGTCAAACAGAGCATGACCTATACAGCAAGCCTGCAGAAATGCACTAAAGCTTAACAAGCCAATATAAGGCTTCTTTGTAAGGAAGAACTTGTTAAATGCATAACAGTAATGTGATTATTTGTCAATGGATTATTTAGGATCAGAAAGGTGGGGGACCAAACTTGGGATGAAAATTACAAAAAAAAAAGAGGGAAAAATACACAGCCAAACACGAGCTGATTTCTAAAAAATGGGAAAGACGAAATTAAACATATTATGTGTATGCATAACATGTACAGCACATATTCAAGGCAGAGAGTATAACAGTTTAAACTTAATACGACACGTAGACATGAAACGAAAGAGTGTACGACAGTAAAAAAATAGTCAACCATGGGTAGAGACTAAAAGATACAAGCTAAAACTGACAGGTGTGCCGACCCCATGGGGTCAGTCACACAGAGAGTAGGGATGATCAGGGAGCTAACAGTAAATCACCTGGGGGGTTGTTACTTGCTGCTGCAGCTGCGGCCGCCGTTATTAGCTGTTGCAGCCCCAATGCATTCACACCTGCTGTGGACAGAACGTAAAACAACACACACAGTTAGTACACAAAGTGAAGAAAGAACACCTTGCAGCAAGTTGTCCTCGGATACATGTACCTGTATGACCTGGTACATGAATAGGTCACCACCTGTTTTCTCACTCCCTCTGTTCTTACTCCGCTGCAGCCACCTCATTATCCACACACACGTAAATTAAAGTGACTGAGAAATCCAGGAACTATCTCGAATCTATGTGTTCATACTAAGGGAATAGTTGATCATGTCACAAATTTGTGAATTAATTACACTGGGAACTTTCCAATCAGCATATATTTTACTGTCAGGAAAGTTGCAGCTTCATATCCATATATGTAACTACATGTATGTGTATTTCAACGTGTACATGTTCCCAACATACATGTCTCTTCACATTTACTATTATGTACAACCTATGTACTTATGACTATATACTTGCCCATATGTACATACATACTGTTATGTAGCAAAACTGTGAAAGTTATTTTAACAAAAGAACACTAATCTCAGTCTGCCAAGTAATTAATTTGATTTTATGCTAAATTTTCTAAAACTGAAGTATCTACAGTGCACCGTTTCATCACATTTGACAAAAGAGATGCTCGTCTTTCTAACTACTTGTGACATAACAGAACAGTCCTAAGCTGTAAGAGTTCATTTCACATTGCACACATCATGTTTGTCAGTTGAGGACATTTTCTGAGGACTCTGCATTACAAAGAAAATAAATGAATAAATAAAACCCATTACACATGCAGATATGTAATCTGAGTGAAATTTTACCTGGGGTGAATGCATAAATAACTGAATGTTAATAGTTAAGTTTATCAAGATTCTACTATATGTGCAAGACTATGATAACACAGCATGGCTAACAGCACATTAACTACATGTGCTACAACACCTATAGCTTTCAAGTCCAGTGAATACTGCTGTCAACTGTTTCCAGCTTATTAATACGGAATGAGGAGAAAAAAAAAAGCAGTTTATACATAATAGGCCAATATCTGCATAGCTATTACAAAAGGCAAATTAATTTAGTAAATACTTAAAACAATGCTTGGACCCACCTGACCTTATCAAATGAGAAAAGGCCAACAGCAAATTGTATACATGAAAGCTTATGTTATAAAGAGTAGGAAGTTCAAAAACGCTAATGTTTTATGTTTCCTCTATCAGCTTTGTTTTTTTGTGGTTTCAGAGATAACCATAATCTCTTAAAAGGCCAGGAGACCTTTCTTGCATTTAGCATATTTAGCATGCATGTTAACGGAGATTAAATGTTTACACTGAAACAATCTCACAACACAACCACACGCTACAGGAACAGCAATACTGTCACATCAGTCCATATATGCGTTAGGATGAGATGTAAATGTAAAGTCACAGCCTACAGTAAACAACCTAAAATTCCTTCCAAACAAGTTCAAGACAAATAAATGTTATAACACATTACCTTTGGATTAAAACTGACATTTTTCTAATGACACAAAATGTCATCTGACTATCAAAACCTCCAAACATTTCAAGTTCAACAGGGCTCAGAATCAGGTAAAATGTGCAGCTTAGTCCTGAACAAAATTTTAGGTTATTTACTTCAACAAAGCCTTATTATTAATAATCACTGTCAGATCCAGATAACCTCTTCCAATGTGAGTGACTATTTGGTGTCTGATGACCTTAATCACTTCATTAAATTAACTTTTGGTTATGCTTGATGCATTAGGAATGTTTTTATTTATGATATCATACATCAGTTCATCATAAGAAATGGATTTTACTAACTGCATAAGAATGACACAATCACTGTGCTTTATCACAGGGTATTAGTAGATGCATAATCATACAGAACTGTGGTTTTGAAAAGTTTGAGTATCATACATTAATCAAGTGAGATAATTTTCCACAGTTTTATGGTTGTTGCTGTTGTGGTAGTGCGAGGCAGGGTAGGGATGATGTAGCTGTTTAAGTTTCAGAGAAAAAACAAATTTATTCTTCACAATTTCAAAGATATGCTCTGTATATGGCATAATAATAAAAACATAGCCAGTGAGTCTTGGATATTAAAAATCCACATGAATTCAACGCTAATGAGTTATGTGCCACACACTGCAGATGTAAAAATTACAAAACTGACAAAGCCACATGGAAAAATCTGAAATGAATTCCTCTCCTAAATCAGGACAATAATTCTTCTGAACACTATCTGTCTTTATTATCAGAGAGAATCAAATAAATAACCTCAAACAACCACCAAGCTTCCAAAGTGTCTAACAGATGTTATATGAAGACATTGATACGCACTGGGTTTTCAATAAACTTCATTATTAATATTCAGATAGGAAGACTTCTTGCACAGCAAAGTATGTTCCTGTCAAAATATTCGACTGCTTCTGCAAGGAACAGATTGATATTAACACCAACAACTATTGGGGCAATCACAGTGTCTGATTCTGCCTGCCTGTGGAGGTTTTACTGCATCACAAACAATTGGCAGATGATACATAGCACTAGGCTAGAAATTGCTTTGAAAAAAGAACGCCATTTTTCTTTCTTTTTTTAACAAAAGTGTCGTTGGCTCTAGATTATTCACAATCCCAGTACTTGAGCTGCCAAGAAAGCGAGCAACAGAGAAACAATGAAAGTTGCTTTGTGAAAAGACGAACAAGCTGACAAAACATGACATACCCACGGACAGCACAGTCTCCCTATTTTTAGTCCAGAAATAATAAATACCCCAAAACCAAGGAGGTTATTTTTCCCACTCAGACACAGGACAAATATATATTTACCTTGAAAAAAAAACACTTACCTAGGTTACCAAAATTTGAGAAAGCTCCCAGGTTTCCTGCAGCAGCTTGCTGTAATATCTGTAATCAGGAAGCATATTCTGGGGGGTTAATGACTGCTCCATTGCTTGGAAATGGCTCATACTTTTCCCTGAACAACCTTCTGTTTACACTCTTTACACTTTTTTGAGGGAGCCAATCAAAACTGTTTCACAAGGGCCTGGAGTCATAAGTTGGCCAGCCTCCAAGGTTTTATATCCCCAGTCTGTCCATTTGATCCAGTTAGATCTTTCCCCGATCATGTACATACTCTGATATTGGGCTCCCTTGGGGCAACTTCCCAGACTAACTTGACATGTAATTTCTGAAAATTCAATCTCTAACCTAAGGTGGTGGAAACAATTTTCTTACTAATTAAATACCATAATCCAGGCCAGTGTGTACTCTGAGCACTGGAGGCGAAACAAGAAAGAATGGCTAGGGGACACACACGGACTGTGGAATGTGATTTAAAATTGGGAAGCCATTATCAGTTGAGTGTAGGAGAGAGGCTCTCAGGTACCCAGCTAAAAGACTGTCGGCTGTTGGGAATACATATATATTCCAATCTGGTGTGGGGATGTTAGGGAGCCAGCTGTGAGGTACCCACTTGACCAGACTTATTGGTCAAGTAAATGGAGGTGGTAGGAAACACGATATGAAAGCTTATTCTGAGCATGAGGGAACCATGACATGTATTTCTGGTGTGTAGCTGACCAATAATTTTAACTATGTGCCAAACAAAATAGGAGCCATAAATCTGCATGTAGTAGCAATTCTGGCACCATATTCTTCAGAACACTTCATCTTTACTGCAATTTTAATGTCCTGCTGTCAGGGGTCTTATCAGTGGATGTAAATATGAGAGCGGTGTTATCAGCCAATGGCCTTGTTAAGTACTCTGACTCATGTTTTCTCCACTTCCACCAGACAACTGCGAACACCCTAGCATGAATGTATGCACTGGATAAAGACCTGTATGTAAATTTGCCAAACTTTCACTTGGTTGTTCTGTCAAGTTGACACAGGGGCACACTGAGGAAAACACAATAGGAGTCAAGCTGGGAGCCAGGTTATTACAGCCATATGTAACCTGTGATATCTCAGTGGGATGCTGCCTCAGACAATCACTGTCTCTGGAACAAGCCTGTTTCTCCACCAGAATAACCCAGCCTGAAATAACCCTACTCCCAGACTGAGGTACAGTGCTAGTCCTCTGAAGACTGGTGCCTCCCATCTGTACAACAACTACATGTGCATGTGCACCACAACACATGTGGCAAGATGCTACTGCGGGGAGAAGGCCAGTCAGAGCACCAGACTCCAGTCTCTGTGGACATTGTGCAATCTATAACAGGGTAACCCTTCATTCAGCTTTCCTGCTACATCCTGTGTACAAGTTTATGTGTGCTCTGTGTATTTGTTCATCCCCAGAAACCCCTAAACAATAGCCTTAGCTCCTTGGCATTTGCCAGTGGTAACCTTACTGCTCAACTCAGTACAAGGTTATAGGTTGCCCGATAAGAGATACAACAGGAATGTGTTAACCTGGGCTGTATCAGGTGTCATCAAAGGGGAGAGAACATCAGGTGATCTAACACCAACAAACGAGGCATCCCTGACCCCCCAGACGATATGTACACAACTACAATAGCCATGTTGATACACCTATTAGCACATGGCCAACAATATGGCTTTAAGCAGGGCTAACAAAGCTACATTTATACAGTAAATGACCTAATATTTTACTCATGACTCAGCTACACATATTTTCAATTTCTGAGTTACTATGATCTTAGAGAGATGTTTTCAGGGGTATTGGGAAAAGAGGATAATATCCTACGAAAAAAAAATACTTTAGCATTAAAAGTAATATGTTAAAACACTTCTACAAATGCACATTTGGGTGCAAAATTTGAAGTCATTTACTCCATACTGACTTCCTCCCACAGGTGCCCCATCAACCATTACCTTCAAAACGTTCCAAATGACATATCAGCCTACTAAGTACCACATAGGTTTTGATTAACAAAATATCACATGGAATATTAAGAACTTTCAGTTTTTAATCAAGAGACATGATTACATGTATATACCACCTGATACTGCATCCCTGCACAATATTAAAACATCCCACAACAGTACCTTTCATAACTACTTACAGTGACAAATGTCTGACTGAAACAGTAATGAGGCCTTCCTTAAAATATGCTTGTTGGGCATATGATATTGATTAAAATTTTTTTCAAGAACGAGAAGAAAAAAAAAAGAATTCCCTACCGACCGACCCTATTTTTTTCTCACAGGGTCAGGTTACGTCCAACAAACAGTTTTTTAAGGTTGGCCTGATGTACTATACATAAAATGTAAGGTTTGGATATCCACACCTTCTGGTTGTGATGTACTTACTGCAAGATACTGAGGGTTCAGCGCCCCTAAACCACTTAAAGCTGCCATATTCCACATATTTGAGTTGACTTGTTGCATTTTCTTTGCTTCTTTTTCTTTCTGTGTATCAGCAAATTTAACCACCAATGGTGATGAGCAGCCCTGTATGAATGGAAAAGCACACCAAAATTAACGTAGTCACAGACGACTTCGCACATACACACACATACAAGTCTGTTCACTTAATATCCCTGCAAACTTACTACTCTTAAATTTTTATGCTGTATTCAGATAATCATATTTCACAGGATTATATCAGAGAGTTGATAAGAAATGCTTGATAAGCAGGACAGTTGACAATGTTGCGCAAATTTTTATTTATTATAATACTGACGTATAAGGATGTGCTCACAGAGACGGAGAGAACAATCCTCAGCCGAGTCAATGCAGGCCGTGTGACCGGGAGGATTTACAGACACTGAGATATACATGAACATTAAAGTATTTAGAGAAGACAAAAAAAACACATGAATAAACTGACATCCATAGTGTGGTGGTGATGCATGGCTTTGATGGCATTCTGCGCACTCTGTCGGTTACTGAATGTGACAAACGCACAACCTGCAACACACAAACAGATAAGGACATGGCAAATATAAGGCGAGCAGGTATCATAACGATATTCTACATAACATATAGACACAGGTATATTGGATAACACTACTTCATTGTGTTTTCTTTACATAGCAGTCATCACAGACTGATTACTGTTCCCATAACATATATACCCTAACAACCTTTTCAATCACCGCTGAAAGCAATATTTTCTTGGAGAACTATACATGTACCAAATCATTTTTTGCTTTATTTTTAGAATAACTGTATGCATAAATTTCCATTTAGAAACTGCTTAAAGATTGAAAAGGTTGGAGATTTACAGTACATTTAAATTAAGCTACAGTCTATATGTGTATCACTACACAACCTGTTTCTAACTACATGTACGGTACCTAGAAACATATTACGACGGAGTCGCCTAACTTTGTAAAAAAACACGACTGCTCAGATTCAAGTTCTGAAAACATGTAATGAATAGGCCATCTTCCAGGGGAAGTAAAGTGTTAATCAAACTGAACAGAGCTTTCACTTTCCGTTACACATCTTAAGCCTGTCCTCAGGAGGTCGACGTTTGTTGGGCGAAAGGGAGAGGGGTGAGAGAGAGGAAATGTGACCACACAGGGCTTCGTGATTGTGCATGGCCATCAGTAATCACTGGCCGCACCACCCTTTTCCAGACAGATTACTCTACCCAGCTGCCCTGTACAAAAACCTCTTCGCGCATTTCTTAACACACATCCAGTTAAAGGCTGCTGGATTCAGAGGGCTTCCCAGTTAATTACTCTGTTTGGTTCATGGTCACATCTTAAAGGCCTGTGTAAACATACCGTTTCCCAGACAGCCCCATCAAATCTCAAACCGTAAATACCACCAAACTCCACACGGAATTACATATTTGTCTATCACTTCTGAGATCATGGATAGGCTACAAACCCATACAGCCCTCAAAAGGACAGCACATACTGCATTCATATGCATTGGCTCACCTATCTCACAATTAACATGATGCTCTCAAGCCACCAAGGAGTACTCAATCTATTCATCCAAATTACAATGGTCAGAATCTGTGTATTTCCACATGTATATTACAGGTCAACAATTTACATGAAACAGTATGCAGTCATATTGAATAGTGGTTCAAATCTACACCTCGTAATATACAGTAACTGCTTACTGTGTGGGCTGAATTCTGTTTCCTCGAATTGATTTTCGTGTAATGTTGAAAATTAGTACCTTTTCAATAATAGTATGACCTCTCCGAAGACCTCTTCATGAAATAAGAAGCTTAATATATGTTAATTTATCACTATGTATGTGAGAGGAGCTGGGTTAGAGAAAGCTATACAATATTCCCCCCCCCCCCACCCAAAAGATGAGACAACAAATCAGTGGGAGCTGAAGGGGTTCAAGAAAGCCATGGTATTCTTCACTCTGTCAATGATACCCTGGCAAGGCATATGGAACAGTGTAGCACAAACAGGGTGCTCCCCAGAAGACTTACCCCTACTCTGCCCGTTTGGATCCCTTAATACTGTACAATCTTCTATCGTCCCATAGGGAGCAAACATCATTCTGACATCCTCTTCTGTGGACTTCTTGGCTAACATGCCGACAAATAACTTTCTTTCTTCTACTGCTGAAAACACAAAGAGAAAAATGAAGACCTTGCTTCATCAACTGACACACACACATATGTAGGGTCTAAATTCCATTTAAAAATATTCTTCTACAGGTGTCACTGAATATCAGTTAATAATGGTACACATGGGAATGGTACACACAATATAAATGTAAAACATTATAATCATTTTATAAGGCAGAAAATGAAATCTCTAGCTCCCAATAGGCATCATTAAGCCTCACAGTTTTGCTGATTCAGCACAATTCGTGATAGCAGGAACCAGATTTCACTGATAAGTAAGTGTGCCATATCAATGTCAGTGTTGATGGATGCTGGAACTATTAGGCCTGGTGGTCTCCTGTTGTTCGTTACAAGTTTCTTGGATAACTGGAAAGTGACATCCGCCAGTGAAGTCAAATGTATAGCTTATGATGGAGGAGAAGATTTTATGTCCAGTATGTAATTTCTACAGGACGGAGTAGGAGACTACTGCCAAGCTACAACCAAATATGACAAATTTACACTGATATCCTGTAAGTTATAGAACACCTTTTCAGACAAAATCTGGACTCCTTGTTAAGCCATAGACAAACAAGATAAACGGAGAAAAATCTTTTCAAAAGAAGATTGATGGTGCTGAGGGCCAGTTTTTTCTTGCTCTTGCAGTCACCGCTGGCCAACAACAGTAAAGTATTAAGCTTGTGGTAAACCTTTCATCAATCATGCTGCGCGGCAGCAGAAATCTGGTCGGCAGAGACAGGAGATAAGTACGAAGGATCATGAGAGGTTGTCTCTGGCCAGATTAGCCCTGTAGGATAGACACTGCCACCAGCCACAGACCAGGGCTATCTCGCATCCCAAGGCTCATCACACAAGCCCGGCTTAACAATAGAATCAGCTTAATGCCATGCCCAGCCTCTGATTAAAAATGATCTTAAACACGTGTGAGTTTCCATCATTCACTGATTGTCCTCCGACGACACCTAAGTAGCCAGGGCAACTCATCAGAATATCTGGCAAATCAATCACCATGCTCCCTGTGAGATCTTGTCAACCCCGCAACAATATACATGCACACACAGGTAATAAACATACATGTATATAAAGACACATTAGCAATGGAGTACGGTTATCAACTTAGCAAATTTTACACACAAATATCATACATGTTTTTGCATTTTTGCCTCAATATTTTAGTTACGGTATATATGCAAACAAAGATTCATGTACATGTAACAGCATTGATTTTTGCACAGCCACATGTACAAAACCACACAGGCCAATCACAGGAAAGCATATTCATTAGGTATCCATGTGGTTGAGATTTCCATCTATAATTTCTTGCATTTCATGTCAGAGGCCACAGGAAAGCTGAACAAACCGTAGAGAAGCCACTGTGCTGAACAAATCTTAACTCAAAGCCAACCAGGCTAACCATAGCCACTGATCAGAGACAGATGCACTGATATTTACTGCACATAGATCTGTACAATTGGATGTCAGTGCATCGTAAAACGCGAGCACTGGAGAAGAAAACCTCTGTTCCTTAACGCTTCATTGCTGATCTAACAGTTGCATGTCAGTGGACAGGGAATGGTGTTTAGTTTTGACATTCCATCAAGAGTGCGATCAATACCAGCCAGGGGGAGGTAATTAGTTTGCCTCATAATAGCTTCTCTGCTAAAGCGATTTAACTGCTCTCAGTCAGTGATTACTTCTAATACATCTGACCTCAGGAGAGGAATGTGGCAAACTTGTTCCTAACAAATCCATACAGGGACTTGCAAACACGCACATATTTAACGGCATCATTTATTTGGCTTCTGCTTTATGTCCAAACGAATCTATTCCCGATCAGGTTCTTGTAATGTAGGCACCAGGCCATCCAGAGGTGATCAGGACATTACAGGACAGACATGATTTGGTCAGACTGGCCACACACCTCACCAGCACTACATGTATGGACAAGCAGAACACCAAAACCAGTCAACTACATCAATTTCAGGGCTACCTTTGCCAATCACTGACTTTAACTGAGACTATATAATAAAGATAAAGTGCTCATCTTCAAAAATCATATATTGTTCAAATGTTGACAAGACAAATGTTAAACATGTTAAAGGTTAAAATAGAAAACAATAAGATTAATAATCTAGTGTATTTTATAGCAATAAAACTACTTCAAAAGTTAATAAATGATCCAACTGATATGTGAAAAACTGACGTTTTTCCATGACAAGAACAGACTTTGGCCAACTCCCCATCCCAGGACCTCTGAGGCTAGATTTGGCTTGATCGTGTAAAATACGAACAACAGGTTGCAAACTCTTCCAGGTATCTTATTCACAAGAACAGCCAAGAAATGCAAGATGGCCAACAGCAGCAATACAAGATAGCCTAGAGTGATGAAAGTCAATTTCAATATTCCTCTTACAGAAATATAATCCACTGAATAAATATCTATTTGACTGATTGAAAACCACTAAACTCCAGCCAAATCATTTGTTTGTTTTCAAAATAGTAAATGTATGGAATGCCCGATGAAGTTATCAGATCACAAGAATGTAATGAAACACTCAACTATTAGTAACTGCATACTGTTTGTGTAGTAAAATACATGCAATAACAACCAAAACTAGGACACATTTATAAATTATATCACTAACAAAACAGTTCCTGCATTTTTACTGACACATGTATTTTGACTCAAGTAGTAGCTCCAGATACCTTAGATTGGCAGAATCTTAGTCACAATTTACAAATACTGATAAAACAGTAGGCAGTGATGTTGCCTTGGTAATATAAACTGTCAATAAGCAGTTGTGCCAAGTAATTTGGCTCATATGCCAAACACCAGACTCCACTGATAAATCTTCTACAAAGCCTTTAGTAAGTTAACACATTTATTGAGTGCTCTATATTATTGAATGTAGCCAGATGTCTGCAGTTCGGGCTTAACTTGATCCCGCCAGAAATTTGGGTTAATTGTAACAAAGCTTTACTTGCCACGGCCATGGATCAATGGGCAAAGCAAGTATAACACTGAACACTGGCATCCTGCAGAGACTGCCTAATGAGAACAAATGAAAAACCCACCACTCGTTACATCATGTTTACTTTCCAAAACCTTGAATTTCACAGCAGGATCTCTGTCTGTTGGTCTGTAAATCAGGATTTCTTTAGACCGAATCAGTTATCTGATTCTTGATATCATGGGGACAGACTAAATGGCGGCGACTCCCAGTTTGGCAAACGGAGGGACCAATAATTGATTACACTAGAGTCTCATTTCCGGAGCTGAACTCAATTGTCGATATAACAAAAACCACAAAATAGCCCCTTCAGTCCTCCTCCCCCTGTCATTTTTTCTTTCCTTTTTTTTTTCTATTTCTTCCATGCTCCTAAAGGATCCTGCTATGGCCGCTAAATATTCTGTTCTCTATCCAATGTTGCAGTCACTCAGATTCCAATGCATCAGGGAATAAGATTTCTTTCATGCAAACTGCCTCACAGGAGACACAATTGAAAACGGACACTCGTTCATGGCAATTTGGTTTCTAAATCACATTTTTCAAACTACTTTAATTTCATTATGCTGCACAGCTTCTACATGTACTACCCACAAAAAGGGGGTTGGGCTATCCAAATTTTAGCAGCATAACTCCATTCTTTAACTATCTGGTGCGGAAAAAATTCTTAACGGGAGAAATGTGTGGTTACAAGTAATCATGTGTTCCATTTCTTGAAGTTTCACTGACCTACTCAGCCAACGCTCAGGACAAACTGTTTATTTGTTACTCATTAAAAGCCAGGGGCTAGGAGCTCAGGGAGATTATCTACTCCACTTCCTCTAACATGTTGGGCCGGTCTACAGACACCCCAATCCATTTCACCGCACTGCCAAGTAATGGATTACCGGTTGTTGCCAGCTTTCTTATGGCTGAATGGCCAAGACAGTTGTTCAGCATCAAATGGGGTAGAAAATGAGTCCAGGAAATGAACTAGGCTGGGGTGAAGAGGTTGTAATGAGTTCTGGACAATCATGTATCAGCCTGCTTTTGACCAACTGATCCGGAGAACATGGGGTGAAGATATTGTCTTCCCTAACTACTACAAATATACATCTTCCTCAATAGCTTTCAATATTTCACCAATATGCCCAAATGTATTTCGTATCCTGCGTATCACACTTGTGGGAAGCTTCAAGCTGGCTATTCAAGTAACATACATGAATGGACTTGATGTACAATTGCATCATAAAAATGTCAAACACACCTGTATATCTTATTGTGTACCAGTCGCACATAGTTATGATTGAGTACAATTTACAGAAATTGTTCACATTTCATTTTGACAGCTTACAATTTTCATCACCTGAATTTCAATAGAACATACATGTAATCCAGACCTATGATATAAAAAATTCCACACATGTGAACATCAAATCAAATGAATGAAGCAAGAAAAATTACAGGCAGCCAAACCTTCTCCATCATTAGAAATTAAATCTCACCAAAGAAGCTTCAAGTATATCAGATTCCCACTTCATAATCGGACTTCAGCGAAAGACTCAAAGATCAAACTCTGAAGCTGTTCTGATGACTGTCTTCATTTACAAGTCCAATTTCTTTTTTTTTGGGAAAACTCATTTCATGCACCTAACCATACCTGACATAACAGCAGTGACAAATTCAGCTATTAAGGTTAAGGAAATGTTTGGACTCCAATGTGTCTGAGGCTTTCTGATTGTAGCCTGACAAGACACTTGTGATTATTTAATTATTTATTTGATTGGTGTTTTACGCCGTACTCAAGAATACTTAACTTACACAATGATGGACAGCATTATGGCGGGAGGAAACCAGGCAGAGCCCGGTGGAAACCCACAACCATCCGAAGGTTGCGGGCAGACCTTCCCATGTAAGGCTGGAGAGGAAGCCAGCAGGAGCTGAATTTGAACTCACAGTGACCGCATTGGTGGGTGGCTTTTGGGTCATTGCGCCGCAGGAACCTTTATGTCACGCCTTCCCGTGCCAAATGAAATGTGTGGTCAGACAGACTGTGTCAGCGGAGACGCTCTCCTAGAGAGCTAGTTAGACACATCACTTCCAGGCTGCCACTGTTTGCCAAAAGAGCAACACAGGCTCCGACCCACACAGCCACTGCCAGGGGAATATTTGCACCAATTTGTAGTGTCAATTCAGGGCTGATTTTCATGTTTGATTTTCTATTAATCCATCACACACTCCACAAGCCATGGTTGAGCAGTAAATCAAATTTCCCACACATACCACTTGGCACTGATCAATACCTCCCATATTCATAGAAACGCTGACTGTTTACCAGAGACCAACTTCATTCCACAATAGCCGAGCACCAATCACAAACCAAATCAAAATTACCCATTTCACACGTTTCCTTGAGGGAATAACACAAATCGTTGCTTTTATCAGATTGTGGAACTCTTTGGATAACCCCTGATCCCTTCTCTTGTCCACTTTCTGGAAGCCTGCGAGATTTTCATGCACCCTAAGACCTCTACAACTAATCCAAAGATTCCACGTTGCAGCACACTCCTCTGCCCTGAATAGGTGTACGAAAAATTAAGAAATGACCCACAAACATGCACCACACTAGAGAGATACATTAGGCCATTACTTCCTTCGCACACCCATTTCACCCCTCAGTACACTAGTGCTGAGTTCATCTATAGAATCTCATTTACTCCTGATTACAGTACATGATAAAGGTGTTCTTCTGTAATGAAGGACAATTGGTTTTGGTGCGGGTTACTTCCCTGTACATTGATTTCTCCACTTCCTGCTTAAATTAATGCAAACCATAATATATATGTATCTACGATTCATTTATAATCTTGGTCCAACACACAGAACAAAAATTCTTTACATTCAATCATACATATAATGTACTATTTAATGTTAGCCTTGCACGTACACAAAAGTTTTAGCAAATGATGTTGTTCCATCATACATGGGTACTCTATATTTAAATCACGGTTATGTGCAAATTATATGTTGCACCAGATGCCATCAATGAAAAACAATCTTGAAACAAAACATTAATTATTCATTTATTACTGATCCATTCAGGTTTCACCAGCAGTCCCATCAAACATTTGTTAACATGATACATGTACAAGTAATATCACCATTTCTGTTAGTGTCTGTTAAAACTCTTAAGGTCATTGAGCTTGAGGTGTAAAAACTTCAGGCACTCAAAACCAAGGTCAAGTATTGGTCAATCCTTTCTAGATTAACAAAAAAAAAACAAAAAACAAAACATATCCACCATGTGACATCATTTTGCCCAACACTTCATTTCAGGAGGAAAAAACTGACAAGGTCAATAAATGAATCAAGCAGTTACAACTTTTTTTTTTGCCAAGGCCAAACTGTTAATCTCTCAAACAAATTATGGCTTCCTGGGCATGCGCTCCAAAGTTAACACAATAGGGATAGGAAATCAGCTTTCAGTAAAGTTAAATACACTGTGCCATAAGATTCACTGACCCCACGATGACAATGGAGCACAGATCAAACTGCTTTTATCACATCACCCTGATCGTCAAAATAAGTGTGATTAACATAATCATATGCAATTAAACTATGACGTCAGTCAAGTGACTCATGTTGCAAATGCACTGATTATGGCAATAGATGACAAACCAAAAAAGGAAAGAAAAAAAAAAAGGACTTATGCCATTCTACTGGAAAGAAGCAACACAAACTTATTCCATAACTATAGCCTGTGTGATAACAGCGAGTTGTTTATTGGTGAGCAAAGCGATAAGCTGTTTTGAAGCCAATGTCTGGTACAGGTCTATTATTATCGACAAGCCCGGCACTGCTGCTGTTCGGCTTGGGGTGTAGATCAGGAGACATTTCTCAAGCTTAGTCCCATTCCCAAGGGTCATCACTTAACGTCTGATCTCAAAGACTGTAGAAAGGTGGCATCGGGATTCGGTAAGCCATCCCTTATCACCGAGGGAAAATGTTGATCATAGAGGATCAATTTCACCTTTCACGCCAGCCCCATTGATCTTGCGCTCAACAGAAATGGCGTTAAGTATTGGCAAAACTGTTCACTTCCTGTCGCTATGTTTGTGTTTTAAGCCAGCTCGAAGAAGGCCTCTGTCTGTTGACACAGACTGCACTTCAACAGCCTTTCCAGTCTGTTGAGAGTTTATCTAGCCAAGCAGAATAAAAAACGCCCAAAGAAAATGCCTCATACATGTAGCATTCAGGGCTAGAGGAAATCAACAAATATAAAATCAAACATTAGCCTTTCGCCAATGCAGACAAAATCAATGACAATAGGTGAAAACACTGAATACGATGACTTGAAAGGACATGAGCAAAGACATTAAGAACCTGAAAACATTTACATGTTTAATGTATAATTATTAAGACGTAGATGTAGGTGTCAGATGCACTGGTGACAGCCAGAAAGTCAGAGTTACTCAACTGTATGCTTGAACAATTGTATGTACACATATCTGCTGAGATTTCTAGACATGAAAGCTTAAATGTAATCCGGATTCTATCTGATTTCTGATCTTTTCCGTTACGTTACAGATTTCAATCAGCTTCTATCCTGATTTTTGAACTTCTTCTGTCATATTACACATGTAAACCAGTTTCTGTCCGATTTGTGAACTCTCCTGTCACACTTATTCCTGCAGGACTGGGTCACACACGTATGTGTATTATACAAATATGTACTTTAGGAAATTAGAGCTTACCATTTCTTTTTTCACTATCAGCTGGTTTCATCTGTATTGGGTGATGCATCTGAAAAACATGAAAAGAATTTAGGATACAATATTGCTTTCACAAAGCTTCTAATTATGAACGTCAGACAAAAGTATAAGCCACCTGGTAAATGTACATGCATGTGTGACGTTACATTTGGCTCTCATTGCTTGCAGGGTCTTGGTGACAATAAATAAATGTGGTCACTTTGCAGTCAAACATTTGTTCAAGACTGCCTGTCTACCGATACCCTACCGATATCCTAAGGTGTGCATTTCTCAATCTGTGTCACATCAGTAACATGTCACAGGTGCAATGTAGCTGGTTTACACAAGCCACACCATTGACCCAATACATTTACCAGCATCAAGAAACAAGAAATTCAGGAGTATGGCTTAAACCAAGAATAAAACGAATAGATATTTATATCTGCTTTAAGTTGAGGCTGCACATGCTCTACAAATGTCACTCTGACATATTTGGTCGAAGGCCTTGTACTCACTCTCTTGTTGATAGAGCAAACCAAACTGCTCACAGTAACAGAGCATATCCACAAAAAAATAAAGTTCAAATATGCTCCGAAAAACAGGCCTGCAGATGTTCTGGTTTTGATTTGCATGTTTTTGTTACCACATGCAGGTAAAACAAATGACACTGCCTCAGCCAAAAGGCTCAGAAAGGCAAAATGATGGAAGTAAGTAAACACTGAAATGCCACAGTAACACCAGGAGTCAGCTTACAAGGCATAGTCTCTTTCCTTTCCTTAGAAAACACCAAAAGTGTCCTGTATATTAAGTTTGATGTAATATTCAATACACTGTATAGCATGGCAGTGAAGCCATGCAACTGATCAGTTCCTATTTTTTTGTATCACGCAAGTATTTCATGTTCATGTACTTGTAAGTTTTTATCAACTGTCATTAACTTGGCATGAAACGACTTCTTCCAGCACAAAGCAGCTTTAGATATACATGAGTCTTACAATGCTGGAGCCCCTTCCTATCTGAAGAGTATATGTACACCTCGGATACAAGCACCATGTGATGCTCACAGCAGATGTCATACACAAGCAACATCTGATGCTCACAGCAGATGCCATATACAAAGCAACGTTTGATGCTCACAGCAGATGCCATATACAAAGCAACGTTTCATGCTCACAGCAGACACCATATGCAAGCACCATGTTAGGTTCATAGTAGACACCATATACAAGCACCATGTGATGCTCACAGCAGATGCCATATACAAGCACCATCTAATGCTCACAGCAGATGCCATATAAAAGCATCATCTGATGCTCACACCAGACGCCATATACAAGCACTGTATGATGCTCACAGCAGATGCCATATACAAGCACCATCTGATGCTCAAGGCAGATGTCATACACAAGCACTGTGTGATGCTCACAGCAGACACCATATGCAAACACTATCTGATGCTCACAGCAGACACCATATACAAGCACCATCTGATGCTCACAGTAGACGCCATATACAAGCACCATCTGATGCTCAAAACAGACACCATACACAAGCACCATCTGATGCTCACAGTAAACGCCATATACAAGCACCATCTGATGCTCACATTAGACGCCATATACAAGCACCATCTGATGCTCAAAGCAGACTCCATACACAAGCACCATCTGATGCACACAGCCGACGCAATAGACAAGCACCGTGTGATACTCACAGCAGACTCCATATACAAGCACCGTGTGAATGCTCAGAGAAGAGGCATTATAAAGGCACCATTTGATGCTCAGAGCAGAAGTCAATGTTATTGCATTAACAAAAGGCACCTGCTCTGTAATGCTTATATAAATGTATGATTTACATACATAACTTTAACTTTCCAAATTTCATGAAGGTAATGTTATTCAACACTCACTAAACATGCCTAATGACCACCTTTTGTAAGAAACTTAGAAATGTACATGTAAATTATTAAAACATATACATATATCAACTTCAGGGGCCCGCCTTACAAAACTAAAGGAAGGCTGTGACCGGGTGTAAGCCTGTCGGACATGTGTCGCAGGAACTGTCTTACAAAGCTAGATTAGCTGTGACTTGATGTAAAGTTTGGTGCAAACTTACACCTACCCTTAGGCAGACGTAAATTCCGTAAGTATACTAAATATGGCGGCACTTGTGGTGTTTCGTACACGCACTTTAAGCATTACGACAACTTTAGTAAGACGCTACTAGGAGCTGATGGAAACCGCTACTAAAGCGGACGTAAACATCTACGTCTCACGTAAGCTACTCCAGCTTTATAAGATGGGCAGATCTCTTAAATTCCAAAATCAAGATGCTTAAACATGTTTAATTAAAAACCAAAAGACATTAAACTCTTCTTTCAAGTAGTATAGAAAGCTTCACCGATTCAATGAAATGTTAAGCATTAACTATGTTAGACACAATGACAAATGAGGCAGTCACAAATAAGCGAAGGGCAGATGAATCATTCTATTAGAACTTATTCAGAGGGCATGAATTTTAGTTTCTGAGCTTATCTATGTTTTAATAAAACAGTAGTTTTGTAGCAACACCTGTGCATCACGATAACCTTAAGCTCGTAGACCTGATTGGAATTAATTCTTTATGGTGACACTTCAATGAAAGCAAACGACAACGAGCAGTTAATTGATCACCCAACATATCACTAAATCCGGAAGCTTTCGTATAGGCAATTAATTAAAAAATGATAAATGACTGGTCCAAACATGATTATGAGGAAAGCGCTAGAATAGATCAATACTAATATGCAGGATGAGGGGTTGGAGCTAGGCGGAACAATACAGAGACCAAGAGACACATGTAAAGGTCACTTCCCCACAAATCCTGCAGTTTTCGGTCAAGCCAAGTGATTTTATCAGGCTCAATCCATCAAACAGTTGCAAAGTTTTCTGAGGTGACAGTCTGAAGACGGAGCAAAAGTTAAGGCATATTGATTGATTCTTCTTCCTGCTTCTAATTGCCTGACAGCAGACCCAGAAAACCTGAAGATTCCCCCCAGAAACATATATCCCTCACATGCCAAGCCTGTTGGAATAACAACAATCAGACAAAGGAAACCACAGGCAAACTGTGCTGGGAAATAATGGGGGTTGCCAGTGTACCCAGTGCTAGGGGTTCGTCACTCTGAGATGTGCAGGCTTGTTCCTCCTCTGGTAAATCCATCAATAAAGCTGGTTTGCTGGGTTCCTATCTCTGTTGGCTCCAACACCATGGCCAGCTTATTTCACACACAAACCCCTCACAGCCTGGCCTTCCAGGATGGTGTTATCTGTACTTGTCACATGAGGACTACTAACAGTTACATATTGTCTACACATGTCAGGCCAAGACCAGGCATGAACAGAGCACATGTTCAAGGCACAGGGGAACTGCTTTTGTCACAACTGATACTTCTTGATTGAATCTGACAAACTAGCAATGTAAATGTACACACCGGCTGCAGTGGGAACATCACATCTGTGCCTCAACTGCCCACTCTAACCTCTTGACACCAGTTGTACCCTCCTCCCAGTTAAATTACCTGAACCTTTAAAGACTCTTCTTCATGTGTTTGAATCAATCGGACATACAAGTACTGTTTACAGAGCACCATGGGGCATCAACATCACATCTGATGAAGAGCTGTCCAGCGCCAAATCCATCAACCAGTTGTACTAGTAGTCCACTTTATCAACAATACACAACCTTCAAAGTTTACAAATGTATCTCTACATACTGCTCTTAGATGTACAATGACAGGGATTCGTTTTTCCTTTAATAAGCAGTTATATTTTTTCTTCGCAATATTACCTATATTATAATATTCTAAATCTTCTACATTTTCACATAAATAAAAGGTGTCAAGAACAGTGCTTCACATAGGACCAACAACCACCATGTTGAAAAGCTTCCAGAGATGTGCACCATAGAATGTGTCTTTCTTTTTCCAGGTGTTCATAGAATAATGGAACCAACAAGACATTATTCAAATAATTTGTTACGTAACAGATTCCTGTTAAAGTCTTTAAATTTTTTCTGCCATAAACATTTTGTCCTGCAAAGTGACACAGTACACAGTTATGTAAAAGTAAACAGTAGCAGAGGTAATGGGGTGAAGGACTTTCATGGGCCATATATTACCAGCGCCATTTGTCACAGGGATTGGTAATTAGACAGCAGTTTGGAAGCCAGCTTTCAGGCTAACAGGAAAACTTCTCAAACGTGATGGAGTGGGCTGTCTGTGGCATCAAGAGAGCTGCTTTCACAGGCCCTGCATGTATGGAAGCTGAAATGGCTTTAGCAGGCTTAAGGTAACAATCTCAGACTGCTGGTCTACAGCCAGTCACCAGGGAAGGCCAGAAGCTCAGACTTCCTCTGCGTACAAACTGCCAGGCTTGGAGCAGACAGCCATAGCAAACTATGGCAGGAAGTGTTCCATGGACCCCATTTCAGTGAGGCCAAGCCTACATCACAGGTTTATTTCTCAGAGCCTGGCAAAGATCGTTCTCTGCCCCTCATCTAGCAGACAGTAAACTTCTTCACTGGCACAATCCCTCAGTGTCTAATGTAAGGTCATGTAATTCGGTCAGTCTCCAGAGAGAGCATGTAGCTACAGGACAGCCATGGACAATATCGACTAGTGTTCATATAGTTTGATGACACACTGTGAATAAATGACCCTGCTAGTCCATGTATACACATATACAGACTTCCATTAGCATGCACCACAGTTATTCTTTTTTCTAATTACATGCACATGTAGGAAGGATTAGTTCATTTATTTGATTGTAACCGAATGCGATACTAAAAACACTTCTTTTATACTACATATGGGTGTAAGAAACTGGGCGTATATTAAGGTAAAAGTATTGCTCCAATCAATTTCTTTACTTATTTGATCGGTGTTTTACGCAGTACTCAAGAAGAATATTTCACTTATACGATGGCAGCCAGCATTATGGTGGTAGGATACCAGGCAGAGCCCATGGGAAACCCACGACCATCCACACGTTGCTGGCAGACCTTCCAATGTACAGCTGCAGAGGAAGCCAGCATGAGCTGGACTTGAACTCACAGCGCCCTCATTGATAGCAGGCTTTCGGCCAATGCGTTATCCTAGCACGCCAACTGACTGAGCCACAGAGGCCCCTGCTCCAATCAAAATACCTTAATACCTTACAAATTGATGTCCATCATAATGTAACAAAACTTTCAAATTAGCAGGTAAAGAACCCATGGGATGTTCGATCCTCGCATGTGTTCTTATACTATGTCAGCTTTCACAACTAATGAGGTAGAAAGCCTTCTTTTTTTAGGGAAGTTTGATATCTTTTTCATGGGTGATAAGTGTAGGCAGGCGTTACGTTTGGCTTGCACAATTGGCAGTGATGATGAGTTGGTGAGGAGAGTTGCTAACTGAGCGCTATGCTCTGGCAAAGCTTCAATAATGCGTATCTCCAGCGATTTAAACTGTCGTTTTCCAGTGGCCTGGGCCGATCTGGAGGCTCTGGTCATTGATTGAGACCTGGGCAGGGTTCAGTAGAGGCGAGGGTGCCTGGCAGGCCTGCAGCGAGGACGTGTGCCTATTGATCCCGTATCACTGGGATTTCCCTCAGCCGGTTTACAGACCCTGATGAAGGACAAATGTCAATCTGCTTAATGATACATGTCAACTGTAAACCTGGCTGGAACAGGCCAAATTCACATTGCCCAAGAATAACCAATGCTCACTGCTACTTCAATTTCTTTTCAAGAGAACACAGGTTAACCCACTTTATCTTAGTTGTAATTTGATGGGGGGTGGTGAAGAATACAGCTAACCGGGTTTGCAGCTCACGGCCACAACTTCCTCTTTGAAGAGCTTAGTTCATTTACAGTTGGCCACAAAATACTGGCACTGTGCACTGCCTCAAATCAATCAACAGCTCCTCAGGTGGCCTTCAGGTGTTTCATCATCTTCAACAGAAACTCCAATAGAAAGAAAATGACTACTTCAGGGACAGTCTTGAGAACTTCAATGAATATACATTCTCGCCTGTTCATGTTAATGCTTGTAGTGCAACTTTCAACCCAAACATATCCCTGTATTCCTAAACATAAACTTGTTTACAAAAAAATACTCCTGCTGGTTAATCATTCAGATTTCAGAATAAACTGGTCCCTCAACTGCTCAACAGTATAGGCTGTACCTTTCCTGAACCGCATGAAGCCTTTGGTAAATAAGAATTTGTGCTCCAGTCCAGTTGCCTTTGGCATGGCATACTTTACACACACAAGTTTAAAATATTCCTCAATACTTGGACAACACTGATCAAATAAACAATACATCGTGTGATGAACATGTACAAGAACAAGAGATGTACAAAGCATTTGCATACAGTAGCAACTTTGGTAAACTTTCCTACAAGAGAGGTGTATGGTATATGAATAGGTGCATTCAGGTAACATTTACATTGTACTACACTATATGCATCTGATACTGACTGAACGAAGCCATGGTAAATGATTCTGCTCAGTGAAGCAAATGAAACTCTTCTTCAGATAATTTTCTGCATCATGTAAGTCCACAGTCAAAAAGGTTATCTGAATTCTTGGCAACAAAGAGCCAATAGTCAAGTTTGAAACTGCTTGCCTCATAGGCTTCAGAAATCATGTTCCTGCAAAATTGAAGAAACTCTCATTCTGAGTTCACCTTCTATTATTAAACAGAATAAGGTCTTCATGCACAAACAAAATGATTTGGTTTCTCAACTCCCCTGACCGAGTAATGACCAGTAAGCTGGTGTTTCTTCCAATGATATTGCGGACAGAACATGCAAGATTACAAATGATGTGCACATGTATGATATATTGGGATTCCCTCAGAAAAGGTCCATTTAGGCAAACCATTTCAGACACGTCATTTGTCAGTTTTCTCATGCATGTTACTGTTACAAGTCAATATTCATGAAGTGACATATTCTTCATTCATGTTGCCTGCTGGTTTGATATATAACACCACCAGCAAATTTCCCAAATGTATTGTAATGAAAAATGACTGACCTCTCCTTGACTGGCACAGTTATACATTCACACGTTGTCTACATGGTTGTCTACAAACTTCATTTGTAGAGTTCTTCAGCAATGGGGAAGAAGCAGCTTGTTTTATCTCAGGCGCTCCTCCACAGATATACTAATTTATCACATTTAGACAAATGGCTGATGTTACAAATTATTGCCCACTGAAAAAAAGTGAAACCCCCAAAGATGAGCAGTATCATGTGGAGACTTCACTTATAAGTGAAATCTGATACAGACAGGCATATCTATCTGCACTGTGTGGAACTGCTGTGGAATTGTCAGTGACTGACTACAGCAATACATCTCCTATACAGAGCCAAATCATGTAGATGTATTACCCGTGCAAGCCCTGACAGCTGTTATACAATGTGTGTCTGTAGCTTGTGACAGGTCTGAAATCATGGACTTCATACCTCATACAATTGTACAGAACGCACACTTGTTCATTACACAGGCTCTCGAGTACATTTGCCCCTTGATGTACTGCACGCCAACACTGGGAACATCACTTGGATCTATACACTGCGATGAACAGGCCATTTTGTTTATTGAAAAACATTAGATGGATGCTCATAAACCACTGTTTTCATTTAAAAAAAAAAAAATATGTAACTGTAAAATCAATAAGTAATCTGTTCTCCAGAAAATCAATGGTAGTCAATTCACTCACGCAGAAGTTACTTCCTATTTTACCATCTCACTACGAACAACACTCCGTATTTGTAGACAGCATACCGGACAAGAAAATAGCAATGAGTAACAAAAACTAATAAACTGAGAGAAAAATTATCTAGAAATCAAACCAATCCTCTTAACATTATAAAGTGTCTAAGTGGCCATCACTTAAGTTGCAGACATTGGACCAAGGCATTATAATCTTATTCATTGGCTCTCAAGGGCTGGCTAAATGATATTGGAATGTCTCTGATTCCCAATCATCTTCAGCATGAGCACACCCTCATGCGAGCCAAGGCCACATAATAAGTGACCACAGGAAGATGTGAAAAAGCCTTTCCTCAGGGCTTACCGTATTTCTAATCTTAGACAGAACTGAATTGTTAATATCAGAAACGTGGCTGAAAGGTGTCGGGTAATGCCAATAATTCAACTTGACCCCAAGCTTGAGTTCCATTTCATGTTACTGTATTATGCTCAAGGATGCTGCTCAGTCCTGCGGATTGTACACGTATGGAAAAACAATAACAACTAAAAGAAAAAATGCACCTGTGTCACTTCAAAGCTAGCCAGCAAACCAGCTCTGTGTGGACACACAAAGATTTTAGATTTTAGAAAAGCTCATGATTAAACGTTATGAGACAAGAACAATAAATGTACAACTGTTTATAGCACACAGGGGAGAACATTGAAACATAAAGAAGAAGTCTGAGGACAGAGATTAGTAGCGTACATCAGTTAAAATCTTTGAAACCAACATCAAAAATCTGTGTGCCTGATGGATATCATCACAAATTCAAAGCTGGGTTAAATACATACATGACGAGGGTTCATTACCATCCACCAAAGAAGGCAAAGATGTGATCTGTGTTTTTGCAGTAAGCTACAGCCAAGAGGGTGCATAAATTTTTCATTTAGTTATTAACCGTTTCTTGAATATTCACCTATAGTTCCCCCAAGAGAGAGAACTCCTGCAAAAAATCCAACCTATTTTACATTAGGAGCTTTGAAATGAGTCGTGTAAATCATTTCCCAAAGCCCCTGTCATGAAACGGACAGACAGGTTTTTATCTATTAAAGCCCGAGTCAGCTAGATGGTTGAAAGTATAGACAGCTATCCTACAGAATTTGATGTACTAGACCGCAGCACTGCTGTGTGGCAATCAACTGCTTCAAGTGGGAAAAACCCATTTTGACAGCTTATTCTTTCTTCACTTACTGGAGCCATCCAATAACTGTCATGTATGGGGTAATCATAGACAAGCCTTTTTATCGTCAACCAGTTGATCAAACTTCACAATCAGGATTCTCAAATCCATTTTCTGCACAAGGAGATTTTTTTCTCTTCTTTTTGGCATTTTCTCACAGTTCTTTAATTACCTAGAGAATTGATCTGCTAAGCTTCAGTTTTCCCTTGCCATCAGGTGTGTTATACTGACCAGATACTGCCTTCAACAGTAGTAAAAGCATAAGGCACTGGACAATATCATAAGTCTAGTGGTCAATGATCGAAAATCCGATGGGCCTAGCCTCTTGTTCAGACCGTCAGCTGGAGGGTGTACATGCTGAGACCAGGGGGAAATAATTAAAGTGAGATTAACAGGTGTTTGCAAGAAGGCCTCAATACCAATGCCAACATCTTTTGCTCTCTGATGTTTCCTGATCATATATTGCTTTAACCATGGCCGTACTCCAAACCACTTCAGCTGTTCAAGTTCAGCTGGTATTAATTCCACCTGGAAAGGAGTCAAAATGTAGGAGACACCCAGCCACTTCATCCTTATGACCAGGTCAACTCAGCTGCGCAAACAGGCTGAAAGAGACAAATTCAAAGACTGCTATCTCAGAGACTGGCCTGAATAGAACATGGTTGGCGGCCACCTCACCAACATGTGCCTTAACCAATCCTATTTCATCAGGTGACAGCTACCCATTTAGACCAAATGCACATTTCATACAACACGGCTGCATGAAAATCAGCAAAGAATTTGAGATAACTTCCTCACTTGACAGCTAACATGTGTTATACATCATGACAGTATGAATATCAGAAAATAGCTTTCTCTACATGTGTTTGTAATGTATGTTACACTTTATTACATGTGATATGTAGTGAAAATTTCACGCATTCTTTTCTCTACAAGTATGTCGCTCATAATGTTACATCTTTCTGCGGACAGACACTAAGATCCATGAACAGATGTCTCTAAATGTAGGTACATTGTACAAACCCAAGAAATCAAGTAAAGGAGTGCAGTATATGTAGCTCAACATGTGCTTGTCAGAAAAAGAGAGCCAATGATGGTAAGCCCATTTAATGGCTGGCACCAGTAAAGTTCTACAGGCCTGAATGTGCAATAACAGATACCATGCTCAAAACAGTAAATTCTTTCTGTTTGTGGAAAAACAAAAAGCAGATTTCACTTGAAAGTTTTCCTACAGGAGCTGCATTCTCCTTTCTGTTCAAGCTCTGCCCTCTGTGGTGTTCGGGATGAATTCCAGATCATGCCTGCATCAGTATTTATCTCATTCACATCAATTACCCTCAGCACAAGATTATTGCCCAATGGTGGTTGGCCTAGCGTTTTTTGCAGCAAGGATGTTTTTCCAAGATTCTGTCTTTTAACGTATTTTGGTGGTGCCTAGAATAGGAAATTACGCCAGTATATACATCTGCGGAAGTCATTTCCAACTGGCATCTACCGTGTAAAAGATCAGGACCACACAGTTGATCTGTTTGGTTCTACACCAAACCAGATTCTTAAGACTGCTAGTCTCTTTCTGTGTGGCTCACTTCTAACATGTCCGTCTCTACACGACTGACAAATGACTCGCCCTGCTAATTAATTGTTTCTCGAATGAACATGAAGGTTCACCTCCGCCCTGCTAAATCTATCCTCTCCAGCTACACCACGGCTGCTAAAATCATTCCACTATAGGCAGTTAACATGCACAGAATACATTGTTCACCACATCATCGACTCCTTTATCCCTTCAAGATGCTGATGTTACATCGTCTGTATGTCAGCAACTACAATTGCAGCCACCATCACATGGGACAACCGGCCGATTCCTCACTTGTATCAATATTTGTAGATAAACAAGACATCCTCTGTGGTTGTCATTAAGAGGCTGCCACTACTTTTTCCCCTCAATCTGGCCTGGTCTGGCAATGAGGCGTGCAAGTTTTTTGAAATATATTTGCCCTGATATGATTGCCAAATTGCATTTTAGCCAATTACTGTGAACAGAATCACATCCACACACAAGATATGGTTAACAGACTCTGATCTATAAATTGCATTTGAAACTTACGGTGCATCAGACGTAAAGGATGGTATAATTTAATGTGACAACGTTTCCTCTTTTGATTATACTCACACATTACATTATACACTTACATGTACATACACTAACATTTACAATTACCATATGCATACATGCACATCTCTGAATACTAAATCAAGAGATCACAATCTTCATAATATGAGAGAAACTGACTTACCCCAGCCATAGTTTTGATATTGTGTAAGGCATTTTGAGCTTCCAAAGCAGCTTTTCTTGTGTAAAATGTAACAAAACAACATCCTGAAATCAAAGAAAACATAACAATTTTAGACAGAGAAAGTAGCATACTTAGAATCATAAGGTGCATTTGAAAATCACTTCAGATTTCCACCAACAATGAAATAATGAATGCCAGGGAGAATTGTCAAATGAAGGCAACATTTAACATCTACTAAACACTGACTGCCTAAATTCAGCCCCAAATAAAGTTGGCTGCATATTATCAAATTATGACCTGTAATGTCTCATTTAAACTTTATTTACCAATTACCCAACTGTACATGTATTTTTAGACTAACAGCTGGAAATGTCATCTAATTCAAAATAAGCCGTATATTCCCAAATCTCAAAGATTTACAACATAAAAGCCATGTGCATATGCCTTGCACACATGTTGTGAAATTTTTCCGTGTTTAAAGGACATTCCTAAAGTCAATGTAGAACAAGAAGTGACAGTGTCTTAAGTATTACGTACATGTATATCACACCTTGCCTTACTTACTGACTACTATCATACGTGTCCGTCAAAATTTGAAACAAAAAAGAACATATAAATGAAACACACGAAATCATTACACTGATTATGAGTGAGGGAAATTGGATAATTTAAATGCTTCAGGTAGTTTGTGATAAATTTCAGATGTTATTTAACACTTTTTTCCAGGACATAGCGCTTTGGACTTATTACCGCACATTATCCCGCAATACTTTATGGGGGTGTGCGTGACTTTTAACATAATTATATAAAGCATAACGTGTTCCAGTAGGGAGGGGACAAATTGAAAGTGCCAATACAGATCACTGATCAATCAGCTTATTTTATAATCCTCTTCTCATCCAGCCTAAGTTCACCCGCATTGGGGAAAGCCAGTTGCAACCTAAAATGATGTAGCTAACCAACTTCTGTCATAACGTAGATTAAGCTTCCTCAACAAAATTACCAGATGTGAAATTGTGGCGACATTCCCTCTAAACAGTGAAATCGATCACTGGACTGGTGGTAATGCAGGAGTCAACCAAAGAGGAACAATCTGATGAATGGTGATTGCAAATCTCATTTAGTCCAAAACACAGTCCACCTTAGGCAATAGTGCTTCACAATTATCACATCCTGTGAGATGGGAACACCACCTGGGGAATTTCAGCTCTCATCAAGTCCACTAACAGTTTCCACGGCAACAAAATCCAGGGATATCCAACTAGCGCTAGCGTAAAGGCTATTTTCCTAAAGGTGACAACTTCGTTAACAGCCACACATCAACCTATCGCTTGTTTCACACCACTTCTCGCCTCATCAGTATTCAAATTCACGTCCATGAAACAAAAAGAAAAAAAGAGCAACACAAAAACAAACAGCATCACAGCCAAAAAAGGGACATTTCCAAGCCGACTTCTGTAAGTCATCCAGTCACTGTCTATTCAAAGGGCTGTTGTTAGATTGATCTAACATGGAAGAAAAAATTTAACACAATCCAAAAGATTCTTCTTTTTAAAACTGCCACGAAAGTATTATCTTCCGAGCGATCTTTTTTTGCTTCCACTATGAACAATTTTGTTAATATTTTCATCAAATCAACACCAGTAGACAGGAAACACACCATACAGTACATGTATTATCCATTAACTTACTATAAATCTGAGTTGTTTCTTGATAAACAAAGGCAAGTCCAATGCATACATATATTTATTGGATAACATGTCTTGAGTTACAACAGAACGAGAATGCTCATCAGACATATGGCACAACTACCCTAGCACATCGGTCGAAATACCTCTTAAAATCTTCCAAATAACTCCTCGAGTTTGTCAGCAAGTGAATCTACATGTTGAAGTAAGCAGCCACAAAATGTTTTGTGCTTACACTTTGAAAGTAAAAAATAAATGATGTAAACATGTACATTACATTAAACATGTAAGAAAATCAAATAAAAGATACTAAAGGCCCAGTCGTACACCTCTCTCCATTATTACCCAGAACAAAGGTGTTATCCCTAACTCAGCTGTCATTTCTTAATCCATTCACCATGGCCCTTGAAATTTCTAGTCATCAAGATTATCATATGGAGAAAATTTTCCAACAAAAATAAGTGGTCCAGCTCAAACACAACAGAATTATAAAATTCTCAACATACTTTTTGTGGCCACACAGCTCCATTCATATCCTCACCTCCCACAGCTTTACTTCATCTACGCAGTGCTACTAATACACTCAGCAACAGATCTAGCCTCTCGAAGTAACAAAAAGTTTAACACCTTCGCTCTCTGGAAGCCATATCATTCCACTGTCATCGAAACAACAACAACAACATGGCGGGAAGTAGCCTGTTTTCACTTCACGCTCCTGTACCCCAAATGGCTCGTTTACAAACCAGTATTTTTTATTAGTGTGCTTAAAAGCATTAGTTTACAAGCTAACCAGTGGTCATTTGCTATTGTATAAACTCAGAGCACAAGTTAGACTTCTATAATGATTGTAAACATAGTGCACAACGTGGCAAAAATGACACAGGCTTGGAAATGGCGTTTAGTGCAGCTGTTTGGATTTTTATTTTTTTCACAGTTAGAAATATTATAGTATGAGTATGTTGGTAGCACTGTACAGACTTTTTTCCAAGGAATGTTTCTAGTACATTTATTTTGTTGCTGGAGCTAAGGCCTCTGAAAGAACTGTGTAGCACCAAAGGTAAGCTGAACATTCTCATAAAAGTGTTTGTGCATTGCAGATACTGTTGATGAGTACTGCACAATATTCTCCGAAGTTTACTGCATATGTACGCCTAGATTCAAGGTACTACGTGCCCCGATTCCAAAATGACGGCAAAATCTGCAAGAAGGCCTGTCTGATTGCAGAAGCTTGCACAACTTGCATGATTCCCCCTTAAATGGAAAAGAAGACGACCACCTTAAAGTTACAACAAAGTGACTTCCTTCTACACCATGACAATTCCACATTTTAGAGCTTGATAGAGCTACTTACGGGGATTAATGTTTTTAAGACCAGCCAAAAAAAATACAAAAAACCCAGGGTTTTGATGTTTTTGCACAATTCTAAAAGCCAGTATTATCAAATGATGCATAGGGAAGCCAAAAATATCTTTGCAATTACTGATAAAATGCAAAACTATTCTCAATAAAATTCGTTTACTTATGGCAAAGAGAATCCTTAAAGCCCAGCTGAAACAGTTAATCCTGATATCTTGGGGATGATCTTTTTTTACACCAGAATTGAAACACAGGAAGAAGTATGGCTTTCACTCCAGAATGTTCTCATACAGTGGGAAACCTGTAACAGTCTATTTCAGATACCTTATCATGGAGTTTCTTAAAATTAAATAATAACCAGGCTTAGAAGGCCTTTCGGCCTTCCGATCGTTAAGTAGCCCAAAGAGTCTGATGATCAAGTTTCGTATCTCCATTATAATATAACACAATAAACAGCTAATGGCCGTCTGATGAAAACTAGAGCCTACATGGTCTTGAAGTCAATAATGGGTCTTTTTGGGGAGAACTAACACATATACACAGAGGAGATAATGTACAGAGAACAGTGGGCACTAGCAGCCTTGGGTTAGGAGCTACAGCCTTCCCAAGGCTGAAACAGATAGAATCCGCTCTATAGGCACTCATCCACTTACTAGAGTTTCTGCACTGTAGTACTGGTCCAATATCACAGGTCTAAGGAGCCAATAAGCTGCCTAGGTAAATTCGGTTATATTCACATGCATGTAGTATAATTAGGTTAGCCGATAGGTGATGGTCATTCAGAGTGTACCCAGTTACAACCTTATCTGTCTGAGAAAAATGGCCCTGATAACTCTCTGCTTCCCTTAGCACATCCTGGACACCTAGTTACCACTTCTAGCTTCTCCATACTACTGTCAGGCTAAAGCAATTCCTCCCAGCAAGATAACAGGCAGAAAAGTCTGACCCTCCCCCAGTCTGACCATGATCATTTACAGGTCAATGTCTTTTGTGCTGGTCAGTCACAGTTTGGCTCACATGCTCCTCTCCCTTTCGACTAGACTCAATTTTCCATTACATTTACACATCCATCCCATGCTGGCCAGATCAATGATCGACCCTGTCCAGACGGAATCCGCTTGGAGATGGCATTGATACAGGCCACATTTGTCCCTGGGGTTTGCACACAGCTATCCCTTTCAGTACAGGTAACAATATATTACCTGGCCTCATGGCCACAGACCATAGAATGATATGGTATGTCTGCCACATGTGGCCAGAATTGATATTTATGTCCACCACATGACTGCTGAAACACACACACATATACCTAACCTTTTACAAATTTACATTTACAGAGCAAGTAATTCCTGTCCAGGACACCTGCCCCACTATGACTACAACTCAGGTTCTGTCTCTAAAACCAAGATGAATACAGCTGAAACAAGAAAAAAACAAAACATGCTACCAAGCAAATGTCTGAATCCTTGAACACAAACCAGTGTGCTAGAGCTAATGATATAACAAATCGACTTTTGTGAAAAAGCAAACAAGTCAAGGTTGAACAGAAAACTGAGGATTGGGACCAGGACAAAGCGGTCTTAGACTTAAGTCGGACTTCATCTTAACTTTACCCAGTTTGACGCATGAAATTAGTGATTAAGTTCAAATCTACGTTCAGGAATAACACGAGGAGCTAAGACCTAAATCTGACTTCATTCTAAGATAGCTTTGAGATCGTTGTCAGAGATGATCAGTCACTTGACACACTGTTAGATCCTGGGCCTGACAGCATAATCCAAAAAGGACACCAAAATAAAATCCAAAGAACATGTTCCCAAAATATATCGCATATTCCCCCCCCCCTCAAAATTCAAATGAAAATCATAAACACTTATGGTTCCCTTACACAAACAGGCCTCATCTTTTTCTCTTTTTTTTTTTTTTTAAATAAGGAAACAGCCACAAATTTTTGGTTCTAACACTCTAAAACTTGACACATACAATATGTCACCAGCAATCCATAAGATACAAGTATATGTAGGAGTAAAACTCGTCACCTGTAAACCACCAGAGTTGAACAACCCAAGTTGTTGGTGAGGATCATGTGAACTCTCCACAAGCAAGTTACATGTATGAACTTCTTCTAATATGTTGATGAGAGACCCCCACCATGATATAATATCTTTCATCACAGGGTACACTAAAAGGCAGAGGACTAATAACGTCACCCAAACTGTGAAGATCAGCTGAATAACTCCTACTGGATTCTTATCGTCACTTTAATCATCTCATTACTGTATCACGTTCAGGGTGATAACAATACCGTAAACCATCTCATTACTGTATCACGTTCAGGGTGATAACAATACCATAAACCCGATCTTGGGATAAAAAGGTAATAATCTAATGAGGCAGAAAAATGCTTTATGGAATGAGAAACCTATAAAAATGGTTGCAAATCAAGAAATTAATGAGGCAATAAAGCAAGGCTGGTGGGAGTCCAGGTGGTGTATCTGACACAGTCTGTCAGTCCGATGAGCACTGTCTGCCATGTCTAATCAATCTTAATGCTTACCCCGGGTTTCATCGAATTTAATGTTTTGGTCACAGCATACTATACATAGAACGATGACAATCAAGACACTGTCAGAGGCTTTTTCACACCCACAAAATTATGGCACTTAAAATTTCACTATCAAAACTGCTGCTCCCAATGTCACTAGATACATATGTGATCTCATACTATACAGAATGTCAGGCAACAGCAAAACCACAAGAAACACAGAAGTTATTCCTTGCATCAGAGGAAAACAAACTTGGTACATACTTTTCTGATCACTCTTAACTTGATGTCAGGTTTACTCATAAGAAAAACTTAAATACACATCACAGAGGATTCCACATCAGAATCCTCCAGCTCAAAAAGTTGACCTGTTCCAGAAAAAAAAGAACACACAGCTTTAATTTCAGCCGAGTCTTACATAGACATGATTGGCTATCTACATTATAAGGCTGAAGCTACCGGGAAACCATAACTATGTCTGCTGTAACAACAAGATACATGCTAATGCTGGAGGGGATGGGTTCCTGACCAATTACAAGAGGATCACCCGTATAATGACACATGGTCTAATGGAAACAAGGGGTAAACACATTACAGGATCTGCAAAATTGATCCCTCCCCCCTCTCTACTAACAATCACCTGTTAATAGAGGACACCGTTCTGTGGTGCTTGAAAGCTACATGGATGCTGTGCCTGTGAATAAAACTTATGCCATCAATTTCTGCCTTGTTCAATAAAGATGGCAGATGTTCCACAAATAACATGCTGAAATTTCCAAAAACTAAAGAGAATAAATGGTCTGCGGCTATAAAAAGTACCATAATAGGTTGGTTTTATTGACACCATTTCCGCCCCACTATTTGTTATACTGCCAAGAAATAGGACCCTTGGCAACCAGACATCATAAAAGCCTGGTAACCTAGATCTTCCAGTCAAGCAGTGATCCAAGGCTTCACATCAAAATCACACATCAATGGTCAAATTGTGGTTTGGACACCAATGGCTGCCATAAAGCCTGGCTGTCGTCCCTTAAGGATAAATACCCCTCTCTTCAAAGGGCCTCAAGCCCAATATCTACTATGTTCTTAAAGGTTAATGAAACCACAAAGAGATTTCTACACCTTGTCCCTCAAAGGAAGAAGTCCAGAACATTAGCCATGTGATGTCTGGAAGGATGTGGCCATTTCCTTTGGTCTACACCGCCGTCCTCAGATGGTATTTGTCAGGTGAAATCATCAAGCTTAACTTCTTAGCTTAAGTAGCATTTCCTTCCATGTGAATAATTTATTTATGTATTTAATTGGCCTTTACCACTGCTATAGGGCAGAATTACTATGGGGCTGTCAGGTTTATCACTGGAGGAAACCTGACCATATTTGAGAAAGATCTGCCATGCATTTATGAATGTATGCATTTATGTATGTGTAGCCTATACTTCCTATCGAAATGTACAGCCATGTATATGTATGTAAGTGATGCTCCATTTAAAAGAATACTTTTACAGCATTCATATCTACTGGTCTCCAGGCAATTGATGTGTGATGAGCAGTATGTGTGCAACAGTCAATATCTCAAAGGTAAATACACTACATCTAAAGAGTACATGTACATATAAGACAAGACATAAAATATGTACTTGCACATATGACATGCAAGGAACCCTTTAAGGGTTCCCATGTACTGTATATACATGTACCTGTATGTCACTGCACCAAATCAAGAGCTGTACTGGATCACATCTATCTGTTCACTTTCAGTTTTGTTATCCAGTCATCACTGGACACACTTCAGACTAGATGAGGGGAGAGGCGTGGGTTAAGGGGCTCCCTGACAGCTGATAACCTAGGTGTAGGTGTAGCCTGGCAGGCCTTCCCACTGATAGCACTATGTCTTTGTCAAAACCATGAACACATTTCCGACTTGATCAGCTCAGTCAGCTCAATGTGGCTAGGAGGATTTGGTGGGTTTTAACATGCTGTCAGCAAGGCCCTGATTTATCCCTGCACCCCAGGGAAGGCCCAGATCCCCAATTCTAAACCCAATTAGCCATGTTGGAAGATAAATTACATCTGGTTGATCATTGGTCTTTCACAATGGTGGCCCAAGAAATTGTTCAGTTTTTGTTAAGTTCTTGGGACCTGAACATTGGAATGGGTGGCAGGGTAGGGACAAGGGATGGTGGAGGGGAAGGCCGGGGTGCCACGGAAGGGTGCCACAGTCATGAGAACAGGCTGACGATTCCTCAGCCCTTGATGTGCTGTAAATGATAGAGACAGAGAAATCAATAAGAGGTGTGATTAAGGAGAGATGTACAACATAGTAATGCTGCTGATTGTTGGTGATACTAACTGGGATGGCTGCAACTCTGCCTGTCGTCTATATGTGCCCTTGCTGGCCATGTTTAATTTGCATCATTAACCAGGGGCTGTCAGTATAGAGCAGCAGCAGGCCAACTGGTCAAACCAACTCCACTTCCCCAGCCACTGAGCTGCAGGCTGGTCTTCCGCCACTCTCATAACTCCTGCCCAGCATGTGTGTGCTCAGCTGTCAAAGCCACAAATAATTCTGGAATATCACTTTAACCAGATACCATATTTCCTCTAAAATACACCACAGCATTTTGCACCAACAAGTAGAAATACTGCTGGCCAGCTCCTTCCTTCCAAACAAGCCTTCACTGGTAACTCACCTCTGAAGATTAAATTTATGATCACATTATCTAAAATTCACTTTTTATCAGCTATCAGAAAAAGAAGTCATTTTTAAGATTCACCTTCTGCAGTGTGTGAGAGAATGTGTGATAGATACATATACACATAAGTGGAGACCACACACACGTGTACATGTACATGTTGTACTAGTAGCAAACTGCTGTAAGACACTAAGAATGGTTTGTACAGGTAGAGGGTTAAATTCTAAAAATTAATTTACATCCCCCCAGGTGGTAGGAGTCAAACAGCATATTGTGCTAAAAAAGGTTATGCAATATTATATATTTACATGTATGGAGCATTTCCACCCTGACGTAACTACCAGCAATTTCACGGCTGGAGAAATTCACTACCTAACAGCAGGCAAGTGGTTTCCTCAACACATGGTTAAAATATAGCCCAACCTTTGGTAGGCGAACTGGAAATACAGCCAGGGGTAACCTTAATGATGCGTGAGCAGAAAAAGCATTCATTAGATAATAAACAGATAAAATAAAAGCCTACTTCCCCTACGTTGCTGGGATGAATGTCACTGATCACATGAAGGGTGGGGTGGGACAATAGGGTTGTAGACAAGTAAAGAAATCACTTTTATATTACAATGAGATCAGTCAACTGATGTATATGTACATCACTGTGCTGAAACAAAATGTATGTGTCTCCTGGCTTATATGTAATATTAACAATCATACGTGTTCCTCGTATCATCACTGCATATTATAAAATATGACAACCAATGACCACAACTAATGACCTGAACTCAAGCTAATTTTTTACCCTCAACAATCGATTGAGGACTAAAACAGAAACGATCATTATCCTTTGAAGTAATCTATTCTACAAATTTCTACATGTTATCTTTCTGCAAATTATTATTGACAGCTGCAAATAACATTTGACTGATCTGATGCACAAGAACGAAAATTACAGTATAAATATTATATAAAGGGCCCTTCAAAACAAAGAAATAACCAGTCATCAAATTTGCACAAACAAGAATAAGAAAAAAAAACCATCCTGCCATTATGACAGACTAAATGAACCATGTACCAAGTACACTGTTTTAACAGGAAACATCCCTTGTCCTGGCAGTTCTCTGGGTGGTGGCAATAAGCGACCGACCATGAACGTGTGGCTGTATAAGTGGTTGTACGTACATCTCAACGTTAGGTGTTTGGTTTAGAAAGTGTGTCAGTCATATGTATTTAACAAAGGCTGGCAGTTAACACTCTAGCTTCTTCTTCCTTGAAACTTGAAGCCAAATGATAGCATCTTCAGTGCAGTTATAAACACCAATAAAATAACTCAATAAATGACTGACTGATTGGTGTTTTACACCATGCTCTAGAATATTTCACTTACATGGTGGATGAATGCGTGAATCATTACAAAACTTTCATACATCTGTCAGCAAACATTTTGTTCACCGTTGGCACGATCATGTTAAAAAAATGTTGAACACTTTGAAGATCTCTCATCATTCATTGTACATGTGGAAAAAGCAGTTCTCTCCTCTTGGATGAAAACTCTTCTGCAATGCTTTGTACATGCACAGTATACTACATATCTGAAATCTTTCTGGAACATCATATGTACATGTACTTCTGACCACATCAAGCAGAAAGTTGCCTTCAAGCTATGACAGAGCGTCAGGATATCCAGCACAATTCACAACCACAGTACCAAGCCCACACTTTCCAAACTAAATTCCATGGGCAGAAACCCATGAGCAACGCCTTCGGTAGACAACTCTTTTACAGAAATCAAAACCTTTTAGAGTGGCATGAAAAATTGAAACACACACAAAAAATGTAACGTCATTCGACAAGGTAAGTCAGAGAAGAAAGACTTTTTGTTCTGTTTTAAATAATCAAAATCAGACAGTAATTCAATTGCCAGCCCTGGCCACTATGTTGTCACTTTTCATTTGACTGAGGGTTTTGACTGAGGGACTGGATTGCCTAGATTTGGTGAACAGCTTTATGACCACCCAAGATAGAAGAGAAGTTATTAAGCAGTGATTGAAGCCTGGCTTTAGCTGTTGGGTTGTTCGCCCTTGAGAATGGGCTTTTGGGCATAGCTTCACTGTATGACCTCTGAACTCGACCAGCCAAACAATGTAAAGGAACCTAGAGGAAAATTAAAGACCCGTTTAAAATACCCAAGAATTCCTCTTCATACGTAGTTAACTGTATGTGTAGATGTATGTTCACTTACGAGTACCAGAAGAAACACATAGATGTTTACATATGGTGTAACAAGCCGAAATTGATGTTCCCAAAAACTTCCTGGCTGGAGCAGAAAATTCAAAATTGCCAACACCAGTTGATTCACCAGCAAAATAGGACGTCATATCAAATATATGTACATATATGTATACTTAGTAACTGTGGTGATTGAAAAACATCCCAAGTGACAGCTACAATATTCATGGCCCAGTTCAGTAGCAGTTCAAATGATCTGAATGTCACTCAATATGTCTGTACTTAAAATCACCACAAATAATAAATATTCCATCAATATTCCTTTCCCTAAGAGTGTGTTAAGCCAGGCAGAAATTAGATATCCATTTATTTCTCATTAACACCAAGCAGAAAAGCTGCTTCTGACATCAGGCTAATTTAAGCTGGAAAAAATTACATCCTTATCAAATAGCTTACAGATTCCTATGCAATTTCATGACGACTCGTTCTAACCCTGGCAACTTGGACTCAAACAATAAACCAACAAAGCAGCTTCAAATACTAATTACTCCCATTAGCTAATTTCATGATGTTGATAAGAGGCCTTATTGCCTTTGTGAATAAAATACAGAAACTTGCATGTTCTGCAGTGTATAAATACACTCGAATTGGTGCTCAGAGCTTAGTCAGGTGGCTTGTCCTGTTCTGGACAAATAAAAGTGAACGTAGTTGAAGGCCGTTTTTCCTTTGTAGGGGGGATTTGCAATTCTATGTACATGGATCAGTCACTCATTTCATAGAACTGACAATTATTTTATGCCTCAAGCCAGAAAAGCTGCCAAAATCTTCACAAAAATTGCTTTTAATAACATTTGGATACCTCTTCGAAGATTTCTTTCCTTGCAGAAAAGTGACAACACATATTTACATCTAAATGCAATCGCTTCCTTCAAATCACTCGATTCCAGGAATCTCTCACCAATGCAGTCTTTGTGTGTTCAAGTCCACCTCCTCCTGGTTTCATCTGGTTGGAAACAAGGAGGTCTGCCAGCAACCTGCAGATGGTCATGGGTTTCCCCCAGACTCTGCATGGTTTCTTCCCACCATAAGGCTGTCTGCCGTCGTAAAAGTGAAACATTCTTGAGTACAGGCTGGCTTAAAATACCAATGAAATAAGTAAAAAAATCATTCAAAACATTAAAACACATGTATTAAGTTTGCATTCTTCCACAGAACTGATATCATTCTGTTTACTTTGAATCCTCTATATTGTCATAAAGAACATTCACACTGGAGGCATTTTTTTTAGAAATGCCAATAAGAATTGGCACCCATCACAAACTTGCAATCCTAGATATCTACAGTTATGGCTTGAGATGTGATCATCTGAAAGCTCACCAGAAACAGTGGGGTAGTTTACTGCACAGGCCACAAATCTGCATGTACATGTACACGTGACAAGACCAACACTGATCTATATGTACATATCGTTAAAACCAGAATCAATCAATGCAAACCATATTTCAGGACCAGCCAAGTGCCTTAGTATCATAGCCTTGGATCCACCCACTCACCCATACTGATGAAAATGTACATCAACAGCATGCGCAGATAAAGTGAACACTACATTTAGCATCATCTGACCCATGTATTATCTCCTGTCACTAAGATGTAGCAGGCAGATTAATTGCATAAGTAGTAGGACAGTCGTACACAGTGCAAACTGAAGGCAAAACATAGATGAGCATTGAGATCCACAACTACAGGAAGCAATTGATGTTCCTACACTTAGAACTTTAAAGAGCTAAATAGCTGGGAGAAGCAACTCATTTATTTATTTCCACTTATAGGTGTTTTGAGTTCATGCTCCAGCGAATTCATCTCATATGAGGGCTCTAAGTGTACAGTGAATGTACATGTACTAGTACACACAATAGCTACATCTAAGCACTACTAAACCATACGGAAAATTTGGCTTGTATGGAGTTCAGGATGTTAGAACGCCATACACATAGAATACAAAAACAGACTGAATATCCTTTCCAATGGTTTCCTCTCATTACACTCCTGCACAAGTGTGTATGTTTGTTGTTTTAAATGAATAGACCTCTGTTTCTATCACAGATGCCTTAAACAGTAAGAACTCCACATTATACAGTGAATCAGTACCCTGGGGCAGAATTCCATGTAAATGTTACTGTGAGCTAATTTTGTCAAACTGTAATGTGTGCAGCTGACTGGCACTAACCAAACTAAAAAGGTACAGCCTTGTCGAGAATGTACCATACGCAGGAGATGGGACTTAACTTATGGGGGACAAAAACATATCAGTTAAACACAGCACCAATGCCAATGTATCCACACCAGGTGCTCATCTTTGATCTGCTGGGTATGCATCAGAGCGTAGCGAATAGCACTCCGGTAATAGACAATTACTGGATATTGCATGGGAATGTGCGTATAGCAGAATTGTTCACCTGGGAATATGCTTATGGTCCCTATAAAAGATTAATATCTGCCCCCCTGGCACCATCTATGCACTGCTGACAATAGCCGATGATATTAAATGTGTGTGCGTGTGCACTGGGTGAATGGCACACAGTCGGTGATACGATGACCAGGAGTATAATTTTTGAGAATATTCATCCTAAGGCATTGTACTGATAAAACACCACCAGTGATGGGGCTAGGGCCCTGCTGACCAGCTGTCATTAAACCACTCTAGTCATGTCGCTAACAATGGCACCATGGCACTTCCTGTCCCAGGAAGCTGTGGCTGACTACAGGTGTTATTGCCGGCCAATTTTCCATGGCAACTACAACAGCAACACTAATAATTTCCTGAGCAGTCTATTAATTTCCATGGCGAGCATGGTGTTTCTTCCTTCAGAACTCCCTGGCTTCCCTAGGCACTGCCAGCTATACTTCACTCAATATTTTCATCACCAGGCAACGGTTATTTTCAAAAAAACTGACATACAGACTTTGCTAGGAAGCCTGGAATCTAAATGACTCCACAAAGAACTCAAGAATTCTGTCTCATCAAACTCTTAGTCCATGTCCTGCGTATTATTATTGCAAAATGAATGACAAATGCTCAGATGGGAAAAAAAGGCAAACAGCTCAGAGAATTCCCTACAAACCAGAGAATGCAGAAGACCTTCTTAATTTCATCTTACCTTTACTCTGGCCTGTAGCTTTGTCTCGTAATACGTTGAGCTGAAATACATCCCCAAATTCCTCAAACATCTTTCGGAGATCATCTTCATCTTTGGAACGAGGAATCTGACCGACAAACATTTTGATAGCATCCGGGTCAGGTTGCTCTGCCTTATGGTGAGAATTCATACTGCTTGAATTCATACTGCTGTAGACAGAGAAAGGACAAAAAGTTAGTGAAATCAATGCAGAAACAACACAACTGAACATAACAGAATGAAATGTTTGGATGCAATAGTAATACAATAGAATTTCTCCACTTGTATTCGCTGGAATTCTGTAATTAAACTTAACCTGTGAACAAAGTACAGAAATTTTAGCCCATGTGCTACTTGGAAAACAAAGATTTTCCTGTCACTTCAGTCACTAGGGGCTTAATATTATTCCCTGTCACTGGACTCCCACATATTTATAGAAGTGATGCCAGGGATAAATTGTCTCCATCTTCTCGCTCTGCGTGATGCTCCTGCCTTAGTACAGTCAAGTCACACAAGAACACCTGTACATGACTGCTACCTTCCTGACTTCCCACAGGTCTCGTAGGGAGGGCACTATTCCACCAGAAGGGATCACATTGGCCTTGGTGCTTTTTATACCAGACATGAATCAAAGTTCCATGTTTTACATATGCTCAAGGCCAGCTAAATGACTGGCTCCTACCTCTAATCTGAACCACTCTTGACCATGATTGCAAAGCTGAAACTAGTCTGTGTAAAATGAAACCCTTTAAGAATGTGCAAGTTGAATAGAACGCCCTTTTTGCATTCAAAGCTTCCATGTGTAATTAAATCATAACCATGCACACATTTCCTTAAAATATTCCCATGCTTACTATAAGAATCCTTACTTCATCATTTTTGGACATCACATGGTAGAACATGTGAAAGTTGTTGAGAAATTCATACCTACTATATCAGACAAAACCTTGGATTGTTGTTGCAATTATTTTCAAGGCCTAAAGACAACAAGGTCACTGGCCAGGTACAAGAAACTGTAGCCTTATATCCTTGAGCTAAAGACATTCATCCACCATACATCACCATAACCAGTAGCTACAGACACAAATTTGCCTATTTATTTTAATTTAAAGGGACAAATACATTGGTTACTTTATTTTGCATACTTCATTATTTTCATAACAAATTGAAATATACCTCTCCATTTGCATCATTTTGTTAGAAACAAATTGTCAGGACATCACTGTCAACAGGGCTATTCAAGGACTCTGAAACTGACTTTCTTACACAAAGTGACACACAACTTTAAACATGTACATATATCTTCCAGCCATTTGTGGGTCTGAATAACAGTATGTACATACATCTACATATACTCGTGAATCAAATCCCAAGATTTACATGTATTGTACTTCATGTGCAATTTTAACACTGTATGTTGTTATGATGAGACAGAATGAAAACAATTCCCGTCATGTCACCTAAAATTTTCAAGCATTACAAAACCAGTCAGATGTCTGACTGACTTGAATTGGTTCTAAAGGCCATCACTGTGTACTCTGTTTCACACAAACCTCCTCAAATTTAGACACAACAGGAGTTAGATTCAAACAGGTGAATGCACTGGTGCGGGCAGAATCAGCCAGCATCACCCCACCAACCGTATTTTTGATACAGGGTATATTTTCAAGTATTTTGTTTGTATGTGCAAGAAGAAGAATTAACTTTCAGAGTTTCACAGAACACCGAAACAATGTTTCCCTGACCCTAGTAACATTTCACATTTTACATCAATTAAGTACACACATGTACATGTTGTATACTACATAGTACCCTTCGATTTCATCGGACCAATAGGAAAATTTCTCATTGGTTTAAGACTCCATCAAATCTCCATCTGCTTCATTTTCCCAACTTCTTCAATATCCATTCTCTTGCATTTGCTACCCTTTTCATTCAGTGTATGCTGTCCTTTATCTGTCAAAGCTGTGAGTGAAACTACAAAAACAGGCAATTGAATTCTATAAAAAAAAAATGTATTTCTGTGTTGTTCATGAATAATGAAGACCATCAAAACACAACTCGCATGTATGCAGAGCATCAATAGTATCGGAACTTTGTCAACTGCCACTGTCCATGTACCTCCATCGAGAACAGGACACGTGAAACATGCAAGTTTCATGTCAGAAAATGAATCTGTTAATGTGACAGCGAAACAATGTGCAGATAATGTGAAAGAAAAACTAGAAATATGGCCAACCCATTTCAGAGCTAATGCATAGGTTGAAAATCTCACTATTGTTCACAGTTTCTAGCTGATACACTACAGTGGTAAGGAACAATGAACATAGCACTTCACGAACATGTACATACACTTAGGCAACAGTGTATCATTTTAACAGGTTGACTGCTGATCACACCCATCCTGACCACCCCATAATTCCACTGTGGATTATATTAGTTCCTGGCCTATTATTCAATTTCCGCAACGTGGATTGAGTGTAACTTTTACTAGTAAACACAGGGAGGGTAATTCCCGTGCTACGAGATATCTTGTAGGCTGGTGATGTGACAGAAGCAAATGACTGTTGTATGCCAGACACGAGTTATCTCGTAGCACATTGGATATGAGATAAGTCGTGGCTGGCATGTGTAATTGGCAGTGCAGGTGACGCCTCCAGTGTATGAGGTAACTTGTATCCATGAGTAAATCTTTCTGTGTGTTTTCGGTATATCATTCACCTAGTTTTTCACAGGTAGCAAGATACGAGTCATTTCTTGTACTCCCCATGACACACTTTACTGCATCACTTCCTCTCACATGGTAAACCACATGTTGCTTGAAGTTCCGTGTGCACTAAAACATGGCTTGTTTCAATGGGGAAGAAGTAGCAGATCTCCTAATGGAGACAGAGAATGACTTTCGATAATGTTGGAAATGTTTCGTCGGACATTGATTCGGATGAGGTGAATTCAACATTTTGAGAAGTGACAACAATGAACCTACATTCTCTTCAGAAACAGGGAGATGTTATGGCAACAACATCGCAAACATAACACAGTCGGCCAAAAACTAGAGGGCATGGGGCTCGAACACGTGGTGGCGGAGTCAGGACACGAGATGCCCGACATGAAGCAGATTCCGTGCAGCAGTGGTCGAGGTTCGCACGTCCTGTAGTCAGAAGAAACAGAGCAATTCGAATTCCTATTTGTGACTGGATTGATACACCTCAAGATCCACCCAGTTTTCCATTTACCGAGACGCCCGGGCTCAGACATCCAACACCAAATGGTTCACCTGCAGAATTTCTCGAATTACTCCTGACCCCTGCATTAGTTGACATGATGGTGACAGAAACAAACTGCTATGCTGCGGGAGATAAATAAACAATGCCCAGTCCGAAGAAATTCTCACCTAAATGACTGGCACGATACAAATGCTGTTGAATTGAGACAGTTTCTTGGATTGTTGCTGTATATGTGTTCAGCGACGCTACCTACAATAGAACATTACTGGAGCACTAAAGAACTGTACAAAACCACCTGTTCAGTGGTGTGACGAGCTGCAATTGGTTTCAGCAGTTGTGTTTTTGACATTTTACAGACAATTCACAAGCAGATGTTACTGATCACTTGTACAAGTTGCGGCCTGTTCTCAGCCATTTCAATGACATGATGGCTCTCCTTTATCATCCCAGGAAGGAGCTAAGTATCAATGAATCCATAGTACTTTGGCATGGAAGGTTGATCTTCTGACAAAACATCAAAAACAAATGCCATTAATATGGCATAAAGTATTTTAAACTGTGTGAATCTCACTGATTGGTTCTTAGACTGCGTGTTTACACAGGGTCTGCCATGGACAATGACACTGTTACGAAACTGTTAGAAACTGTTACCTGGGTAGGGGTCACTTAGTTTTTACAGACAACTATTACAATTCAGTTTTACTAGTAAAACGTCTAACCAACCAATCAACTTTCATTTGTGGCAAGCTCCGGTTTGACCAAAAAGAAAATCCTCGAGTCATCGATAAGAAGCTTAGAAAAGGCTAGCATACATGGAAACACTCAGAATCTGTAGGGGTTTGTAAATGGAAGGACAGGCGCGATGTTCTTTGTATCAGCAACATGCATAGGGTGGAAATGACAGATGTTATGCAGACCGCAAGAAAACTAAATACTGTCTAAGACTACAACAGTGTCTATCTGGTGTTGATAGATCTGATCAAATCCTGACCTATTACTCCCATTACCAAATTCTATAGGTGTGTATCATAAATGCTCACACCATATACAATGATAACATCCCAGGAAACAAAATGAGGTTGCTCAATTTCAGAGAAGTTGTCACAGCTCATTTCCTTGGTTATGCCACGAGCGGCTTTGGGTCACGAACTCACTTACCTGTGGAAACATTTCATTATCTAGAGCATCTGCCTCCTTCAGAGAAGATGCTCAGACCTACGAAGACATGTCGGGTTTGTTCCCACACTGGACGTCGCAGGGAAACTCGCTACATATGCCCAATTTGTCCTGCGAAACCAGCGTTGTGCGTGGATGTGTGCTTCAAGCAATACCATCTAAATTAGGAACACATGTATTCAGGAGTAACAGTTGACAAACAAAGAACAGTCTGGTATTTAGAGCTACCTGTCATTGTTATACTTCGTGTTTGGAGCGAAATGTTTACTTTTTGTGGCCATCGATGGGCTATCTCAAACCAGTCGGATTGTCACAAGAACAATTTCTGTCACCTTACTGTGTGAAAGGTAAAGCCCAATTAAATTCATTTTCTCTTATATTTTGGATTTTTGTTTATTTTCTACACCAATAAACTACTTAGTGCATAATCATGCCTCTAATACACATCAGGAATTTTCACCAAGCTTTTTACTAAGTCATGATCTGACATGAGTTAACTCAGCAATATGTGAGACACTCCTTACTACCAGATATCTCGTTTTCGGAAGTCAACGTGTTAACCTTTTGATTTATGTATTTATTTCTCTGGGGTTTTATGCTGTACTCAGGAATATATCACTTATTCGACAGCTGCCAGCATTATTAAGTGAGATAACCAAGCAGAGCCCAGGCGAAACCCATGACCATCAGCTGGCAGACACTCCCACAAACTAATAGAGAGCAGGCCTCCATGATCTGGACAATGTTCAAATTATAATTCTTCGGAAAAATCTACACTGCTGAAATACATGTGCTTTATATGCACATGCAACACAACAGTTAAACTGCAATATTGCAAATACACTTCACAATTTAACAACGTCGTGTCCTTCACATACTTTTGAAGGTTCTACAAAATGTATAAAGGCACACATTTGCCAAAAAAAAAAAAAAAAAGAAAAAAGAAAAACGGGAAGCAGTTGTTTTCAAAAGTACAGGTAACAGTTGTAATGAGATCTTGGCTGTCCTGTATACATACTTGTATATGTACACTCACACACAAACCCTAACAGTAAGCTACTATAAATACATGTATACCACAGTTGGGCACTGTACACTGGTTATTGGAAATTTATCAACTTTCAAAATCTAATAAACCCCAACTGAATGGGATTGCGGATCAGAAATCCAGACTGATTTTGATCAATATATATCAGGTAAGTAAGAATCAGACTGGGAATTGGTGAGAACTGATCTGAACTGTGAAAAATTTATGTGTGGTATGGATGGATATGGAAAGGGAATTCCTCAAGGAATAGCTTGGGAGAGTTACAGAGACAATACAGTCAGAGGTTGCGGCCTTAAGATTTCCCTGTGTTTAAGCAAATGGAAATGATACCACAGACACAAGGGAAATCTCCGGCTGTGTAGCCAACGGACTCCTCTTTCAAGGTGCAGTCACGATCGCTTTGGCTCCCCTCGGAGTGAGCACAACAAGAGAAAGTGAATATGTTTGAGAGCCTGTATGGCTGAAACCTTAACAGAACGGCATCATGACGATAAAGGTACATGTGTGTATAAAGAAGCACTTACAGATCAGCCCCGGTTGTGTAGGTTAAGAGGTACATGGCATATACCAGGTGCTCGGCGGAATAAACACTCTTCACAACTACAACCTGTAATTTCCTCCCTCCGACTATGCTTCAAATCAGTAATCACACCCAAGAGCATTGGGATGTTTTCTTCCTTCACTACAGTGCACTCTCAAGGCATGGGCAGATTCATATACGTGCACAAGGAAATTCAGACCCATATTTAAATGTATCAACAATACACGTCTATAATTTCAGCAAGATAATTAACATCATGATGTATGCAGACAGTGTGATCGCATACTAAACCCCCATTCAGCCCACTAACACCTTGTGGGCTAGACAATACAGCATCTGTTCACATTACATGCATATGTATCGTCATAGCCCAAGCACCACAAGAAAACTAGCAGGTAAATGCTTGGATTAGCACACACACACACACACTGTCCTCATTCATAGGCATCAACATAGTGTGTAAGTTCATCATGATAATACTTGTCTGATATTCAAACAAATCTATGCACAGGCATGTAACAATCTTGCAGTTAAGCCTAAAGATAGAAGCAAATCTAACTTTTCTCAATGCAGCTCTTTTACTTGTGGATAAATTTTATGTACAGCGCATGTATATACAAATATTGCAGATAATCAGATAGATGTATGATGGAATTATTGTTAATAATGTGTATCTGTTCAGCATTTTAACTTGAATATTTTGTCAGAATAAGGTGCTGTAGATATTTACAGATGTCTTGAAAAACAGTCTCATATTTATTTATTTACTTATTTGACTGGTGTTGATACGCCCTACTGAAGAATATTTCACTTATACGACTGCAGCCAGCATTATAGTGGGAGGAAACTTTAAGTTTTATATAGACCCAGGCAAAACTGATGCAGCTGATATGTGTCAGTGGTTGTCCATGATGTGAAAGATCACATACATGTGCAATATGAGACATGCCAACAGGAGACTTTTTGTCTGCAAAAAAATGTTTCAGTATGAACAATGAATGAAAATAAAAGGTGAAACTGTTTAAGCCGGCAAAACTTGAATCACTATACTAGGGATACATTACGTATACATGCATTGTTGAAGACATGATCATGTACAGTTCCTAAAGACATGTCGACCAACTTTGAACAGTAACAAATGTATCAGTCACAATAACAATGTATGCATGTTAAAAAACTCTCTCTTCTTTTGAAGTTTTGATTCTAAGTACAAATAAAATGACAAAAAACTGGTACACATTCTATTAAGGAAAATGGGCCTGTTGAAGCTTCAAGTTTATAAATATCATATTTCAGCTGATCCTCTCACTGTTCATCAGTCTGAATGTGCAAAACCATCAAAATGTCACAAGTTCAAACAAGACCCTGTGTTCAACCCTTTGTCCTGTACATGTAGTTAGTGGATTTCACAAAAAATGTATGCTACTGTATAACTTAATCTTTATACATGTATTATATCATTACACCAGTATAATAGCCAAAGCATTCCTAAGCCTAAATACACTGTACATGTATTACTTTAATGCATGAAAAGAACTTGAAGTCAGACAAAATTGAAGAATTTTCCACCATGTACATGTTTAATGACTACAAAGGTTTTAATGTAAGCATCTTTGGCAGCCAGTCTGAGTGTGGGTACAGCGGAGTGAGTAGATATTAGAGGTGCTGATGCACATGGGTGGTGTGATTGTGGAAGGTCTTTGTTAGTTCCTCCCCGAACCCTCGTTCTCATCAGCAGAACTCGCCGTTGGTTTGTAGGGGTCATCTCAGGGGACCCCCACACCAGATTCCTTGTCAGTTTATATACAAGGAGTCTGTCAATCCTTCCCATTACCACCCAGTTTGGAATGCGCCACCTCGCAATAAGGTTGTATTAGCCAGCACTCCCAAATGGGCTGGTCTGATTGCCTTGCCTTATTACCAAATGCTCTACGATTGACTCCCTCAACAGTGAATCCCTACCCTTTTTCTCCCTAGTCAAACTCCCCTCGAAAAATCCTAACCGCTACACGTTCATTTCCACAGCAAGTTTCCGACAGAAAACCGGCTGAGCCCACTGAACAAGATCTGGTATTCTGATGAACAGGAAAGACCGACAGTAATGAGAATTGTCAAGGGAAGTTTTTTTTTTTCTGTTACCACTGTTTAAACACTTCAGATGGATTCCTGAAGTCATTCAAGACTGAGCCGTTTCTTTCAGTGAGCTACAACTATAATATCACCAAGGTCATTTACACAATCTTTTAAGCTCCTTAAAACAAGGCTTGGCTTCTATCTTTGTTATGACAAAGCTGAAAAAAGTCATGATATTTCCATAATCTCTCCACTTTCCTCTCAGCGAAGTTAAAATACGTGTACATGTATGCATCCATTTTGATGCGACTTACAATGTATTTTGAATATTTAACTCAGCCTAACACGGTTAAAGGAAAATACCTCAAGTTAACTTAATTTGCCCTGGAAGCCAGCATGAATATTTATGACATTAAAAACTTCAAAAATTTAAATCTGGTAATACAAATTGTAGTCTAGTTTATTAAAAATCTTCCTTTCCAGTACATGCCTTGAAGACGTGATAGACAGAAGTGAAATGTGTAGCCGTTCACTCGTTTTTAACGGCTCAAAATAAAAATGATGACCTCAAATTGAGCCCCGGCCATTACAAAGATCACTTCAAATCATACATATATTCATGATTTGCAAGATCAAACACATAACCAACTGTTTATTTTAATTTATCCATTTACATGTTGTGTCATGATGTTTCCAAATGGAATCTGATACATTTCACATTTCTGAATAATATTGAATGACCATAGTTTTTGATGGTCAAAATCACTCTGAAGACCTGGATATATCAAACATCCTGACTTCTGGCAGATATCAGCAAAATGTAATTCCTTGGTGCTTCATTACACTTAAAGAGCTACTGTGGTGTCAAAACATCGATGTCTTAAAAACAAGGTCAAATCATAAAGGCTGAGACGGTCTGAATTGCTTGCCTAAAGTCTGAAAATATCCGAGTGTATTTTAACCAATACCGTCTGTTCATCCAAGATCACAAAATAAAATTTTTCTACCCTTTCCACTTTGCCTGGTGTAACGTCACACAAGAATGCATGACATCACCAATCGTTGATGAGTATCCACACAAGACTCTGCCCATTCAAGGGCTCTTGACATCATCCCACCATAAATGCCTTACTCTACTCTACATCTGCCTGAGTGCATGTCATATAAGGATTATTATCACATAAGGATTATTATTTTGTTTCTTAAGTAATCTTCAATGGGGTGGGTTGAATAATGCTATTCATTGAAAATCGCATTGAACCATGGTGTCAGGTTTGTTCCGTAGTATTTGTTGAATAACTTTTAACATTTTTTACTCAGTTTGGATTCCGACTGTAGTGGCACTTGACCCACATGAAGATGCAGCTGAACACGTGACTCTCAAATTACTGATTTTAATCATAAAACTCCTGTCCATTCTTGAGTACCAGCCCAACCCTGTTACACAGCTAAAACGAAGCTCCAATTCAATAGCATACTCACTATTATGGTCATGAAACATGTAGGCCTTCCATGAGCATCCAATAAGTGCTGAGAAATGTAAAGGGGCCTGACCTGGAATAGATGTGCTCTTCCCATGCACACAGTGTACATGTATACAGATGAACTACAGGAATGAATTATAGGTGCATGCATTCTGTTGTTAGCATAAGAACCCCATCCACATATATATTTCAAAATCCCAGCTTACCACTCACAACATGTTATTAAAAGAGTGGGCTTCACACTGAAATGGATACATATACACGTACCTGCTAAAATCTGAATACAATCTTAGTCACAATACGACTGCAGTATTGGCTCGTGGCATTGGTGACTGTATAAAAAGACATTTCAGCCTGTGTTCAAGTATGCAATAATCTGGAATACATTTGTTAATATTTCACCATTGTTTATGATATACATGTCCATGTGTGTAGACAACTTGCTGAGGTCTGCCCGATACATGGGTATATATCTAAGCATGCTGCATGAGTAATACATGCCCTTTCCACGAACAAATGTGGGTTGCACAAATTTGAGTGGTCATGATATATGTACTTGGCTGAAGGAACCATATGGGAGGCTATATGTGAGCCAAACCAATCTACACATTTAGCATTTCTATGATATTTCCATCTGGAAGAGGTCATTTGGGAAGCATGCATTCATAATGCTCCCATGACGCAAAACCCCAGTGTCAATTACACTGCGAAAAATTTCACCAATTTCCAGGAGCACTACGCATTCAGCATGCATAGTCCAACTATTGTGAAGATTTGTTCACCATGACAAAAAACTGTTCAATTTATTCAATATATTGCACCAATAATATAGTTCTACTTTTCCGAGGTTTAGTGCTCTTTTGGAAACAGTGTAGAAAGTCCTGAAGGCTGCAGCCCAGTTGATATTAGACAACAGTACAAGCATGTCTACCTCTGAAATGTTTTTAGCCTTAAAATGGTAAACTATATATGAAACAATTCAGTATCAAAAAGATATAACTATCTACAAATCTCTGAATGACTATTTCCCTGAATAAATAAAAAACATGTTTCATATCTACAGGAAAGACAACTAAGACAGTTCAACTAATTCTCCCTTTTCCTCATTCGGAAATGTTTAAACGGAGTCTCTCCTATTTTGGAAGTTTGCAGTGGACAAACTCTCCCTGAAACTCTCCAATGTGCCTCCTCAGTATAGAATTTTCAACATCTATATACCAGTTGGATGATCAACAAATATGAGGGATAACTGCATTCACTATATAATCTTTTCTTGTACATACAATAGTTCCCATTACCCGCTTAGAATCAAAATTAGTTTTTACAATATATTCCTTTGACTACTAACATGTTTTCTTGTATTTCATTTGTATCTTTTTAATTCAAACAGTATATTGTGCAAATGTTTCAGTGTTATTGTTGCATGGAGGGCCTCAAGGAAGATCAGTAGTATATTGTTGTATAACCCTCAAAAAAACATAAAGACATTATTATTAACAGCAGTAGTAATTAGACTAGAGTTTAATAATCAACAACATCACACATCATAAGCCAGAAGCGTAAATACACATAAGTCGCTGAATGTGGGATACTAATACTTGGTGGCATAAAGCAGTTAAAAACAGTCTATGGGATACTGATGCAGGCTAATCAAAAATAATGGATAATGTTTCACCAAATTACTGCTGCCACAAATTCTAGGCAGCAAATCTGCACTAACATATACAAAGGGATTAAGCCTACATGTAATTCCATCCTTTGATCAGACTTAAACATGTAGAGCGAGTGCGTGGACAATGTATCTTTGGCCAGAAGCACAAGATAATTGTGCTCCTGTATGTGTAATGGTAATTGTGACATCATTTGGACCTACATGTAAGTCAAAGCAAGCATTGCTCAGTATCAGAGCACACGTATTTTGCCCTGCCTACTTTCTGAACACCTCAGGTAACAACTAATCATATTATAGAAGAGACTACCAAGAACACATCAAATCTCTTCATGAAAATCAGGTTCTCTACAACAAATTATGGGGTCACACAGAATTTTCCATGCTATCTGTTTTGGTGAGGAAAGTTGACTGTACATGTAGGTACAACCAAGTAATACACCTGTACACACAGGTAAACAACATATAAAGGCCTGTACATGCAAGCATGCCTCGGAAAACTTCAGGGATCACCAGTACATACACATACACCCTCTCAAGTAAATGCAACATGAACCATGAGCACTGCTTGCACCGGTTTAAATAAGAATCTATTCTTCACTTCGAGAATTTCCCTAACATAGTGAGGTGTACCAATGATTTACACCTTGTAAAATAAACTTGAGCAGAATGGATTTATATTCTTTCATGAATATTACAGGCATGTGTAGACGTACACATACCGCAGCAGATACAGACGAATCTGTACATGTACATACAGTATCAAATACTGTACAGCTCAGACTGTCCAAAGAAAGGATTAAATCATCATCTATTTCCAGGGTATTGAGCAGCTTGACTTGCCCCATTTCCTGAATGCTAAAACATTCATGGCTTTTTTAAGCACGATCTGCTTCTCTTCTCGACATGTAATTTGCGCACATTTCTAGTCCAGGCCTTGAATAATTCTTACATTTCTGGCACTCATACCAACCACATCAGTATATTTCTTTCACTTTTTACCATCCTTTTGTTAACTGATAAGGGGTTTCCTCATGTGAAAGTACATTACATTTCTTTTTCCATCTACAAATCACCCATGGGGCTTTTTTAGCCTCAAAATGAGTCTACAGGACTAGAGAATCATTGGAACTTTACGCGCGAGGTATCTATCTCAGCTACACCCACATAGGCCTTCATTAAAAACTTGCTCACTGGGAGAAACCCCTTGAACCTCCAAAAAAGGCCCTCGTCTAAAGTTGCTGAGTTTTGTTTTTCAAATTTTCCTCTCAATGACAAGTTCTTTAAGATTCAGAACCTTTCATTTGGTAGAAGGACAAAAAAAAAAAAAAAAAAAAAAAAGGAAAAACAATTTCCTCATGGCCGACAATTTTTTTTGAGAGTGGGGTTACCCCTATGTGGTGAGCCGACCATTCTGTCACTCGATTTTACTTTGAATATAATGTCCATAGAAACAACACGAAAAAAAAAAAGAATAAACAGGGGGAGCAAAAAGAAGTTCAATGTACAGTAAAACTATTTGTTCTTGTAGCCTGTCAGATTTCTGTTCTATGCCTAATTCATGTTCGTCAGATGACATCTTGTTGGCAACCTTTTAAACTCAAGACTCCTACGTACATGTTTGTATATGTTAATAAATACAGTACAAACTCAGCTAATGATTTGCATAATTTATTGCCCTGTAGAGTCAGATGTTGCCTGGGATGAATGTGTGAGTAAGAACGTTAGAAGTGAACAGCAGCAAGACATCTGCTTCAAAGACATGCTGCACGGTGTAGTGCATGTGGATTTTCCATCTACATGCATGTGACATGTCTGCTTATCAATTTAACTGAAGACCTTACTATCAAAACCATGACATTTAGACTGCAAATCATCTAATCTGAGCTTTACCTTATTTTAACCTTTGATTCCAGCAATTCAATCTGGCACCATCAATCAAATGTACATTAAAGGCTCACACAAGATTTCATTTTCAACCTACAAATAAATGATTACATGCAAGTGAAGTTCATGGTTGTTTTTCTTCATAGTTTTTTTAAAGTTACCACACTGTGCAGGATTTGGCAAGGATTATTTTTTTCTGAATCAGTCAATATATAATAATACATCAGAAAGGGAGTTAAAACAAATACAGGCAAACAACATTTTCATCCATTATGATTTTTAGGGGATTGTCAACAAAGCAAAGCAGAATGCGCTGCACACCTAAACTTGGGTCCATATCGGCAATTTCATTTACCTTACACTTAATAATCAGTGAAAATATAACTGGATAAACTTTGATAGTCTAACTTACATATACATGTACTTTAATGTAAAAATAACATGCATTTCCTGTTGTCTAAATTGTACAAGTAACATCTTCATATGCCTATTAATAATTTTTGAAGGGCAGTGTTCCACTTTCAGACCAATCTCAGATTAAACTCCATATAAAATCCATTCCTCAGCTATCCTACACAGCTACTGTATCAAAATGTAAATTATACTTTCCCAATATCTGAAGACTTTTATTCACTCAATTGCATTCATTTATATGAACTGAAATGGCTGTTAATCAAAATATATACACATAAATAGGTCTCCTTAGCATTTCCACAGTGGAACCCTGCATCCAGTTACCACAAAACAAAAACAGACACTCTCACTGATTGCATTGTCTGTCAGCTTTTTCTAACCCACACTAGTGCTGGATAATACTGTTAATGGTTGCATTATTAGTGCAAGAGAGGAGCGAGGATTTCCAATATTAACTACAGGATCAACCGTGAGGTGTGCTGCATGGATATAACTCCCCCAGACCATGCTCTTGTGTCACACTGAAGCCAATAACACCCACAAAGCACAGTATGTGGTTAAGCAGCACTGTGGTGTACCCATATTCTCTTGCTATGAATGATCACATTACTTTTAATGATTCCCACCACAGGAAGGAAACTCGAGTGTGGTTACAAGAGCTCAAGGAAATAGTCACTCATACATGTACAATATTCATGTTATAAATAAATGATTTCGCTGAATACAACAATAGGCCACCAAGACGACATGTACATATCTTACTATAAGGTGTGTTCTATGAAGTGTAATTTAAGGAGGACTATAAGATAATGTATTTCAAATTCCAGATAATTTCATCCCTATATGGAGTAAAGTTTCAAGAATTTTTCAATACCCTGCCTGATAACCACTTCAGTTGTGCTCTAAACATGCAAATTTGTCTACTTTGTATACACGCTTAGCATGTGAATGTATCAGCTGCCAAGGACTTTCCTCATCATAAGCTAAAATGATAACTCGCATGTGAACATGCACATTAAAAATAACCAAAGACAGAGCCAGAGAGCCTTGAAGATTTTATCTTCTCTGAACAGAAGGTTTCAGCTACATGTAACAGCTAACAATATATATACATTATCCACCCTCTGTCACCTACAGTTGGCTGTTTGACTGTCTCCACTTAAGTGTAGAAAAGCCTTTAAGTGGCATTTTCCTTGCCCAGGACAACCCAAACCTATAGCATATAAACTCACAGTGATAATGACACAAAAAAAAAACCCCAAAGAGAAGTGGCTATCATGTGGGACATTTGGAAAATCGGGGCAAAAGTCAGCCTAGGGCAATGGTTCTATCAGATGTCTTGAGTCAACAAATGACTTATCCATAAAAAATATAGTTAATGTACATGCCTGTGCATTAAAATCTCGTCAATGAATAACCGTATCAGTTCTGGACATATCTTCTAAATGATCATTGCTATAATGTGAATAATTCCTCTTGTACACTGAACACTGTAGAAAAACCTGCATTTGAATTGAGGTTCAACATCAACACAGTACAAATTACCAGGTCATCAGTCAATTACAAACACACAGGAACTAACCACAACAAAACTTTAACTTAAAAATCCCTGCGCCATACCCGTGAGCATGTCTAAAATAGACATATCATCTTCGGGGAGACATTTGCCAAGTCTGAACATGGCTAGACACTGGGGATACAGGCGCTCAATGTGTCAACAAATTCAAAAAGCCCAGGAATGGGGACAGCTAGCCTAGAGTTTGAACAAAAAACCGTCTAGATTTTTCTTCAGTATTTTCCCACCAGACAACATGTGGCCAACAACTGTACCATTTATGCTACATGTACCTAGCTTCTACCAAAAACTGCAAGTACAGTTCTGTTATAATTACTACATGTACAAGAAGCTACCAAGTGCTTTATAGTGTCTACAACTCCAGGCACATGTATGAAGTGTTAGTTTGTGCAGTTCCAGTATGCCCATGCACTGGAGTTAAAACATTAAAGTTTACAGCCTAAATCTACCAACTGATCAAAGGGAGTTCACTTACATGTTATTATCTGAGGGATCCACGTTCTCTGTCATCTTCATTCTCTTGCTATCGCACACACACACTGTCAAGTTTCTCTTCAGCATACATGTAATGTATAAGGTAATCCTAAATGAAAAACAGTCTTTGTATCAATTCATCAACTCCTTTGTTCTTTAGTACACACTTGCCTGCCCATACACATACAGGAACATCTCTTGCTAGACACTAGTAGTAGCACATGGTCTAACTTCCACTACAACAAGAGGACTTCTATGTGGGCCGGTTAAATCCAACTGCTATGTGTAGCACAAGCAGCAGCAGCAGTGGGAAGATACCTTAAAACAGTGCTGCCAACTCCCCATGTCCACTCACATAAAGCTAGTCTGAACACGCCACCAGGCTCAGTGAGACATTCCAGTGTTGAGGGATCTTAGAAAGTCTATTGTAAACAGCACCATCGGGCTGCTGGAGACATGGGGCGGTGTGGCCTGCTGCTGGGACTGTACATATGGAGAGCTGACTGGCTGGCTGTGAGAGAGAGAGCCAGGGCTGGACCACTACTACCAGGGCTTTTGCTGGAGGATAGGGCTAACACTGAACTACATCTGGCAGAGCCACTGCTAATAGCCACATCCTAAACAGCCTTGCAGGCCGGCCAAGGGAATAGGGTGCAGTGTGCGTGTCTGATTGCTGATGGATCTTTAAGCTGCCTCACAATTAATGCCCGGCTATAATCACTCAAACGACCATGTGTGCTGAAGTTTTCATCAAATGCCAGCGATCTGGAGGCTTCTCTTGTCCGCTCTCAATCCCCTCTAATATACATGGTCCATACTGATATGAAGCTTCAGAGCAGTTTGGCTTTGTCAGAAGCCGCAGATAATTTACAACACCAACTCCACCATAAAAACTCTTGATCAAGTTTTTTTTTCATATGTGATCTGGAAATTTCTGTTCACAGGAAGTGTAATCCCACAAACTTTTGACAGCGTTATTCCATCAGTATTACCCACCCTCATATTACCAGAAATGGGAGAAAGCTTCATTTGCATCACAGACTATTAATTTTTCTGGAATCCAAACAGAGGAAATGACTTAACGTCAAACATTTCGCACGCTGAAGCGACGTCTGAGTCCCAGAATGTTCGATAATTAATGTCCCTCATCAACAGCATCTCTCGGACACTCATAACAATAGCTCAAACCGATCATCTACACCACCGTCAAGATTCAATTCCTACAAAAAGCCAATAATGCTTTTGCTAGCGGAAATATTTTCCAATCAATGCCTCCACAAGCCGGACACCACATTGGGAGCAGGTTATCAAGCAAGAATAACAGCACGGGGTCGCGGCTTGATTACAATAGTCTGCATTTACCGCCTGTTTTATAATCCTATTCCACACATCTCCGCCATTCAGTAGACAAACAGTCCGCCACAATTCCACCTATCATTATTAAATATCGAGAGTCTACGGAGAAACCAGCCGTGTATTACAGGACCTTTCATCTCAACGCCCTATATGTTTCCACTTCAAAGACGAGTAAATTAAATAGAGTGACTGAAATGTAATCAAATCATTGCTCCTTACATTTAACGAGAATTTCTCTGATCACATTTGTTGCTAACGTATCCTTTGTGAGGAAGTAAGGCGAGGTCAAGCTGGAAACATGCCAGTGTCTGCTAACAGCATTTTGTGGGCCTGTTTCCAGTCGAACACTTTCGTATTACGACCAAGCCCTGGCCATTTTAACTGTTCATGACAATCTTGTTTAACAAATCAATTGTAGCCTGTTCGAAGAGTAATGGATGACAGAAAAGCCTTCCACAAACTTTAAGATTTCAACTGCATCATGCTATAAATGGCAAGGCAGAACTTACATATGGAAGGAAATTGGGCACACTGTTGTACTTGCCTAACATCCTTACGCATCCCAAAACCCCAAAAATTTGCATGTGCAATTTTATGAGATTACACCTAGCCATGTGGAAAATCTTCCCAAGGTAACCACCAGTACTCCACTAATCACATCTGATCAGTTGCGCATACACACCGACTGATTCCTGGAACTACTTCTGACTACAACACACTACAACTGTGGCATACATGTAAGGTGGGCTAAAGTTCTGGCACCTGGGCACTAAAGGAAGTCCAGGTTTGAGGGGAAGACGAGGCAACACATGTACATGTATTAGTTCACAAAAGAACTAGTTACATCTATGCAAAACTAAATTTGTGAATTAAAAGTTCAACCGTTTACGTAAAAGGTCCGAGACTGAATTTTTTGCCACATGGATCACAGCAAATGTACACCTGTTTGCACTTCATTAAAAGTTCGTGTTACAACAAAACTAATGCAGAAATCATTTAGCAAAAATTGAAAATCATGAATAACCTGTACCCCTAAAAAGTGAAACCCATCTATCACAGATGAGCACCTGAAAATTTTCCCAAACCGTCTCATATTAACACTTGCACATGAATCTGTGAAGAATTCACAAAGGATATGGCGATACTTTAAGCCAGGTGAATTACTTGCCACATTTCTGGAGGTCCTTGTGATAAAAAGAATTTCTACATGTGCCAAGAAACAGCATACTGTAACTTTGTATACAACCATCATTAAACCCAACAGCCTTAGCACATGGCAATAAAGTAAGGTAAGGTAACACTACATGAAACAGTCAGGATCAGCAGGAAAGCTGGCTCTGCAGTTAGACACTTCAATTTGTGAGGAGTTACAAGATGCCTCCAGAACTCCCATAAAATGAACTGTTGCCAACAAGCTCTTGATTAAGCAAAATGTGACTGAAGCACCATGTGAAGTGTTATTAGGGTTAACAAAAAAGCTGTGACAAATTTGCATCAACTCAGAGGTAATAATTTAGTCGGGGTTAGACTAATATTTTTTCCTCTAGTCCCACACACTGCAATACTATACATAGTGAACGTAACATCATAAGTGTGAACGTGGGTGTTTAACAGAAAAAGGGCAAATTGGTTATTTCACTTATTGCACCATGTTTCTGTAGAATAAATCATGACTGCGGGTTGCATGTACATATGTGTTTCATATTTGCGTCATTCCTGCCTCTACATCAGCTACACAATGAAGTTATTGCTCGGCTAAAGGAGTAGTTTTGAAGGCACAGCTTGTTAGCATTATTATGCAGCCAGGGTCCATAATTGGAAGCACATAAAGCTTGGCTGAAATGTGCGAAGAACACATGTAGTCATTGAGCTTACAGTTTTAGGGGTGCTCAAAAAACGTGCTGAGTAAAGAATGTTCTTACATAAGGCACACAAATCATACAATCTGTACTCCATGCCATCCACTGGGCAAATGTCAAAATATATGTCCCCAAACTGTCCTTTGTTCACTACATTTTTCTGAATGAAAAGTGTACAGTAAAATCAATATGTAAGATTAGTAATTTAGGTGGGTAAATGTGAATAAATGTCCACATAAAAAGCAAGATATCTTGTGGGGGAGGGGGGGATTACCTATCTAAAACTAATCTCTTCTTCAGCAAGTTCATTAAACTGTGGCTACCAGCTAGCCAGTTACTTTGACCCCGGGATCTATCATACATCATTTACATGCATTTCTATCATGTAGTCCTGACTACATGTACTTTTTTGGGGTAGCCTTCTGCTCTAAGGGCTAACAAAAGCCCTGCTTCTTTTTATGCCTCTTGTCAAAATAAGCTGTACTGACCAACATGTACATTTGCATCACTGATGTGGGCAAACACTGGAGTCCTTAAAATACAAATTACGAAAGGTTGAAATGTAATGTTTCACACTTCACACACTGACAATACTGATGGTAGAATTAGTCCTCCATTGGGCCATTTCTTCAGCATGTATTAACGCAACAGCCCCAGAAACTTGATACAACTTGGTACTTATTAACCATCACCTTAGGCAAACTGTTTAGACTACCTTCATAACTGGCAGAAGATTTATGAGGGAACTTCAAATGAAACAAAAACAAGGCATAAAGCAATGTAAATTAAAGGCAAGTAGAGATATAGACAAGCACTTCCAACATGAATCCAAGCTTCAAATATCCTACATGTACTACCTCAAAACATAATGCTACATGTACACACTGATCAATGATTTCTTTACTCTTTTTGACTCGTCAAAAAAAAGTAAATGAAGACCACTATACATTGTTTACTAAACTTCTGGTCATCTACAGTATTGCCAAAGAAATGCATAATTTACATGTATGTAAGTAGCAGACAAAGGCGGTGGGCACAAACAATACAATGAGATACGACCCAAAAAAATCATGCAGATATAAATAAATAAAGTACTCTATATATAGATTTTCATCTGGATGGAAGCCACTAGGATAACAATGTGTACAGGAGAACGCCTACATTTGTAAGCGATACCCAGAACTACACATCCAAGTATCGAATAAACTAGGAGCGATACTCTCTCGTGATAGGTTATATTCGTGGAGTTTCAGACACAAACTATGTCTCACGTGAACAACAAATGTCTTATTCATCCAGAGCGAAACAGTATACATGTGCAGGTCCATGTGTGTACAAAGAGCACCAATGCAATATGCATGTCTTCATTTTGTCATTACTTGACTGGAGTAATTAAAGTCTATGGAAATATTAATATACAAGATGAGTGTGTTCTACTCCCAGGAAAGAGTCACAACTCTTTGTAAATGTCAAAAGAAAAACCAGCCAAGGGAAACAACTCTACAGCACATAAAGAAATTTTGGAAATCAGGTGAGGCATTACACCATTTATAGCAAGGAAGGGTGTTGGGCAACATCAGACAACTGCAGGTAAATGTTGTAACAAGCAATGATGTGAACACCACATTTCACTGAAAGATCGTAGGAAAAGTTAGGCTGGTATATGCTTTATATGGCTATCCACTATTCTTCACCTACTGTATCATCCTACATATATATACATAGTCACCCACACACATAGCCACTACTTCCTCTGTCATCTGAGCTTTTTGTCAGAGTACAGGATGCATACATGTACATGTAAATTGATTTTGCTCCTTTGAAGTGTGGAGGACACATATGTTAACAAAGACATATTGAATCTTCTCTTCACAGATCCCTGTATACAGGTCTAACCATCACAAATTGTCTCCTCATTCTCCCTGACAGATAATCAACAGCAGCTGTTGCATCCTTTATCAGCCAACCACACCAACATTATAGGTCTATACAATACTGTTATTACTGCTGTGAAGGGAAGAGATTTGCTCATAGTAATAACAGTACAGCCATGATAAAAAAAAATACTGGTGTATTATTTATCAAAACAGAGTGATGGTTAAGTGATATTTGTGTACACCTGCAATACACTGGCAAAGTAGCCCAGGGTGTTAATACTTGTGACCAGAAATGCATTTACTGGATCAGCTGCCATTTAACGTACATTGTCATGTTACACTGACAGAAGTAAACTATTCTGGAGTATACTGAAAACCACCAATTTATGAAGTAACTAAAGGTGTATGTGTAGTTTACTTCCATAAGCAATATTTTCGGAGGATTACAAGAATCTTTCTAGTTTGGCCTTCATAAGCTTGTATTAGTGGTATACATACACATGTTGTCCACTATATGATGGTTTCTGCTTTCAATCAGAACAACCACCAGACAAATACACTTACATGAAGACAATATCAAAAGTGGGAATGTCCAGTAATATTGCAACACTTATCTCTTGAAATTTCATATATTTATTTAACTGATGTTAAACATCTTACTAAACAGTTTTTGCATTTATAATACGTCAGTGTGGTAAATTTTAGTTGGAAGAACCAACTACCTTTGCAAGCCAATGGCCCCACTTAACAGGTGCAAGTATCACACAAACTTCTAGTTCTCACTTAAAGACTTAATACAAGTCATCGAAACAGTCTGAGGTTGATAAGGGCTTTGAAATCGTGAACTCATCAGTCAGATGCTGATCCACTGCGAACAACGCTCTGGCCGACTGATTCAGCAGGGGCCTGTCATTCATCTGTCATTTAGAAGAGCCACAATTCACAATGTGTATGTCTCTACAATTTAGTAAAATTGTGTTTTAATATACCCGCACCCAGTTTCTTTAACCCTTTCATGTGTTTATGGCAACTCTACAGGCAATTAATAATTTATTTTTCAAAATACATGGATACTTAAAACACCAGGTCAACATATGAATAGGCTGAAAAAAAAATAGGTTAACTCAAAAAATAGCACAGTAAGGCACAATCAGCACAACTGAGGCATAGAATATAACTGTAATTACATACAAATTGTTGCATTAAAATCAATTCATCAAAAAAAAATATTACTCAATTCAACATGTACTATTTCAACAGAACAGAATGTCTCACCTTCTGAGTGTAAATACTTCCACAGAAATGTGTGCAGCCCTTGGAATACCTACATGGCCTTCACATTAATCCACAGGTAACAATGGAGGGAAGCCATGCTTGACATCTTAGTGGGAAATACAGTTTAGCTTAACTGTTAACAAAGGCTCAGTACTCTAGGGCAAGTTAATCTATGAAGAGCTTTCCACAGTAACTTTTACAATAGCTTGTAACAGTATGTGTACATACGTACAAGTGACCATACAGGTTTTACCCTCTGCCACAACATGTAGTTGCAATTTGCACAATGTAAATGTATCTTATGGTCCAATGCTCTTAGAACTATGCATATTGGATACCAGTTTAAGATTTTTTCTTTTTACTTAATTTTCATATTGTTGTTGTATTTCCAGGACATTCCCATGAAAGATACTGAAACCTTCATGATGGCAACAAGACTGCATCGTGTAAACTCTTCACACTTTAGACCCAGTTATGTATATACCAAACTAACTTACAGACATGAATGTACAACTGAGGAAAGCTGGATTCAACCATGCGAGCAGAATGTTCACAGCAATAAATGGCTGGTGAGAAATTGGTATAACAAAATTCATATTGGGACAAATGAAAATGACCATACATTGTTAAGTATATGTATGTTAAGGTATATGTAACAGTAATCCCTATGCTTAGTAAATGTGAGAAACATACAATTTATTGCTATAGTGGTGGTGTGAACCACATATCCTGCAAACAATACTGCCGGACACCTATGTGTAGGCTGGCCACATTAATTAATGTATAGCCTTTGTTCGTTTTTACAACTGATAAATGAACACAAATTAGCCTTCACACCACAGAAGATCATGCACTGAAGACCCTTCAATTATGAGGAAAGTAGGAGTAACTTTGCTGCATGTATGTTGTACAAGTCTGAAGAGTGTAGTTTATGGGCTAATGAGAACTGGGGGCTGTCAACAGTTTATCAGCAAAGAGGAGCTATTGTTTCCAGGCTACAGGTGCTCTGCAGGTGTAACCCGATCTGCTAAGCCAAAGCTGGGTGAATGATGTAAGGCCTAACATTGGGGGGAAATGGTGAGGGGAGCCCAGAAACTCCACACCTTAATGTTGTTAGAGCCCTAACCAGGTTAACCTGGCCTTCTCGGAGATATAGGGTTTCCTGGGACTACAACTTTCTTCACCTTTTCTGGTCTGCCACAAGCACAGAAGATATAAACAAGACCTTCAATTAGGAATTGATCCATACCTTTTAAACTTTGCTTTTTACGCTGTTTCACTGGGGCTAATTATACTCGGGAATAAAATCAAAGTTTGGCACTTAAAGGGCTTTGATGTTGTTGGTCTCAATGCCAAGAAAACTGCAATGCACTTTGCATGGAGAGCAGTGGCCTTATCAGCTTTAACTTGTCTTTCCTGAACCAAAAGGATAAATACACTAGGTCAGTATTCTGTGAAACAAACATCTGTCCACTGTCCTGTCTAATCTTCTATACAGATACTATGTTACACATTTACAAGACCAAAATTGCCATAACATTGTTATTACAAACCACTGACATCAAATGTACCCCTAATTTGTAATCTTGCATCAAACAAAAGCACAAAGTTTCAGCAGTATCTTACTACTATTCGGCACAATTTGTCAGCCTTAGTTTCATCAACCTTTATAACTAATACCCGAGTAACGACGTGTAGTATCAAGTTTCAATATTTCATGATGTAGAATGAAAAGTCCATGAAGAAAAACTCACTAACAGGGAGCGTAAAGCCATCTACCATAGGTGTACATGTTAAATTCCTTTCAAATCCACTCTTACATGAGTACCATAATGGCTGATGGGGCTTCAGTTTCCTATCATGTTGTTTTAGTGGAGTATAATCATTGTGTCAATAGACTGCCTTCAAATAATCATCTGTTATTATCTGCAGGAAATGTATGCCATGAATACCCAGTCAGAAAAGTCTCTGTAAACATATATCTCAGTAAATGTTGACCATGAGATACTCAGTGTACGTAAACAAGTTTGACCTGACCTGGTGGCCAAAAACCCTTACAGGGCTTATGTTTTATGATATGAAGAATGCTCCACAGGCCTCCCTAAACAGATACAATATGTACATAAACACCATACACTTGTAACATGTTCTCAACTTTTACATTTTATGACACAATGAAAATATTTCAAATCTTGTTTTGACCTTGTATCTATGACCATAATCCTCAACTGCACCATGCTGTCCACATAGTACCCATGCTCAATGAAGACAACATGGCTTCAGGGTTATTCCATGCGCATCTACTTCGTTAAAGGTTGCTGCTGTGCGCCAGTATCCATTCAATTGTTAGCACCTGTACAAACGTCCCGCGTCTATATTTACTCCCATCTTACATAGCCCCTACTTTTACACCTTATGCGACCAGTCTTCTTGTACGCTTTCCAGTTGCAAGGTGCTTATTATCAGTCTATTGCAGTGCTGCTGGATCTAGCTAAGAATCTCTGGGCAGAAGTTCAAAACAATTTCAACCCACATCACTGCAGCTCTTATTTCCAATTCTTCCACTTGATTTCACATAAAAGTTTGGTTTATTAGTAAATTGTTCATGTTGACTGCTTAGAAACCAGTACCTGTAACATGTATATGGTCACAACTAAGCTAGCATGGGCTGGGAGGACAACTGAAACCTGTAACCCTGGTAGTCAGGTAGAGCCTGCAGGTACCATTCTGCTAGCTCACATAATGCACTCACTGCTATCAGAATAAAATTAGGTTAAGTTTGCATACCTGCTACTGTATGTGATGTGTACAGGGCACATACTTGAAATCCACATGTTAAATAATATTACTATACTTGAATCTGTCATTGTGTAAGAGTCACAGTCACAAGAACTGAACAACATTGTCACAGTTAACAATGCATATAACTGTATCGGCATTCAATTTAATAGCGACGATGGGTTTGACAATAATGGTGAACAAATTTCAGTGGTGTGGTACATTACCAGGGCCTGGAGATCATTCACCCTGGTAATACTGATCTGAGACAGCAGCTGTGACTTACAGGGATAGGGCAAACAATGGTCCAGCTGGTTACTACCTGTACGGCAAATTGCCTTACAAAGGCACACGTTCGGAGATTTCAATATGCTATACTTCAATAATGATCCATCCTTCTCTTCAATGCCTGTCAGTCGTCGACATACAGGTACAAACACATACATATACATGCGCATGAAATACCACTCAGCCGCAATTTCATCAAGTGCCAGTCAATGAGCTACATGTATGGTCATATAATGTGTCATGGTAATTCAATCCTTCGCTCTGTACATGCATGTACTTAACACATGTATCTCATGCACTTGAGACTGATGCATTGCTATTGGTATCCTCTTATTTACTTCCACTTTGGGTCATGCTCAGATTCTTAATTCTGGAGAACAGACAGAAGCTGTCAACACAGAACATATACTTCATTCAAAACATGCAATGTTGTGATTTAATTAGATATGGAAATTACACGTGGCAAATCATACAAGAATAAAAAGTATGCAGTCTATCTGCATTCAGGGGGAACAGATTTCCTTTGTCCATGTCTGCAGGTCTTCAAGCATTTCACTCAAGTTACAGTCTATAGCAAAATCAGTCAACAGAACTGCACAAGTAACAAGGGACATAGAAGTTAACCACATATAATTCATTATGTACATCCAAGTGTGTAACAAAACAAGGATTTTTAAAACTCTGTAATTCAAGCCCAGCTCATGCTGGCTTCCTCTCCGACCGTACGTGGGAAGGTGTGCCAGCAACCTGTGGATGGTCATGGGTTTCCCGTGGGCTCTGCCCGGTTTCCTCCCACAATAATACTGGCCATCGTTGTATAAGTGAAATATTTTTAAGTACAGCATAAAACATCAATCAAATAAATAAATAAATAAATAAATAAAACTGTATAAATAAAAAGTTACATGGAAATTATCCACTCGTAATTCAATGAGTACATCCGAGTTTGTAACAACACAAGAATTCTTAAGGTCGTTGTAGTGGTACTACTCTTGTCACAATGTCACATCAACACACAATCATTTCTACAAATCAACTGTTCCATCATTTTCGAATCTGCCAGTGTTAATTTATCGTCACCAAAATGGTTTGAAATAGACCTACTTTCACAGGCCGGTACCGTTCCTGCAAATCATAGCAGCTGAAGATTTTCAAACAAGTGACTTCAAAGTGCAGAGGTTCAAACTACACCAAATACACCTGTCCAATAATTTGTACCAGGTCATTGGTGATTCTCATTTTAGACATTGTGGCTTTAGTACAAAGAGTAAATATTTTAACTGTCAACTTCAACAGTTTTGTTTGATGCCATAGGCAGAGCTGTTGATTTTTGTTTTTTGTTTCTTTTTTTTTCTTTTTTTGAGAGAAGGCAAATTGATTCCTAGATATTGAATATTCCCCAGCTGAATAAGCTGACAAATGGATACAGGCAGGGTGCAATATGGAGTCAAAATGGAATTCAGATTCATATGTCCCATAGATTTGCACAGGACATGACTGAAGATGTAGAGTGCCTGTATATGTGGCCGTGCTGTGAATATGAATGGACAGGCTCAGGTGCCTGCTTGTTTTGTGGCTGCCTGTTGCATCACTAGTCAAGCGATATCCAGGCAGAACAGGTAATCAGAGCAGGCAAACAAGAGAACCGTTTAGTTCAAAGCCTATGCCACTGAGCAAATACAAAGCTGTGTACACAAGCAGTGAGCTCAAGCAGCAGCCTTGAGACTTAGAGGTGAGGCTGGTGAAAATCAACACACGTGGCTGCCTCCAAAAATGCTCAAGCTTCCTCTAAGGGTCTACAAAAGCCATAATAGATTTTATAAAAGCCGTAATAGCTTTCACAAAGGCTGCAATGGATTTCAATTCAAGTACCTTGTTCCTGTTTTCGAAGAATGCACACACCAACTAAAATTGGATTACACATATCTTGCCGTAAGTCAAGATAACAAAATGCATGTAATCAAGCTTCTTCTAATGTTTCCCAACAGTATTTGAAGAGTGCTAAATCATACTTTTAAAAATATTATACAGTGTATTATTACATGTACAAATAAGTGATTCATCCTTCTGAATAGATGTCAAACTCAAGCGACAAAACTGAGCTACAGTTGCCCATTTCAGTTACCGACCTTAGCCTATAACTGTGAACCAATTATGCACTTCACTATTTCCACTTATTCAAACTTTTGACAGCTGATTCTGTGATGTGTCAGTACAATTTTAGTCCCAGTAATGGCATCCACTAATTGGCAATCCTGAAAACAGTTTTTTCACACTACCTGTAGTTGATTTCATATTAAAACAACCATACACTGTACCTAGAACACTACTAGGGCACAAATTTGGATTTCCACATGACAAACACCGACTTTATTCAGGAAAAGACTAAATGACACCTTTTTTCTCATAAAAGATCAACATAGTAAAATCAACAAAGCAAGACTTTACAGCATTATTGCTATAACTTTGATACCTGCTTATGCAAATATAACCATGCAAATGATCACAAAAACTTTGATCAAAGAAATGGTTATCAAAATACTGTCAGTAAATATGATCCTTCTTATACCTTTTTCTCAAGAATAACATGAGCACAAAAGAAAAGAGAGTAAGACTTCGTCCACAAAAGGAACTTGAGTCATGGCTAAAGTAAACAGACAAGGGAAGTTTAACAGGACTAAAAATGTGTCAGCCAGGATGAATGTTCTGACTTATAATCAAGCTACTTGAGGCATTCTAGGATAAAAGGCTTACTCAAGCATGAGCATGAGGGAATACCTGAAGCAAAGATTTCTTTCACTTTTCACTGAACCAAGGCTTTCTTCTACTGCTCCAACACGTCTTTAAGGTCAACACGCACAAAGCAGGCACATTACCTGTTCTCATGAGAACTTACTCAACATGGCATTGATACTAACCCTTCTGGCCTTTTCCAGCATGGACAAGAAGCCAATAATGTGTTGCAGATTTGACTTTCCATTTCATTACACTGTCCACTGGAGACAGAAAAATATCCTGTAAGCTGCAATTACTGACAGTCAAGTGTGAATAAATTGCACACACTTAAGTTTTCTTGTGGGAAATCTTGATAGATGTTGACAGAAGAAATTGCTGAAGTTCGGAAATCAGCATGTAACAAGTATGCATGTAAATAATTTCAGGACATGGTTCCCCATAAGCTTACAATGCAATGTTCTGAGTTCAATGTTTTTAATATTCTTACAGACAACAGCTTCTATTACAACAGAAAGTAAAAAATAGCAGTCAGGCTTTAAAAAGCTGCGAACTGAACCCAGCTGAGCTATGGTTACAGGTGATCTTACCATTCCACACAATTCATATAAAAATTGATCAACAGCTTTCTGGCTCATTCTTTGTTGTTCAGGCAGGATGACATACATTGTTGATAAGCATTTTCAATTGGGTATCTTTATTAAAACCCAGATGACAGATGTTTGTCTCGTAGACATCTTAAATTCTTAGCTCAATCCAAAATACGAATAACAAAATTCAGGAGTTGTAATTTGGTGTTGTAAACACATCAAAATTACAAATTATTCACTTGTAACTCGTAAGTCAGGTTTATGGCTCAAGGAAACACAGTACACGAATGACCTTCAACTGGCACCCAACAAACCTACCAACCTACCAACAAATAACCAAACCTGCAACCAAAACAGCAAGATATCAATTCGACGATGTGACTTCATTGAAGAAGTGTTTAACATGATCAGCGACTTGCAGCCGCTACTACTGCGCAGTGTTTGTTAGTTGTGGTGCCTACTTTCAAAGCCATCAAGATTTGCATGTCAAGTGATGTTACCAGTCATATGTATGCCTGTGAACAGTATTGAAAGACTCCAAGCATAGAATGAGAGCCACTCAACAACAAATAAGAAGCCACATGTCATTCTCCATTCCTGAGAAGGAGAAATAGAAGCGGGTAGGGCTTGACATTACTCACATCTTCTCACGTTCAATTAGGTGAACAGCTCATAACCACACCTGGCAAATGTTAGTAAAGTTATTCTTCTTTGGGAACATAAACACTGTCATAATAATATTAATACACGAACTATGACCTGTACTCAAACTATTCATAAGCATAAGGATGCAGAGGGTTAACTTGACCCTTTTAAGTAGTATGTACATGAAACACTTCAGCTACACAGATCATATCACCTTCAAGTCACTCACCAACAAACTCTTCACTACAAACAGGATTCAGACAGATGAATTTATTAAGCTAACTATAGTGTGTTACCAAATTATCAAATATAAATACAAACAGGATGAAGGGATACCCCTTAAACAATTCACACCCCCTATAAAAGAACACAGGTTTCCCAATCAATTAAAAATTGGGAGGGAAGGTTCAAATATTAACCTCAATATTAACCCATGTTGACCTCAATATATGCCAGCCCTTGGGATCTGTGCAGTTCAGGTTAATGGGCATGTCGCTTTTGTATGACATCATTATTTTCCCACGGTCATGCACCTGTGCTGAGTTTTCATTGGTTAAGAAATGGCATTTTTTATTCTACGAAAAAAACAAAAGTGTACAAAATCTACGTTCTGTTCAGTACTGTAAGTCATTCATGATACTGTTACGTGTTTATTACGCTGATCACACATAGGTGTATGTAGAGTTCTTGTATGTGTTATCTTGAAGTTTCTGGAAACAATCGCTGGGTTTGAGCTCCTTGTACACAACAGTGTTGGATCCATAAGCACACGTCTATACCACTGCACCATTCAGTTTGTTGTGTCAAAACGTGTTTTTAAGATGTGGTGAAGATAGATTAACTTAGGAAGGATTCAGTGGGCATGTGCATATGTCACATGGTTTTGTCACGTGGACAACATTTGAAAATGGGCTCCTCCATGCTACAGTCTGTGTTCAACAGCTCATTCAGGGAAGCATGAAAGAATTGACGTCACATGCCACTTGGAAACAAACACGCCCATCAACCTCACCTTAACTATACCCCAGACCTTTAACTATATTTGTCTGTCGGATGTCAGCACACCAACTTATCTAGTGTAAAGCCTAGAAATTACTGGCAACTGGATGTCCTGAATTCAGAAATGTCCAGTAATGAGATAACCACTGGGTCAAAATAAGCCTGATGAATTAGACATGTATACTACAGCTACAATGCAATTCTCACTTAATTCCTAGTTTCCTAGCTGTCACTGCCCACGTTATTTTACCCCCTGCATCTGAACTCATTATTTCATTCCTTGCCAGATGAGATTATCACAAAATCCAGCGGAAAAATGATAATGAAAAAAACGAAAATTGTTCTGTTGCCAACACCAGTTTTCTAATTCTAAAATAGGCCTACACGTTATATGACGAGGGACCAAGTTCCATAGATAAGATCTAAAAGAGGCCTTTTTCCAAAACCATGGGTATTTTCCCATCCATATTTAGATGCTGCGTATCCAGCGAAAATACCTTTGGTTTCTGGAAAGACCTTCTCTTTGAGGTTGTATCTGTAGTATACAACATTTAATTCATTTGGCTAGGTTAAACTGTCAACTTCAAAAGCTTGTTACTACCAAATGTACCGGTTCAAGAAAAGACAACTGAACAGCCGAATGTATATGTAAACATACATATATAATAATGTCCTGGTGAAATTTTACTTTCACCTCAGATATTCAAACTGAGACATGCACAGAGTAATGAATGAAATGAATTATTCATTTTGCAGATTGAAAACTACATACATGTAGTCCACCTGAGTCCACGTGCCACCTGTGTCCGAAGGGAACAGTGAAAACAAAGAGCTATCCGCGGTCAGTAAGAAACTAGACTACTTATAAGACCTTTGATGCATGGAGGAATTTCTGCAGCAGCACGCTGGCTACAGGCCATGTGCATGAGCTATACCTCATGTGGCTGTAGAAGCCAGGCTGGCCCTGTAACTCCCTGCCTGTAAACCGTGCCATATGCAACAGTTGCCGTGGTTAGCATTGCTACTCCTTGCCTCATTTCACTGGTAGTAGACCGTCATTAAATTAAGCACATATTACAGACACATGGATGTGGAACGTGTGGCGAGATTCCTTAAACATAGTGGATTCTAGTTCCTTCAAACATCAGAAATTGCAAGCTGAGATAACTTACCTATTTTTCACGTGAAGACAGACACAGACAGGACAGCACACAACACACAACAAAATGGCGGACGGCAATACCCAGAATGCTTTCGCACATCTAGTTGTAGACAACAAATGCTAAGGATTAGGCTCGCTTAGTTAAAGACTGATAAGAGGAGGCACACACGCAGTCCAAGTAGACACAGGTAGAGAATGGCGACAGATAGTTTATTCTTTCATTATGTGATCCGCGGAAACAAGGTGCATAGGCCTCTCTTCGCATACACTCGACCCAACGCTGAACGAAAATGGCGCCAATTAGTTCACGAAATTGCCAACAGATGGCGCTGCAAACAAACACCTGTTCACATTCTCCCGTTGTATAACAAACAACCTTTACAATATGACCATGTACTTTAATATATCTGCCTGTTTAAATTAATGCCGAGTTAAACGCAGCTGAATACAGTATCCCGTCAAGACCAATTTTTGTTGCTTGACTTTGGCCTTGGAAGATGTTTAGTCACCGGTAATCATTACATCTCAATTGTTTTTTCTTTTTCTTTTTTACTTAGACCCGTTGTCCCATGCACATAGCCCACACGTGGACCCTGCCCCTAAGCCAACATAAGGGCTCTTGATATTAGCTGTACCTGAGATGTATAGACTTTGCCAGATCTATATTCCTACATAAAGAAGACTGTCAAACAGCACCCAATTTTTCAGATAACCGAGTTTTTCAGCCACGGATAACATGGAATATGTGCATGGCAGTATATATAAAACAAACATCTGAAAAAATAAAAAACTTACACCTACTTTTCTATGCTTGATCAAATTTTGCTTCAGTTGGATTGAATTAATATATTTGGAATGTCTTTGTGAACCACAATATGTATCTAGATACATATATAATGTGTCCAAAAACAAAATAACAATGATTTGGGGATCCAGGAAAGCGTCTTATTATAGGATAAAATATATCATATAAAATCTTCCGTTAAGTCTGTCATCTGAAGGATGACGAGCTGCATTACGGATTAACCCGTTTCTGATTACGGAATAACTCGTTATGAGGAACGGATTAATTCGTTATCAGGAATGGGTTAATCCACTAAAGGAACGAAACTGTAATCGCCATCCCTCAAATAACGGATTTAACCCTAGGTTCCTTTAAGGTGATGTCTAGGCCTAAACGTACATACGTAAAAAAATAAATTTCTTGTTTAAGTTAAGTTGATGTAAGGAGAACAGGGTGAAAAGTCATAGGAACCGGGAAAGTGGATGAAAACACATCTAGTTCCATCAGTGAATTTATTCATTTATTTGATTGGTGTGTTACGCCGTACTCAAGAATATTTCACTTATACGACGGCGGCCAGCATTATGGTGGGAGGAAACAGGACAGAGCCCGGGGGAAATTCACGACAATCCGCAGGCTCCTGGCGGACCTTCCCACGTACGACCTGTCCATCAATACAATGTATCATTGCAAAACGTACTGGGTAAGCCTGGTGATACCATACAGTAGGCCTAAAGTGAAGAAAATTTTGTGGTGAGGTAGACTGCCTTTCCATAGTGCACTTGAATGTTGGAAACAAAGGAGTAAAGAGTTATTGTCTGACGCTTTTCAGTTTGTATCTTTATTATGCATGCATACACATGTACAAGTATGTCAGCAGTTTTCTTTCATGAGAAATAAAGTGAGAGCCCTAGGTTAATGTGCACATGCGTGTGCCACGTGTACTTAAGCCCGCGTTATTTAAACATGTATAACAAACGCCATGCGTATATTATATATATTTATTATTTATACATCAGTGAAATCCAAGAATAGTATTTCCTTCACTGATAAAAGTGTTATTTTCACTGCAGTGAAATATCACATTTTGATATGGTCGGATATATAGTTATAGTTACCTTCGATTCTGCTATTCTAATGCAGGAGAACAATCGTTAGTCATTTCCACGCTGTTTAAAGACATCTATAGGCTTAAAGACCTCAACCCTGGCCGTGTCGTGAGTTGACGAACCAGTGGAGATTTACTTTCAATACATTTTGTTTAATATTTACTTATTTATATTTGGTTTTTAACGCCCTTAACCCATGAATATTTCACTTATACGACGGCGGCCAGGTTTATGCTAGGAGGAAACCGTAAGGCCGGAGAGGAAGCCAGCCAAGGCGACCACATTGGTTAGAGGAACCAGGGTCATTATGCTGCATTAACGCGCTAATCCCATCGGCCACGGATTGTATCACGGTCTTTCCTGAAAACCTTTCCTTGTCGTCTGTACATTATGAAACATATATACTGAGAAAGACAATTCAAAAATTCCGGAGAGTAATTTATAATACAAAACACCCCAGCCTCGGAAGTAAAACTAGAGCAGCACTTCCACAGTTAAGTTGGTCCACACGTAAGCAGTAAAATGAGTCCTATAGGATACTATATGGCTAGAAGGTATCAACTTATACATCCCCTAGGTGAATAAGGTTTTAAAAAACCCACCAAATTCAGTGATGTTAATTGCAATTATTATGGACGTCACTTGCTAGAATTACTCAAACTCCTGTGTTGTCGTCGCATTTAATATCCCACTCTCTGTCCGAGCCAATGAAACCGTTAAATACAAAACATTATGCACAAATCGGACCGATTTTCCAACTTACTCGAAGATCTCTCGGAAAAAGAAACTACGAGCTTATCAAAATCGGACAACGTTTGCGTATTATTAAATTATTTCAGAGAAACAGACAAGACAGACAAGCATATACAAACGCACTCTTTCAGATCAAAATCAGTACATTTGCTCGTATTAAAGTAAAAAATGAAAAATCATACAAGGTATACAAGCAAGCCTGTTCTGTGCACAATGCTATAAGAACATATAGCTACCTGTACACGTACATGTGTGTAACTTGTTCAAGATACATGTATCTTTATTCTGCTGCATGGGTAAATATCTGAAGATATTCAAACCAGTGTTGTTCTCTTAGTTTCGTAAATATAGACGTGTATGTGCACCTAACTTGTATATCATCTTTGTATACATCTATGTGACATATGCATATACATCACTGAACACAGCTTAAGTATATCGATAGGTATATATCCATTGTCTTATGGTACCATTGTCTTAAGGTATACATATACGCGCATGCCGATGTATGCACTAATATTGTATATCGCATTGTTTCATTTTACAGCGCCAGTGTGTTCAGAATGCCAGTCCACTCTAGCTATAGTAGTGATGAGTACAGGTGGCGGCCTTGTACGTGGAGAAATCCTAGAGATGTGGAGTTTTGCAATTAATTTCTTGTAACAGTACAGTGTACGCCTGACTGATTCCCGAACTCCTAGATGTTCGCATTGCCCTCGTTCATGAATAATGTATCTGTACCCTACCAGCATATAATGACCACATATACGAACTCTATCATACCCGTCATGAAGTGATGATAATTGATTTCACGCATAGCTGAACATGGACTAGTACATACATAATTTCTTTTCCATGTGTGGCAACGAATGAGCTTGAATTGATTATAGAATATATCTCTCTCATCGCATTAATTACTCCCAAAGCTGGATGAAGATATCTCGATATATATGCTTACCTTTTAACCTGCATCTACACTGGGTGTACTAAGTTAGTAAATTAAGCCATAACCCCTTCATCCAACCCCACCTTGGGCCGGTTGGCGCCGAATGTCGTGTATTCGTTAAACAGCGACTGGACAGCGTCTGCTTTGAACTTTTTCATAATGGCATTCAAGATTTTCATTCTCAACTACGTTATACGCATATACTATCGCTGACAGCACCACTGTTCGGATGACTCAATTAACTTCATATACTACATACATGGTGACGGTATCGCGGTTTTCCGCCTGATGGATTCGTGTATTATGATCCACATCCTAGTTGAACTCACGTTTTCGCCCCCTCTCGCTCTCCATATGGCTGAAAATCACAGCTCGTGTATATCACACGAGTGAACAACGTTTTGTTGCGGGGTTCCTTATAATAACCAGTGTAGTACATGCAACGTTTCCCGCAAAATGACGAAGCAGGTAAAAGCTGTTTTGACCATTATTCTCTCGCTAAAATTACTGGGTCGTTACCATTGTGCCAACAAAATGTCATCGCAAAGGCTAAAGCCACTACACACTACCCAACACCTCCCATTCTTTGTTGGACAACATGAGCCAACTTCTTGTTGTGTTTTGTTGTCCCACATATATTAGCGACACGTCCACAGTACAGAAACAAAAACCCACATCTGGTAACCTTTTTTGGCCGTCTTTAACTTTCTTTTGACAATGTTTTCACACTAGATCGGAGACAATTCCAGGTTTATTTTCCGCCAGTTATCAGAAAAATAAAGTCCAAAGTGAAGCAGAACATAGCCTATTAGGATTTTAGACAGCAATTGTCATCCTGTGTGTTCGGCGTTGGCAACGATGCCGAAACCAAAACAGCTAATTAACGTTTGAGAGCGCCATTTTGTATTTGCAAGAAGATTGCACTTTGATGTTCTTTGATTGACTGACAAAGTTGCCAAGGTGCCTTGGTGCCTTTGTGCACAAACATATCGCAAACATAACACAATAATGTTGGCTGGCGTTGGCTGGCGAGGAACGGTGTTTCAGAACTCGTCCAGACTTGGAACATTGCCCATCGTGTGTTGGACACGATGAAGTAAAACTATGTTATCCAACAAAAGTTGATGCAGGATAGTGTAGGCACGCAGGGCTTTAGGCTACACAGCTTAAACCTGAATTATTTATAAGCAAAAATTTCCCCCATTGTTTGAAGTATGTAACGACCGAATCCCCATTAAACATCTAGCCCTGTTCTCATCTGTACGGATTTTCCTCAAACATTTCGCTTTTATCTTACTATTGGGACTGTCAGTAACTCTTTCATCACAAATACAACCTAGAAACATGTAATACCCAGATGCCACATAGCTGGGCGGCCCTGGAGCGAAAAGAAAATAGGTTATGTCAATGTTTACGCATTTCTCATGCTCCAACGCCTTCTTCTACACATGTAAAAGTTTTTGCATTCCAGTTTATGTATTTCAAAACGTGATGTAAGATATGGATTAGATCATTGCAATTGCGTGGGACAGACTTGAAAGAGGAACCAAATGAGGAAGGAATATAAAATAGGTCTATAGAAAAGGGAAATTTAGCTGTTGTAGATGGCGACCCCTGGGATCCAGTGATAAATGATAACAATTTGGCCTTTCGTAAATGTATTTCGTACATATCAGGATCTATATGTGAGGCCCCCAAAGAGGTTAGAGGGCATGAGTGACTTATGCTCATTTTGGGTAGAAAGCTACATTCGTCCCCACGTTACTGCGTATGGACATGCGCCATAAAGGAGTTATCCACCCCCAACCCCACCCTCTATCCCCGGAGCTTTGCTTGATTTCTTTCTTCATGCATACAGATGTATAAGCACTCAGGGGCATTTAGCGCAACTAGCATCAATGGCTTCCATTTCTTGTAGATTTTCTATACGGGATCCCCATTTCTTGTACATATTAAAAACTGATAATTGTTCCCCTCTCACTTGGCGCTCGGCACTGAGATGTTAGAGCAAGGAAACAAAACTGATCGGTACGGTGTCAATATAATGTGACTGGGTGCGGTGTCATGCCTGGTTTCTTCTGCATGATGTTCCAGTGGAGGCAGCACTTTGGCGGCATGATCGCGCCCTGTCACAAGGAGACACAGCATATGTACATTCAAAGGGCTTCTTGTTGTCATATGACTGAAAATTTGTTGAGTACGACGTAAAAACCGAAGCACACATACATACATACAAGCTTGGAACATTGTTTTTGTGCGAAAACTATATGCATGTACTTATAAAACTATATACTTGTGATCTTATGATTGTGTGATAATGTCATGGTGGAATTCTCAGCTTTAATGACATTGGCGGTGTTTTATTGCTGCTAGAGAGGTACCCTTAGAGGTCACCTTCTCTTCAGCGAGATAGGTTTTAATCTCATACCTTCTTACGTTCAAATTCAACAAATTAAAGTTTTGCTTAATCGGTGCAGTTGTTACATAGAGAAAGAGATGTCTTCATAAAAATGCAATATAACCACCAAACCGTGTATATATATATATATATATATATATATATATATATATATATATATATAGGTCATGATTGCAGTTTCGCTTAACTGATTTGCATTAGCCTTTGCATGGGTGGCTTCAGCACCATTACGGGTTTTTAACGAACAGCACCTGTAACTTTGCTTTTTGAAATCATTACCCTGATTATAAAAACTGCATTATTTGGTTGGAGGTTGGAGGAGGGAGGGGGCTGTCATCCCTTATTTATATATTTGTAACCGTTAGACATATAACTGTACTTGAATTTTGGCTAGTTCACATATCTCATCTTTTAATTTGACCTATATTTGGTCGTGTTTCCATAGGCCCTAATTTGCATATTGACGACATTTATTTTCGAAAGACATTCTGGAACTTGTCTTTTCATATACTAATCTGCAGTTGTTATTCCCAGTGGTTATGTAGATATAGTTTCTTAAAGAAGTTTTAGTTCGATGACGTAATCTAATATACAACCGACAAATCTGGGTCCCAGATAATTTTGTTTTTGCGAGTCGGAATAAGATCTTATACAGGTGCTTCAGTACCTAGCTGGATTGCCTATGATAAACTTGGTACCTTGAAGTTTATCGGTTCCTTGTCTGATTAGGTAACCCAATATTTCCACCAAATCGCTATAGACATACTTAATGTACTCATTTTTGGGTTTGCCGGCATAGCTCTTATATAGTTATATATAAGAGTTATATGTGTTGGCCGATAAAATTTCAAATTCCTAGCTATAGCGGTATAGACGCTGTTAATGGAGAATAATAAAGATAATAAAAATAATAATGGTTTCAGCAAAGCGGCTGGATCGCCCTAAATTATAATATCTAACACTGAGTCGAATGACAGTGTACCTTATAAATGATTTAATCTACGGAGAGGTGGCTGTTTGTTTCCATATACTTCTACGTCTATACAGAGAGACCTCCTTGGGAATTTGGCTGATGAATGAATGAATGAATGAATGATTTTGGCTTAACGCCACATTGGCAATATCTCAGCCATATCGTGGCTGATGAATAAATTGAAGCACATATGCCGAAGTGACATTGGTTTATTACAGAGCAGCTACTCGCGTTTTCTTAGCTTTAGCCTCACAAATATCACGGTGATATATAAAGCTGTACCAACATCGCACTTTCCGAGTTTCTCTTTGCACTTTCTTCATATCTCCTCAAGGGTATGATGATATCCTCATACCTTTGAGGATTTCAAACAGAAACAAACAGTACTGTCAGTAATGGGGGTTGTTATTGTAGGCCTACAGTGTGGGTATGTTCTGTTTGCAGACACAGACAAGTGTGTTGTCAGTAATGGGGATTGTTACTGTGGGCCTGCAGTATGGGTATGTTCTGCTTGCAGACACAGACAAGTGTGTTGTCAGTAATGGGGTTGTTACTGTGGGACTGCAGTATGGGTATGTTCTGTTTGCAGACACAGACAAGTATGTTGTCAGTAATGGGGGTTGTTACTGTGGGCCTGCAGTATGGGTATGTTCTGTTTGCAGACACAGACAAGTGTGCTGTCAGTAATGGGGGTTGTTTTTGTAGACCTACAGTATGGGTATGTTCTGTTTGCAGGCACAGACAAATGTGTTGTCAGTAATCGAGGTTGTAATTGTAGGCCTACAGTATGGGTATGTTCTCGTTTACAGACACAGACAAGTGTGTTGTAAGAATAAACATAAAGCAAAACATTAACGCTAGTCATGTGCACATACCACCCTAAGACGTTGAAAAAAGAGAATGTCAATGCAAGTGTTCCAAGCCTTTGGCTTCCGAATAAGAGAATTTCAGTTATAATATCAGATAGGCTTGACGATATCTGTTTATAGAACTATATTATCGGCTATGAGTTTGGCATTTCCCTAGACAATAGGATCTGAAAAAGAAACTGTATAGCCAAGCACTGTGTGCAGAAGAACCAAGGTCATTCATCGTCTGAACTAATAAGCCAAACTGACAACCTACAATCTATGAGGGAAGCCTCAGAAAACACACTTCTATTTTTTTTCCGAAACAAACAATTGTACACCAGTGGCGATACATTGTTTTTCTCGGTGCAATCATATAGGTGAAATTTCCTCCTCACTGCGCCAATGCGGGGTAATCGCGCGAGTGATCGCTCACCCAGAAATCCTCCCTCAGGAAGTCCTACCGCCATGACGGGACAGGTCATAAGTATCGACCTTTGCTCTCCACCAAACAACTGCAATCTGAGTTTTGTTCCGCGACTGCTGGCATTTATACTTTTATTATTGAACAGATGCTGGATCAAAGAAGTGTTCACCATGCTCAAATCCGGTGTTTTATGGAAAAATACATTTGAATATTTTTTCTGAGTCCTGAGCTACAGGGCGCCAGAGAATTACCGATGCATCCATGACGTTATACCTCATAAAACATGCACGCGGATTGACTGTGGGCGCATGTCCATGTAACTGTGGCAATCAGAATAACGGCAATCCATGTCAACCTGAATGGCACCTCATAACTAGCAGTCTCTGTCACCTGAGCAGAGCCACCCAAATGTATTTGGTGCATGTGTCTGTGAACGTTCGAACCAATCGGTGGATGGCGGAAATACACAAGCACGAGATTCTTACCTACTGCTTATGGAATTATTGCAAATAAAGTAAACGCTGACGACAGACGACGAGCTTGTACACACACTGAAAGTGTATAGCGTGAATGAGAAGTATTATATTGATGGGTAATGCAATAAATCAGTATCATCAATCTCTTTTTTTCCAAGCAGTTTTGATGAAATTCTTTATTGTTCGGAGAGTGTTCACGCAGGCCGTGTTGGTATATTTTCTGGCATTATGCATCAATCCTGTTTGCACTCTACTAAACAGTCTGTCATGTCTTCAGTCATGGGTAGGAATCAGGATTTATGAATATGTCTCACTATTCAGAGAACTCATTACAGAACGCAGGTCTTAAACCCATGTTCAGTTCCCGCTGTGTCATGTTGATGTCCCACAACACAGATTTTCGATTTTCTTCAGAGAACTGAGTCTGTGTTTGTCAATAGAAAAATTCCGGACCTAAGGAGACTTACCCAAATTATGGCGTTGAATATAGGTAACCTGAACGTTGGGATGTATATATTGAATGCTGTTACTTTCTAAAAACAAAACATCCTCTACCCTAACCCTAGTTATGGCATTCTAGTTGGAAATCTTTACAAAACAGTTCACTAAAAATTCGGATATATATCCTGGGTGTGTATGACAAGCCGTTTCAGCCTATTTAAATATATCTTGAAATGAATTCAGTGTCTCTTGAATAACACACAGTTCTTGATGTGTGACCTTCTTGATGCATATTTTATAAAAAATAATAGATAAAATGAACACTTAATTATATGACATTGTAAGGGCAAAACCAACGGAGAGGAAAATTGATAAACAAGTAGCTTGTTCAACGCTTTGACAGCGACAGCCCTTACACAACATCAAACAAAGAAACACGAAGACGCTTGATTAAGTTCAGTACATATATTTGAACAAAATAGACAAATAGTACAACTGACACAATGTACAAAAACGATACAGATAATTACAAGACATATACCTTCTCACTAATGATAGCGGCCATATCCGGATGAGATATCCCTGCTTCCACAGGCGAGTCAGTCCACGTAAATATAGAATCAGCAGTTCTTGGGAATTCTGGAATAGAAGGATGTCAGTTCTGTAAATGAAGAACAGTAGGGTACGGTACGCCGATGATATCCAATTGCCCGTGAAGGTGTAACTTCTCAGGGCGGACGGGTTGGCAGTAACGTCCGTGATGCCGAGCTGGCGATGTATGTTTCACCCCTCCGAAATATACACAAAGTCACTTTCAGGGCAAACTGGGATGAAATGTATGTAATCGCACAAAGACACAATCAGCGATACAAGCTACAAAAGAACGTCTCAAACAAATTAGCAAGTGGCGAAACACAAACTCACAAAGTGCTACGTACAGAAAAATGTATAAAATGATGTATGTCAAATGGCGTGAAAGCCAAAATCTCCAAACCCATCAAAATCCTTCCAAGTGGACAACGGTAAAAATGAATGCTCTCAAGTGGACTTAAGTAAAAGACTACAAGCTTTATAACTTCGTCGCTTATATTTATAGACCAATGTGAAGAAAATTCTGGATGGTTTGAACGTAAACATGTTTACAACATGGGTACATCTTTCTAGAACGTACGCTCCATGTACACGAAATGACACGAAACGGATAATGAGAGAAGCATCGAGAACACTCGACTGAATTCCAATGAAAATCACAAAGTACACAGACGGAAAAATCTAGGTCATGCACTGAACCGGTTAGAGCAAAACAAATAAAAGAATGTTATATAATATTTTAAAGACGGGGCTCGTAACAATATATATATATATATATTTCAGTGAAACAGTGAAAACAGTGAAACAGTGAAAACAGTGTAACAGTGAAATTACAAAGCTCTTATCTTGGCTGCAATAGATTTTAATTTGTAACAAATAGGCAGGGCTTGAAGATATATGTTATGACGTTGGCTAGGAATCTGGTATTTCCCTCGAGAAAATATCTTCTGTAACAGTATAGCCAACTGGACTGTGTACAGAAGAGCCAAGGTCATGCATCGTATCAACTAATCAGCCATGCGGACAGTGCACAAACGATGAGGGATGCCTCAGAAAACACACTTCTATTTTGTCTTCCGAAACAAACGATTGCACACCAGTGGCGATACGTCCTTTTTTCAGCGCAATCGTATAGGTGAAATGTCGATTTCCCGACGAGCGTTTCCACCTCACTGCGCCACTGTGGGGCAATCGCGCGTGTGATCGCTCACCCAGAAATCCTCCGACAGGAAGTCCTACCGCCATGACGCGACATGTCATAAGTATCGGAATTAGCTCTCCACCAAACAACTGCAATCCCCTGGAGTTTTGTTCCGCTGGAAATAATTGTGACTCCAGGTCCGTGGCTGCTGGCATTTATACATTATTACTGAACAGATGCTGGATCGCAGCGTTCAGCATGTTCAAATTCGGCGTACTGTATATAGAAAAATACATTTGGATATTTGTTCTGAGCTGCAGGGCGCCAGAGAAATCAGATGCATCTATGGCGTTACACCTCATGAAACACACAGGCGGGTTGACTGTGAGCGTCTATAACTATAGCAATCAAGCTGTAGTTATTAACAACCCATGCAGCTTAAAACCAACGACTGGTGACGGTCCAGCGGAATCATCCATGCAGTACGTATGGTGCTAATGGGTCCTTCAAACGATAAGGCGGATGACGGAATTACACAAATGCGATATTCTAACAGTCTGTATATGTCGTCATTGCAAACAAGGCAAACGTAGACAATGATGCCTATATATCGTTACACAGAGGTTGCGTCGGCCTACCGAGAGTGACTAATATTGTATTGATAGATAGCGCGGCAATCGTGTGTTCCTCATCGATCACTCGCAATATTAAACGTTCTTTTTTGTTTCTTTCATTTATTTTCGTTTTTGCATTTTTTCGTCTTGTTATCTACATGTTATAGTCACAGTCATTGGTTACAACCTCTGTGACATTTTGGAGTATGGTGAGTATTTTTCCCATGACACCTCATGCAGCTAGGAATTGCTTCACGCATGTCATGCTGTATTACATCTGGCTTTGGTTTATTACCTGGTGTGACAAAGTCATTCGGGTTTTTTGTTTATATTTGTTATTCATATAACGGACATCCCCTGTCCCTGATCGCCCCGGTACAGGTTAGCTATGACGCGCTTGGGATACGTCATGTTATGATGCTGTTTGTATGACGTCACTTCTTGCCACTCCATCTACAGCCACCCTGAAAGGAGTGCTTTTAATTATTTTACTGCCGAGTTCTAAGCGATGTCTCGTAAGTAGAAACCATTTTGTTTACATGATTCTGTCTCTATAATAATGAGGTCAAGATGGCTGCCACCGAATAACATGGCTACAGCTAGCGGAAAGTTCAAACCGCTGCGCAAGTTGTGCGGGTGACCATCACATGTTCAATGTCATTTACCTATTTCTGCATCATAACGTTGTGTTTTTCTGTAGACTTTTCTATTACTTTCAGCAAAATAAACTGTTCGTTTTATCTTGAATTTTGTTATGACTTGGTATTACCTCTACTGCGCATGTACTTTTCAATGCAGCTATGTGACTATATGTTTCACTGAATTGTCTTACAATTGTACCAGACTTAGATATATCTGTCAATTCAGCTGTCGTGATTCACATCAAAATTGCCCGATTAGGGTTTCTTGTCTCTAGTACCATTTAATGGTTACTTTACTTTACACAATTAATGTTTGTGTATTCAGGTAGACACAGATGTCTTGACCATATGATGTACCGGTATTCTGGGCTGAATACGCCGTGTATCTCCTGATGTGTTCCTGGTGAACAGGGGTAATTAAGTTTATCACGATTTATATGATAATTTCTCTAGCATATATATATTATCTTATATATTCTCTAGCAATATTGCAACAATATTGCTATACTTTTATGTGATGGGCTTTATAGTTCGTGTTGAAAAAATATAATGGTGCGCACACTCTGCCCTGCGTTCACTGTGTATAACGGTATATACGATAATAACTAATAACCTGCGCTCGGAGTCAAAGATACTTAAGTATGCATTATTCTCTAATCTACACGAATTGTTTATTGCATATGTTTGAAACGAACATATCTGTGTAACATTGCATATGTCACATTCTGTGTTTATGCTCATAGGGTTATTCACGGGACCAGTGAATAAAATTATACACATGAAGACCACGAATCGTGTGTGTTTCGTTCATTTCCCACGTCACATTTTGGTAGTACGAGTAGGGTCCCGTAACACAGCCCAACAACACAGAGTTGTAGCGACTTCTGAACCACGATAAGTGCTACCCAGGGGCACAGTTCATTGTCTGCTGAAGGGCCGCTAGTCGAGTTTTTGACCGAAACTGGCTTTCCTAGGACAAGTGTGGACTGTCAGTGTTGCTATGAAAACAAACAGGAAGTCATATTTTTCATAATAGTCTGATTTTTTTATGCGATTTATCAGTGTTATGTACATAATGTATGGCCAGGTTTTACATGTATATCTAAGAGTTTCTCACTGTTCAGTGTGCTAAGATCGCTGATATTATATAGTGATCTTGTAGTGAGGCTGTTGTGTATCGATATCACGTTATGTGTTGTAAAGTGGGTATGCTCACTAGTGATTACTGTTGATAAATAAACGTTTCATGATATCATGCCCTCTGAGATGGAAGCTGAGCTTAAAGAACTCGAGGCTCAGCTTGAAGAGGAGAAATTAAAGCGCCTGGAAACTGAACACCAAGCTTCCTATGCCAATTTTAGGCTTGGTGGCGCTGGTGATGACAGCAGGGAGACTAAACGCCAAAGGGTTTTCCCCCCTTATGGTTATGAGCTTGAGCGCGAGAGACTGGTTTACTATCCATCTGCAAGAAAACTCGATCAATTTAGAGATAAACCCAGGTCAGCAGGTGAACCTACCATAGAGGAGTGGGTTGCAGATGGGCGCGGGCATCAGGCCAGCTAACGACTAGCTTCCGAAGGAGCGGCTGCTTTCATCGTCGATCATCAGGAGATACTAGGGCGAGGCCTCGATACAAATGGAAGCCGTCATGATATGCTAGAGACGTTACTCCGGGTATTTGGAGAAATACACTAGGACAACTACAGAAAATGTTCTTCACCTACAAGCTGGGAAAAGATGAAAGCTTGCTGGATTGTTTTCTAAATCTCCCAAAACTGCACAACCAGATTAGCAGCCTTGATCCATCCATTGGACAGAATAGGGACGGTACCCTTAAGAGCTGTCTGGCACAGCCAGTTCATGACACAAGCCTGCAACGAGAGATCCGTGGACTGCATGTGGAGTCGGAAGAAATGGGATTTTTCGACCTTAGAGACAGGGCACAGGAATGGCTGGGATCAGTAGAGACAAGCGCTTACGGTAGCGTTCATGTTAACCAGATCTCGACCTAGGGAACAGCTAACTCTGAGAATGTCGTGGAGCAACTCAGAAGACAGGGGGACCTCATTGCTACTCAGCAACAACAATTTCAGCAGTTGCTGCAAAGGATGAATTTCAAGCGTAATGGAGGAAAGAAACGGAACAACAACAACGATACGCCCCGTCAATGGTTGGAATGTGGATCACCGGATTATTTTCGTGTGAATTGTCTGCAGTGGACCAGTGGAACTTGCAAAACGTCCGAGAGCAATGCGTCAAACTTGAGACACCTGTCGTGATGAACTACACGACAGGTAGACAGAGCCTCAATATAGAAAAATGCTGTGGGTGAATGTCCGGAAACTGTCATTAAACTAGGTACTCATGAAGCGAGATGTCTGCTGGACACAGTCGCGCAAGGAATCATCTTCTTCATGGCGGTGACTTGTCGGACGTTTCATTTATTCACATATCAAGTGCCCAAGGCCTTGAGATTCCCTGCAGCGTATATACTGAGCTGGAATTGACGGTGTTTGATCGGATCTTTCCAAGTATGGGCTTCCTAGTGGTTTAAAACCCTGTGAACAGTCCCATGGAGCAGCGGAAGGTAGATTATCCTTGTGTCATTGGATGTAATATTTTGAACTTTGTCGCGAAGACGTTAAGAAATACAGATTGGACGAACTTTTTGCAAGTGATCTCACAAGGAAACAACTCTGAGTGGGCAAGCATTCTTGCATTGTGAAACGAAACTGCTGTTACGGAACAAACTGATATGATCGGTAGTGTCAGAGTTCTCGGACGGAAACCTGTTTCAATACCTTAACGTACCATCGTGATTATTGATGGATCTGCAAAGCCAGCTAAACCTGACCGTTCTTATGAAGCACTGCTGGAATTCAGTGAGCAGCATTGTGGACCTCTTCCAAAGGGAACAGCACTTGGAACAGCACATGTAACTGTCACTCGCACTGGAAGGATCCCGGTACAAATTGCCAAGTTTTCTGATGTTGATGTGTACCGTAGACCCAGAACTATGGTCGGCGTCCTGAGAAGTTGTAGTTTAGAGGATTCAGGGATCCAAGTTGTGGATGTCAACAAATGTAAAGTTTATGTTAATGAAATTCAAGCTGGTGGTGAAACGTCAGGGCTACTTCAGAACTTAATAAGCAAATTAAGCATTTGAGAAGGACTGGATGTTAATGAGCGTGGTGGAAAACTTTACTTTCGAAGCATGTTGATGTATTCTGCTCCTCAAATAATGACATTGGCTGTTGTGAAGACATTTCTCATAGAATTGTTTTGAAGCACAATGTTCCAATTAAGGTGCCTCACCGGAGAATTCCTCCACATCAGTCGGGGGAGGTACGCGATTATTTTATTATTATTTCCAGAATCAACGATCCATTACGCATCGCCCGTTGTCCTCGCAAGGAAGAAGAACAAAACCTTAAGACTTTATGTAGATTATAGGAACCGGAACTCTAAGACACACAAAGATGCCTGCCCCCTTCCGAGAATAGAGGACGCACTGCAGGTACTGGGTGGAGCAAGGTATTTCTGCAGTTTGGATTTGGCACAGGGTTTCTAGCAAGTTCCAGTGGACAAGGATTACATAGAGAGAACAGCCTTCAGAGTCGTAATGCGGTGAAAACCTTTATGCGCTTGATGGACAAAGTGTTTGGGTATGAAAACTTGCAGACCTTACTCATCTACCTGGATGACATCCTCGTCTTTGGGGCTACATTTCAGGAAACTCTGGGGCGCCTTGACATGGTCCTTACCCGCCTGAGGAAATTCAACTTAAAAGCTAAGCCACAAAAGTGCTTCTTGTTTAATGAATGAATGGCATCGCGCCTGATGACGAGGAAACTCGGGCTATAAGAGAATGGAAGATACCTCAAAGTGAAGCAGAGCTCCGTGGATTTTTCTGGTTATAAGGTTATTATCGGTGTTTAATACCAAGCTATGCCAAGATTGCGGGGCTTTTGCACACTCTTCTGTCTGGAAGTCAACCCAAGAAGCTTAAGGGAAAACGAGTAAATCAGAAGCCATTAGATAGATCTTTCCATCTTCGATGGACCAGGGAGTATACGGCAACGTTTGAGGAACTGTAGGGGAAACTCTGCATGGCAACTATTCTTGGGCATCCGAACTTTGGAAAACCATTCATCCTGGAGATAGACGCCAGTGTGCAAGGTCTAGGTGCCGTACTTTCACAGAGACAAGGTGACAGAAATGTTGTAATAGCATATGCGAGCTGGAGCCTTAGGCGCAGTGAGAAAACAATGGAAAACTACAGAAGCCGGGAACTCGAATTACTTACCATAAAAAGGGCGATCAAAGAAAAGTTCAGGGACATGTTGCTTGGTGCAGAATTCACCGTCTTCACAGACAATAATCCACTCAGTTACATCAACACCACAGCAAAGTTATGAGCCACTGAGTCTAGATGGGTTGCTGAACTAGCACCGTTTCGCTTTACGGTCAAGTACAAGTCCGGCAGGCTGAACAAAAACACTGACGCTCTAAGTAGGAAGTGTGAAAACGTCGAAGAAGTGCGGATTGAAGAGGTAGTATATTCTCACGATAACCGCTTGTTACAGCAGTCCACAGTTCCACCTGTTGCGTTGCGGTCTTGGCTTAAAGACACCATCGAAGAGACGTCGTGTGAGGAAATCCAGGTCAACAAGGTATCCCTTCCTGCCATATCTTCAGTTCCATCTATTCCACAGATCGAACTCAAGAGGCTACAGCGATGTGACTAGAGTATTGGTCGTTTGCGCTACAACTGGGATCGTAAGTACTCCCCCACGCCAGCTGAAATGAAAAGGGAGCCGAAGGAAGTGCGAAAGCTGTTATGTTCATTGAGCAGAGTCTTGGAGAAAGATGGCGTCCTCTATCGCCAAGCATATGAATTGCTCATCCTACCACAGTCTTTAAATGAGCGTGTACTGGTAGAGGTACATGACAAGTCATGTCATCAAATGTGCGAGCGAGTTCGAGGATGCTGTGCACAAGGTGCTACTGGGTCGGAATGGTCAGAGATGTAGCTCTCCATGTTGCCACATGTGAAAGATGCATTCTATCTAAAGCTGGCAAAACTGTAAGATCTACAGTGGGGTCACTCGTTGCGAAAAGGCCCTTAGAACTCCTGGCAATGGACTTTACTGTCCTTGAGAAGTCCTGTGGTGTTGAGAACGTCTTGGTAATGACTCATGTTTTTACCAAGTTCACGCAAGCGGTTCTCACACGTGACCAAAAATCCAAAACAGTTGCCGAAGTACTGGTGAAGGACTAGTTTGTTCGGTTCGGCGTGCCATTAAAGATTCACAGTGACCAAGGGAGAAACTTTGAAAGTGAGGTTGTGCGAGAGCTGTGTAGAGATTATGACGTCACAAAAAGCAAGACTACACCATATCATCCGCATGGAAACGGGCAGTGTGAAAGATTCAATCGTATCATGCACGATTTGTTGCGATCCCTACCGCTTACAAAGAAACGTCTGTGGCCAAAATACCTACCAGAAGTGGTGTACGCTTATAACAGCACTCCGCACTCGTCAACCAATTACTCGCCTTTTTTCACCTCTTCTTCGGCCGAGAGCCGAAACTACCTGTAGACAGTCTGTTGGGATGGAACGATGGCGAGTCGTACAACAGCATAGAGGAATGGGTAACTGAACACTGTTCTAGATTGATGGATGCCTTTAACCTTGCTGCAACGCGAACAGCGAGAGAAGCACTCGGTAGGAAAAAGTTTCGCGACCGCAAGGCTTCGAATACCGACCTGCCTGTCGGAACTAGGGTATTCCTTCGGAATAGGGGACACCGGGATCGTCATAAGATCCAAGATGTGTGGAATGACATGCCCTGTAAGATTGTTGGTCGTCCAGATCCACAGTTGCATGTGTATATGGTTCATTCGTTAGTTGGAGATGGATCTACAAAGACGGTGAGCAGACAAGGACATTCTGGATGCCAGACTTTTAGTACCAGATATTCACGACACTCCTCCAGTCCTTCTCAGGACTCATATGAAGCGAAGCCAGAGAAGCAAGATTCAGTGGAAGGCGAGAGTGATGATGACTTAGACCTGTATGTTCTACCCGAAAAGCCTGATATAACATTGCATCCATTTGAACAACTCCGTCTGGATAGCATCACGCACGACGATGAAGGTTGTGCTGCTTCAGTCATAGCAGGGAAGCTAAGTCGGCCTGTATCCCTTGAAGCAGGGGAGTGCGCTACGGAGTCTACACCATCTGAGCCAACCATGGCAAGTGAAATCCCTCGTCGAACAACACGTTCTAATGCTGGGGCTCATTCCAATGTACATTATGAGCCTAGATCCGTCTTGAACCAAGAAGCTCGTGCCTTCGATATAAATAATCACGTTTTGGCAAATGTAAGTGAGACACAACTTCTTTTCATGAAAATGCTGCCAAAGGCTCAATTGTAACAAGACTGAAAGTATTGTATTGTTTATTGCTAGAATAAACTTTAAAATTTCTTAGAGTTGTTGAGGCGACAACTAATTAGCAGGGGAATATGTGACATTGGGGGTTTTTGTTTATACTCGTTATTCATATAACGGACATCCCCTGTCCCTGATCGCCCCGGTACAGGTTAACTATGACGCTGTTTGTATGACGTCACTCCTTGCCACTCCATCTACACACAGGCATAATGCACCATTCCTGTCTGCACTCTGCTAAACAGCTTGTCGCATCTTTAATCATGAATAGAAATCTGGATTTAGCAATATGTCGCACTTTCTAAAGAACTGGTTGCGTAATATACACAGCTTCAATCCATGTATTGTTCATGCGTAAGCGTGCATAAAGCGATATTACCTCTGCCCATAACACACCATTTCAATTTCTACGGCACTAAATCGTGTCAATTTTAACCATGCACAGATAATAGTTGTACAAATTAACTAAGTTTAATTGAATCCAACGTACATGTCGATGTCATACAATAGACACTAGCTTCTGTTTTTGTGTGCTTTCCTTTTGTTAAAGAATTGATGAATATGTTTCTTCCTAAGCGATCAACAGAAATAAAAAAAATTTCAAAAACACGAATTAAGGTTAATATGTTTTTGCCAGCGTTTATTTGTCTGTCTGTCCTCCTGTCCGTTATTTTATGGTTACATTTCTGTACGGGTTTGGATGAAATTTGCAGCACAAGTGGGCCAAGCCCCAATCTATGACAGCCTGGTGGTTACCCTGGTGTGAATCCGGGTCAAAGAAGTTATTTGACAATTCTTCAAAATTGTCAAATAACTGTCGGTAACTTACGAAAAACTTTGCGCGAATTTTGTTGTAACAATCGTTTGGCTTAGGCACAAGCACGAGTGCATTTCATTTTGATAGAGCTCCACATCTGTATATGCGCGTGCTGAAATTCCTTTAACGGTTCTCCACCATTACCAGCTATTGGGAAGAAATCATGCGCAGATTATCATCAAACTTTGTGCACATTTTAACTGTAGGCTTGACACAGGAAACAGTCTTGGTGCTGAACCGAGTCTGGATACGTATCCAGGAACCTTTTAAACGATTAGTAATCACGGAGAGATGTGTCTGTCTGTCAACAGCATTACGGGATTTAAAACTACCCATGGATTTGGGTGATCCTTCGTACACAACTTAGCCTTAGTAAAAGTATCCATTCAGTACTTTTGGTGCTCATCTGGATCCGGCTCCAGATTTAGGTGCAGGAGGCGGGATTCTCCATTCTCGGTAAACCTGTACTTTAATTGCAGTTCGGTTATATATACGATGTTGTTTCCTACCGAGCAGCTGCATGGTGCGGCAAACAAGGCAGCCAGTTTGCTCGGATGGAGCTGTACTTGCACGTAGAAATTCAGGCACGTTTGCTTTACATAAATTTGACTGGATGCCCGATCAATCATCTCATTAATATGTAGAAGCTTTCTGACTCAAGAATTAGGAGGGATGAATTTTTTTGAATTTTGAAATTCTAAACCTTTAAAAATTATAGCACCACGATACATATATACCTATGTTTCCTGCTGTCTAATTCCTCAGGCGGACTCATAAGTATGGTTTTTAAGACCTATATGACACTGAATGGCCGTTTCCGTATATTTCGGTAAAACGCGGGCATTAGCGTTTATGAAGGTGAGACAACGTGAACAGCTGGGTTATCGCTGTGGACGTGAATAACCGTGTCATATCGCACAGATCGTCTGGAATTTTACATTACACCTGGTTTATCAAAACGTAAAGCCAAATAATATTATGTCTACATGCCTGTATATGGTATAATAGGTGTGAAAATCGGAAATAAACCTGGATTCTATGGATAAGAATTAGTAAATAGGCTTACATACATACCCATTAACAAGCTCATGCCAAAGAACTGTCAGATTTATACAGAAGACGTATTGGTGCATGGATTTATTTGCAATCTAAGCAACTATACTTACCTTGGCAACTAATTATCAAACAACGATTACTGTGATCGTGTTGACTATAATTCATGATATACCACATGTATTACATTAATCAATGACACTATGAAATGAATAAGTGTCCTTGAAGTCGTTGTTGTTCTATCTACCGTCGGCTGCAGTTGAATGTAATACGTCAACAGATGACTTGCGTGGGAAGACCTACATGTATACCGCATAAGATACCTATGTTTATCAGTCAAGGCCAGGTGCCTTGGACAACAGCTTAATGACAGATAGTCGTTCCTCCTTAAAATAACAATAAATGAATAGGTACATTTGATGACCTGGGGTACCGCATACGGTGATATGAAAAATATGTCAGAAAAAAACTTTTCTGATTTGCTGTGAAATATTTGTCTGCGGAAGTAAATAATTGCATTCAAATACGGAGCAATATTAATATATGGGGCATCGTGTCCGCTTGATATATGAAGTGACAAGCTATTTCATTCAATTGTATCAGTTATTAGTGGTAAATGGAGAAAGAAGTCCATGCATCCAGGTATTATAATCATCCAACTAAACAAAAAACTCCACAGGTGTTCTTACCTCTCACCCAGTTGTTCTCAATATAGGCTAGTTTTTCATGGAACTATTATGAAAGGGTTCTAAACCATTTAGTTGTATTCGATTGCACAATGCCGAGCCACGTTAACTAATTTGCGTTGTAATTCCAGGCCTTTATATGGCAAGGACCCATAAAATACATACATCTACACGTGTATACAGTTACAGGTTTTCACTGTTTCCTTGTGATTTTTGGCCACTTTCCTTCATTTTGCTCGCATGCTGATTTCTTCGTGGTTACATGTGATTTTCCTTCTGGTCATGTGTCCCTTTCCTTGCGGCTGTAGGACATTTTATTAGGTTTTAGGTCACTTTACTCGTGGTTGTACTTCACATTTCTTGAGGTATTTATGTCGCTTTCCTTGTGTTTGTATCCCACTTCCCGATTAACACCTCAATTTCCTTGTGGTTGCATGTCACATTCCTTGTGGTTGTATACCACTTTCTTCACGGCACGTCACTTTCCTTGTAGTTGTGCATCCCTTTCCTGGTGATTGTATGTCACATTCCTTGGGATTGTACGTCACATTCCTTGTGGTTGTATACTACTTTCTTCACGGTACGTCACTTTTCTACCGGTTGTGCGTCACTTTCCTTGTGACACACATTCAGCAGGAATTCAGTGAGATAGGTATCCAGGGTGGCCATATAAATAAAGAGTGATGCCGTACCCTAGTTAGCCCAATGCCAAGGACACCATGCTATTACATGCGGAGTTGACGATCTGACACTGGGCGAGCTTGTACCAATGTTGTAACAGATCGGTAATATTTCACTATGCCAAGGACACGGTCGATGTGGCCAATATTCTGAGTATAACACTGTTCTCAAATCGAACAGCGGAAATTGCATATTCTTGGAAGCATGTGGGAAAGTGTCAGTACTGTAACAAACTGTCTTAACGTCGACATATTTGGAGCGCTGCCTCATGCGTCGCGTGGGACGCCATGTCAAGGGCAGTGACGATGCTTTACCCTCTGACAGCAAGCATAGCGCTACAGCCTGATCAGTTTACCTGTCAACGGAGCGCCAAGTAAGGAAATTCTAGTGTTGTCAGTACAAAATATATCACCATTAGCTTCAGCAATGTTTAACAACCCACACAGTACAATGCTCGCCTAGGAAAATACTGATAATTATATACATGTATTTCAATCTATATATGACGTAAAATAAAGTCCATATCAGCTCAGATTGTAAACTGAGAAAAGCAAGTCATGTAACGGCACATAATACGTACATAGGGGCTCGTCTTACGTCAGGTCTTAAACGTTTACGTTCGTTTTAGTCAGCTCCTAGAAGCGTCTTGCTAAAGTTGTCGCAATGCTTAAATGTGTGTACACGAAACACCACAAGCACCACCATATTTAGTATACTTACGGAAGTTACGCCTGCCCGAGGGTAGGTGCAAATTTGCAGCAAACTTTACATCAAGTCGCAGCTACCCCAGCTTGGTAAGACGGTCAGTCTTTCCTGCGACACCCGTCCGACAGGCTTACACCCAGTCGCAGCCTTTCTCCAGCTTTGTAAGACGGGCCTCAGGTGTGCAGATCTCTACTTTAGAATAAAGCAAATAATTCCTTATAACAGTAAATCTGGTCAACCGGACATATTAAACAATATCTGACTTTGCAACACTCACCTTGAATACACATTCTGTTGTTGATTCTACCCAGATAGCTCAAAGTATTCATTCCTCCAATTCTTTTAATAGTATGCGTATAATTTTAAGCACATAAAACATCAGGAGCCCGTCAAAATATGTTATTATCAGGTTAATACTTTGAAATTTAGAAAACATATTCAAGTTTATAAAACTCATGTATATTTTATAGAGTTGTAAGCGTGTATATAACATCATCATCATTTTTTTCAGCCTTTATAGTCAGGACCAACAATGCACATTTGTATACACGGGTTTTTGAGTGTTGGTGTCATGCAATAGTATATGAATTATCTAATTTTTAATGTAAAAAAATTTATAAACAGCATAGTATACCATGCACCAACGCCCTTTTTGTTTCATATGCATGAATATGAAATTCAACACATTTTTGTATCTTTATCGGGTATACAACCCATGTTTAAAAATACTTCGTATGAGGAAAACCAATTCCCCCACAGGCCTATGTACGTGTATACAGCCGTTTAGAAACTATACTTTATCTCAATTAATTTAGGCCGGTGTTATTTTGCGATATAATTATTTAGGCCTGTAGTCTGTATCTAGTTATGAAGAAATAATATGAACATCAAATAACCACAAGGGATTGAAATTTCCCACACGTGATTTAATTGATATCGTATATATTGTTTTAGTTCCAGTAAACATTATTCCATATACCGTCACTGAATTAAGTTTCCCTATGTGGAAAAAATCGATCTAGCTGTAGGGTAGAATTCTGGAAACTACATGTAACTGAGTGCACGCGACTTCATTTCTCGCCACTGAACGCCAGGCATGCCAGGGGGTGGTTGAAGGTAGGGCCAGATCGTTATTGAGTTTCCCTCTTATTGGGGCTTACCGCCATGCACAATGGCAGAATTTAGGCCATATCGTGGAGAAGACAAATTCACGCCCACGTGAGTTCTCTTGAACGTCTTCAAGTAAGTGGGCGTAAATTTGACAAATTCGTGTTAAAATTCTTGAAAATATTACTCACGTCATGCACAGTTAGTCGGCCTAGTCCTCGTGTATTATTAGCATGTAACAACATTATATCAGGCAGATGGTTTCATTCTTGGACATGTCTCAGCGTCGGTCGTGTCTCATTGCTGGACGTGTCTAATTGATGGTTGTGTCACAATGTTGGGCATGTCTCGGTGTTAGTGTTCAAGGCTCCTTAAACACGAAGCACGCCATGCAGGCGTGATTTTAATCCCGGCCTTGAACAGCTTGTAAATTTTAAATTTCATAATTGATAGGTGACCTTGCTCTTGTACATCCCTTGTAGGGTTTACCTTGATGAAGAAAAAACGGTCGTTCACATCTATTTACGCACACTGTCTTGCGTTCGCTGAATACCAATGGTCTGCCATCAGTATGGCGTAGAAGTGTGTACCTAATGCACAAGTGCGAAGTGGCCAGTGTTTTAGGCCATGCATTCCCTATACCTCAACGAGCAAAACTGACCACAAACACACATAACTGACAAATTATTGAATATGCGCAGCGTTCAACAAGAATCAAATCAACGATCGTTTACGCCAATAATCTTCATATAATCCCTGCTTGGCTCTCACAACCACCAGGCAATGTCTTGACCGCGTCCAGTGCTATGGTCAGTTCTATCCAGTTAAGTTAGTCTTAACCGAACCATTCAGTGAAATCTCGCTATATAGCATCTCGTCAAATGTTGTTTTTAAATCGATGTTACAAAATCATGTGACATCAAGTCTGGCTTGGAAATTATAAACGGACGTTCTGACTAGTCAAAACAGTTCCTTCACTCTTGCATTACCTTGGTCGAACGATGTGGGGACAATTTTAGAAAACTTCATGGGCACTCCCTTCATTTCCACATAAATGACGTCAACCGTATTGAGCTACAACACAGACAATGCATACTTACGGGGTTAAACATCTGAAAGGAGTATTCTGAAAATGACCGCTGATGTCGAAGAGAACGAGCATTACAGGAGAGGCCAAGTTCTGGTCCCCTCGGGGTTGACTGACTGCGTGCATGCATGGCGTCATCAGCATATTGTTTTAGTGAGGCAAGACACACACACACACACACACACACACACACACACATATATATATATGTATGTATTTATAGGCTTTGAAATGACCTACACGCACTACAAGCGATATCGTTGTGATGTGATATCTATGTACATGTTTATCGTCGAAACAACGCGAAAAGTGATCTTAACCGTCAAAGGACGTTGGGGCATTCAAGAGAGTGACAGCCATTTATAAGTAGTAAGCACGGGCCTCTCAACAACCGCACCCTGTTGTCAAGGTGATTGGTGTTCATCCCTAAGACTACTACACTTGTGCAGCCCGGGCGGGTTCAGTTGTGGATAAGCAGAGCTCGGGAGAAAATGAGAAAATGCCGTCCCTTGGCAAAGAACAACATCGCAAGCAAGGCAGACCGGCTTGAATTCATATTTGTTGTGGAGAATGGTATTTAGTGACATGAATGTTTAGTATAGGTTTAGGTTATCATGACCTTAGTATTTGGTCTAGGGCTATGCTAACCTGAACTCCTACTTCCTTTAGGGCTCTATTGTTAACTTCCCATGTACGATCAGAGAGGAAGCCAGCATGAGCTGGACTTGAACTCACGGCGACCGCATTGGTAAGAGGCAGGGGTCATAACGCTGCGCTGGTGTGCTAGCTCCCTCGGCCACGGATGGGGTTATTGTGACCTAAACACAAGGCAGTATATAGCTCGCTCGGCTCATGAGGGTGCGACGACATTCTTACCACTATATTCATCGATGGAAAGTCATATAGTAGAATATTTCAAATTCAATTTTGAACGGTGACATGCATTTTAAACAGCCAAAGAAATCATCGGGCTTTGTGGGAAAGATCTTAACTGACGATCCTTCCCTCAGGTGTAAATCAACAGAGTGAGCGTGCTGGGTTTGTCAAACGGTGGATGCCAATCGGCCTCTCAACAAGTTCCGGATCACGAACGCTGTATTGATCTTGTAGTTCCACTAAGTACTAGCCTGGGGGAGGAGGGGAGGGAGAGGGGCCTCCGTGGCTCAGTTGGTTAACGCGCTAGCGTAGCGTAATGACCCACAAGCCTCCCACCTATGCGGCCGCTGTGAGTTCAGTCCAGCTAATGCTGACTTCCTCCCCGGCCTGACGTGGGAAGGTCTGCGAGTAACCTGCGGATGGTCGTGGCTTTTCCAATCAAATAAATAAAAATAAATAAATACTAGACACAGGCTCATATCCAATGATATACTATGCTCCTTCTCTTCTCGGCAGAATAGGACACTCGTACGTTTAGGTATCGCACTACACGGACTATTCGATAAACTTGTCATAGTGTTTATTCATAAGCACTATGCCTAGCAATTAAAGAGTTACACTAATTATAGTAAACATGTGATATGTTTACGTGGTAAACACTTACCTGTAGTAAATTCATTTTGACTTTACCAGTCATATTTATTTAACTATGTAGTGTTTACTGAAAATATTCACCATATTACTGACCATGTGAATACGTCACTTGTTTACTACAATATACACATCTCTTTAATTCACCCCTTTCATGGTTTGTATGAATAAATACCAAGATGCGTTTAGAAAGTGTAACACTTTCATACATTTTGTTTTTTACCAGACATGTTTATTGAACTAGGCCACTATTGTTAACTGAAAACATCCATTTCATCATTTACCATGTAAACACTATAATGTTTAAAGATTAAACACCAGGAAAAGTTTATTAAGTTAAACATGAATGTGTTTATTTTCCCGTTTATAAACTAAACCTTTAGTGTATTTACGGAGATATAGCGTTGATTTTATCAGAATGAACCAATCAGGCATCATATCTTTTGAACCGGACACAAACCTGGCCGCTGAGAACCTGAATTGATATGTACTTATGAATAGATGCATGAGTGGGCTTTACATCAATGATAAACGCAGATATCCAAACAGTTTTGAAATTCTATAAACCGATGCTATCAACTCCACTGTGAGATTATATCCTTAGGGACAATGCTTGTTCGGAGATTAAACACATTTGCCTTTGATGACGAAATGGCACCAAAGATAGCCATCAGCATATGTTTTCTTTTCCCTCAAACCTTTTCATTTAGCTCAACTGAAGAATGCAAAACTGTTGTGTAATAAGAGGAACAACCCATTAATGACATGACATGGTGTGTTCCTGTACATCTGCTTTTTGTACTGTTTGGTCTTTCAGCCTGAAGCGCATCAGGGGAGACTACTGACAAGATCTTCAATTACTCTGTTCCACAGGGCCCAGTTTCGCGAGCCTTAATATTAAAATATTCTTTTTATATCATTTTATCGTAAATACCATCATCCTACGCCTTATTATCTTACAAAATGTGGATAACATTTCTTCTTCTCTTTTCCGCAATAAGTTATGAGGAAAAGTGACATTGGTGTATATTAAACGTTTTTGTTCAAAGTATAGGCATATATGTGTTACAGCAGTATAATGTATAGGCAAAGTTTGATTTGACACCATATTGTACAAGAATATTTCATTAATACCAAGTTGACGATAGCTTCGCGAGTGGAGAAATCGTCAGGGTCGACAAGTAACTGGGAAAAGGTGACGCACGCGTAGTCCACGTATAGGTGTGAGGCATGTGTAGGTGTGAGGCATGTGATATCCCAACAAACTTCACAAAGTGAGGCCAAAACGGCCTTAAAAGCGTTGTCTATGCTGCTTTCACAGTTTCATGAGACCATGTAATGGTCCAAACGCAAGTATATTGATACGGATAATGGAAATTACAGGTATCGCACTGATTCGGTATTTCCGGAGGTAGGAAACCATTATCCTTATCATCCTTGTGTTATCTGAAATCACGCCTTTAGGCGCAATTATGCCATGGAGAGAATTACGAAGAATGATTAAAAACTCATTGACTGGAGATATTGTCCGGATTCTGTCAGAATACATCCCAGGAAACAGATTTTTACACACAGGCCTATCACCTTGGCCCTGAAGGTCCTGGTGAGGCTGGATTAAATGAAAGGATCTGTAGTGGGTGACGTATCACCGATAAACACATGTGTAGTGCCGGACAGCTTTGAAATACGACGGACGGATGTTATCAATTCGTCTGTGAATCTGTATCCTTAAGGAAGGCTGATGTTGGGAGGTTAAACTTTCCTCGCCTGAATTTCATAAGGAAATGTCACCAGATATAGCCATTACCCTATCTTTTTTTTCTCTCTCTCTCTCTCCCTCAGTACTTTCTATTTTGCTTTTATATCGAGTGCAAAACTATTGCGTTATAAGAGGAAAAAAATCATAAATGATGCTTTAATCCTACGTCGTAACTGAAATCCGCAAAATTTACATTTTAGTGCAGGGTTCATCCTTAGGCCTGGGGCGAATCAGGGGGAGACTACTCTGACAATATCTTCGATTATTCGTCGTTTCTTTCAGGTCTCTCAGCCTTTGAGTTTGCAGTGTAGTTTGCAAAGCAGTTGCGTAATAAGTACACCAAATCATTAACGACAAAACATTCGATTTTCCCATCTGTGTATCTGGCACAAACGTGTGCAGAAATAGCTGAAATCACCACAATTACATACTTTCTGTACAAGTTTTGTCATTCCGCCAGAGGCGTATACGGGAATTTGACACTAAGCCCACTTTGAAAATTCGCCAAGCTTCGTATTAAAACTCTTTGTAAATTACACAGTACGTAACACCATCCTATATGGCCTGTTATCAAGCACAACATCGTTTCGAATCTGTTATGAAAATGCCTTAACGAAGTTCTCTGATACTAGGCCCTGCATGGCGTACACGTGCATTCCATTGTCCCCTTTCTCCGAGGCATACTTGATGCATTTTGGTAGTAGGTTTGCAGTTTTTGATGGTGATTTAACCACATTCTATGCTGATATTTTCACTTATATCACACCGACAGCTTCACGGGTGGAAATATCATCCGGTTTCGACAAATATAACTGAGGAATGGATTGTCAGTTTGGACGGCGAGTGATCCCTAACGAATTCGACTGAAGGCCACTTATACGGCCACCCGAACACTGTCTACCGCGCCTTTATTAGGCTGTGTTTAATGCCATTCTCATAAATCCGTCAATTACACACGTTATACACCCGATAGCCCGGGGTAAATCACACGAGTGGAGTCGACTGTGATAATATACAAGGTCTTTGTCAAAGACCCGGTTTAAACAAGTACTTCTTCGGGTGTCCTAGCGACCGAAAGGAACCATAAAGTTGTTTATATGCATAAATATTCACATGAATGATAGACATTACTGGTATGCGTGTAAATTTTGTTTTCGGCGGTAGGAAAGCAGTATCCATGACAGTCTTGCGCTATCTGGACTGTTCCATCATCCAAACTCCTTCGGAGGCATGACTAACAGTGGCTAGAGAGAGCCCTAATTTCGTCGGAATAAACCAAAGGCAGCGGACAGTGAATTAACCCTAGAAGATCTGAACCTGAAATGACTGGTACTATGGAAGGATCCACGGGTTTTCCCGTCACCGATGAATTCCTGGACAGCTTTCAAATACAACGGACTGTTGTTGTCAACTCCACTGTGAGTCTCTATCCTCTAGGATCATGGTTATTCCGAAATAAAATACACCTCTCGTTGAGGGAAATGGCACCAAATATAGCCATTAGCGTATCTTTCCTCTAATCCCACCCTTTTCATTATTTGCAGGTTTGGTGCGTAATAAGAGAAACAGATCATTAAAACTTGTGATCTTATATGTGCGGGTTGCGTATGTCGTAAATGAAATCCACAAAACATATATTTTTTGCCGGCTTCGTCGTATAGCCTAAAGCGCATCAGGGGAGACCACTCTGACGACATCTTCCATCACTCTTGCAGAGCCCACTTAACCAGACCTTCAGAAAATATGGTTTTGTGCTTTTCGAGAACAATGTCAGACTAAGTAAAACATTCCACACAATGCCGTCCATGTAAGCTATGCATTGGGTCCTGCCCGAGGCATACTGGATGCAACAGTAAAATTTTAATCAATAAGTCTCCAACTTTATCCACTTTTTCATCCTCATGTGACCAACATTCTGCTTCTCAACTTCATTGTTCTTAGAATGATCCCTCCGACGTAGAGATGATAGTCTCATAACCTCACCCCACAGCAGTATTTCATCAAACATAAATACCACACCTTTATCTTAAAAAGTTTAAAACGAACCATAAATGGATCAACTATGTCCATATGGCATATACGGTCATGAGGAGAGGTGCGGAAAATGTTTTGGTTGTCTGCACAGTCGTCCTCCTGAAGAACTCGGCAGCAATAACCTTTTTATATTCTTCTGGTCATTCAGTCAACACTGTGACACAATATCCATTAATACAGCTCCGTGAAGTGGAGTAAAAAGGAAAACTTTGTCTTAACTCCCCTTCAGGCAAATATAAATAATTCTATAATTTCAATGGAATCGAAATTGGAAATGTGACCTATAATTTTTTCGTTTGAAGGGTAAACGTTAAAATGTTAACCACTTGTAAAGAGCCAAATGCATGGAAATCTTGAATTTTGCACTATTGTATTCACTTAAAAGCTTGGCCAGTAATAATGTACTTTAACAAGCACATAATGGCCTAAAACATGACTTTGGATAAGAAATTAATCAAACTTCAAAGAGATAGAAATCCATACCAGTGGGCTAATAATGGCAGACGAATCAATCAAAATTAAGCAAAATATGTCACTTAAAAAATAAAAAGCCGAACTGAAATACATCTAGAGAAAATTGTGCCATCTACTTGAGGGAATGGTTTCATTTAAAGAACAAAATTAAGTTGTCAGTTAACCGTGGTAAAAGGGGTTCTGAAAATCACTGTGCATCTATCACTGATATTAAATTAAAACTTTTCAGCAACAGTATGCCCAGGTGGCATGGTATTTACAGACTTTGTAACGAATTGGGCAATGAAGCGAATCAACTTCATCTGCTATCATCCAATAACATGAACCAATGAGGGCTCAATAATGATGACAAATGACACTGCTGAATGATTTTAATTTCATGAATAACACACTCAACGCAAATATTTTTGAAGAGATTGATATTTATTCTCTTTCACAGACTGACAATTGAATGGATACAGTGCAGGTTGGCTCCACTTTAGAACATGATCATCTGGCCCTGAAACACAAAAAGAAGAGTTCTTCAGCAAATGTTTTATGCATTTCAATTAAATACAACACAAATATAAAAAAAAAAATCCAAACATCACTGAATATAATGTATCATCCACAGAAAGGCAAAGTAACTGAACATTAAGAAAGAGGTTCTACTCTGCCTCAGACCAGTGGAGTGAGTTTGCTCTTCTTCCCTAGCACTACCTATGCTGACAAAGACAGTCCTCAGGGCACTGGGCCAACTCAGGGGCTGTCTACGGCAAGGCTCAGGTGTGCAGGAAGGGCTGTCAACACGAGGATTCAGGTGTGCAGGAAGGGGCTACCTACAGCAGGGCTCAGATGAGCAGGGTGGGGCTGTCTATAGAGGGCTCAGCTGTGCAGGAAAGGCTGCCTGCGGAGGGCTGTCCAGAGGTCTTGTGTGCAAGAAGGGGCTGTCTATAGCAGAGTTAAGGTGTGCATGAAGAGCCATCTATAGCACAGCTCAGGTGAGCAGGGAGGTGTTTATCTACAGTAGGGCCCAGGTGTGCAGGAAGGGGTTGTCTATAGCAAGGCTCAGTGGTGCAGGAAGTACATGGCTCAGTGCTACATACATGCAGGGCTGTTTGAACTTGAGAGCTCTGTATATTCACATGGTTCACAGAGGAAAATCTGGATGTGATATAACAGAGTTAGCCAAGGATTATCAGCCATTATAACCCACAAATTTTTCAATAAAAGTTAGGCGATCATTAGATTTTGATCTGGATTTCTTATCTTTTTGTCCATGTTAATTTCTTTAAAATATCTATCTTTTTTTCAATAGCAAGAAAAAAAAATTTGATCCTTTAGGGTTGGGTACAACCCAATAAGGAACTTTTTTTTGAGGATTGTGTAATTATAAACTTGGATGATAATTTGAACCATGTCAACTCAGGTGCTCAAAACAAAGACAAAACTACCTCTGCCAGTTTAGTTTTAGACTCTCAGGAGATGGCACTTTAATGAAGTTGGTCAGGATTTTGGGTGGGGAAGGCTAGCAACACTATAAAGTACAAAACTATCTAAAATACTAGTGTGCCATCAGGAAAAATGATGAAAAGGTGTTATTGGTTTAAACTTAGCACTTCAGAAAAAGGGATGGTACTAGCACAATCAATTTCAGACAATAATGCAACATTTAGATTAACTGAAATCAAAATTTTAAAACAATTCTCCTGTTATAAAAGACATGTACCCTCAAAAACCCCAAAGTTCTGGAGACTGGGAGCAAAGTGTTTGGTCGGCAAGAAAGAGTGACTGTATTGCTGAAGAAATAGGTAAAAATTTGTCACCAAGAACTACAAGAATACGCATCTTTCAACACAGGACAAAACTGTATCATCCACAGAAAGGCTGAGTAACTGAACATTAAGAAAGAGGTTCTACTCTGCCTCAGACCAGTGGAATGAGTTTGCTCTTCTTCCCTAGCACTACCTATGCTGACAAAGACAGTCCTCAGGGCACTGGGCCAACTCAGGGGCTGTCTACGGCAAGGCTCAGGTGTGCAGGAAGGGCTGTCAACACGAGGATTCAGGTGTGCAGGAAGGGGCTACCTACAGCAGGGCTCAAGTGAGCAGAGGGGCTGTCTATAGTCAAGCTCAGGTGTGCAGGGACGGGCTGCTTATAGCAAGGCTTCCGTGTGCAGGAATGGGCTGCTCAAAGCATGTTTCATGGTTACCCAGGTCGAGGCAGTTGTCAATAGCCAGTTTAAGGAGACCGTTATTTACAGCCAAATTAAGGGGAACACTAAGTGATTATCTACAGCTAGTACAGGGGAATGAGGTGATCTACGGTAAAGTTCTGGTATACGGCTAAGGCGTTATCTACATTCAGAATCAGAGGGACTAACTTGATCTCTATTGCATGTAACACATATATAGAGAACAAACCTTTCTCTTCTTGTCACCACCCAGTTCAAAGTGCTTGCAGCGTTTGATGGCTAACTGTTTCCTGTACTTGCACTGAGAGCACTCCATCTTCAACACAATCTTCTTTGTCGTCTTAGCCTAATTGACAACAACAAAAACAAAAAATTATGGAAGGATTGTTAAAATCATCATAGCACCTATTAAGAATCAATTTTTTTTTTTTTTTTTCATCATCTGGAGATCACACCTTTGCTCCTCTGTTACGTTTTACATTCAAAATCCAAATACACTGTGACAGTCAGCAGGAACAGGTTTCATATTTAAATGTAATGTACATGTATGTTTACGTTCTTCAGTGCAGCTAGAGGGTCCAGGCCATACTCCAATACATGAACGAGATGCCACCATACATACAAGCACTACAGTATCAAATCATAAATACACAAATATAGTTCCCTTAAAAAGTGATATTCCTAGCAAAAAACACGACAAATTCACCTGAAATGCATTATACAGTGGACTCTCTCAACACTGACACCATAATTAGCCCACATCTTGTCAAAACCGACAATATTTCGTGGTTCATTTTCTGCTCCATTTGACAGTAATGTTAATTGCCTTCAATAAACCGACTCTTGTCTATTCTGAACACCGACAGTGGTTTGTAGTGCAAACATTTCGAGTGAGCGTTAATCTGTCTGGTCTAATCCGAAACGGCGTGTAGCACGATGTCTGACCGAATCCGAGTCTGGCTTCAACTTGCTTGCTCGCCAGGTGACTGAACATCGGTGGAAAGGGAGATAATCTGCTTATGCGAACTCTGCCTACTTCAGCAGGTGGTGATCTCCTGTCTTGATGCTGCACCATAACTCCTACGGACATCAGAGTTTGGTCACTCTGTGAGTGAAAGATGAGTCTGACATTTGAGTAGCTCAGTGACTGAATAAAAATGCCTCAAACGACAGCTGCCGTTACAATTTCCCCTGCTTTTGCCCTGACAACACCCAACCATGGCCAGCAGACCTTTGAAGGGTCATCGTGTGGAAATGAACTTGAGTGATAAAGTTCAACTTATCCAAGCTTACGAAACATTCCCTAAGCCCACACAGACTGAATTAGCTCACAAGCTTACACTTGGCCGTTCAACTGTGAGTGACATCCTAAAGAAAAACAGTTTTATTTGGACAAATGCGAGAGGAATTCCAGTGGCGAGAAAAGTCGATTTAAGAACGCTTGTAAATTTGATAAAATCAACGACCTTGTATGGTGTTGGTTAGAGCAAGCCAGATCGAAATCCGGCCAGTTAATCCAGGAGAAAGGTTTAATGTTTGCTTAGCACCTAAAGATTGATGATTTCAAGGCTTCGTCAGGGTGGTTCGAAAGCTGGAAACGCCATTTTTCCGTGAAGTGGGGAGAGTAAATCAAACAGATGCAGACGACTACCGTAAGCGCATCCCTGGACTTGTTGCCGATTTCTCAACAGCCGACATCTTTAACTGTGATGAGACTGGGTTGTTCTACCATGCTCTGCCTGATAAAACCCTTGCCCAGACAGGTGATGTAGCAAGAGGGACCAAAGTTTGCAAGCAACGGTTAACCATTATGTTCGCATGCAGTGTAACCGGGGAAAAACTTAAGCCACTCTTGATTGGAAAATTTCTGAAGCCATGGTGTTTTAAGAACACTGACTTATCGAAGTTGTCTGTGACCTGGCGTGCCAATAAGGCGGCGTGGATGAGTAAGGCCCTTTTCAAGGCGTGGGTAACGTCTCTGAACATTGAAACGAGGAAACAAAAGAGGAAGATTCTTCTTTTTCTTGATAATGCCACTTCCCATGACAAGACAGAGCTGAGAAACGTGACACTGAAATTCCTGGCGACCAACACAACGTCACTGCTGCAGCGCCTCGCCCAAGGAATCATTCGTGCCTTTAAGGCAAGATACAGAAAACACCTGATGACCAGTCTTCTGGCCAAGATTGACAGCCGTGACTCCGTCAGCACCTTGTGTAAGGAGGTTGACGTCCTGGATGCCGTGAAGTGGGTAGGCTTAGCATGGAATGAGACCACAACGGGAACAATCAGCAAGTGTTTCACCAAAGCCAGATTTCATTTTGACTGCCTGACACAGGCCGATAATGACGATGACGGAGAGCTTCCTGTAGCCCAGCTCATCAGACAGTTCGAGCCGCCAGCCAACATCACCACGGTGGACGTCATAGACATCAACCGGACAACCGACACTGAGGCTACTTTTGGGACAGAGTGGGAGGCTGTTTTGCTGATGGATGCAATGGATGATACGATACAGGGAGATTTCGAAGAGGATCCCGACAATGATGGGGGCTGAGATGGGTTAATCTGAAGTTTTAGCAAATTTACGAATGCTGAGGAATTTTTCTGCAACAAAAGACCAGCGATTGTTGGACCACATCCAAATCATGACCTCCATCACGGAAGAGATGATAAGTCCAACAGCGAATGAAGAAGCAACAATGTACCCTGGATTGATTTTTTTATAAAGTAATTATGCATATCTACTAAAGTAAAGTGCAGATGAGCTTCTTTCCACACTTTGTTGCTATACATCACTGTGCTCTTTAAACAAGTTTCATTTAACGCATACGTATGTACAATACACATGTTATTGTTGTTGTTGTAGGCTACTTGACAATGTTTAATACACTGACATCTTGTCTAAACCGACATTTTTGTTTGGTCCCGAGTACGGGCGGTTTACAGGGTGTCTACTCTACAAACCTTTTTGTGAAAAATTGGTTTTGTCTGTCCACCATAACCACTTTGCTTACGATCATAACGTCGTTTACCTGCAGAAATAGAAAAGAACAGTCAATGCTCAAGACAAAGAACTTACTAAAAGACTTCAGAATAAACTAGTTTAACATCAGGAACCAAGCCAATGACTGACGATCACCCGTAAAACAGAAGTATCTTCTCAGAAATGGGAATTCCAAGATCTCAGCAATCAAAATCCAAAATGAGCTTGAACAGGCAGTGGAAGTTAAACTGGTTTTGACCGGATTTAATCATTCATCCTCTGACATGGAAAGACAAGGCAGGGAATTCATGATTCTAAATGACTATCTTCATATTTATGTTAAAAGTGCAGTTCTGAAACACTGGGACAGTGTTCACAAAATACATGCAGCCCTACTTGCTGATGTTCACCGTGGTACAACATGCAGTAAGCATCTTCCGAGAAACAGGTCTTTGTTGCAGAGGGACTGACAGTTTCTGACACAAGCAGCCAGAACTGCTAATTATCTCTTCTTTAATGTTGCATACTTTAACAACAGTTACAAAAATTACATTGAACTGTCAACAACAAATATGTATGCTCCTGCCTGGAGAACTATTAACATTCTGTACTAAATGTATCATTCTACCATACTCAATAACTTTTCAAGTGCTGTGTCGATGAAATAGTTTCACTGGTGGTGGAAACTACATACAGAGCAAACCACACCCTTTGGCAAGTAACTGACAAAGTTAACCACTTGTCACATTTAGAATTCCTATCAGAGAGACTTAAAGCTCAGTGAGCACTTGGGCCCATATAACTGAAAGACACACATCAGCATGGCAGGGTCACAAGCCTACCCTCTCATGTCCCTCACAATGTGTAAGTATCAGGAAAGTGGTGTTATCAAGTTCATACAATTACCTTGGACGTACAGAGAGTCTCTGCCCTTTTTGTACTGGGATACTTTGTGTAAGGTATGCCTTTTGCACTTTTTACTGGCACAGAATGTGCGCCTCGTCTTTGGTACGTTAACCTGCAGTAAAATTAGGAGACAATTACAGCAAAAATACATAGGGTGTTTCAAGGAGAAAAATACAAGCTGGATTCAGCCATCAGTGGCAACAAAACAATTCGCTGGGTATATGTGGAGGTCATCTGGGTACAGATTATCAATCATCCTGAAAACAGTCCATCTATCTTAGGTTGCAAACTGCATGATTCTGAAGATTTGTGGACAAAAAATTTAGAAATGGTTGGAAACTCTTGTGGTCACCCTACAATGGAGATTCGTCTGGCCTAACTACCAGATAGTATCTTCCTATTCAATCCGATTCAATCAACATGTCCATGTTTTCATTTGGATTCCATGTGACTCAACAGCCTGAGAGGTATGTCCTGAAAAATCAGGTTGTTAAGAACAAAAGATTTATTTGATAGATGTTTTACGTTGTACTCAACAATACTTCACTTATACAATGGCGGCCAGAATTATGGTGGGAGGAAACGGGGCAGAGCCCTGGGGGAACCCACGGCCATCCGCAGATTGCTTGCAGACCTTCCCACATATGGCTGGAGAGGAAGCCAGCACGAGCTGCACTAGAACTCACAGCGACCGCATTGGTGGGACGCTTCTATGTCCTTGCGCTGTGCTTTCGCGCTAAGCAACTGAAGCTATGAACTCAAAACGCTTCGGCCATTAATCACAATGAAATCAATAGTAATGCCTTGTTAAACTGAGCCCCATCGAGTTCCTGGTGGTCCCCATTATGTCAGAAAACGTTTATGGGACTGTACATAAACTCATGTATGAATACCTACAATTCTGGAATTTTACACACACATGCAGCATCTTTGACAACAGGTACAGATTAAATACAGATACAGGTGTTGTTCGACACATAGACACATAATAATCAAGGGATGTTTAACAGTTCAAAAGAATCTGTGACATCACTGTACTTCAGCCTCTTCAATATGGTTCAAGTGCAGCACCTCAATCTTTATTTCCATTTTAAAGATGAAAAAATGCCCTAAAATAATAAAAAACATATCTAAAGTCACCACAAAATGGCCTTTCAGATGATACATACTATATTTAAATGTAGTCTGTTCTTCTAAGAACAACCTGATATTTGCTTTAAAGTGGTCCTCTGGTAAATTTGGTGGCATACTTAGGCCTTCATGAGAGCTTATCAATCTGAACTTATCAGAAATTAGTTAAAATGGTCAAAAAAGTGGCAAGCTTACAGGAAATTGATTTGTCCATATAAGCATGTAGACACTGTTTAGGATAACTGTTGTGCCGTGCGATTCGGATATAATCGCAAATTGGGTCTTTCCAAAACAAAGTACTTCATCGGCTTGAAACAGCAATGTTTTGTCAAGGCAGAATAAAAGGATTACGAAGATCGGTTCATCAGCACCAAATTTATGATAGTATGGGCGATTTTCTTGGCACAAGCTGTTATGAGGTAAGTATTCTTTGCCCAGCCGTACAAGACAAGAAGATGCAACTCTATGTCTGACACTGGACTACGTCACCTTAAGGCCTCCCTCCCCCTCACCCTTTTCAACATTGTACTTCATGAACACATCCCACTACCCCAACCATCAACCCCTATGAGCGCAGTGCCTTCATAGACGACCCCTTTTCCAATCATGATGAAAGCCCAATAACAATTTTGTGTTTCAGCATGTTGTCCCAATCGCGGTTTTCGAAAATAACCTTTCAGGTCGAGTGAAATATAAAAAAATACCCAATTTCTTGAAAATGACAAGCAGAACCATTAGGAGATATCACAATCTGATATTTCGTCTGCACTAACCATATATCATGGCATCTTCGACATCACCTTTAAAAGATAGTCGTGTGAACAGACAGACTATCGTTCCATCAACAAGCATAGCTGACCCAACTTTTCCAATATTAGCATCATTCCTTTACAAACGATTCTTAGTGGAAACCATAAAAGCTTAAAGTGATTATTTTTCTGTCAGATCACCCGGATGATGTACGATAACGACACTTTCTGCATTGTACACTGACCATGTTGACGAATGCCAAAAGGAAAAGGCTAGTGTTTGGCGCGCATGCGTAGAGCTGGTTTCGAAGTCTATACAAATCCACAATTCGGCTGAGAAACGGACAATTGCCGGCATCATTAACCGCCTCAGATAGCAACGCAACAAAGGATTTATGTATGATCTTTTTCCGAGAATTATTTATTGGGAATTAAAAAAATAAGATTATTACATTAACAGTAAATCCCTTTCCAGTTTTCGCCACGTTCGATCTTTCAAGCATGTTCCTTTTCCCGGTTTCTGCGACAGCATTTATGAATTTATTTTTCTACACCTCACTAAAATGAGTAACAGTAGAACATTTGTATCTTCGGATGGTGCAAAGCACACAAGGTTTTCTTCCGATGATGAGGAGGATCAAAAACAGAAAGGCAAACCGGAAAAGACAGTTGAAAAGATAGAGGTAATCTAGACTGTGAGTTGGAAAGTGCAACAACAACACGGGCACAGTGTACATCTTGTACATCAGGGACTCGACCACAGGCCGTCGTATCGATCCAACAGGCCCGGTCATAGTCTTGTAAGTGTAGGCCTACTATATGTATATAGAAAAACAAGGTCGGAAACAAAGTTTCACCGATTTTAGAAATAAAGCATGTCTACCCTCATCGGTACTTCCGGTTGTCCGGCGAACCTCACGCCGCCAATAGTTTGTTGGAAATATCCACAATGTGAACATAGTTCACCAAAACGTTAGCACGTCGATTAGTGCTTGATCTGGACATAGGGCCATTGTTTTTTCACTGTTCCATCCCATAATATCACTACGTGGGCCCCCCTATCTATTAAGCACCCATTAACAGTGAAAAAATTACGGTATCTATATAATGAATCCCTTACAACAGAAAACAATAGACTTAGCCACGAAAGCCCACATTTTCTGCTTCACTGGCCAGGCAGGATCTGGAAAGACGTTCACTGTAAAAATGATGACAGAAAGACTAAAGATTATTATGGGATGGAACAGTCAGGAAATAATGGTAGGTATGACACACGGTTTGATAATATTGTGAAGTCGTGCCTAATAAATACAGGGTCACTTAGGGAAACAGTTTGTGACAAATATCTAGTATCTCTTCCAGAGCATTCTAGAATGGTGGTAGGCCATTGGAAAGTTCATGCCTTCCGCCGATGTCCGTCCAATCAATTTGTACAGAAACATGGGGGCAGCCAGTGCTAACTTTCACTTACCAGATCTGGGCATACCAAGAGGAAATGCGTGGAAGGTACTACCTCGGTGGAGAAACTGTGGTTGATCACACTGTCAAAAATGGTAACTGTCAATGTGGTCAAAGTTATTAAAATCTTTCCTATAATTCTACTACAGTGAAAACATTTTGGATTTGCACTGTGATGTCAGTTGGGTAAAACAATTGGTAGTCAGATCAAGGCGGTTGAAAAGTTTCAGGTAATCGGATTAATATGCTTTTACCTTCACAAAAACCACAGGTAAGCATACCTTTTAATGGCGCTGAGTCCAGATCAAGCACCGATCAACCTGCTGACTTTTTGATGGATTATGTCCATATTGTGGATATTTCCACAGGATGCCAGGAAGTACAGATGAGTTTAAAATTAGGGTGGAAATGCTTTAGTTCTAAATTCTGTGAAACTTTGTTTCCAACCTTGTCTTTCTATATACATATAGTAGGCCTACACATGTGGTACTATGGCCAGGTCTGCTAGATCAATGCGAGGCCCTGTGGACTCAACCAGCACCAGTGAAACCACAACACTTTCTGTGCGTAACATTTCGACTCTGGATATTACAACTTGCGACAGTTCTGTCTGCTGTAACATCTTTGGCTAAAATGTTTTGTGTTGTAATGATGTTTGCTGGACAACAATGAAAGAATGGGCCCAGGTTGGCAGAATATCACCGCAGCCCAAACTGTCCAAAATTTGGGGCTGGAATAAAGATAGATAGCTAAGGAGTCGAGCCTCTCAGGCATTTCTTCTGTCATGTTGAAACGTTGTTATTTCATAACTGATGAAATCCTTTTTTTGAAAAAGTCTAATTGTCGACTGAAAATGGAAGATTTTGTCTCCTTAAGTTATGGGACAACCATATCCAGTCAGAAGGAGCGCTAAAACTCCATCAAGTTCAACAACTTTGTCTTGCCTTTATTTTAAACTTAATAGTCTGAGTTTGGGTACACTTTTGCTGATGGACACGCGGATGGTTTCATCTACGCATGTAGGGGATATATTACTGCCATAATCTACCTGCATGTCAGTTGATCGGTGCCCACTTGCTGCCTGATGGTGGTGATTTACTGAATCGCCCTTGTCAAGCTGGGGCTTATTGACAAGTAATTGACATGCATCTAGGCAGTGTTTTTGGTGCCAGGTGAGGTGTGTGATCTGAATTTAATAGCAAGTAAGGCTTTCAAAACAAAGAATTTGCTTGAAATAGCAATATTTCATCAATGAAGAAGAAAAACCTGATGGGATCAATTCCTTAGCAATTTGTCTTTTCTTCAGCACCATATTTTTTTTATTGCCATCGAAGCTATGGCAATATGACTCTTGTGTCATGTATTAACACACATATTCATAATTGCATAGGACTAAACTGGTGAAGAATAGCACATTTGACTTCATATACACAGAATGTTTTTTTCACTGTTGTTGCCTACCTACCTGTTTTTACTCCAACTGAAGTAAGCAACTGTAAAAAAAGTATTATATTCTGGCTATCACAGAGCATATTGACAATGAGATGCGGTCTGAGATACGTTTATATTGCTGTATTTAGCCATAGAGGAATGGTTCACACAAATCAAATAAACTATATGTAGCGCTTTGAAATACATACTGACGTGTGTGTATACTCTAATTTTGATATACTTATTTGCAGGTCCATTCAGCCAACAACTGGGAGAAAGCAGATTTGGGAGATGGAGAGAGAAATAATAAGTTTTTAAGATTGATGGGAGCTGCAAAGGTAAAATGGGTTATATTGACCTGTGCAACATGTGACTATTCAATTTCAAGCTGAACTGATTGTTGTTGTATTGCAATGAGTGATTAATACATCTAATACCATTTGCTCATGAATGTCATTGCAAAAGCAGCAGTAAACAATAGTACACACTCATTGTTGTAGGCCCAAATTTTATCACACTTTAACAGTTCCTCATTGATGATCATTTCTAGGTATTTAGGTATTTTAAGTGTGGGGGAAAGTGGTGTTGATGTCCGCGTAAGTTACTTGTTAGGATCAGCTCAATGGGTCAGCATCGGCTTCTACTTGTATTGAAGCACTTAACAACAAGCTTTCAACCTGTTGATGGTCGTGGGTTTCCAAACTGGCGCTGCACGGTTTGTTTAATAATGCTGACTGTCAAAGTATATGGTCATCTTAGTTGTAGGCACAGTTTAAAGTAATGGTGAATAACAAAACATTGATAGTGTAATTACCAAGCCTCTGTAAAGGCTCATCTACCACATGACCTCCACAGAGATATAACCTTCTCTTATAATATGCATTTTGCAGTTGGTGTGAGTTCAAGTCTAGCTTATGCTGGTTTCCTCTCTGGATGTAGATGGGAAGGTCTGCCATCAGTATACAGATCTTCATGGATTTAAGTGAGGGTGAAAGCTGACTTTGAGTTTGAATTAAGTGCGTTTTGAGCTAAGTAAACTTCGATGAAACTCACTTGGCCTAAAGCTTAGTGTGATTTGGGAAGTTAAGTGTGAAGTCCCACTGAAAAAACTTTCATGAAACTTTCATTTCAGTACCTCTCTGCCAAGAGTTTTATTTCATATGTTTTGCAGACATGGTCACTGAATGAGTTAACTGGTCAGTGGCTGTCACAGCATGCCTATTTTTTTTTAATTCTCTTAATGCCTTATGTTACAACATTCAGATCGTAACTACAGTGTAAATGATGCTAACAAACCAAAAGTATAACCATAAGGCAAAAGTATTGAAACGTGCTGCTTTCATTTAACAATGTTAATGTTGTACTGCAAGGTGGTTGTCTTTGGTTAAGGTGCTTGTTTGTCAGTCAGATGAAAAATGCTCATAGTATAAACCAGTGAACTTCACCAGACACTTGCCAAACCTCCACATTTAAAAAGCTTTAGCAGACTCACTGACAATTAGACTAAGGCTCTGACATCAGAAGTTGAGGGTGACATGGATCTGCTCAGTTTGGAAACACATATATGCCATCACACATTTCACTCTAATTTGTCAATTATGTTATTTTTTTATCTTGTAGAAAAAACACGAGGGCAGATTTGTCATTGGAGACAACACTCCACATGGTTCAACTGTTGGTAAGAGATGCATGTGTCATTAATATAGTATGTAATGATTTTGTTAAAGAGAAGGTTTACCTGATACCATATATAAGTCACCGTTCCCCTCCCCGCCAAATAAAACAAGCAAACAAAAAAACACCAAAAAAACTAGGAGATGACATGCCATTGTGTGGTGACGAGTACAGGTATTGTAGGAAGGTCATTGATGCACAGATCGTACCATACGTGTGGTTGCAGTTGACTGTGAATAAGGTTTTTATAAAACAAAGCATGGGTGCTACTTTTATTTTTTATTTATTTATTTGATTGGTGTTATACGCCGTACTCAAGAATGTTTGACTTATGTGACGGCAGCCAGCGTTATGGTGGGAGGAAACCAGACAGAACCCGGGGGAAACCCACGAGCATCTGCAGGTTGCTGGCAGACCTTCTTACATACAGCCAGAGAGGAAGTCAGCATTAGCTACACTTGAATTCACAGCAACTGCATTGGTGGGAGGCTTCTGGCTCATTATGCTGCACTAGCGCACGAAACAAGTGAGCAATGATACTTTGATGAGAACTTGTTATTGTTACCTCTGCTTGTCAGAAAATTGTGCAGTATATTCTCAAATGATAGCGGAGTATTTGCTGTAAAAAGTTTCACAACACGTAGTTTACATGGATGAGTACAGTGTATTGGATTGGATATCATATGAAATAAACCTTGTACAAAGTAAAGTTTGATCATTTTTTCCAGTGAGCTGTTTCCCACTACTGATAGAAATGGCCTTACCGTTCTTGTTGAGATTCCTCACAGTCAACCCAGTACACTTAAAATCATAGCACTGTGTACAATGTTGCCTTGTAACCAGTGCCAAAGTTCTTACACAGTGTAGGTGCAGACTGAAATTGGTGACCACTGAGGCTGCAGTTGCAAAGAATATTTTTTAGAGGTTTTGGACTAGCATAATGTGGTTGCTAAAGTATATCCGTAGTAAGACTACTAAGGCCTGAGAAAATTCTCATTGACTCCATAAAACAGGAATATTTGTTAACAAAATTTTATGAACATTCATGGAAGTGCCTTTTTGATGCATGTTTGTGTTTAGTGGATATTATGGACAGATGAGATAGTTATCAGCTTTGTTTATCTCTGTTACAATGCAGACGATGGAGAGAAGAAACTGAACGATAAACTGGAAGAGCAGTACAAGCAGAGCATGGAGCACAGGCTGATTGCTGGGCCAAAGGGCCATGTTGGACTTGGTTTCCATGAGGAAGTTGCTGACAAGGGAGATAACCAAGATGAGACAAAGAATTCTGATACTCAGACTACAAACACGAAACACAAGAACAGTGATGAGGATGCTAAACAGGAGAATCAAGATGAGAAGCGTGATGACCTGAAGCGATCAGCAGAGAAGGTATCAGAATCCAGGGGAGACAAATGTGATGTCAAGAAAATGAAATTTGTGAAGTCATCAGATGACTGACTGTAATGGCAGAAAGATGCAGACTAACATTTTATGCTCTCATATCATTAGACAGCAGCATCATCATCATGTGTACTGAGCTGTGTCCAGCTGTTACCTCTCCATTAGTTTTAGGATTGCTGTTTTTTTCACTCAAATGCTTCAGGGTCATAACATGGACTGAGAAAGAAAAATGCTTTTTTCTCTTGAAAGTTCTGTTCTGCAATACCATACTGGAAAATGGGAAATTGTGATCATTTGGATCTTAAATCACATCTCACTGCCTTTGTCATCCAGTAAAATTTATATCACAGAAATTGTAATGCTGTTTGTTTAGGTAGTGGACTGGATTATCGATTCTGGGTTTGACGATAAAGGGCAAAGAGTACACACTTTTGACCTGAAGTATTATAAAGTATGGAGTTGCCAGTAACTACAGTTGACGCAATACACATACAAATCTTCTAATTATTCACAAAGGATCACCTGTTTCAACAGATGAATTAAATCTTGCAGAAGAAACCTGTGTGGGTGAAACGTTTGTTTTATTTAACAAAGAAGTACTGGTCTATGTACAGTTACATATACCTATGTATATATGCATGGTTGGATTTCAAAGATTTATGTGCAAGTTTGCCTTAAGGATGGCTCTAATAGAGCTAAGAAAAACCTATCCTGTATTTGCTAAGCAGCTGAAAACACATTAAGACTGTTGTATAGATTAAAGTATACCTGTTGCCCAGAACATCAAGAGCAACAATTAGGATGAAAAATGTGGAACGTTTTCTGATGTATGCAAATATGCAAGTATCCTGCATCACATGCACACAAGTGAAGGGGAAATGTAACATGTTCCTGAAGAATACATTTATACGAGGTTAAAATAGACACATGAATTATAAAAAAGTAAAACTTGAGACCTTCAAATATTCTCTAACAGAACAACTGAGAACTATCAATTCCTAAATCAGCAGTAACACCTGGACGGATTTGACAATATTCAACACAAAACAAATAACGAATGTAAGAGGGGAACTTCAAAGCAAAAGAGAATCAATCTTCATGAGACCAAATCAGACAAAAAAAAAGAGAAAAAGAAAAATAAATAAGAAAAAAAAATTAAATAAACAAAAAAATATTTTGGCAAAAGAAAAATCACAGCACTTTGATGTGCACATTTTCTCAACAAGGTCAGGCACATGTTCACGATATCAAAACACTATCAATTGTACCTGTACTGAACAATAGCTTATTTAACATTACAGGTAAATAGCCATCAGTATGGCAGTTATTCATGGAACATTTACAAGAGAAAGCAAAGCAAACAGGCGTTTTTGTGCATGTACAATGCCATTTACTTGTAACACACCTAGTTTAAGGAGGGGAAAAAACTGGAAGCTAAAACTGATGTGATGGTACAGATAAAAGGTTCTGGTTTACAGCACGTCCATTGGTCACAACTGATTGCACACAGAAAGTCTACAATACATATGATCCAGCATACTCAAAATTTACACATCTGGAACTGCAACCAATCAGTATTTACTGTATTTACACTTCAAAAGGGGCTGGGTAGTAAAATAACAAACAAGTTCCTGTGAGGATTGTCTCCCTTGCAATGATCAACTCCATAAGGATGTAAGTTACCTGTAGTTTTAATAATACACACGGTACAGTGAGCAGAAAAACTGTTCCAAAAAACAAAACAAAAACAAAGTGCTCTTCTTGTATAATACACTGTGCATGTCAACTTCGCCTTTTCAGTAACAATTCTGACACTGTGGTAATTAGAAAAATTATTAGCCCAAATAGGAACATGATTTTAACAACTGACAGGAACTCACTTTATATATGCATAGTGAAGATCTTAAAAATCATTCAAACTTTATGTGAATATGAATTTATATGAGTCTGCATATTTTGTCTCTAACTATATAACTTATATACATAAAAATAGAATATTTATCACCAGTTTATGGAATGCACTTTGATTTGGTTTTTAGACTGAGGAAAAATATACTCACCAGATAATATCACTATGACTATGCCATCTGATTTACATTGTCATCAGTAGAGAATGTGTTTAATGTGAAAAAAGTTTTGGCTCTGATGCTGGCCAAAATACACACTTTATGTGGAGATGTATTATAATACTGTACTGTATAAAATGGTAAATTATGTCTACACAAACAAACCTAATCACTTGTGCAATTTAACATCACCACAGTAAAGCCTTTCTAAATTAACTGTTAAGCAGGAAGGGTATGACTTACAGTTCTGAATACTAGTATGTTTTACTGTCTGTTCCACAACATGCAACAAGCAGATCCTGAGATCGTGCAGTCACACTGATGGATAGTAACAACACTGGAGCTCAGAACTGAAAATACGTCCGTTGACTGAAGATCGACACGTTTTGATATCGCGGTACATGTTCCTCTCTTCATATTCTTAAGATCTAGTATTATCTTTCACAGACACCTAAGTCTTCTTTAACATAAAACTGAAGGCTGCTGATATCGAAAGGCTGATTTATGACAGGTCACAGTAGGCCATATGGTGCTTTAGAAGGGGTTTTGAAAGAGAAATTTTCACTATCAGCCCCTTGAAGAACTAAGCATGTGGTACATGTAAGACTAGAGAATCACGCTTTAGTCATTCTCGGATTCCATTCATCCATGAACTTTATCCAATGCCCTAACTCGCCAACAATAGACGGGCTCATCCTTTTTCATAAATCTGTTTTCTGAACCACTCAACACAATTCACATTTTCTACAGTTACACTTTTAAACAATTTTTTCTGCGAAGTACCATGACATAGCAGCTGCTGTGGAGTGATGGTAAGAAAGTAGCCAGTGACAGTACCTATGGCGGAGTTGAAAATGAGATCTCAATGAACTGCAAACCCGATTACCGTAGCTGTTTTGAGTGGTGCAGAATACTAATGTGATAATATGCCTTCCATCAGCTAGCAGCAGACTTGGTACAGCTTCCATCAGTGGAAGAGCAGCATGAGAGCCTGATACGCTCTATATTTCACAGCAGTATACTGTATACTGTGTATATACACAGCAGCAGTATTCAGCTCTTAAAAGTTCAGTGATGTATTTTCCTCAATTTATTCACTGAAATCTTCAGAAGTTGCTATTTCTTCTTGGCTGGTGTTTTGGCCGTTGGTACAGACTTAGAGGTGGGTGTGGCTAGCTTCACTGAGCTGCGGGTTGGGACGGGTTTTCCAGCATGTAAGGTTGTGGCCCTGTGAGAGGCAGAATTGGATGTAGGTGGTGATCTCTTGCCTGAAGATTTTGCTAGGTTGTGACTACTTAGTCCAGGACTCTTTCTTGAAAGCTGAAAAGAAAAACAAGACATACAGACTGGCTCTATCCCACATTCTATGCAGCATGAACGTTGAGTTTGAACGACACTGACTTGATTTGGTAGTGGCCATATCTATATGGATGACTATGTGACAAGACTGAAATAAGGCTGTCATGATTTTCAAATGATAATCTCATGCCAACATCATGTCCTCGTGTGAATCTCATGTCAACTGAATCTCATGCTCAAGGGAAAGTTACCTGCTCATGCAATTCTCACACTAATCTTGAAGTCTGGCTCTAAAAATTATATCATCATCACAGTGTTGGATGCTTTCTTGACCTCATTAGAATTTAAAATTGTACGGAAAGCAGCAGTGCGTACCCCTAACCACAACCTTGGTCTTGACAGAGGGTGCCACAAGATTAGCATGAGCTTCTGGCCAGATAAGGGCACCATTAAGATGACAACACAAGGATAGTAACCTTCTAAGTGGTGTCCAGTGTCCTATATAAATCTTTTATATAAATTGTTGTTTGAACGGCTCCCAACATTATGGCACGAGGCAAAGGTTAGCTGCTTTTCTTAACACGCACTGTTCTTCTGAAATAAGGATGTGCAACCTCCCAAGTTCACGTCAAGAACAACTTCCTCTTATCTTCTCACTAAATTGTATATAATGAGAGCATGGCGACAACCACCGTTTTTACTGTAATTATACTTAAACCTGGAATGATAACCAACTCACTTGCACAGTTTACACAACAGAATTTGGATTTACAAATTGATGCATGTACATATCATTATTTAAAAACACTCACAGGAAATCTGGAACTTGGGGATTTTTTCACGGACTGAACTGGAGAGGAAGTGCCGAGCTGAAAGGAAACAAAAGTGAACAGTGTGTTTACAATGGATATATACCTGCACTACAGATACACAAATATCATGTACAAACATAATGAACACCAGTGCACAACATGTCACATGTATGAAGGAGCTTACATATTCAAATGATTAATCCACAGTACCATCTTCAGTATATTTCACTTACATGATAGCTTATATGACCAGCCCTGGGAAGAGAAAACTGGAGTTTCTGGAGTAAACCACCAACTTTTAGCAAATACCAAACTTTCCCACAGCGAGCTTGATGTGTCATATTAGTGGAAGGCAAGGGATAGCCAATGAATTTCATGCACGACCATCCAAACTGGGGACACCACACTGATCCTGCTAAGCCAGTAACTTTCCAAAAAACTTTCAACCATTGATGGAAATCTCCATAAATTAGGGGATAATTTTAAGACATAACATTTTCATTTATTTGGAAACATGGCCATAATCTTTCTGGAGTCGCTTGTCCTGAATCCTTCAAGTCACATTGGTTCACTTGCTCAACAACAGAGGAAAAGTCACTGAAGAGTCAAAGGCAAAGAGTAGACAGATGGAAACAAAAGACATTCACATGTAAACATTACACACCGACGTCAGCTTGCACCTTGGTTTTGTTTTTCCGTCTCGTGTGAAAGTCGTCTTTTTTTCAGACTAATGTGCACTATGTGCATTTCCTCAGGGAAAGTTCTCAAATTTCCGCTTACCTTGAAAGTGCTATCTGATGGCTGATTTTCATTTTCAGTTTTCTCTGTTTCTACTGCCGGTTCCATAGAATCTGCTGCATCTAATGGGACGTTTGGGTATTCTGCTTCAGCTGCTGTCTCCGCCGCTTCTCCGTTTATTGCACTGCTGTCTGTGGGCTGTTGGGATTCAAGCCTCAGCTCATCCTTCCATTCTTTCATAAGGGCGAGTGCATTTCTTGTCTCGCGTTTCTGCCCCTGTATAATTGGGATAAGTGTATGGTCATGATATATACATGTAAAAGATATACAATGAGTGACTCATTATATCAAATTTTTTACAAATGAAAATGACACTACCAGTTCATTAAGTCTGATATAAATATGGTAATGGGTCATGAACTACATATCCTTTTTATCAAATAATTTAATCTCAACATTTTAAGGGACTGAAAGATGAGACCATGTCTGTTTTGACGAGTATGCAAAAGAAATGCTGACTCATATCAATTTAAGTGAAACAATTAGAACCAACCCACACATTGCACTCAGTATAGTTCAGAAACCATTGCGCTATGAAGCTATGATTTCTGTGGGCAGAAAACATGGCATAATCCATTTACAGCATGCAATAAGATAATCAGCTTTATATTTTCTTCCAAAAAATACCTGCATTCATAACCATGAATGTATCAAAACACTGTTGCTCAAAAATTTTGACCTGAATCTAAGCAATATCTGTATAAAGGACTTCACTTTCTGGCTTGCAAGGTGTGAAGAGTGGTAATCTCAAACACATACAGAACGAAATATTCAGATACAGGCTTATTCAATGTTTCTAAAGGTTACATTTTGACTTCCTCTTGGAATTTTCCATGTCATGATAGATGAGTATGTTGAATGAAGATGTCACTGTGGGAGCCAATATTGTCTCTGAGGACACAAATTGAATGTCCTTGATGTAAGAATGATCTAGAGATACATCAAGTGCAGGCTACAGATGGCTTATTCATAACGCTGTATAAGCTTATATGAGTTGTAAGTTTGCATGTGGTTAATTTTGTGTCCTGAAAGTCTAATACTGAGGCATGATGCTATCACTGAGCTTGTATTTGAGAGTACTGTACTTTACTTCAGTGTCAAGAACTGTATTTCCTCCAAGCAACCTTTGGCATTTTTTCCATGTTTTATAAAGGCAAAATTTACACCCATGCAGTCTGAGTGGCCCAAAAAGCAAGAATTCACTCCCAGGGCGCAGCAACTGATTTCTACCATGGCACTTCTTTGATTTTATCATTTATTTTTTTCTTGACAACAGAATGTCAGGGTAAAAGCAGTCTGGTGTTCAGTTGTGAGTTTTCAGTGGATAATTTTGCCATTGAATGTTCAGGTGACCAATCCAAACTTCAGGTCATTTATATAAATAAAACAGACATCACTGTTGTTATATCACTGACCTGGCCAAATTATAGGATAAATTTATATATTTGATTGATGTTGATCGATGAGTTTAGCCATCTTGGCTAACGAGAACCCCGTATGTTTATGAATCCTCGGTCTATATCAGAAATGATATAAAAAAAAAATATTTATTGCTACATATTTCAAAGCACTCATTAAAGAACTTTGCTTGAGCAAGTATTTAGTTCATATGCATATAGATACTTGAAACATATATTTATCGGAGGAATAGCAAGTCTTTTCCTTAGAGCTGTGCAACTAAATGTAATCCTTAGCTCTTTAGGGATGTTTACAGGCCACATATTTGTACAGGGAATTACCCGTTATCAGAATCACCATTTTACTTTGACTGGTGAACATTAGCTGAGCCACTGCATCATGTTAATGATTCCATTGTGTGGTGATGCAGGGAAGCTCTGCATCAAATCATAGGCAAAGCGAAATCAATGCAAGGGGACTGCACTGTGGTAACATAGTGAACTTACAGTAAACCAGCTATGGTCCAAAACTTCATGGGCTGTCAGTCTATGAGCTGGATCTACATTTAACATGCCCACAATAATGTTCTGGGCTGCAAGAAAATTTATACACCAAATATCACTGATATATCATGATCTAAGTGTCAATCATATGGTGACAGCACAAACTCATTACACACAGAATTTTTTTTATACATATATAGAGACCACAGATATAGAGATGGTAGAAGTTTATCTTTAGTGTGATTTCTTGCAAAAAAATCTGTACATTATGCACTCAATCTTGTCAAAAATTGTTGCCAAAATCAAGACTGGCAATATACCTAGGAATCCACTCAATATGTGTACATGACATAGAGCAACACTGTAGTTCATTTGCAAAGTTGTATGGTAGCTTTTATGTCCGCATGCACTGCGCATGAGAACATTTAGACAATATTTCTTACCGTCATCACTCACAGTCACCCATAATTCATCACTGAAATCCACTTCACCTTTCTTAATCAGTTCATATAATGTATCATCATCTTTCGCTGTGAATGGAGGTCTGCCTGTTAATCTAGATATACAAGAAAACAATTTTTCCAACCTGATTTTTCTAAAATTTATGCGTTACACTAACAAAATGAAACAAAACAAAATGATAAACAAAGCCTTGTGAATGAGTGCTAAGATCTCTTTTCAACAACTTCCAATACGAGCAGGGGGACCCATTTCATGTGATAAAATTTCAGTTATTTCACTCTTAATATAGCAAGGAAGCAATTTACTTATTTTACAGGTTGGAGTTTGACACAAGAACTTTTCAGCTGTAAGGCTGCTATCTGGTTTATGGGTGGAGAAGGCTGCAGTAAACCACCACCCTTTGGCAAGCACATGAGACACCAACTTCTTGATTCAAAGATGCAACTCACTGCTCATTAAACAATGCATTCTCTAATCCAAAACTTATAATAAAGGGTTCTAAATAACAGCAGAGCTGACATAAATGTTGCCTCAAACACAGCGTTTGACCCTATATTTGTCTTTCTCAACACAAAACACTTAACACGAACAAGAGACATCAGTGTGACAAATTTAGAACACAAACCTGACAGCAATAGAATAAGTACACAAGGTTCTATGTAAAGTATGTGGAGCATTCCGTCATTCACTGGTTGTATTGACTCAGTGGTATTTGATATCGACAAATGGTGATATGAGGTATTGTGAGTGACATGTGAAATGCATTTATAATCTAAGATAGGCAAATGTAGAGGAGGTGAGAAAGCGTGACTTACAAGAGGTACATGATGACCCCCATGGCCCAGACGTCACACTGCTGGCTGTAACTCCGGTTATCAATGATCTCGGGGGCTGGTCAACAGAGGCAGAGTTTAAGTAAACACTTCACACAGGCTACAAGGAGCCATAGTGGAAGTAAAATTGGCTGTTCAACCCACGACAAATCATATAAAGCCATGATAAAATGGGTTCAATCATTTTAGGTCCATTCTAATGCAACTTCTGCAGCTTGCTACACACACCATATTGGTGTGCCAGCTGCAGTTAGTAATGATAACCTACAACAAGGAAACAATAACTTTTACAATGGTCTACAACACATGTACAATAAATCAAATATTAATAAGTCCAGACCTCAAAATGAATTGAACTCTTCAAATTTAACAACCACTATATTAAACGCACATTTTTAAAACATGCACTAAAAAATAGTCACTTGTAAATAGCTGAATATTTAATATCATGATGTAAAATTGTGAAATGGAACTTTTCAAATGATATTTTAAGTACACAGAGCTTAGTTCCACAGAGATCATCAAAGGTGGCAGCCAACTGGATTTGCATGCTTCTGTTTTATTTGACAAGCACGGTATCATCATATACAGCACCACAGGAACTATTCACATACTTGTCGGCCCACAGATCTTCTGAATGAACAACTAACCAAACTTTACCTATAAATATAGTGGGCACAGAATCAAGCAGCTGTCGTAAGACTTTTTCAAACGTAGTCTTAACTTCAAAATATTTTACTGGGCTTATGACTTATGTTAAAGGTTTCTATTTCAACACTACAAGTCGTCCCACATCATCATAACAAAAGTGAAAGTTGGCATTTAAGTTCAAATGTAAGTCTAGGATTAACACTGCAACTGAAGAAATCTGACTGAAGTCTAATACAGTTTTGTGATCCTGGGCCTCATCACTTTACTTCTCTTGCTCCTTATCACTGGTACTTGTACATGTATAACTCACCCATGTAGATTGGGGTGCCACAGAATGCTTGCATCCTGGGCCTCATCCCTTCACTTCTCTTGCTCCTTATCACTGGTACTTGTACATGTATAACTCACCCATGTAGATTGGGGTGCCACAGAATGCTTGCATCCTGGGCCTCATCCCTTCACTTCTCTTGCTCCTTATCACTGGTACTTGTACATGTATAACTCACCCATGTAGATTGGGGTGCCACAGAATGCTTGCATCCTGGGCCTCATCCCTTCACTTCTCTTGCTCCTTATCACTGGTACTTGTACATGTATAACTCACCCATGTAGATTGGGGTGCCACAGAATGCTTGCATCCTGGGCCTCATCCCTTCACTTCTCTTGCTCCTTATCACTGGTACTTGTACATGTATAACTCACCCATGTAGATTGGGGTGCCACAGAATGCTTGCATCATGTTTTCATGACCTGCTCCTCCCTTCACCACGGATAAACCAAAATCTGTCACCTACAATGGAAAAATATAAAACATTAAAATGAAACAATGAAATCCAAAACCGAGCTGGTTATACAATGTGTGGAAATAGCTAATGTAAATCTATTCAAAGAAGCATCTGTTTACATGTAACCAGCCATTAAGACAAAGCTGGTTGGTGTACTTATCTCCATCATGTGACTCAAGTTTTGCTTCTCGATTACTGAGCTGGTTATTTTGGTATGTATATTTTTGTTTCACTGGCCAGTTCACAAGTATTACTTAATGACACGTGCATACATGTATTGAACTTCAAAGAGTGTTTATTTTTCATAAAAAAAATGTTTTGCAGCAACAGCAATTTACTCTTACCTTGATATGGAGTTTGTCATTTGGGTCATCTGGATTTTGACTAAGTAAAATATTTTCCAGTTTTAAGTCACGATGAACTATGTCTGCAATACAAAGAATGAAGTCACCTTCTGCATAGCCTCCGTTGCTGATGATTTCCCATTTGTCAAAAATTTTCGAAACACTATACATTCATGTACATGTATTCTATAAATAAAGAACGTCTGGTTTCTAGAATTGTTTATCATGAAGATCCCAAAATGGTCAAGAATGATGCAAGCATACTACATGAAATAACTAAATAAACAAACAAACTTTATTAACATCAAAGCATTCTTCATGATGTCAACGCTTACCATTCTTGTGAAGGTAGGAAATTGCACTTGCTAGTTTTTGCATTAAATTTTTAGTATCTGATTCAGAGAAATAGCCCCTCTTCTTCAGTTCGTCTGCTAACTCTCCTCCTTGACATAATTCCATCACCAAAAACATTTTCTGAAAAAAGAAAAAAGATACAGATATAACTGAAATATATTTATGTAATAAATTCACAAAAGCAACATACTGTTGGAAAATGGTAATATGCAAAATTAAAATGAGCAGAGGGGTTCAAGTATTAATAATACACATCTTTCACAATACGGTTATTTAAGTTCAACATAACTACAACAGCACTAATTAGAATAACTGAACAGCAACTTCCTAATTCCATAATTTAGCAAGGACTAAGTGCAGGCTGCTGAACTGTCCAAGGATAAATGAACAGTAAAATCTCTCACAGTGAAGGTAAAGTGTAATTGCTGTTGTCACCCATTCTCGTAATAACGTTAATTTTCATTCAAATTCCAGGTGAATGCAACTGAGACGTCATGTCATCACAGAAAGTTTGAACACTTGTAACCATTTTGTGGGACATTTGGTTGACATACATATACTTGCAACAATACTAATTATTATTAATCAAGCGCATATTCTTGAACGTTAGCTCAGAAAGGACCTTCACTTTCTTAAGTTATTTATAAATTCAAGGAAGTACAATGTAATTATAGTCATCAGTGAACTTAACTAAACATTTCTACTAGTGTGAACTTAATGGTCTTACAACACTGTGCAACTGGCATCAATGGATATATGACTCCCATGAAATGTACACATTAATGTTCTTATTCTGGATCTATACCTGCTTTTCCTGAACAATGCATGGCGGTATGCATACATGTAAGCCAAGTCATGCGTGAAAATGTGAAAGGGAAGCTATTATGAGTAAATACAACTACAGGTACACTGCTATGTATCTAAGTAAGTTACCGTGCCTATCTCTTACCAAGACCACACAAGCACAGGTAATAACTGACCACATATGATCATTACCTCAGCAGTTTCAAAGACTTCATTGAGGCGGATAATATGTTCATGATTCACACGTTTCAGAATGGCTACTTCTCTTTCCAATAACTTTATGGCAGGTCCACCAGCCTGGGAAAAAAATGAAGTCCAAATATTAAAACTATAAATACATTTTCGCACAGAAGAGCAGAATAAATGTATTTGGTCCTGTCGACACTGCAGTGGTCTACAGTTTGGTTAAACTAAAAAAATAGTAAATCAGTGAGCCAAAAGTCATCCTCGACGATACAGTACATGTATTTAATTCAAAGTTAAGTCATACGATACGGGCAACACCAATGTTTCACTAATTATTTCTTTTTTACGAAACTTACGACCTACTTATATGGACAAGACACAGAAATACAGCGCATATCAAGCCTGCAAATAACTTTATGAAGCCTGACTAACAAATTTCAAGATCTGCTAAACCCAAGTATCCTTTTTAATATTTTTCCATGTTATTTACAGGTGAAGTTTGTCAGGCACCACTTAGTTTGTACCTTGTCAGGTTGCTTATTTGCAGACTTGCATATGGACTTTCTGTGCATGAAAAATACTAACCTTTTCCTTGTTAACTGATTTGATGGCCCACTTGACCTTGGTGTCCTTATGGGTGGCAGCATACACCTTACCAAATGTGCCCTGGCCTAACTTCTCTCCAATCGAATAACTTTCCTCTATCATGGACTTGTCCTCAATTCGCGTGTGGGCGATGGTTGTAAGCTTTTCTGCGCTTCCTTTACGCGCAGCCATGACTGAGGGCACTGGAGGAACAAGTTCGTCAGTTTTACCCAATGGGTTCATTGGCCTCTACAAGGGACAAAGAAATGGTCTTTAATGGTGGAGCAATCAAATAGTCAGTCTGTTATCAGTTATCCTTGCTGACTTATGTCCCAGTTAAATTGATTAGCAGTGGTAAAAACAGTCTCACAAGCAACTTGAGCTAGACACTTTCAGGCTGCACACAACCCAGATAAACATCTTCATGTTTGCTCTGTTGCCAAGTGCCTAGGTATTATTGTCCCTGAGGCCAGATGAAAATTTGATGACTTAACAAGTCCAAGACTTAAGCCCCCAGTTTCAATGTACATCAAACCATACAAGGACAACAGTTCCATACTATCATATATACATCTAAACATCATCCTATAGCCTCGTCAGTATCCCCAGTAAATTAGTATGAAGTGTTCTACATATAAAATGGCACTGTATGCTGTTTTATAGCAAACTGTTAATACAAATTCGCAAAGTGCACATTGATTTACTTTTTGTTGCTCATCTCACAAAGTTCATATAAAAGTTCAGCGATGTTACAAAATCTTTTATCCATTTTATTCCACCAATGTAACTGATGCCAAATGAAATGATTAAAGTGGAGAAAAAAAAGAAGATTAATATATTCCCCAGATCAAAGTTGATGTTATTCTAGGGAACCCTTAAAAACACATACATGTACATTTTCTTAAAAATGCAAATAACCCAAATGTACTAGAAAACTTAATAAGTCTAAAGAGATACCTTTCTTCTGATAAAGGATAAGGATTTTAAGACGATATGATCAACGAAAAAATTTCAGATAACAGTGAATATAATATCCATGAAGCTTTACTATCTTTTGCTATTTACTGCATTCAGGTGAAATATTCTTCAGTACGGCATAAAACACCAATCAAATTAACAAATAAATGCTGCAGTCATACTGTAACTTGCTTTCAAGTAAAACATATTAACTGAACATGTTCCCAATGAAACTATAACATTTCAACTGTAATGGGTAAGCTGCATCCATACCAGTATATGTAAAATGTGTCCAGAACCAAACCACTGAATTGACACATTCATGGTGTGCATTATTTGTACACGTGTATGTAGGAAAGCTTGTCAATAAGTTAATTACCAAAGGTTGATGGCTTTAACTTGATTTCCTCCACCCATAACAACTGTTTGCTGCTCAAATGAAAATTTGTGAGTATAGCACTGAACATCAATCGAACAAAAATGAATAAATATGTTGATAACTTCATAACGTCACTAAGTGTGTACTCTGGAACAAGTATGTACATCTCTACTTTCTGGAATGTTGCACAGTCTGGCATCAAAATATATAGAACACAATGTATCTGATAACAATTCACACAGCAGACAAATTAAAAACTATGCATTGAAATAATGTCAAATTAAATTACGGGTTATTTCGTTCACAACAAAAGACTGAATGAGAGTGTATAAATTAATTTAGGCACAAATATCATTACTGTATATTCCACTAATGTATAAAAGATTGACGTAAATAACACATGCTTGCGTGGTTGTATTGACATGTATGTGTAATCAATACACTCCACACGTCATACATGCATTTTCACCTCATTCAAGGACAAGTGCTTGTGTTGTTAACAATGGCCTAGAATTTAATTAACGGTGCAAAATATACCAATAATACGGCTTTCAAACGGTGGATTACACGTGCTTGATGTTTATTCCAGTAAAGATGCATGGACAGGTGGTATGCTGACAGAACTGTCACTACAACTGCAAGTTGGTCTCTGTGGAAATAATGCGGTAGATTCGGGCCAAACGTCCCAACAGACTTACCGTATCGGTTACCTTAGCGTCTGTAAAAAGTATGGTTTACTGCCAGCACAGTTTCTTATACCTATCATTTCATCGACGAGCAGTAAACGATGTACATCAGATCCAAGACAATAAGTTAATTGCCACTAGACAAAAACGTGAAAATATCTTCATTATCACCCGATGCAAAACTTTTCCACAAGTTCCATTTTCGTCTCCATAGGCGCTTCTTGAAACCAAGCAAGTCGCGCAGCTTTCTGCGCACCCTAAGAAAGCCGTAATTTAACGAAAGATGCCGATTAGCAAAGAAATGTAACTCGCCTGGGGATATGTCAAGAGTTACTCCCCATTGCGTAGACACACACTGACCTGGGATCCCCTTTGAATGTTTTGTTAAATATTTCACCTGGCACAGACAGAAACCATTTCTGTATCAATCAAACACTTTAGTATTTATAGGATTTATATATTATAACACTTACTCACACAATTTATTTTCTCTTTTCCTTTTTTTTCACATTTTGTCAATGAAACCCACAGTCTTCGTATACAAAACAAAATAACATTTTCGAAAGCTAATTTTAATGGGCAGTAGGGACATTTGTTTTTTTCAAAATACTTTTGCTATTAATTTGCACTGTATTCTAAAGAATAAGAACAAACAGAAAATGCCTCACTTAAATGAACTTATGTACTTGTTTAATTTTCTGATTATTTTGGAATTAGGGCTGGAGTGCCTGTCGTAAACCAGCAGATCTGTTCCCCGCATGGATAGCATTTCAGTAAGAGACAAGTGGTCGTCAGCGAATGTTTGACTGAGCAAACCTTCTCCGGAGCTTCGCCGATCGCATATAGTCAAAAATTATGATCTATGCGTGTTTTATAAAACCCATTAATTCCCAGTTTGACGGCCCCTGTAGTTTTCATTAAACACGTTTTTTTTTAAATATGATCACACATTTCTGGACAGAATGTTCTACAGGTTTGTCTATAGTTTTCCTGTCAGCCTTTACGCAGGCCTGCATTATATAGCTTTTATTGATTTGGGTCTAGGCTTCAATCATTATTTAATGGCGCTTTCAATTTTTAATGAATATGGCTATATATACACATTGTAGCAATCGATGCGTTGCACATGTCGCACATATATAATAATTGACAATATGGACAGTTAACCGATGTGGTATATCCTATCCGGAACAGGTGCCAACTAACTGTACTTATGCAGACCCATGTGCCTGTACACAGTAACATAACAATGTTTTAACGTGCATTCACAATGAAAGAATGAATTCATATAGCTTACCATGCGCCCATATAGTATGTTCTTGTTCTCCAACAACCATGCAGCTAACAGTCTTCTTTTGTGCATAGATACATTATAGAATGATTCCATAATTTCCTTTTTGGCAATGGACGAAATGGCCAAATCGTGTACAGACATTACATTTGTATTAAAAATGAAAACAGACTTATGTGTACATTGTAATATCATTTTCACAATCAGTTATTAACATGCGCATCCGTGCTGAAAAATGTACCAGAAATATGATACACATCGGTAATAAATAATGTACTAAGCAAACACGTGGCTTATGATTATTCATCTCTGTATAGAGTCGGTGGATGGGGCCATGCACAAATCACGTCAAATACAAATGACTTTAAATTTCGCCGACTAAGGGCATATTTAGGGGAAAATAAATATCATAAAACACTACCAATGGTTCTCTAAGTAACATTTTCCCAGAAGGATGTCACCTTACCTTTCAAACAAACCCTAAGACGCCTGTTTTTCAGAACACCGAGAATCAACAAAATGTGCAATGAGGCCCGTGGTTGATGGATCATATCAGTCAAAAATATTTCATTGCATTTTTTATTTGTGTAGTTTCGCAACATATAGCATTGGAGGATATGATGTATGGTTGTGATGTATTCAGTATTAATATTTAGTATCTGTAAACAGAGGTTTGCTGTTTTCGAACGTGTGGCACAGTGGTTAGCGTTCTTGCGCAGCGCAAGGAGCCTCTCTGCAATGCGGTCGCCATGAGTTCAAGCCCAACTCATACTCCGGTCGTACGTGAGAAGGTCTGACAGCAACCTATACAGATGATCGTTTTTTGCCCGTTTCCTCCCGTCATAATGCTGATCGCCGTTGTGTAAGTAAAATATTCTTGAATGCAGCGTAAAACACCAGTGAAACAGATAAATAAATGGTTATACAGATGCACACAGGCAACTGAAAATACCCCATTGTTTATTTGGTTCACTTTAATCCCTGCAGTTTTCCTGCAGCTTTCAAGTCCCGATTTAGGGAAGTAAGAAGTTATACCTCATGTAAAACCAATTTCGTACCGGACTTTGATCTTAATATGTCTCCAATTTAATCTTTAATGTAAAAGATGGACTTCCTCCATTGTAAAACTGTAAATATGTCTTTTCGTTTGAAATAGGGCAATTTTTTTAGGGCAAAACTTTAATACGTTCTGAACAGAACTACATGTCCGAAACAGCAAATTCTAGTTCAAGTTTTTAAAGAATTGATGGAGTTACATGTATTAACAACTTAAATGGCGATCTTTTTGTAGTATCCCAATTGCTCACCGTAATGGTTTTGTTTTTTTGTTTTTATTATTATTTTGTTAAAATGTGAAATGACTTTACACTTTAGACATTAAACCATAGGTACTGATTAATTTAACCACTGTATAAAGCACACAGAGACTTTCAGTAAAGTAACTTCCATTTAGTAAGTGTGTGCTGGGGCTTTAATCTTGTACTTTATACTGTTTCAGTCATATGAATACGAGAAGCCTTTCTGGTGTGTGGATATAGTGTGTCTTCTTGTGCTGCCACTGGAACAGCATTCCCCCTCACATTACACTGACACCGACCAGTCAGACCAACCAGTCCCTAACCTGTGCTGAGTGCCTAGCGTGGCAGCAACAGGTACCACTTTTAAAGTCTGTGGTATGACCAGACCCGGGCTTGAATCTGGACCTCTCGACCTCTCTAATCACTAGACCAAAGAGGCGGTCGTTACTCCCAGTCATGCCGATCATATATCATATATCACATGACGCTTGCATGTAATGAACAAAAACAGAATCATATAAATATACAGATATAGTGTTTATATAACTGGATGTCATTGAATTCACAGTCTATTCCAAGATAACAAGTGACGTGTATAGTCTTGTCTCCGCTGAAAGAGTCCTCCGTGGCCGAGGAGTTAGTGAGCGAGCCATTGGCCAAGGAGCTTCTCACCAATGTGGTCTCTGTGAGTTCCAGTCCACGTAATGCTGGCTTCCTCTGCCGTCGTACAAGTGGGAAGGTTTGCCAGCTACCTGCGAATGGTTGTGGTTTGTGGCAATGCCCTCTTTCCTCTCACCATAATGGCGGTCGACGTCATATACATGAAATACTCTTGAGTTGAAAAGAAGAAATAAAGGAGTACATTCCAGTCCAATACACCACAACTGTGCATGCACATTTACCATGCTTTCAGGATAGTTTTGTTAAAGGTTACCCATAGAGCTTTTTTGTCATGCTAGCTTTTATTGTTAAGATACAAAATATATTTTATGGCCTTATAATGGAAATATATCTCTCCCCGCTCCCCTGCCCCACCTCTCCGCTAGAAATATGTACTTAATCCCCACAAAGTCAAGCCGGAGGCAGGCTAGTCTGCTGGTGACGCCATTGGGAAGATCAGCCTTTCAGAGTCTGTTATCACAGGTTATCCTTTGAACACAGTGCTAGTAAACTTCTCCAACGTGCTAAGTCAGCTAATGGGGAGATTATTCACTTGAATGAAAGCAATGACATTTGCGAAAGTGAACAATAGATTTTACTACCAACGCCAGTGAACATAGAGCAATACCAATTCGCGCCGATATTTCATAAATCTCAGACACTACACCGCAATTATGTAACAGCCCGATTGGTCGCATGCGGAATGGGCGATTTAAAGATCTTCTGTAGAACATCATATGTACAGTTATGTGATGCCACCAAATACCTGTCTTGGGTAGATTTTTTCCACGGTGTAGAAGGTTGTTTCCTTTTGAGTTAAAGAAAGTAGTTTCAAAATCTGGTCTACCAGCATCTGTTACGCCTGTGTAATGACCAATACGCCTCTGTGTATAATTTGATCGCACACGAAGTCTGCATATTACTTGATTTCCTCAGCAACATAAATTTCTTATTTTAAGAAGATATTATTTTCTGCATTATAATACACCATATACCTAATATACAACGAAATAACATTTAATTCTGTCACAAGTTTACATTTATTCTGGGTGTTATTGTAGATGGCAGAAAACTGGCAAGAACTGCGCCAAAGGATCAAAAGGAGCCTTTTTTAAATTCAGGTGGACTTTAATTAATAACTTACTTCGGGTGCTGATGTATAAACTGTTATTTTTGTCTAAAACATAACATACATTGTATTCATATATTATTTCAAAATGTTAATATGTTGTGAGTTAAATTGGACGAGGGGGTTAGCGTGCCAGCACGGCGTAATGACCCAGGTGCCTCCCACCTATGGGTTTCCCCCGGGCTCTGTCTAATTTCCTCCCGCCATAATGCTGGCCGCCGTTGTATTTATAAGTGAAATATTCTTAAGTGCGGCGTAAACCTCCAATCAAATAAATAAATATACAGGTATTCCAAGTAAAAGATTCGAAGTGTAATTCGAAGATGTGTTGTTGTAACTCCCCAAATGTGAAAGATGGTTGACAGGTGCCACTGGAGTCTTAAAACGCTGACAGTGGAGGCGTAAATGGTGTACATCACAAGAGGTTAAATACCAAAGAAGAGTGACGGTGATCAGTGGCATCCCCTGAAGGCGTCACACAATGTATGCACTAAGATAAAAATATTAATTTTAAATCTCAGCCTCCATCCAGCGAGGGGCCTACGTGGCTCAGTCGGTTAGCACGCTAACGCAGCGCAATGACCGAAACTTCCTAACAATGCGATCGCTGTTAGTTCAAACCCAGCTCATGCTGGTTTCCTCTCCGGGCGTACGTACGAAGGTCTGTCCTTAACCTGCGGGGGGTGGTCGGTTTCCCCCGGGCTCTGCTCGGTTTCCTCCCACAATAATGCTGACCGCCGTCGTATAAGTGAAACATTCTTGAGTACGTCGTAAAACACCAATCAAATAAATAAATAAATCCACCCAGTGATTCACTATGTTTTTTTCACCCCTCCCCCGGAACCACCCCAAAACAAAACACCCCTTCAAAAAAGACCCAAAAGAAAACAAAACAAAACAGAAAACAAAAAAAAAAACAAAACAAAACAAAAACAAACAACCCCCTCAAAACGAAAAACGACTATTGATACATAAGAAGAATACGTTACAATGTAGTCACTGGCGTATATAGAAGTACCCTGCACGGTTTATATCAGGTGACAATCATGTGAGTTACAGACCTATATACAAATTTTTCTTAAACTGCAATAACACCATGGAAATAGAACAGTCATAGATGCCTGTAAAAAATATTTCTACCAAAAATCAATATCGCTGAAAACAATCTGTGAGCAAAATGTTACAATGACCGAATAATATCTTTCTCCATAGAGAAAGTTGTTCAGTGTTGCAATAAAACAAATATGTATATCTCTATAAACAAAATATTATAACGCTACACTCAACTAGTCATATAAATAGCCTTGGGAACAATATTTTGTATTATTGTAAACAATCATACAGACAGACACCTCTATCAACAACACTTCACATTGTTACAATCAAACAGTAACATACACGACTATAAGCAACACTTCAAGATATTACAATTGAACCATAATTTAACTCTGAAAGTTCCAGCTGACCATTCTAATTACGGAATTTTGATTTTTCTTCTTCTTTGACAGATAATTTTAACGCCTGTTACGAGTCCCGTCCTTGCGATATTGGGTTATATTATTTTAATTTGTTTTAACGCTAACCGGGTCTGTGACTGACCTACATTTTTTTCTCTGCGTAAGCGGTAGCCAGCGTTGGAATTGAGTCGTGTGTTGTCGAGGCTTCTGTGTTTATGAGTTCGTGTCATTGTACATGAAGCGTATATTCTGCAAAGATGCAACTATGTTGTAAACATGTTTACGGAGAGAACATCCATAATTTTCTTCACATTAGGCTATAAATATGAGCGACGAAGTTGTAAAGCTTACAGTCATTTACTTACGTCCACTATGAGAGCAGTCGTTTTACTTGTGTCCACTGGAGTCATATTTGCTCTTTTGATTTTGAGATTTTGGAAATATTGGCTTACACGCCTTTCGACAATTTTGTCATTTTGTACTCAATTTTCCGGTAAGTAGCACTTTGTGAGCTTGTGTTTCGTCACTGGCTATTTTGTTGGAGACGTTCTTTTGGAGCATGTATCGCTCCTTGTCGCTTAGTGCGATTACATACATTTCATCCCAGTTTAGTCTGGAAGTGACTTTGTGTATATTTCCGAGGAGTGAAACATACATCGCCAGCTCGGCATTACGGACGCTATTGTCAACCCTTATGCCTGGGAAACTTGCACCTTGCCGTGGAATTGGATATTTACCATCGTCGGCATACCGGGCCCTCTGCTGTTCGGATATTTTTGTAATTATCTGTATTGTTTTGTTTAATTATTTTTAGTTGTACTATTAGTTTATTTGGGGCCTCCGTGGCTCAGTCGGTTAGCACGCTAACGCAGCGCAATGACCGAAGCTCCCCACCAATGCGATCGCTGTGAGTTCAAGCCCAGCTCTTGCTGGCTTCCTCTCCATTCGTACGTGGGAAGGTCTGCCAACAACCTGCGGATGGTAGTGGGTTTCCATCGGGCCCTGTCCGGTTTCCTCCCACCATAATGCTGGCCGCCGCCGTATAAGTGAAATTTCTTGAGTACGGCGTTAAACACCAATAAAATAAATATTTGTTTATTTCGTTCAAATATATGTATTGAACTTAGCCTACCGTCTTCGTGTTTCTTTGTTTGATCTTGAGTAAGACCTGTCGCTGTCTGAGAGAAGAACAAGCCTTATGTTTATCATTTTCCTCTCCGATAGTGGAACCCTTACACACATTACAATCAAGAATTTTCACTTTTATCAGTATCTTGGGAACAGGAGTGCACGAACTAATCTACCGTACTTTGGCCATGTGCGTTAGACAGGACCTGACTTGTATGTTGTTCTCTTTTTTTTGCGTGCCTATAAAATTTTGAGACAGTAATCTCTGTAAAAATAATCTTTGCGATGCGCAATATGTTGGTTAAGAACGCGTGCAACTAGGTCCCCAAATGCAAATTGTTGTCTGCAGCCAAAAGAATAAGTTAACACAATTACGAGAGCAGGGTTGCGCCAAAATGTAATTGCATGTAGAGCCAAGGTTTCTGTTGGCCTTATTTGAGCATGTCTTTGGCTAAAATAAGGCAATGGTTGGAGGAGCTTTCGGAGAATTTATCCCAAACAACAACTCCCCCCACCCCCCAAAAGTACTGCGTGTCATAATGCGTAATGTTGTGAAAGTGTACCCATGGAAACCTTTGCCCCAGAGGTATCAAGCTTTGCAAGAAGGACACGTGCATCTAGCACATGTCCGTTTAATCAGGATTTCTAGGATCATGGTTATGAGTGCAGATCCCGTACCGAAGCCTAGCACCAGGTAGCCTCCCTGTACATCCGCCACTGTGATAGGCTTGACTCTGGTCGGCCCCGAGACCGTGCAGTTGTTCACCTCGGGCCACCATTTGGACTTCCACAACTCCACAAGTCCGCTCTCCACTATAGTTATCATTCTGTAATGTAGAGGAAAAGCATACATGTAGAGGTTGTAGACCTATACATAGGATTACTGTTTTTCTTTTCTTTCTGTTTTGTTCTGGTTCAACATTGTCATGGGAAGATTCATGGGCACCACCACAATTAATGCTTCCAAGCCAGGAAGGACGAATCTGGTTCATTTCTATTTTTAGAGATATCTTCTTATGCTCCCCTGGGCTGCCCTTTTTGATTTTTTTCTCCTTGATGGGAGGAATCATTTTGTAGGACAGGCTTAAATGTCTCATTCCAGTTATAAATTTGTGTGTTTTTCAGGAAATGGAGGCGGATGCACACAAAAGTAATGGAAAAAGTCATGATAAATCAAAGCTCATTGATCTCTTACTGGGTGGGTTTAACCTCTGTCAGCTGTTTGTCAAATCTGCGAAAAATTTCATCGGTCATGCCCTATCAGGAATTTGACCGGAGTGTTCTCAGGGGACAAGGGCTATGACGCCCGAAGGGTTTAGGGCTCGCAGATTTAGGGACAGTGCTGGGAGGCCAAACACTAACGTGTAAGTAAACAGGAAATTAATTGTGGTGTGCCGCCTACTCGGGGCCAATTCTGGAACGTGGCTATCGGGCCAGTTAGCGTGGTAGGTTTTGCGCCAGAATGCTAGCAATAGACCACCATTGGCTTGGTGAGTTTTGCCATTACACAGCAGTGTTTACATTTTTAAATGTTATCACCAGTGGCAGAGGCGATATACACAACCATGCAAAAGTCTGTGAGTCTAGTACAGTTCATGATAAAACTGTCATAATCATAATATTAGGGCTTCTTCACGTTTGGCATTCTTGAGTATGTCGTTAAACAAAAATATGAAATAAATAAAAAAAATTCTTGAAGTTTAGGGAACAATTAAGTAGCCTAAACATGTTGAAGACACCAATAAAACTCCGAACTATACAGGAATAAGCAACACTAACACAAAAATTCAGATTTTCAGATTGTTTTCAGACGTAATGACTTTTGTTCTTGGCACAAAATTCACCCAATTCTATCCACGTATGGCGGAGAAAATATTCTATAACTGTTTGTACTGCGACAATATTTCGACCACCTGTATGAGCTGAACATGGTAGAATGAGCACCTGTGAAGATCTGTGAGATATTCCATCCTGTTGATACTTTTAGATAAAACATGCAGACACATATCTAAACCTACATTACTGAAAAAAGTTAATGAACAACAATTAATCGAATTTTACGCACAATATATTTTGGTATTGCTGGTTATTAGAAAATATTGCATATAGCATTCCGATTTTGTGATCGCTAGATTCTGCTACTCTTCTCCCAGGAGAAGACAAGGAATGGACTGAAGAAAGTCGTAAAAGAACACAAACTAAAAAGCTACATTACTGACCTGATTTTACTATTTATTAAAAGGAAAACTCCCTGTATTGCAAAAACAGATAAAAAAATCCTCTTTCAATTGACACGCCAAATATAACACTTATTTCACATTTGATTTCTTCTTATTATTTTTATTATCATTATTATTATTATTATTTTCAGATAAACATATTGGTACAAGTGATAAACAGAAGTATGATGTTGAATGGACATTGACTACCAAGGAAAGACAGTTCTATAATAAAAGATGGAATTATTGATTTATTGATCATCAGGAGTATATACTATATCTTCACTGTTTGTCACTTGAACAATATTCAGGTTATACACTTGTGTTACGGTATGTTCTTACTTTACTTACTGATGGTCAAAAAGCTCTCTGAAAGGTGAATCCGGCTGGAGACCTATGCCGAAGTTAAGCGGTAGAAATTCCTGTTTTCCCATCGCCAGGCTACAGTCTTGAGCGATCTCGATCAAATTTTTCGACTTGTCATTCAGGTATACATATCCCCCGGCCCGGACCCTGGCCACTTGCACGGCATGGTCTTTGTTCAGAAGGTCCGCATCGTCTTTCAGGAATCGCTGAATGCCGTCCCACAAGTTCTTGTAGATCTCGTTTTCAGACTTCTGTATGAAAATAGGCATAGAAACCCGTAGGTGATGCCAATAAAAGCGCCCTTTTACAAAAAAATATATATATATAAATATATAAGATTGACGGTAACTCCATGAATGACGCTGTCGCTTTACACTGCATATACAAATACTATGCCAAAAAAATAAAATCCAAGTTGAAACTGAATAAAAATCAAAACCCCAAAATATTTGTTTATCAAAAAACAAAAGCAAAAATAAGATAATCATAAAAATCAAGGGCTTGTGCGTCGCATAATTTTTAATATTTATTGATAAAGCATAAGCGTAAGGCGAAAACAAATAAAACAAGTAAGCACGATCATAAAGACCATAGAAAATTATATTCAAAATACCCAGTTGTTAAAGATTTTTAACCCAGACTCTTAATGTGCGTTTTTGGTATAATAGTAATGATTTTTCAATGTTTTATATCACGTTTTTCTTTTGATTGAAATCTGTGTATAATATCAGATGAGCTGAGAAAAACGAAATTTGAGGGGAGAAATGCCTTCTGGGTGAAAAATTTAAAAATAATTGGTTATATATTTATAGATGTCAAATAACTAGCACGTATATTTTTAAATGACAGTTTTCCGTTACCCTTGCTCACCGGAAACAGCATAAACATGTAGGAGCCGTAGGTCCCGCCCCATCTGTACTGGTTTTGCTCCACCATTTCTTCTATCGTGTTGAATGGGAGTTCCGTTTTGTCCACAGCTAATGCAGCTGTCAATGTGCTGGTGTAGGAGGCCACGATGACCATGGAGAAGAGCCACCAGGAAGCTATGACAGTGCGACTGGCCTGGTCTTTAGGAGATTCTTGACCCCCTGTAGGAGACACAAGTACAGAACAACCAACTTGTTCCCTGAAATCATTTCTAAAAACCTTTACATTTCGAATACAATATTCTGGTGAAAGTCGAAAGCCTGAATGCTGTGTTGTTGTTTTTTTTTTCTTGCTTTTGTAAGTTTTGACCTAAGTCCCGTCGAAAAGCTGATTTCTAGGTAGCTTGACTGGTCTCTCCCTGCTTGGATGCAAGAATGGTCCTGCACATGACGTATACATATCTCGCCTTGTAGCATTTGTTAGATCCTGAGTGCTGTGTGATGATTTCAATCAACACCACAAGTTTTTACTAAAAACTAGTGTGTCAAGAATATTCCATCAAACGCCTTTACCCTGAATTTCTTACAATGAGCACACCTCTTTTGCCAGTAAATATGGATGGAATGTCACGCGACTAGGGGCCGTATGTTCATCTTGTGGAATATGATCGCCATGCTAGATATATGAACAGTCGCAATCAAAGCGCAACTGAGATACACATTTGACCGACCACACAATACATACTAAAAATGATGCACGACTTGGATGCTGACTTTATTCTTACGCCTATAACACTCATTGCTGCATTTCTTCATCACTGAAGACTCTTGACTGCTTTTCTTTGCATGAATTCGTCCTATTTCGATATTTTATTTACTTTCGCAGTTCTTAGGGGGTTTGTGTCATTAGTCGTTATTGGAAACTGGTCTTGCGATTATTGACCCGAAACCCCCATTCTGGTTGACGGCTGGTACACCGGTATACAAATGTCGGTTTCGGCGCATTAGGTTATCGATGCTGATACGTTGTGTCAAGTCCCTGATGTCCACTTATTGATGATTGCAGTCTGACCCAAAGTACAAATTCTTTGTCTTTTGCTAAGAAGTTGGGGTGGGGGGTGGGGTGGGGGAGGGAGTACTGGTTAACAACTTTTTTTAGCATTTAGCATTGCTAGTAACCTCTGATACACTTAAAAAGACCGCTAAGAAGCCTCATTACCTTCATTTAGTAACGCAGCTAAGTTGTACCAGAGACAGTCATCAAATCGGTGCAGGCCTCTCAGACCGGACCGATCTATTCCGGCGTAGTAGGGGTGAATCTTCTCCATGGTGGCGACCAGCAGAGTGATCAATGGCAATGCGCACATGACGCACGCCACAATGGTCCAATCCAGAGGGGCGGTCAGCAGCTTCCATCTCTCTAAAGTTTTGTCCGGTGTCTTTATCAGAAGGGTCGTGTAGTCGTTGTAAAATGGATGAATGAAATCCATGACTTCCTCTCTCTCTTGTTGTATGGAGATGGCGCCAATCATCACATCTACTTCCTGTGGTTGGAATGCAGAATAAAGTTACATGGTCACTCTTCGTATGACTTGAAGATTTTTAATTGAGAGCAGTGTTGTGATAATTTGATGGTTCCTGTCTATGTGCAAATCGGATTATGCTGTGGCTCGATAATGCTAAATTATCATTGTTAGGAAAAAAGCATAAAACAGGAAAAATACCATATTCCAACACAAAGGAATTTATTACATTTAAATCAAATCCACATTTTGGGGGTATTTATGCAAACATATATAGAAAATTTCATTACATCACGAAGATTTCAAATAAGTGCCTCACAAAAATTTGAAGAAAGAGAAGAGAAAGAAACACGAGCACAGAGATATTTTTCCATGGTGACAAAAGTAATGCGGCTAACCCTATTAGCAAGCTGACCAATCATGCCAGTCCAGTTTCCGGATTTTGATTTCAGTCCCCACTGGTCATCCGGAGGCTCAACGATAACATAGCTGTGAAGTACAATAGTACATTTCTTAGCAATTTTATAACAGACATGAACACATGAGGACAAAATCTGGAGGAAGCCATATAATTCTGTCATCTAAACCTGAATCTGAATGTTAACGATTCCTAGAAATTGTATGATATCAAGACACGTAACAACGCTCAAACATTTTCTGCATAAATTTTTGCACCAGTTTCATTCCACATTTATTGGACGATTGTCTAACTGACGTTCATCACCTGTTTTGTTAGTTTTGGTATAATTAGCAAACTTCAGGAAACCAACCGGGTCATATTTACCTGAAGTTTAACTGCCTGGACATTTCATCCATGATGTCCATGCAAATTCCTTCAAAGTGAACTTTGCCATCAATTCTTTTTTTGATTGTAAATGGCGGCCACTGAAATAAACAGAATAAAATAACCACATAGTCTGGAAGAAAAATGATGCCAAAATAAATCAAAACATTCATCGACTGTGAAAAATAATCTGACCTGAAGGCCTTATGGTAGTGAGTTTGGTGCTGATTAAATGAGAGATTAACAGGTATGTCATATGAAAAATAAACTGACTACCTCTTTAGTTGTAAGAATGAGAGTGGCATTGTTAAGCCTATTCTTGACATTGGGGAAAATGTCGTCATAGACGGTGACTGGCTGTTGTGTTGACCACGTGGCAGCTGTACCAAATTGTCTGCCAGCCAATTGCCAGTATGACGTCAGTACTTCATACGTCACTGTATCCGCCCAGTTCATTTCCGATGACGCCTCCAGTTCAGTCTGTAATTGCAAGGATGCGTTGAGTGTGGAAGGCATTAATGTTATGACCAGCTTTTTTCAACTGAAACGACGCATAAAGCGTTTCAAATTACATGTACAAGTATTCAAAATTCAAAGTGTCTTCAATGCGTGCACATATTTAATGCATTGCTTTGGTTTCCAAAATTTCGCTTATTTCTTCTTTACTTACGTGTGCTTTTCTTTTAAAAATGGATAGGTTGCTGACGTTTCCGATGTTGGGTTCAAGACAAGAGACACATACATCGTCTGATAAGACAAGCCAGCGTGACATAAGCCCCACATTCACAAGTACGCCATCATGGCGGGAAAACGAGTTCATCTGCAGCAAAAGGATGGGAGATTTATTTGACTGGCGTTTCACGCTGTACTCAAGAATACTTCAGTTGTATTACGGCTGCCAGCATTATGGTCGCAGGAAAACGGCAAATTGCCGGGGAGTGGGAGAAAACCGGCAAAAGCCACGACAATCCGCAGGTTGTTGGCAGACCAAGGAAGGAAGATGAATGCCATTTCAGAGTACATGTACTATCTTCACATGACTTTTTATTACGATAGAAGATGTACTGTCTCTCGTACTCCTATTTTCCACTAGCGTAAATACAGGTTTGTATGTTTCAACTCAACTAATTTTGACCATGCACTACAAAACTGTCTAAGGACCCACGATCACTTGTATATTCTCTTGTTGACAAGGTACGTATAGCAAGCACACACATATAACTCCGTCACAATCCAGAAGATTAAGCCCTCTCCCGGGAGCGGGCCGGGACGTGTGAAAAAATTTGATAGTTAAGTGTCAGAGGTCGGATTTTTACCCCGCGCATTCAGTTTTCTTCACTCACTCATTGTATAAGTGAAAAAGTATGGCGATAAACAACAACCAACTAAATAAATAAAATAAATAAATCATACCCCTCCTCTCTCTGGCCGTACGTGGGAAGCAACCTGCGGATGGTCGTGGGTTTCTCCGGGCTCTGCCTGGTTTCCTCTCACCACAATGCTGACCGCCGTCGTATAAATGAAATGTTCTTGAGGACGGCGTAAAACACCAATCAAATAAATAAATAAATAAATAAATAAATAAATAGATATTCCCCTCCTATGTGACAACCACTGATGTTACTAATGTACACAAACATACACACTCACCTTTCAGTTCATTTAGTTAATGAACGTCTTGAACTCATATTGTTAATCATATTCGTAATCATATTCTCTCTGCCACTATATAGCAAATGTATTCAGTCCTCAAATCTTACTTATCCTGTCACAAATTGCTATTAGACGTATTACAATAACGCCTCTTCAGACTAACAGAACAACGTCCGTAAGAGTAAGATTTGCGCTGCATGCTGCCAGAGTTTCCTATCTAGAACTAACGATATTTATTATATATTTACTATTTATCTCACCCACAAACCTTCAAAAGTATGTTTTCAAGGATCGACTGGTTTGCCAGAAGGACAAAGTTGATACCACTTGGTTTCATGGAATAGTAACAGGAAGTCATTGTACTGATCAGTTCTGAATCAGTGTCGACGAGCGTACGAAGCCAGACCTTGGTCCCTTTCTTGGAGAACACACTTGTCAGTATATTCGTCATGGACACTAGACATATGGAGTGTGGAAAGAACAATATTAACAAGATTATAAGCTATTGTAAAAGGGTGGTTGGAAAACTGGCCTTGCCACTATTAACACTAAACTTCCATTATACTTGACGGTATAAGAATACTTGTTTCGACTAGATTATTACGTTATTTTCAATTGTAAACGTGTGGCTCATAACATCAAATATAGTAGCCAAAGTTTGGACGTTCAGAGTAGAGTCTGATTGAGTACAGAAGTCACTTCATTCCATTAGTCAGTAAATAAAGTAATATCGTATGATAGTACCCTAAAAAAAATCTTCCGTAAAATACGTTACTTGAGAGCTGACTTATTGTCAGTTCTTCAGTTTAAGACCTTACTGCGTTCGTTAAAGTCGACGATGACAAACACGGATGATATAGAGCAGACGAAAAATTATAAAAGCAATTGCTAAATAACATAAGTATCTTACAGTATTCTTTTGAATACAGTATGCACGCCGTTTCCCAACCGATAAGTCTTGATACGTCAGAGAGGATTACAGATAAATCCAGAGGATTGGGACTCGTCAAAGCGTTGTATGAGTTGACGTACGGCGTCAGTGACGTGGTGTTAATGACGTTGTCGGAGAAGCGTTTGAACAGCACACAGCAAACATCAGGGCATCGGTCACCAACTTTGTCTGATAAGTCAGTTTCTCTGTAGGGGCCAAAACCTTGGCCAAGAAGTACGTTTTCTATAATGTGTCTCAGGGAGCAGCAGAATCTCAACACGACAGAGTCTGTATCCTGACAACTGTACTGTTTCACTGCAAACAGAAGTTACAGAATGCAGAAGGGTTTGACAGATCAACAGTGTTGATTAATTAATTTATTTATTTGATTGGCGTTTTACGCCGTACTCAAGAATATTTCACTTAAACGACGGCGGCCAGCATTATGGTGGGAGGAAATCGGGCAGAACCCGGGGAAAACCCACGACCATCCGCAGGTTGCTGGCAGACTTTCTTACGTACGGCCGGAGAGGAAACCAGCATGAACTAGTCTTGAACTCACAGCGACCGCATTGGTGGGAGGCTTCGGGTCATTGTGGTGCAATAGCGTCATTTCAATTGTTTTTCACAAAACCTACACGCTGTATGTAAAACGCTAGGAACACCTGGCTACTGTTTTCGTTCAGATAAATATATCGCAGCTTGAAAGTCTTTTAGGCCGTAAAAGACAAGTTTTAAACAAGTTTTAAATTTGACTTAGAGGATGTATGAAAAGGAAATCTAAAACCAAGGAATATGGAAAAACCAAGGAAAATGTTTTTTCACCTAGGGGCACTTCAATTACAACATTGCCCCCATGACTGCGGATACTTAATTTTGGATTTAGGGGCTAATTGAGGACCTTAACACTGTACTTTAAAGCCATTTTTAATCCCCCTCCCCAAAATGAAGGTGAGAAAAATCGTACATTTATATGGTAGGTCTTATCGTAAACTGCTTGTTTAGAAATAAAATCCAAATGTTTCATTTCCAAAATCTCTTTGTGGAATCGGTCAATACTGACTGAGTTATTTTTTTTATAACATCACAGTTTCACCAATACGTAAATATTAAAATCAGACATGTTTATATTAAACAGATATATGTCTTCTAAGGAACACACTCCTGTTTTCAATTAGTTTTCACTCACAGGTTTTATACACTGAGAAATGATCCGAGTTTTGGCACGTACAGTCGGATTTGTTGTCGTAATCATCATCCGAGTTTGGTTGAGAACAAATCCCGTGAAGCGTGGTGAAATTATGAACTTGGTTATTTTGGACAATAATGACTGAAAAAAAAACCAACAAATCACTGGTTGACACTTTTAATCCACAATACAATTAAACTGTCTGATTAAGATGTTTTATTTTTCGAACTGGCATTTCTTGACTAACCAATGTGGCCTTTCCAAAACGGTTAATTCTTAATATATTAATCTCTACATTCTAAAGTTAACTGCTTTAAAAATTGTGTATAATGTTGCCTGGTGTATACAAGTATATACACGTGCTTCTGACTAGTTGTCTCTGTATTCAGTGATAGGAGCTCATCCATAGGTTTTTCCTATTCTGAAGTAACATATACAGTACTTAAATCAGACGGGCAACAATGAATTGCTGGTCTTCTCTTCAGCTCAGGGTTACCACAAAAATCAATAACTATCCAACATTTTATGTTATTTTGATAATGATCTGCTCTCGTTTATTATAGTAAACATTTATTTTAGAGAACTTCAACGCACACACTGTTCCAGCTATATACCTTCCTGGCTCTCCTGTTAATTAAAGTTAATTAGCTAAAAGTATATCATTACAATTCTCTATTGTTCCAAAATGCTAGTAATCAGCAAACTGATTGTTGGGAGAGTAATGAGTGTAAAATACCGTAGATTTAGGATGAACATTAAAGCGCGATAAACAACCGTGATTTCATCTAAATGGGCAGCAAGTTCGTCAATTAAACGGATACAACCAGATGACTGAAGCTGTAATTCAGAAAAAAACGTAGAGCGTATTGCTTATTGCACCATGTTCTCATTGCGACAAATATAGTGTTTTTTATTTACCGATTGATTAACTGATTGATTTTTTTTCAACGCCATGCACAAGAATCATCCACTCATACGGTGGCAAGCTACATCACTGATATTTTTTTCTGTGTAAATCTACTCAATAAGTGAGTAAAGAGGGCGTCTCCGTAGCAACCCACTTTGGAGTAATTTTGAACACAGCAATGTGTACACTTACTCATTTAGATGAGTAACACTATACAGATTTGAGCAGAAACATATTTCCGCTGAAGTGTGTGTAGTGTTTGTTGTTGGGTAAACGCCCTCTTTACTCACTTATGGAGTAAATTTACACAGATAAAGTTGTCAGTGATGTGTGGAGGAAACGGGAAAAACCACTGACCTTTGGCAAGTTGATGAAGAATTAACTTTGCCTCGTGTGACGTATACTTATGCATGCCATATTGGTGGAAGATATCTGGTCCCCAAAGAACGTTATACTGCACAAAAGGCCATGCACACGCGAACACCGTCAATCGGCTATTTTTTCACCAACGTCTCACGAACAATGACACAAACATAGTGAAACATTGTGAAGCAAACTTATCTGAGGAAACCCGTGTCTGATCATGTGAACCAAAATATCAGTACCGTTCATGGTACCCTTTGAATGTCACTATTATCATGTCATTTAAATAATGTTGAAAACCAGAAAAAATGTCGAAGAAGGAAGAGAGAAATAAATACATACCGAGTAGCACTGGAGAAAAATGTCTGTGCATAGACAATCACAATATATTACTGCAATTATGCTAAAGTGGTGTAAATCCATGATCTTTGATCTAGTCATTGTATTGAAGCAAAATCCACTCTCAGCAGCATTGATTCTGACATAACTTGCACCGGTTTGCCCTGTTTTTGTTCTTTTTATTTCTAGCAAGCCGGGCGAATCACAATTAGTAGATACGGTATCGCAAACAGAATATATCTTTCCTTTCGTGGAGTAAAATGCATTCAGTAACATGGCTTTTTCCTTTCTATACAGCCTGATACCGGTTATGTAGTTTAACTACTGTTAACATAGACTCGTTGGTTAAAGATTGTTATCAGCGTTATTCATGGCATCCATGTGCATCTTACCTGCACCGGGCTTTGTGTCGTAACAGGCTGTCACCCAGATAGAACTGAGGAATAGCACCCCCGATAACCATCGCATAGACATCGCATTCGTGCAGACAACGCGCTGAAAAAAATGCAGGTTGTTGTCGACAATTTCATGTGGACATAAAGTACCGTATAGATTTACACAAAGCTAACGGCATGCTAAAATCAAATCCATGCGTGGCATACGTGCAAAGTGGATAACATCTGTTAATGAAATTGGAGCATGACAAATATATTCTACATTCACGAACACGCTGATATACGTTCCATTGCACACCATTTCACATGCAATGATCACCATTGAAGCTCAGATCGTATTTCTATTACAAAGGGAATCCAGCGTAATTAGTAAAACATGTCATGGGCCTATGGTTTAATTGTTTCAGGTTACAATTCGCCTATCTAACGGATTAATCGCGTAACACTCTAGTGATCCCCTCTCCGATGTGTAACGGCTTATGCAGTGCCATTTCCAATTGGGTTATGTGTGTACCATTCGGGAAAAACTCTTTCTTTATTTATTTATTTATTACTTATATATATACAAATATATATATCTTGAATTTAAATAGATGCCTTCTCTAGAAATGACGACTGACAGGTGTAATCGTGATCGTATTAATCGTGTTAAAGAACTCTGGGCTGATAAATCCAGATGTATATTCGTTATAGGAAACTTATCTTGTGTGATTCATTTATTTATTTGATTGGTATTATGCGCCGTATATTCAATATTATTCCACTTGTACGGCGGCGGCCAGCATTATGGTGGGAGGAGACCGAGCTGAGCAGGAAACCCACTACCACTGGTGGTAGGTTGCTCGCAGACCTTCTGGCGTAGGACAGCATAGGAAGCCAATGTTCGCTGGACTTGAACTCGAAGCGACCGCATCGGTGAGAGGCTCCTGGATCATTGTGCTGCGCTATAGTACGCGAACCACTTCAGCCATGCAAAGCCCATTTTCTAGCGTGAAAATAACAAAGTCATGTGTGGGTATATGACTTAAGAAGAGTATTGTAATAACAAATGGAGCATTATTACAGTAAGGTTCACTGGCAGTTTGGGATGAAGTATTTTGTTCTTTACGGCATGTTTCTGATGAACAGGTCTCTTTTGACAGGACATTTGCAGCCAGCCCCAAACAGTCTCATAAGCAATGTACAGTTAAACTGCAACATTGCCTCATGTGTTTTCATAGACAAAGTGCTGCAAACACTTAAAAACACGAATCAAACATAAAGCAATATTATGGAAAGGTACAGATAAAATAAAAGAAATAGATTTATTGATATTGTGAACTTAGAGCATGTAATTGTATTTGTACAGTAATCTTTGTAGATCTAAACCTTTTGTCTTTGTGATGGCTTTATAACACTTTTCTCCGTCGTAAAATGCAGGCAGTGGATGTTTTGTACATACTGTATACATATAATGAAGGACACTACCACAGGGCGCGCGAACTTGGACACTGTAACAGTAACAATCTTAGAGCGGACGCTTCACAATCGTAAAATGAAACTAACTTGAAAAGATTTCATTGGGTTTTCAAAAATACCAACACTGGCCTTGCATACAACCAACATAATCCCACTATACCGGAATTTGAAAGAGTTGTACGTTGTCCAAAAATCTGCAATTATTTTTGTCCTCATACGTCTGCATTTTGTCAAGTCATCATAAGAGCTTTCACACCGCCGTTCAAACAGCTATGTTTTTTTCCTTTAAAATCTAAAATGTTTAATGCTATTTCAAATATAAACAAAATTTCATGTCCACAAAAGTGAACTGTATTTGTGTATATTCAAAGCCGATGTTTGCTTAAATTCATTTTCCCCTTCATAATAATTAGTTGTACTTACCTTTGTGTCAGTTCTTCGCTGATGACAAGGTATTCCAAAGTCACGTGCAAAAGTTAGCTTGACCATTGAGCAAAATGAATTAAGGCAGCAACTTTACAGTGTTCAGCGTTCTATAATGATTCTGTTTGTCACATCAGAATTTGCATGAATGCCCGAAATCATATTCCAACATCATTATCGGTTGACAACATCTTTGCCAACCGATCATTCCAGCCTGAAAAATGTGTTGAAATATTTATGATAAAAGATAACATCGCTCTAATTAGCAGGTAGTATAACGAGAGCAAATGTAGCGTTATCAGTGCACACCTTGCCCGAATGGTAATATACACACCCCTCCCTGACAGAAGCTGTTTTACATTGTTTGCCTCTGGGTGGATCATAATACATTTTTATATGTCTTTCCGGTGTTCATTTTAGAGTAGGTTAACAGAATTTAAGAGGACATTTTATGCAGATATCATCCTTACCAAATAAGAGTGCTAATGCTGTCATGTTTATCTCACTATAAACACTGCACAGATAAAAAAAAAACTTGAATCATTAACAAATGGTTTTGGTTACCCGGATGTGTAACCTGAGAGACAGCAGGTATGTTATACATTAAGTCATATTTATGATCTGTCCAAAAGAAGTCTTCCATCCACAAAAGTCTTATACATGTTAAAAATCAAAAGAACCATTAGAACAAACGGCATGACGGCATTGACCATGTCATCTGGTTGGATTTGATGAATGATTTCCTATTTCCGGTATTCATTTAGCTGGGATGTAACCCTGTGCTCAGGAATGCCTCACTTATACAATGACGACCGGGTCTATTTTGGAAAACCCGGAGGAAACTGGCGCCCTGATAATCTAATGATTTAAATCCGCAGCTGATTCCGGAATGAGTCAGCGACGCCCTTTTCTCAATTACTTATAATAATTATAATTGCCTTTGGACAATTGAAACAGTATGTTTGCCAAGTTTCTTTGTTTCTACATACAAAGATAAACGGCAAGATAGATGTACACTTCATTGCTTCTGGTTGCGTATAAACTTTTCCAAGACTCTGCTAAACAGTATATAATCATTCTTCTAAATTACAGAGACAAATTTATGAGAAAGGAATAGAAATTAGTGAGAAAGGAATAGAAATTAGTGAGAAAGAAATACAAATTTGTGAGAAGGATAACCGGAGCAAATGGTTATTTGGACGGACATGGTATTCTTGGTTTAGTTTTGATGCGCTATTATTGAGCTCTGTATCGTGCAAGATTTTGGCTTGTTACCCAGAGATGGTGATAAATATTTTTTCTGTAGAAATAATGATTTCGACAAGTGTAAAATCTAGCTTCATCTCATAGGGCAAACAGGTGCCGCGTTCTGTGCATTTAAATGTAAAAGGGTACATTTCTGTGTTCTCTTTATGAACTGCCAATACAATGACAGATACAACCTTATGTTTCTGACCATGATAATTTTGGCACTTTATTGTTCACCGTCTGGCAAGCTAGAGATTCGGTGGGAAATCTTCATGTCATGAGGCTGGACCATTCAGGTAAACGTTCGTCACAGTGTTGGTTATCCTTGCATTCTAATGTTAGCCACAGAGGGGGCATGTCCGTTAAAGGGTGGAGGGTCCTTTCAGTCCAATATATGTTCAACCATCTTGTTACACCATCGGTAGACCTCCACTCAGATCACCATGATCTTTGCTGGAAATTCTGTCCAATGGCTAGTTCTCCTCGAGGGCAGCTGACCCTACCAACTCGGTCTCATCTCTTCCATACATCCACTAAACTTAGCAGCTGTCGGATAAGTGAAACATCCCTTTGTACAACGCATAACACCAGTAGCCTATACAAACAGACCATCTCTTCGATACCTTCTAGTAATGACATATCAGTTTCAGTGTCTAGTTACTTGATTAAAGAGAATATAGAATGGGCGTCCTATGCATGTTTCACAGCGGTGCCATTAGGCAATAATGCGAAGGACTGATCAAAAACGATGAAGACGTATGCATGTGGACGAAATTATTTATGCGTCAAATTCAACAAACAGGAAATCTAAAACGACAAACAAAACCAAAGCATAAGATCGATATGAAGGCAGAGTTACAAAATATACGCTGATGTAAAAAAATACAACTTGACTACTATAAACAAAAACTTTGGTTTTGGTTTCTGACCTTAGTCTTACAAAAATACTTGGAAGAAATAAATCCATTTTGTCATAAATATTATGCGACAATTATAAAGACTTATTGCATAGCAATTACTATACGTGTAAACTCGGAGAGGTTTACACGACCCTGAAGTTACGGCACTTAGAACAGTGCCAGAGACTTAAAAACAGATTTAAACAATCACCAAGATACATGCACAATAGTATAAACAGATGTTAAACATGGTTTAAAGAACTTGAAAACCACATTTTGTCAGAGACATTCACAACGGTTTACCTCAGCAAATCGTGATATAGAAAGTAATACTGAAAATGACTAAAAACAATGGAATACTGAATCGTGAGGATAAGGTATGCGATATGCAACGAGATATACATAATGGTTACAGACATGCAACAACAGATAATGACACATCCGGTCGATATGGTAGTGCAGATTTATATCACACACTGTATCCTGTAGCTTCACATTAATGAAAGAGTCAGAGGAAATAAACACTGACACGAGCATGGCGATGGATTTTTAAATACATATATACCGTTACGTCACGTCACTGAGTGGGGCCCGATTCCATAAAGCGAGTTCTGACTTAAGACAAAACCTAAAACCATTACATAATACACTGTTTATGGTTCTAGCTGATGTCACATTTTGTCATACTTTTCTTCACAAAACACTTGTTGAGTATCCTCGAGTTTAATTCACATGGTCTAAAATGAGGGTATACATGAAAAAAAAATTAAAAAGCTTTCTGGAATTCTCCCCAGAAATTTACAAGAACATAAAAGCAGACAAGATGTGCACGATATACGAGTATACAGCCATTTAAACAGGTCAAAGACAAGGGTCCTGATATACTAGAGCTTGGATGTAGAGGATCTCTGAACAGACAGATATGATTTTCTAAACAGAGAGATGTACAGGTCACGAGGAGGCAGCCCTTCAAACGGGACAGAGACAAGGGTCCTGATGTACTAGAGCTTGGATATAGAGGGTTTCTAAACACATAGATATGGGTTTCTAAACAGAGAGATATGCAAGTCACGAGGAGACAGCCCTTCAAAACAGGGCAGAGACAAGGGTCCTGATGTACTAGAGCCTGGATGTAGAGAGTTTCTAAACAGACAAATATAGGTTTCTAATCAGACAGATATGCATGTTACGAGGAGACAGGCCTTCAAACAGGGCAGAGACAATGGCCCCGGTGTACTAATGGATATAGAAGGTCTCTAAACAGACAGATAGGCAGGTCACGAGGACACAGCCCGTCAAACAGGACAGAGACAAGGGCTCTGATGTACTAAAACCTGTATATACAGGGTTTCTAAACAGACACATGTACGGGTTACCAGGACACAGCCCTTCTAACAACGTTTACGTGTAAACCTTGACCCTGGCGCTGATAGGTTGCTGACAAAGCATGCAGGATTCCACGCAGGCGGAGCAATCAGGACACGTGACTAGGTGACGACACGGCAGGAAGACGACGGATACGTCACTCTCCTGGCACACCCTACAGGTCCGCGCCTGTCTCAAACGGTTGTTCTCCTCAATCAATCTCAGTCTTTCTAGCTCTGTGAAAAAAAATCACATCAGGAATACATACCAATTAATTAATGTTTCTCATTAAGTGGATGTGGCTAATTAAGGTTTTAGAAATTAATCATTATAAATCATCCGGAGGAGGAGAGCTAACCATGTTTCAAAAGAGATGTATTAGTAATAAAGGACATTTTGACACATTTCAAATCAGAAAAACCGAGTATTTACAAGGAAGTGTAACTTCAGTTTAGAGGTTTGAAATGTATATCTGACGTTCATGCGGAACTGGGTGTTTCATTTAGGTTCGGACGCAAAAATTGTATGACAATAGACCGATAATGCTTACCTATGTTGGACATCATAAAGCCGTCGTCACTAACATCTTCGCCAGTGGGTTGAGTATGTATGACGTCATCTGATAGAGCCCTGGTATCGTTGCTTTCCTCTGTGATATCAAGGACGACCTCAGCCAATCGGGATGTGGTTACCTGCCACTCATTCCAATCTGAAATAGGTATATCTGATTTCAGACGTCCACTTGTCGATTTTTTGTTTGTTTGTATTTTTTATTATTTGATTTAAGATAAACAACTACTCGTGAAATTATCTCTTAAATGAAGGGAGTCAGGCTTATGGATAGTTGAAGCAGGATTTCGGAACAAATCCCTGGCCTTCGCCAATTACCCGACAAACCTACTGATTTACAACCCCAGTCTAATCCTCGAGAGCTTCCAACGATAATCGATGAAGAACATTTTGTGTTTATGTCTCTATGCAAAAACAAGCCCCAGTCAAGTGAACAAACTCAACGACGGAATGCCTCTACGCAGAAACACGTCAAGTGAAATGAATAAATACAACGAGGGAACGATTGTGTTCTACACGTAATCACCACCGTTTCACATGTTTACCTCACAGCTGTTCATTTTACACGGGTATCTTTTGAGGAATTAAGCAGGTGTAAATATGTATTTGTCATCTAAACATGGAATTTATCTGGAACATAACAAACATTAAGCTGACCCAGAAAAATTGACTACGTTTTTTATGGTCGCAAGGCAGCTGACGATTTTTTGGGCTCCGGACGACACCAACATTGCAAGATAGACTAATACGGCTACCCTCCAATTCAGATAGCGGTATCAAATATCTCATTTAACATGGATGAGAAGGCATAGAGTCTGAGGGATCTATGCAAACATTAGTGCTGCTGTACCTGATTCTGCCAACACTCTCTTCACAGCTCGTTTGATGACATCAAGAGAAAATCCCAGAATGATGAGGCTAGCCGTGCAAGGCTTCTTCAATACACTCTCCACGACGGCGGCATTGTCTAAAACAAGGGAGATAATCTCATGTTTATGTTCTACACGGTACATTTACAACGTATATTTATTGTGGTTTAGCGTCTTGTTCAAGAATATTTCATCCATTCGATGGCGATCAGTTTAAATACAAAATGAGAACTAAAATCAGGTTGATACTGAATGAATCACAGTGATTATCATACAAGTGAGGTTGTTGGAACGAACCCGGTAATTTATAGAAAAGAAAATTTATGCACTGAAAGGTTAGTACTTAAAATAACAAAATTTTCTCTGAAAAATGGCTGATTCACTTACCTAGATTGGCAGGCGTATTGTAAGTATCTCTTCGGGTGGAATGACTACCCTGCTCCTGGTAAAATATTAAACGACCGAATTAGCACACTGAAGCATACGTATGTCACGAAGTATTGTGAGTGCACCCCATACTGGGGAAAGAAAGAGTGTATTCAGAGAACCACACATGCAGGCAGAACATGACTGTGAAAGCATGCGACAAACATGCGCCGGAAAGCACGGGGAGGCTATGATGACTTTATCAACAAGCTTCGGCAGAGAACTTAACCAACCATACAGCGTAGTGGCAACCGTTTTGCTTGAAGAAGTTATTTGTTTATTTGACTGACGTTTATCGCCATACCTAAGAATAATACAGCTATTGGAGGTCCTGCGACCGGCGTTGTGGTAGGCGGAAATTGGTCAGAGTCCGGCGGAAACTCACGAATATACGGAAGTTGCTGACAGACCTCTGGTTAAAGAGTGTTTTATTGTATTATTTCTCATTGGTTTAATGAAGTCGCCCATGCCCGTGAATGTAGCATGTATGTAAATGATACAGGAAACACATAATGACATATACTACAGTGTTTCCAGTTTTGATGCCAGAGTGACAATGTAACAGTATGTACCTTTACGTTTTCTCCATATCTTGTAGAGATATCTCCACACATGAGCTTGACGAAGTCACAGGTTGGGGACCAATGCGCATGCTCTGTCCACGGGGAATCTCCAGGAAGCCAGTTTCTGAGTCCAATTCCGCAGTAGAAACACCGAGTACAATCGCTGAAACCTTCAATAATATACAATGGAAAATTGTAGATGCGTGTTTATCGCAACCCGTGCAAAGTTTGACTCCTAAAAAAGATCCTGTATAGTGAGAATTGCTTATGCAGAAATAGTATGGATGATAATTTCTCTACAAAGTGTAAAAATGTTAAATTTCAGTAAAGGTTTTTAGCACTTGTAAGGTGGATATGCAAGTTTACCAAGAAGAAGCTAGGTTTATAAATTATTAATTTCAATGTATCAATCATCTGCTGAATGAAGACACATGCTGACGTACCGGCGTAGAAGAATCCTGCCTCTGCCAGCTCTCCTGGTGTTTGGTGTTTGTCAGATGGCCAATCACTGAAGGTTTGCTTCCGAGCAAAGATGTCCGAAAGCGCTGGGAACTGGGCGGTTGTAAACTGCTTTGATCTGCCATGAGGCGAAGATACCATGGTGAAACTGATGCCAGATCCAGTGTTAGTGTAGGACACTCGTGATGATGTAATGCAGACGTCAGTCATGATGAAAACTTAGAATTCTGAACTGAAAGAGATGGTGTAAGGCGTTAAGATTTGATTATTCACACGAGAAAAAATGAAGACCATTACGTGTATAGTCCCCACCGCATCAATGAAGAATTCTACTCTTTATTACACTCTTCTAGAGGCTTCCTTGGTCAAGTGGTGTTGTGCACTTCTGCAGTGCAAATACAGGTGCAAATGCAGTGCAAATGCAGGTGCCTCTCACCAATGCGATCGCTGTGAGTTCAAGCCCAGCCACGCTGTCGTTCTCTCGGGTAGTACGCTGGAAGGTCCACCAGCAACCTGCCGATGGCCGTGGGTTTCTCCCGGGCTCTGCCTGGTTTCCTCCCACCATTAAGCTCGCTGTGGACGTATAAGTGAAATATTCTTGAGTACGGCGTAAAACACCAAAATGAATGAATAAATAAATAAATACTCTTTAGGGATTGGATCGTGGTCGAGAGGTTCGTGCTCTCCTTACAACCGCTAGATCAATCTTCCATTGCCCGCCGCAAATATATAGTGGGCAATACACGCGGTCAATGATTCTCTCTCGTCCCATCTTAATTGCATGAAGCTCGATGAAGACCACCCATCATTTCGCTAATTTTACGTTTGTTAAACGTGGAAACGTTCGCCAGTTTAGCTTGCCAAATGCCTCTCGGTTGTTTTTACTCCGGGAATTTCGGTTTCCTTCACCCATACTGGCCACCATCGTACAGGTGAAAACTTCGAAAAAAATTATATTGTTTATACGATAATTGACTATATTAACCGGAAAGACAATTGGTGACTACAATGTAAAAAGTCTCTCCACATATGCACAGAAAATCGGTAGACATAATTAATATACCTACAGGTGTATGCTTTATATAAGTGTATTATGCAATGAGCACGCACATTCGATCCACGAAAAAAATCCTTCTGACCTGTACTATCTGACATGTGCGAGTTTAAAATATCCGGATCATTTTGCTGATACATTGTTCTTAAAGCATATTTTGTTATTGTTATAGTTTTGGAAAAATATTAAGCACAAGATAGCCTCTATGATATGTCATATACCGGTTGTTTTCTGATAAGCCGAATCGGCATTACAGCCGTATCGAGAGATCACGCTGATTTGGACGAGACAGGGTGGGCGCTCTCGCAAACTGGCGTGATTTCGTGAAACCGAAAAACAACAACGACATTATTAGCCTGACTTAACCTCTCAGAGCCCCTACCCTGTGTCGACCAAACCAGGTTGATCTCTCGACACGGCTGCAATGGGGATTCGATTTATTCGGACAATCCAGACTTGCAGTGTGACTTGCATTCATGCCTACGTCTGTCATCCATTGGGCCTGCTGACGCAGTCAGTAACAGGGATGAAAGTACTCTGACCCAGTTCTCATCCTGCAATGTGTTAACGTTCTCTACCGGTATACATATGTAGGTTACATATTTACGATGCGAGGAATGCCTTAATAAAATCTTACCTTTGGCTACTATTGTATACACCACAGTTTGTAATCCCGTCAGCGTATGCTAATGCTTTAGCGCCACTACTCAGCGCGACTATTTATCTACATATCCTCCTCCGAAACATAAACTTTTCCTGTGACGAAAATTCCCAGTAGTTACACAAAAGCCTACATGTCCATCCGGTCGGTATTTCCCAGCTCGTCGCAAGTCATAAGCCGCATACATATGTGACAGAAAGCGGTCAAATTTATCAGCTTAATTAAGCACCAATTCTTCGCATTATCGTTAAGAAAAGATGTGGATCTGGGTGTGTAGATCAAGTTGTGATTTTAATGGTCCTGTTGATTTAGTCTGTTCAGTCTGGACTTGGATGACAGCACTCCAGCAAGTGACCTAGTTTCAACTGTAGTGGGCCAATGGCAGGAGATCATGACGTATCCGGGGTATTTCCGTATGCGATACGCCCTTAACCGGTAAAAGCATGGGAATAGCATTTATCCTTCTTTCTCACTACAGGATCTTTTTTCTTCTTTTGGTTTTGTACAGGTTCTCATGTAACAATGCACTGAGAAAGTTAATAAGCGTGAATAGTCATATTTATACACCAGAACGTGGAAATATTATATTTACTTATTTACTAATGTATGTATTAATTAGGTTGTTGCTTATCGCCGTACTCGAAAAAAGAAATTTTATAAGTGTGCAAGCCAATACTGTGTGACAGAAATATGCCTATCCTGTTAGTACAATGATCCAGGTGTTGTCAAACACGTCATTTTTTGAACCACTAATTTTGTTGAGAGGCTTTTGTGTTACGACTGGTCCAGTCACACGACCGGCTGCAGCTATATATTTATTTATTTATTTCATAAGTGTTTTACGCCGTACTCAAGAATATTTCACTTATACGACGGCGGCCAGTATTATGGTGGAAGGAAACCGGACAGAGCCCGGGGGAAACCCGCAACCATCCGCAGGTTCCTTATCCAGCTCATCATATAACAGCTTCTCGTTACGCGACACTGTTATATAGACATTGCGCTACGATCAGTTCTTGAACCATAAATCTTTCGAGGGCCTGCTTCACCCGTACGCCACTTTAAGGCATAACAAACCATGCCACCTTCACATTACAGTACACCTGAAAATTTCTTTGTTATACCTTTTCCCATGTCGATGTTAGATGTAGTATATGGTATAAATTGAAACTGAAAAGCTCCATAATTTTCCGTGTGATTATATATATATATATATATATATATATACATATATATATATATATATACATATATATATATATATATACATATATATATATATTTAATTTTCTATTAACCATTATTGCGACTGTCTGCCCTCCCTCCGAACCCAAATAATCTGCCATTTCAGATTTATTGATTTATTTATTTGATTTGTGTTTTACGTCGTACTTAAGTAAGAATGTTTCACTTATACGACAGCGGTCAGCATTTTGATGGGAGGAACCCGGGGCAATTCAAATTGAAAAAGATTTCCATGCACAAAGAAATAGTTTTAACCCCATGGATTATACATTTCCTATGACCAGAAAATAAATTCTATGGTATCTAGTATTTATTTATTATTATTTTTTTCTTTTTTTGCTGTTTGTTTTTTACGTCGTACTCAAGAATATTTCACTGAGGCCAGTATTATATAGTGGGAGGAAATCGGGCAGTGTCCGGGGGTGGTATAAAGACCACATGTAAAGAATTACGTGTCCTCCTTTGTATGTGGTGATACAGCCAGTCACCATCGTATGCCGTGGTGAATGCCGTGGTGCGTGATCATGCATGGGACACTGCTAGGCACCATCATATGACATGGGCACTGTTTTATATAGTGTAATCAAAATTAACAGGAACTTCTTCCTGGTCTTTCAGAGGGTCTGGCCAACATGTCGCGACAACCTTCTTTCATAATCACGTAATGTCTCAAGCAGGTACCGTTTTGGCCAGTCCAATTTCGACTCTTTTGTCAGGTTTGAATGTTTAACATGGTATGTAATTCGGTAGACATAAACGTAATTTATGCGTTAAATACCTTATTACCAGCACACTAGGCTATAGCTGCTGGCTTGTTTGTTATATATGGCTCTGTGGTATAACCTATTCTCGACAATGGTGTGACGATCGAAATTATAATATGGGCAAATTCTAGGAAAACAACGCACACAGCATAATACATAACATAAACGAAACATAACACAAATGAAACACATACACTTGTGATTTACAGGAAAAATGAATCCCCTACAGTGTGTCAGTGTGACTGGACAATGGCTTTATAAAGTGCCGTCATTATAGTATAATCATCGCGTCACATTACTGTAATGCGTACACATTACATCATTGCACCACACAACAAATTCTAAGTAGTGCTTAATTATTCTCACAATATTGCAGTTATATATCCAGTCAGGGCATACATGTAAGTGTCATAAATAATTTGGGGTTTTGGGCACGATTCAAAACTGAAAAAATGTACATATATGTTTAAGGATATTTCGGTTGATAAGTAATAAACCATAAAATGAAAACATTTATTCCATTTCCTAATTTCTGTGAATTTGTATTTTGTAATTATAGGGTGTACAGTAGATGCCAGCAGAGATATACATCCGTGTATATATCTAGCTCTCTATACTGGTTAAAGGAAAACTCTGCACCGCGTCGTCCTAATCGTTGTTTTCCACACTTCTTTCAGTTACGCTTTTCGATATTTATAGCATTTTATATTAGTGTTTCTGAAACTTTTCCGGTTGTTCTTTTCATGCATTGGTATTTTTTAAATAGGAATATTGATTAAAAAAAATATTTCCGGTTACAAATATATATTTCATTCAGAAACCCAAAACATGGTTCGATCTGATTTGTTGCGGAAGTTGAAGTCTCATAGGAAATCTATATTTTGTCACGTTACGCAGTAATTTACTCTCTCACATTTCAAATTGAAAAAATTAAAATTTCAACTTTCATTTCCTGAACATCGTGAAATAATCCTTCCATTTTTTTCAGTTTCAGCCAGAGAATGTCACATTTTGTTAAAACTTAAAATGATAAATGAACTCGTTTGTGAATAAATGATAAATGAACTCGTTTGTGAATAAATGATGTGAAAACAAAACAACTGAAATTATGGCAATCAGTATCTAAAAATTCTAGGTGAAGGCTTTCCAACTAGGATTAGGTAATACATTTCAGCTTCATGTGACAGACATGTTTGTTTTCATTAAAAAAAATGTGATATTAGAACTACTTGATAGAAGTCTAGTTATAGAAAGAAAAATAGCACCACAGTGATGTTCGTATAACTAATTTAAAGTAGCCCGGCATGGACACGGAACTAAAGCGGGATATGTAAAAAGGGTTTCAAAGGAATATGCCTAATTTACAAACTTCGGTCCTCCATACAAATGTTTTCATTTAAACAGATACATATTCTGCGCAAGTAACAGGTTTGTAGCTTTATCGCCGTAGCAGTTATGAGTTTTTATTTTCTAGACATGAAGCGAACCTAAGAAGTCGTGTGCATATTTAATTTTTCAAAAAATATTTTCATGGCATACTATCGTGGCGATTTTGCTCAGAGACAGTACAGTCATATAATTGCATGGCAGGCTTGGGATTAATTTACTGCCTTGCCCATAGTGTAGACATAGATTTTACCTGTAGAATGTGAATATTCATAGAATAGATATATCCTTAAATTAAATTAGAATTTTTGTACAATATTTAGAAGAGATTGAACATATAGAGGACACTTTGTGGTCTGATGAGTGTAAGTTATTTTTGGCGCATGTACATATATATATATATATATATATATGAACATACTCCTGTTACTTTATTTCAATAAAACTGTCGGTGCTGTATGTTGAACCTTGAAATCCGACTTTTCATGGTTATTCAAATTTCAGAGCTAATCAGTAGTTTCCCAAACATAATACTGAATGATACAGACTGACCGGAGCTGATATTCAAACGAATCCATGGTTGCAGTCTCCAGAAGTATACAGATATTGTTCCAGAGTTCGACCCTATCACACTATCAGTTTTGATCCTGATGTGGTATTACTGAAAATGTAATTCCTCCTGTTGAAAACTGTATGACTTGGAACTGGGATATCTATATCGCGCAGAAGTCTATAAAAATCGCTACACTATGAAGGCATTCCTTCCTTATATATATATTAAAGGAATGGCAACCCCAAGCGCAAGTATGATTTGTGCCAATGCTATTGCTAAAAAATTATAATAATTATAAACATATAATAAATTTAAAATTATAATAATAATCGCCAGTCAAATAACTTCTGGGTTTGTCTCATTTATAAACACACGTATAGAACGGAGGATTTCACATGGATACATATATACAAATGGATGGAGAGCAATGAAAAGGCAATGGAAAGGTAAATCATTGCTGAGAGAAGATGGTCATTAGATCAATATTATATCAAGTCATCAGACCCTGAAATGATAAATGGGCCTACCTACTATCTTAGAATTTCTTACATCGTCGTAAAAAACCGGCAAGAGACCGAAGGCCCCTAATATCCAACAATCTGAACACAGTTTCTAAAGAAGGGTTAGTGACTAAAACTTTAATAAGATCTTAAAAAAATAGTTTCCTATTACTGCAAGTTTTGCCATGGAGTAATAGGTGTGAGATGGGGTCTTCTACCAAACGTCTCACAAAGACCTGAGTCATGCTGATTGAATCTGGGAAAATATGATTTAATAGGAAATGACTAGAGACCAGTCTGTGGTCTAGTCTAGTAGGAAGTCACACAAACCGAGAGGTCTCAAGCGGTCACACCTGATGGAACCCTCCCCCCTTTGTGTTATCATCCCAGCCATACTGCCACAAACTAATGAAAAGGCTCTTTAGTTGACTCATTATTTCAGAAGGAGAAAGAGGTATTACATGAGTGACATCGTTCATTAAGAGTCGTGCCTTAGCCGGTGCGGTGCTTCATTATACAGTGAAGTATATAGGTATAAAACTTCAAGGACAAGTAGTAAGCATTTGGTGACATTCAGGCATTTTAAGGATTTCAAGGCAGGGAGAGAGTCAATTAATATAACACATTTCAATGGTTTGAGCACGTTAAGAAACTGAAGAGCCATTAGAATAGCTGTTAACTCTGCAGAGTAACCAGACAGGTAGTCAGACAATCTGGACTTCTTACCATAATCAAGTTCCGGGGGTGCTCATAACAGCCTCAAGCTTACCAGTATCTGGGCATTTCGAGGCATCGGAAAAAATCTGCAAATACTCTGACCAGTTTCTTTCAATGTAATGATTACAACACAGTCTACTAACGTCTGAAGGGTTAGACTTCTTAACCTGAGACAACAAATTAAACGAAATATACGGAATTCAATCGTGCCAAAGTGGGAAAGGAGGAATAATACAGCCTTGAACCACAAGTCTGTCAGCAGGAAATCTATGAGAGAGATTATTACCCCGGAGCTTAAAAGGCTGGGATCCTTCAGGTTATCTTCATACAGACCATCACAGACATACGACTCCAGGACATCAGCGGCCGAATTTTCAGGGCCGGACAGAAGTTTAATAACATATTTTAAAGTACGGAACTGACGTCTAATGTGTAATGTCCATTCATTACACAATACCTGAAGTACATTGAGTGGTGTTGATCTCAAACTTCCTGTACATATCGGAAGAGCAGCACATTGCACGGTATCCAGTTTAGCCTTGAGAGCAACACATGCTGAGTCGTACGCTTCACAACAGTAATCTAAACGTCTTCGGATAAGGGCTCTGTATAGAAGTAACAAACTGATATTATCTGCTCCCAAAAATTTCCCGGAGATGGAACGCATCATATTCAAGATCTCCTGACATTTTGCAGTGATAAGATTGATGTGTTCAGAGGCGCTTGCCGAAGATCATACACAGGTATTTAAATTTAGAAGAGATTTTGATCACATTGCCATTAAGATATAGCAGGGGCAAATAGTTAGGCCGCCTGCGAGTAAACATTACACACTCTGTCTTCACATGTGAGAGCTTGAAACAATACAACGTACTCCACTTCAGGATATCACCATGTCCCTGTTGGATGTATCTTGAAGCTACGGAGAGATTTCCAGAGACGCACCAAACAGCTTTATCAATCGCAAAACAGTGAACAGTCCAGTTTAAGATTAACTGCTGTAGGCAAATGATTTATTGCTATATTGAACAGTGTAGGTGATAGGCGGGGTGCCTTTTGTCAGCTGTCCCCCCTTTGAGTACTCTCCACCTATTATAACTCTGATGGAGCAATGTAACAAAAAACTTCTTATCTAGCCCAACATTTTATCACTCTAAAAAGACAGCTAGCATATATTCTTTGTTAACAAGTGAACGTCATTGTATTTTCCAGAGTGACCACATGGTCAGTAGTACATCGATTCTTACGGAATCCACTCTGCACTTTGGAAAGCAAGCCATTTTTATCTAAAAACCAGGTGAGGTGAGTGTTTATCGTTTTCTCCATAATCTTACACATATTAGAAGTGAAAGCAATATGACGATACGACTGTGGAGAAGATGGGTTCTTACCAGGAAAGTAAGACATCCAGGCATTGGCCTGGGAGGTTCTTCACAACCGAGTACACAATACCATCTTCACCCAGAAACGAGTCCTTTATTGAATGAAGGGCCTGCTTTAGCCCAAAAAATCTTCGAGAAAAATCTTCGTTAATTGGCATGTCGTCAAATGCAATGTTATTAAACTGCTGGTTTTTCTCTATGTCGTCTTTATGTGACAAGAAGTCAGGACCATAATTGTTTGAGCTAGACACATTAGTGAAATTGTCTGCCAAGACGTGACACTTTTCAGAGTTTGTAACGAAATGTTCGCAAATAAGGGTGGGAACGTTGTTACTTCTATTTCTTCCACTAATTGCTCTAACCTTTGACCACACAAACTTTACTGATGTGGTTCTATTTATGGAGAAGCAGTACTCGTGCCAGTGGAGCTCGCTTAATGACACGCTGAGCCTCTGTTTTACACCTTTTATATGCTGTAATATCTTCCAGCGACCCTGAACATTGTGCTTTGTTCTTTGTTCGCTTCCTTTTTCTTATGGCATCAGAGCGCTCATTGCTCCACCATGACACAGGGGCTCTTATCATACCACTACGAGATGTGCCAGGTATGGATTTTATAGCAGCAGAATTAATGATATTCACCACATTGTTTGAAAACACATCAACTTCTTCACTAAAAAGACTGTTTGTGAGCGGCAGTTTGCATTCCTCTCTATATGTGAACCAATTGACTTTGTTAATTTTCCATCGTGGAGGATAACCCTTATGGTTATTGTGAGGGCAGACTCCAAAACTAGAAACAACTGGAAAATGAGCACAGCCACATGGAGACTCTTGATCTGCAGATCACGACGACTCAGCGGCCAAGTCATTCGAGCACAAAGTGAGGTATATTGCTGACTAATTCCCGATGCGGATGTCCAGTGCCCTACCCGTTATTTAGAACAACAAGATTATTATCTTCGATAAACTCACAAACCACTTCACCACTGGCATCATTATGAGAGCTGTCCTACACCCTGTGACGAGAGTTAAACTCACCGCAGATGATACATGGTCCAGTAAGAGTGCTGATCAGGGAATTCAAATCACTTTCGCATAGCTTGGTTCAAGGGTTATACAGATTAACAACATTGCTTAGCTTGCGAGAAGACAGGGCTAACTGATGGCATTGACATTCAAAAGAATTGAATACAGGAAGCTTTGCCTCAATGTATGAAACGTCACCTTTGTTGAACATAGCTAGCCAGCCTCTAGGAGAAAAATCTCCGTCTGCTCTTTTGACTGAATAACCTGGAATACTAAAATCTGAATCATATTTAAGGAATGGTTCTTGTAGACAAACCACATGAGGGAGAATTTCCATATTGGACATATACAATTTAAATTCTTGGCCGTGGGAACAAAGAGACTGGATATTCTGCTGCAGAATTATCAGCGTCATTAAGTAAAGAAGAGTTACAAGACAATATTAATACACTTGCTTTTAATCCATTATTTACGGCCAGTATTTCTTTGTTTTATGACGGCCGAGAGCTCTACTGAGTCAACAACGTTGACGGGATAGGTTATATACACAGTTATGAGAGAGAAAATACCCTGGGGCGACTTAGGGAGAGGGCAAGACGACAGAATCCCTAATACAAAAAAAGTGCAGAAATGTACAGTGCATCTGCAGAATTTGAACTTAGTATCTAACAATTCAAGGCTAACCAAAAGAAAGTAACTTAATGAAATAGAAATCCCTAATTAACGTTTTTGCCTTAAGCTAAGTAAGACTACTTACACATTTACAATAAGCCCAGAATAGGCCAGGCACCAGCTATGCTTTGTGCACTGCACGGCACCACCCCAGCGACTGCGATAACAACAACAACAAGGTAAACAAACACAAGAAACTCGGAATAATTGAAAATATAGCGGCGATTTACGACTAAATAACTACCTACAGAGAGACAGTAAGGCCTATACACATACACACATGAGACAAACTCAGTCTAGGCAAGGGTTACACCTGAAAATTGGAGAAACATTCCCTGTGCAAAAACACTCAACCGTAATCAAGAGCCGATAACCTCTTGTCATTAAGTCCATTGATTATATTTACAGGAGGATTATGAACACATAAATTGTGTTATTAAACGCTTGAAAATATACTTTCAGTAATTTTAAGGTATGTTATATTTTCACTGGTTGTAAGAGATAACCTTTCATACGACAAAACTATAATCACTTCGTTTTAAAGGATGTGTGACAGTAGAGTGCGCGTAAGCTCCAGATTATATAATTTTAGACACATTTCTACGAACCGCAAAGAGGTTGAATTACATTGTCCCATTACAAGAAAAGGCAAACGAATGTTATGGTTTTAAGGAAAATGAAGAAAGTTATGCCCAAGAAGTGAAAAAGAAAGTTCATTCTTGAAGCATGGATTATATCTCAACATAAGCTGTCTGTTGTTTTTTTTTGTTTTTTTTTTTTCGGACATTTACGTCAGTGGTCGGAAATTGTTGAAAATGACGTCATCGATGAATTTTACTGTCGCCCGCCATTCGGACATCCCCCGAAAAGGCATTTTACAAGACATAACTATTCTTTGTGTGATTGTGCCCCAGAGTACAAAGCACTCGGTTTTTGAGGTTTGTCACCCTGTTATCCATTCCCGCTACAAGCTTGATGTCGACCCAGCGGAATGTGGTCGTCATATCTAATCACGCACAGTCTGATTGATATACTGGTTTTACCGGTTTCTTCGCCGAGGTGTTTGAACACTATTTATAACGTGTATACACTCTTGAAAATAAACCCGTGTTATGCATTCTTATAGGATCGAGGTTTCAGAATTGTAACCATGACAAGACACACCCACCCTGAGGGTTATTTCCTGTGCATACGTGAGCGATTTGAATATAGGTGTGGAGTGGACTATCAGTGAAGTTTAAAGTGAAAGACAGCACATACTCTAAGATAAGTTTTCCGAAAAGGTTGCTCAGTGTTTTGTTCATTTCGGTAAAGTATTTTTTTTCTAACAGCTGCTACGACAGCGGAAACTGACATTTGACCGTGCCTCATCCACTGCCATGAAACGCCACCATGCTGTCTAGGCTGTGACGTAATTGTTCCAAGCGCGGAACACTCTTGTAACCTGAGACTGTGGTAAGCTGCTAGGGTTGTCTATATAAGTATATATGTCAATTTGTAACACGAAATAATCAATTTTAATGAACAGTATCTCAGTCATCGGCTGTCTTTTAGTTTAAGTGAATAAATCAATGATCAATGATCACACCCCATAGTGACACCACCCGTATACTCTGTAACACTGGTTGTTAGACTAAAAAGATAGACGGCGTGAACAGTTTTCCTTTTCTTATGCCGTCTGTCCTTTCTAAAGAAGTTTACGTTAAACTGTATTAACTTATAAATACGTATACACATCCGTGACTTGAAATTCTAATAAACAAGCCGCCTTCAAGATGCCACTGATGAAACTGGTTTTTCGGCAACACCGCGCGAACATTTCCACTTTCAAGCTTTGATCTTACACACCTTGACAAAAATTGTCTCCGAAGAAACCTTTGCCATTTTGAAACGAACGATGAACCACGGGTATTTCCGTTTCATAGCCCAGTGAAACAACGGCGGGAATTCGTCCGTGTATAGGAACGATACAATTGCTTTGCTTTTTGTGGCACTTAAAACCACAACGTGACTGATAATGATGGGTCCCAGCCGCTTTGTTCACACGTATAAAGCAGCACAACGTGACTGATAATGACAGGTCCCAGCCGCTTTGTTCACACGTATAAAGCACTCTTTTTCTGGTGTCCCACGCAATGACAAACTTGGATAGAATGTTATACATTAAATAACAAAACTCATGTCTTTTACTTTGTCCCATTGTTTAAATTATATTAAATTATATATTCAAAATTTTGAGCCCTTCATTTAGAAAATGACATTTACATGTACACAGAGATTTGAAGTTTAGTTTAACGTGAAAAGTCCAAAGCAGACGCTGTAGATTAGAAATGCACATAAAATAATATCTGTCTACTAACGAAAAATGATATACGGCACACATTGTTAGCGAAGAATAAAACATCGTTAAGATGTGGTCATGGGTTGCAAAGACACATTGAGGATTTCGACATTTTCCTTTTGGTCTTTGAAATTGTTTGATGCCGTTTGATCAGATACCTGATCTTTGTCTTTTGGAAACATTTATCTTTTCTTTCTTGACGGGGGAGAGAGAGGACGAGATATCGTACTGAATTAAGTAGCCACATATTATGGGGTTTTACTTTTTCACTAGCTTATTTTACGGCTTAACATGCCCTTAAACTGGTTAAATAGTTCAAGATGTAATAGCACAATATAGGCACGTATCCAGTGTGATGGTCAGGAGAAAATGAGGACATGTATCCATCGGTTATTCCATAAAAACTTTTTAATGGAATTACCTAATTATGCTATTAGGTAAACATTAAGACAAATAATGGTCAGTAAAATACTTGTTACCAGGTGATATTAATTATTATCTTTGAAATATTTTTATGCAATAATTGAATGACCCACAGTCACTGTTTTTACCGTGATTGAACGCTGGCACGTGGATTCCAGTTGACTATCTGAGAAAACTGGCGAACATGACGTTATCAGATGATTTATTGATGTGTTATATTCGAAAATATCGGTCCTGTGACAGAACGTTCACACACGGCTCGTGTGTGCTATAACGTCTTAACCACTCTGTCCTTCCCCCGTAATAAATAACAACACCAGAATTCATTTAACACTAGTGAAATATCAAACGCTTGCGTTTTGCTCGTTTTATTTCCTTAATTTTATGCGGACAATGCTAAGCACAAAGATATTAAAAATTGCGACAAATTATCAAAATTGTTGAATGTGCGTGTTCGTGTACTTTTATTGTTTGATGTTTTGATTTATAGCCATAAATCGATATTTCACATTACTGTGTGGTCTTTAAAAGAAAATCTCCTTTTTGCGGTGTAGAAATATTGTCTGGTTACCATATAGTCGATGGAATATAGATGAGAAGGCTTCACGTGTTATTTACGATAAATCATTTGCAATGTTGGATAAAATAGGCCTAATAGTTGTATTCCATAATCTAAAATCTGGGTAACCCATAATCAGGTAAATACGATTTATTACGCTGCGCTATAACGCCGTACTTAACGGTGGTCAGGTTTTTGGTGAAGGTGTAGAGAAGATAAAACATAATAAAAACACACACTTGGTTAGATAATGAAATCTATAGTACACAGTACACCTCCAATATAAGCAAGACTTTCTCATATGCTGAGGCCCCGCAGGATCAAGTTGTTCTGTTCCATACGGCAAAACTGAATATGCACACAAAAAATGTGTTAAGCAAACAGCATTTAACTACACTGTATGTAAGCAAGACACATTCATGTCATGAAATAAAACGCCTTGCATCTAAAACTATGTCGAAAGTGTTTATAACTGGCTGTAAAACACTTCTGTGGTAAAAGTGGTTTAATGCATGACACTTTTTTCACTCTAGGGTTCAGCCACTCTATTCAGTAAAACACGTGTGTTTCATCTGGAAGAAATTGTTTTACTTCGGTGAAAGTGTTTTATAAGACGGTGTGTTGTACCGCGACTGACCCTGGCACCATAATGTCAATATTAATATGCATTATTGTCTTTTTTTCCCCAAAAATATGCATGGGAAGTTCAACTTTTGGAGTAAAAGTGTCTCCCAAAGACAAAGGAAGATCTTCAGCTAATTTGCAGCTAACGCTAAATATCGTATTTAGAGACAATTTTAAGGAGTGTTTACTAATCATGTTTTATTTGAAAAGACTTTTCAAAAGTGTTTTATTTTAAACATTGAAAGTGATTTTAACGTGCCGACAAGCTTACAAAACACTTTTGTGTTTTAAAGTAAAAGACTAAGGGTTCATAACCGTGACACTGAAGTGTTTTTTTTAAGTGGAGACGGAAATGTGTTTATAAAGTGCCTTGTTTTAAAACAGTTTTTAATCACAGTGTAAAATACAGTTTATTACAACCGAAAAGCTGACAGTGACTACCACTGGGTGAAACAATTGCCTCTACGCATTAAGCTCCAAACATTTTTTGTAAGAAATAGCCACGGTATGTTTTAGAGCTATGACACGTGTAGAAGGGCTATATCCTTTCTCTTAATTTCTTTGATTTTGCTGGTTTAATTTTACGTCAAATATTTCAACAAGAATTATTTCACAGATCTAAAAATATACATGAAGTTTTAGAAGTAATTATTGTAATACAACTAAATCTCACGGGGCTTTAACACTTGGTGAAAATAATGATTTGAAATATAATTCCAATAAGCACTTCACTCTTTTACAAAAATAAAGTAAACTAGCCATAGCAGACCTGGAAGTTGGACCAAGGCTGGCGTATTTCACATATTGGCGTTTAGACCTATACATACACCTTGATAGCTGTGGCAACTGGGTTGTGGCACAACATGCAAAACGAAACCGAGGCTGCGCACTGGGAGCACGTGACAAGATGGCCACAAGGGAGGAAAACAGAAGACACTTCAGTGGAGTGGCAAACCTTACAGAGCATCTGTTTCCTCAGTCGACGATTTTCCGCTAACAACGAAGCCTTTTCTGTTAAGAACATAAACAATCTTGTGAGATTAATACACAAATTTGGCAAATGGTTAAGTACTTTTCCTGCAGTTTGATTGTAAATCCATTCAGATGTTATGGAGGTTGGGGATAAACTATTCCTTTCAGGATAACACTTTACGCTCGACATTTTCAAATTTAATAGAATATTCAATTGACGTACAACGTGGAAAAAAAACTTTACGTACCACTGAGAGCGTTTTCTGGAGATGCTTCGTATTCAACAGACGCCGCGGCTACCAAAAATGTGAGAAGAATAATCTTTACGGTATATATTTTTAACCAACCTGAATTATCTAAGAACTATAATTCTCGGTCCTCTCCTTGCACCGTGTCTGGATTTATGATTAGGTTCATGTAGCGCTCACATAGAATGTTATATTTATTATTTTATATATGGACATATTTATATAAGCTACACAGTAGACTATAACTTTGTACTAGAAGAAAAAAAACATGTAGGGCAGGTTATGATACCCCAAATATTAAACAAGTCATGCTCTGTCACGTGGTTTGGCAAGAAACCAGGCAAAGGCATCATTCATACACAGGTCTGTTTAAATGTCATGACAAGGTATAATCCATAACATATTTATTAGCTGCGACAGAGCAATTCTGTACGTCTGTCGTTTTGTTTGTCTGTCTGCCAAAATTTGGACACCATTTTAACATGGGCCTCCAATCTTACCGAGGGGCCTAAGAGGGCACTGAACCCTACCAGCATATGGTGGAAGTTGCAGCAATTTGGAATTTGCGTTAGTTTGATTAGTGTCACGCATTTTCCTTAACATTCGACAGGGTGATCGCAGTAGCCTGTGTTCCGACAATGAAACATTAGTATCAGGTGTAAAGGTTAACTTGAATGCGTTAACGACTTTGGGACTGCGACTGTATAGCAGCATACCTGAAGTGCTTGAAAGAGCCACCTGTTCACCCTTGTCCTGGGTTTCCTGCAGATCTACAGCGATGTCTGCCAATTCCGCAATCGTCACTGCACTCTCATCCCAACCTGTCAACAGAAGCGCTTATGGCTGACTGGTAATCCAGGGGAATGAAATGCAATGGGAATAGTATATATATGTGACCAGGTCACAGGACTTGAGAGCTATGTAAATCGTAACTACGAGTTGCCTTTAAAAATGGGTTACAATGGTACTTACAACTAATATACTTAACGATGTTAGCATTGTTCTAAGCATATATACAACTTATGTTCGAACTACTAAATGTATCAGATGATAAACCTTTCCCGAAATGGCTGATTTGATGACATCTGAGCTCGGTCGAAGCTTAACTTTATTACTATTCTGAAATGCATGTTGATTTCTACAGTTCCTTGCTTTGAATCTTCTCTTTGTGTCAAATCACACAAAAACACTTATTCTTTCAATAAGAGAAACCCTTTTCATATTTCTCAGCAGATGTGTGCCGTTGATAAACCTCGAGCGCTCCAGCCAATGTTAGAAGTTAGGTAAAAGTCCTCATTAACCCTGGTGCTGATGTTGTCTGCAGTATTATCGGAGTTATTTGGCCTGATCTCTTCAGAAACAACGTACCGTACACATTGAGTCAAGCCCTCTGGAAGGATTATATATCGAGCGCATACCATAGTCGGTCTTCGAGTGCACGGCCTGAGGAAAAAATCAACTCGTACAAAGCCACAGGCATTCGATTTTTCGTCAGCTACCTTTAACAGCAAAAGGACCTTATACCAACTGCCACGGGAAGTTTGATTGTTCTGGCAGCGAAAAGCCAGACCATTATTACCTAACAATCTGTGCTTAAATCAACAGTCCGGAAGACGTAGAAATAAGAACAACCAACGCACTTTCTTTTCCATGATGGCAGTGCTTTGTTCACAGAAGGTGTATATTTTACAAAGACATGAACGCTTGCCGATTGGACGTACCATGAAGGCTTAAAACCTTAGTTACCGCCGCCACAGCAATATTCTGAGAGAACATCTCTTTGATGCTAACACCACATGGCATCTCCACAACCCGCTGGATTATGTCACTACAGTCTGAAAAGACGAAAAAGGTACAGACATTTCAGTTGGTCTTTAAGACAGTTACAGTATTTTGTTTTCGTACATGAGGCTTTTGGGGATTGATCGGGACTTTACAAAGCATTCAATAAAACATTCTTTGTGCTAAAAATGTTTGCTGATAAAAAGAAAAGAATTATTGAAAAACTGAAAGTTTCAATCCACGTTTGACATGATGAAAATTCAATTTTTCATAAAGACAATAACATGTAATAATAAACGATTGTTTAGTGGTTTGAATGTCTCACCTGTGCTCACGTTTGACTCAGAATCCACCTCTGTCTCCTGAAATATACATTGCAATGGAAGAAAATGATCTCTTGTGAATTAAAGAGTAGTTCTCCCTGTTGTGAATGACAGAGCAATTTGCCCTTTTGGAAATCAAAGAAAAGTTCCCCTATTGTGAATCATAGAGTAGTCGATCCGGATGTAAATCACAAAGTTTGGCCAAAAAGAGAATACAAATCATTTGATTTAAATCAAAATGGTTTATAGAAATAACTACAAATACCGTATTAAAAGTTTTTAGAATCTACAGTTTCAAATTATACTCACGTGAGAAAATTCCCGGGGAAAGTTTTGCATTACGTTGTCCACAAACTCATCCCCTTTCCTCTCACGCACAAAAGCGCACTGCTGAGACCAGCGAGCGTGCTCCACAAACGGCTTGTCTGGTGGTAACCAATTCTTCAGCCCGATACCACAGTGGAAACACCGAGTACAATCTTCTACACCTTCAAGAATAAGCAGCAACGCATGATGACAAATGACAAACAGAGAGAGGTCATACACAGTCATCAGCCTTACCCAACCTTTTCGAATCACTGGTGCCACTAAAGATTATCTGACTATATATGGGTTAGTTCTATACGGATCGAACGACAAGAGACGGTAAATCAGATTACTTTAAAAGACAATGAGCAAAACAAAACTGGGTTTAAATGTGAAGGGATTTGGACACCCAGTGGAAAATCGAGTCTAAAACAAGACCTATATACAAATGAAAGGGAACTACGTGTTGGTTCCTTGTATTACACTTATCACTGGTACATAAATCTGACAGCTAGTTTCAGTTGGGCTATATCCATCATTAGATAGTATGTCTTACCACCGTAAAAAAATCCCGCCATAGACAGATTAAATGGATTCTGGCCTTTCTCCTTGGGCCATTCTTTGAAGGACCGGTAGCGTGCATTGGGATCACTGTATTCAGGGTACTTGGGAACGTTTCTTACGTAACGTTGGCCGATCTCGGACAGGTTCAGACTAGCAGTGGAGCCATAGGATGTGGAAATCCATGAGTGAGGTTTGTGACCAGAGGGTAGTATCGACATGATAACTTCTCTGCCTGCAAACAGAAAAAGTATCTCGGTTTCAGATGCTTTATTTCTTTAAAAAGCCATTGCACATGAAAGAGTAGCACCAAAGCGAAATTACACGCAGCCATATTGTCTTATGTCAAAATTTGAAACTTTAATTATGATTGGGTTGTTAGGTTGTAGGTGATAAACTGTAATGATCACTTAGACAAATACTGAAATGTACTGAAGTTATAAACTCGAGACAGATAAAAGGGCGTAGAGGAAACCTGCCATGTTTTGTTCCAGTGGTCTGTCTCTATTAGCCTTTTTACTCGTAAGGCAAACATTCACCGACATCTGAACGAGTTTGTAACATCGAATTAACCTATATGAGAAACTTAAAAGATAAGGACAGTTTATATACTGCATTTAGCGTACTCAATCCCACAGGAGAGCAATGCATATACCTGCTACGAAATTTCTCAGACTAGAACAAGGGGTTCCAAGTTTATGGAACACCACAAACGCATGCCCATCACAACCAGGGACAATTAAGATTTTATCCAGTCAGGATTCCTTAGTGTATTCGGTGCTTCAGACAGGAAGTGACGTTTTTCTTCTTCTCTTCCTGGGCATTTCACAATTTCTTCACCCCATCTCTTCACGAACCTTTAATATTTCATGCCAGTCTTCGCGTGTTTTCATGTCTCGCACTGACAAATCTATATGTCGTTAACAAAATACAGCATTGAGACGTCTTAGGAAGCTTGAAATATAATCATTGAAGTCATCCACCACTGCGTGACAATTTGAAAGGTGAATACTTCGACGATTTGCTGCTTTGTTTACTGGGATTGCGGTCCATGCCAACCATATAAGCCTAGTAAGTCGTTCTTTTGCACAGAGGGGGTATAGTTTCCTTCGAATATGCATGACTGGTGTAATGGGTATCCGCCCTTAGCAAGATTCTGCAAGAAGAGTCTAGGCAGTGACATGATTCTGAGAAAACGAGTGTTGATAGGATTGGGCGGGAAAAGAGCCATACGCACTTAAATATCCTCCAGCATGACGCTTGTTTACAGCAACAACACAACATTTCACTATGCAGGAAACCGAAAGAGAAAGGAAATGTACTCGAAACAAGTCCGTGTCTTACGCCATAGTGTTAATGTTCTAGCAGGTGTCGACTGTCTGAGCTTGCTTTACAGCTGACGATGAAATCCTACCAAAGGAAAAGAAGTAAGACCAGTCGTGCGTAACTTAATATATCCATTGATGACAGCTGGGATATACAGTGTTACATGACGCCACAGCCTGTTTCGGTGAACTTTTTATTGTATCAAGATTATTGTTGCTTTTTCCGTCGTTTTTATCATGTTTCAGTGGCGTCACTGTGAAACCAGAATAATGAATAATGAAATGAGAATAACCGAAGTAAATTAGAACAACTAGGATTAATGGAAAACAGCAGTCGAGAGTTACCCTCCACGTTGAAGTTCTTAAAATTGTCGAACATCATAACACAATAACTAACGGTTTGTCAACTCCAGATAAATCTACTGAACCTTGAAATATAGATTCATTTATTTTGTGAAGAGAAAATACTGAAGACAACCACGTGTATTTCTCTTATTCTAAGTTTCCATTATGTAGTACCTGACATGGCGTTTCAGAAATGAGTTAATACCTGCATTAAGAACACGTATAAAATCAAATAAGTCAAACCTGCAGCTCAAAATGTCGCGAGATTCTTTCAGGGCGTCATGGAACTGGCAACTCATTGGAACAGTCTGTCCGTAATCATTGATATGGTACTATGTGTGTACTTCAATAACTGCAATGTCACAGTATCGAGACAATAACATTGTTTTACTTCCTTCTTAATACAACTCCTTGAGTGCTTGGTTAATATCTGTGTGTCAACGGTTCGTGCCTTCCGTGTTCAGTATACAGGCATATACCTGTACGCATCTTATAGTCATAAGTTATACTTACTAGCAGAGCATGACAGATTTACTTGTGTTGGTTACTTCCCATTGCTCTATACTTCATTATAAAAATGACTGATTACGTGACTCAAGCAACAATTACCTAGGCTATGTTTATAACCTGAACTGTATTTCCCTCTTCCTTTTTGAATATCCCTCGGCCTTGTTCAAAGATATATACAAATTAGGTTTTGCATAAGCTGGCGTATCTCAAACAGCTTAATATCATATTGTATAATAAATACTAATAATATTATAGAGGCTGGTGAGTCTATCTTTCTGTGTAAGGTGCACTGTTAGAAAAGTCTGTGTTTTTACCATACCAACGCCGGTATTTCTATGAAGTCTTCCCACTATGGTCGGTGACGTTTCGGCCATAATGACCGTTATTTTATAGTGAAAACATCTGGCAGCTTGTTGCCAATCCATTTATTTTTAATTTTACGAAAACAGTGTATGACGGACTCTCCTTCACACCCCTAAATCCTGTCTGGTAAATTATCTACCACGTAAGATGGCGTGCCAGAAACCTGTCTTCAGCCAAACGTTTCAAAGGTGGGACTTTTCCAATGACACCTGATCGTGACCAAATCGTAATTCAGATCGTGTTGAATGCCATTCGTGAAGTCTGGAATTACATGATATGACACGGTAATCAGCTGTACTGCCTGGTTTACCTAGGCGCCGAAACCGACACTCGTATGTCCCAGCCGTCAACCAAAATGGGCGATCCGGGTCAACATAATCGCAAAACCAGTTTCATGCAAAAAGGACAAGCCACAAAAGAACTAAGAAAGAATATAAAATATCAGATGGATTCGTGCAAAGGGAAGCAGTCAACAGTTTTCAATGATGACGAAAAGACGCAATCAATGTTCTAGGCGTTGTAATCACTACAATAATACGATTCGTTGTAGTGTATTTGGGGTAACTGGTTTGTCATGCTTTCTACCTGATACGAAACCCATTTGTCTTCTATAATAATGTTTCTTTGTGCTACACTAACGGGTCCCAACAGAGTTTGTTCAGGGATGGATGTGAAGAAAAACGATATGTTCTATCAATTAGTCTTCACGGGTGCTTCCACTAGAACTTTAAGGAAAAATGGCCAAAAGAAAGCCTCCGTACACTGATTAACATCAGTATTATGTGCAGGACTCCATGCCATGAAATGATTTGCAACTTATGTGTGTAGTGTTTTATTCGCCTGTTTCATCGGTGTCTTATACTCTACTCGAGAATGTGGTTACCTTGGTGAAGAGTTCCACTAGATACCGAACAAATCTCCTCTTACACTGCTCCAACCTATTCGTCAACTGGACTTGACCTAACGCGACCTCCTTGGACAAGGACTAATCTTCCGAGTCGGACACTCAATCATTCGACCAGCTGCTACAAGTTACGATCGATGATGCGTGCAGTACCAATACTGTAGTCTATTCAACCGATATGGAATCACTTTTTAAACGATAATGTTACGACGACCGATACTGTTTTAACGACGATTTGTCATGTTAAAACTTTTCCAACCGATAATACAGTAACTTCTTTTGTAACCGATGCTGTGATCATTTTTTTACTGACAATGTGGTAATGTATACAGGGAAGTTTTTAACATTTTCCATTGATTTTACAAAAATATCCACCGTTGTTACATTATCGGGCAAAAAGTGATACAATATTGATTACTATAGTATTGGTACCTGCTACATTATCGGTCGGAACTGCAGCTTTGTTATTTAACATACACCGCTATACATTTATTTAGAGATCAGACAACATGTCATGTAATTTCCCAGCTGCCGCATTTATTAACACAGCCAACGATAGACAGAAAATCTATCACAGCACGAAAGAACAACATGGAACATGGGAGAGTTGTAATGTATACAGACAGCCGAGTTTGCATATTTAATCACAGCCTGAACTCTGGACCATCTAACTCGCCTTCTCATTTACATGTATATGACTATATGAACATCCGCCAGTCAATCTGATCCTGTGCAAGCCTGCAATGAGTCGCCTAGTGAGCCTAAATGCAGGCAGTCTAAATATGTCAGGTGTACAGGCACACACACATATATGTATATAGGTCAAGCACACGCGTAGGCATGATCCGCATATAACAGTGTGTAGTCGTCATGTCCCACACATAAGCACACATTTCAACGGGTACACACAAACATGTAGTATCCTGGCAAAATTACACTTACCTCACATGTATTCTGGAAATATCCCTATGCCTCATTCGTCGATCAGGACGCGGCTACAGGAGAAAGGCGGATATTTCTACACAGGCGAAACTACTGAACTGGATACGGTTGCGGTTGCTCGGTAGACGATTAGGGCCAAGGTCGACAATCTGAACAGCGATAGGCTGTTTCTGGCATGACTGGGACACTTTAAATACTGGGCGAAATACTTTTACTTTCGGTTCAGATGTGGCGGGCTCTTCGTTTGTGTTGACCGGACCAGGCTGAATCGTGGCTTCAGGTAGATCCCAAGCACTTGCACTCGTTACACTTACACCACGCTTAGGTACAGAGGCTGACATTGCAACATCCTTTCCTAAGTCCTGAGCTCTTGCATGCGCGCTGCCTTCTCGGTACACACAGACAGACAGACAGATAGATTGTTTATTTGACGCGCGCAAAACTTACTCCTTGTCATTCCATGCATGTATTATCTTGTATTACGGCGGATAATAAGAAACAGTACTTGAATGCAAATAGCACGGGATGAGACTAAGCACGTAATCATAACTTAATTTTATGTAACTCAAAGGCTTCGTGAACATATCGCCCAAATGTACGTAACATTGCACCAGCGTTTACAACTCCACCAGCTTAAACGTACTGACTTACATTGAGATAGCGACTGTCAATGCCATCGCGGTGTGTCAGTGAAAGCAGTAGTGAACCAGGGAATGTTACGTTGTTTCACCATGAGATCGACAGTCTGTCGTGTCTTATAGCACACCACCACACCACCACACCACTAGGGAACACAACCAGCTGACTGGACCGGTATTAGTCTGTAACCTTACTTGTAACAGCATCAAACCTACTCACTGAGGGTTTTAACAGGTCACAGGTTCTGACACCTTCCTGTGATTACTTCGGGTGCCTGATCAGATGTGATGTGCTCATGTGCTGAAATCTGCGGGAAGGGTAAGTTTCTTACATAACATAGCAAAAATAACACGGGGAGATTACTCTAACTGATCCGTCACAATATTTATTTATTTGATTGGTTTTTTTACGCCGTACTCAAGAATATTTCACTTATACGACGGCGGCCAGCATTATGGTGTGAGGAAATCGGGCAGAGGCCGGGGGAAACCCACGACCATCGGCAGGTTGCTGGCAGACCTTCCCACGTACTGCCGGAGAGCAAGCCAGAATGAGCTAGTCTTGAACTCACATTGGTGAGCACATTGGTGGGAGGCTTCGGGTCGTTGTGCTGTGATAGCGCGCTAACCGAATGAGCCACGGAGGCTCCCGATCCGTCACAATACAATGGGCATACAAATATAAAATGATACTCGTCCTCGGCAGAGAGAGCACTGCACATTTCACACAGTCTTTCTGTGCGTGCCACAAGGGCACGTCCGTCTCGACCACTGTCAATACGAAAATCAGGCGATGAATAGCTGGCATGTAACGATAGTTCAGACCCACAGCTGGCATGTAACGATAGTTCAGACCCACAGCGAGCATGTAACGATAGTTCAGACCCACAGCGGGCATGTAACGATAGTTCAGACCCATAGCTGGCATGTAACGATAGTTCAGACCCACAGCAACAAGAAGACCACAAACGCAGTGATCTTACCTTCGAGAGCAAAAATGTTGAAAATAGTGTCCAGTGGAGCACAGTGTTGGAAGTTTACAGATAAACATATACCGGCCATTCTACATAACACAACCTTCTTATGTATTAAGAATTTTTCATCTACTGGTAACAATCTTTGCACTGTAACTTGAAAAGTTTTAAAGATGAATCGCTGAAACCCATAACAAATTTTACAGCTTGAACAGCTCTATCATTGGCCTTTTCCTGCATGGTCAATTTTAAGCTCTACGGCCACATTAGGCAGAACACTTGGGTGTTCTAACTAATTCAAACAATACGAGCAGATGTGAAGATCTTTAAAACACTATTACACTGTATAGAGAACCTCAGGAATGCATTCAGGTCTTCATGGGAATACATGTACCTAGAAATTGTTATGCTGCACGAGATCAGTTGTGTGCAATTTATGGTAAGCGTGTATACCGTGCTCTACTTAGAAAATGGTGTTTGTGGGTCAGAAATGATTAGACGCATTTTAGCTGGTAAACACATTGCCCAGTGCTTTGGTACGAAGAGGCTTGAGAATATATTTACTGTATATATATGCGCCCGCATCTCGCAAAAATACTTCTGTATAATTTACTCCTGTATATACTATTACAGTCTCGCTTCACCTCGCGCCACTTGCAGTGCTATTTGCGGAGGAAGAGTACAAAAGAAACATTATGCCATGTAAGAATTATATGAAGTGAATTCATCTATTTATTTGATTTGTGTTTTACTTACTTGTACTCCACAATATTAAATGCAGTTAAGGGAATACTTCGTTCCATAGTTGTACAACCTTAATGCAGAAAACTCAATTACTGACGTAACATTATCCGCAACATATACAGATTTCAGCATTCAACCCAGCTGCAAACTAATAGATATATACTAACGTAACACATCAATACATTCCAGGAGATGGTGGCGTGATATTTGTTCATCCCTATATATATATATATATATCACAGAAGTAACTATACGGCTATTATACCACACATGGGATTACTGTATAAAGTTAATCCTAATCGTTTGGACCGCCATGGAGTAAAGAGCTTCTCCTCATGTCTGCGAGTTTGGAGTCGTACTCTGGTAACGGCGAAGGTAACATTAAGGGAATACTTGCTGGACTGTGAGGGTAACATAGATAAGGTGTAACCCGAGGCACAGCTCCCCGTACAGGGTGTGGAACGGTTGGTAAACTTCCAAACCTAGTGAAAGGATCCATACGTGTGCTCGGAAGTCCAAGTGTCGGATGGCCGGAAATCCAAGGGAGATAATCCTTCATGGATGACACAGAATTGGAATTCGGCAAATGAGTTACTGATGCTACACGAAAACCAACTTCGTCATAACGCCTCTGAGGAATATCATCTTTGCTGTCTCTGTGTTGGATTTTGTGCAGATCGTTCACGATGCGTTTGAGATCCTGAATATCCTGCGACAGGGAAACAATGTAATTCCTCGCCATTTGCAGAGTGGCGATCTTGGACAGTCGTCGGGTGGACGGACCGTTGGTAAATGGTATCACTTCTCTCAAAGAGTCCATGGCGTTGTTTAGATCGTGCATACGCTGTCTCTCTCTTTCATTTATCTTTTCTCGTGCGACATTATGTGACATGTGTACGTTGTTACTCAATTTGGGGCACTTTGTCGCATGTTGAAGTCCCAATCCTTCTTCGTTCAGGGTGTCATGCATACCAGGCTCTGCTGTTGTTGATGTACAGTCGACCGGCTCGGAGACCGGGCCCTCGCTGCCAGGGTTTAAATAGCAAGCCTTTCGCTTCTGGGCTTTGGTGATGGAGCTAGGTCTAGCCGGGCACAGGCTTAAACGATCCATTCTTATTAAATTTAGTAGACAGATATGCCGTCCAAATATACACCATGCACACTTGTTATAATCGTCTCGGTCAGCTTAAACGAACATCTTGTACTGAAACCCCGAGAGTGAAAACCGCGGCTTTTATACAAAAAAAAACAAACAAACTTCCCTGGGCCGGGCAGAAGGGGAGAGGAAGGGTGTGTGCCCAAACCCCACGGGGGTACCGATGACGGATCAATAGGCAATCAGGACACAAGGCGGAACAAGCTGACGCGCGCAACTGAAGTTAATGCTCATCACAATGAAATAAAGAGAGTCAAGGAATGTGGTGTGCAGTGCAAATTTGGGCGGGTGGAATGGCCTTCATTAAGCATTGTTACAGCATGGGACAAACTACTGGTCCATCTGTTGGGAGTTAGCGGGCCTTCAAACATGCATTTCCGCGCTGAATGAAAACCGAATAGAAATGAGAACAATGACATGCAATTAAAAAGCCACCATTTGGACCATCGCTTTCAAAGGTGAAAAACCAAGGTATGACTTTGACAAGTCACACATAGGTTTCCGATTGAATGAAATTTTACACTTTTCAGATACGGGATAAATCTGGCAGAAATCTTGTAGTTTCTTAAGGGACCTGTTAGCATGCTTGTAGTATGAAAAATACAGATTATGCGCACCATTGTTATCTAATTATTCACAGTTCAAAAGAACTTATATGTTCATTCTGTTATATGAATAGCCCGATAAAACATTTTGTTTTATCGTGCAGCTAAAAAACCAACAAGCATTTCTGATTTTTCCTTTGGAGGCATAGGATTACAATTTCGTTTTCAACACCAGCATGAATCCATCTAATCAGCAAATTACTTCAAAAGGCAATTTTTACTCTTAGAACTTTATTTAACAGAGAACACATGTTTTTGTCGCTCAACATTTTGTGGCCGATATACATGCACCTTGACAGTCCTTATCTGGTTGATAACGTAATAGGCCTGTTTTGGACATGTCAGTCTATGTTATGCATGGTATACAATATATTGGTGATAACATCAACATGGACTTTGGATTAGAGGTTAACCAGAATAGTGCAACATAACTTTGTCTCCACGATTAGATGATTTGTCAGCCTTAAATATATATATTTTCTCCTTAAATCAACGTAGAGGACAGAAGGAAATGATGCTTATCTTCTGTTAATCTGCAATTACTACATTTCCGTCCTCCAAAAGAAGTTTGTTTGGTTAATTCCACATACCTACCTCAACCATTAGCCTGTGATGAGCAATGCAATTGAGTCATTGCGGATCCAAAGTGTTTTACTTTTATTTCCTTATACGTTTTAAACTCACAATGTCCCAGATTCACCTGCACCCCCCGACTGGTTCCTCTTAACCTAGAAGACAAATTTTGTTTGAAAAAAAAAAAAAAAAATTGGTCACGTCAGCGTCGATTTAAAAGAGAGATAAAGATTTTTTCCGTGTCTATTTTTCAAGCATAGTAGTCATGGTTAAGCCCATAGACATAGACAGCACAGTCATCCGATAGGGTCATGATTTGATGCAGTTTTGGACATCTTCAAGTCACCTTGATGAAGAAGCTGTGCCCCAGAATATAATCTGTACAGGACTTATATCTTAATGGTTTCAATCTTTTATAATGATAATGGCCAAATAAATGTAAACATTTTAGTTGAAAACGAGCTGAAAATAGTGTGGTGGAGAGCACAGTCAAATTTATTTTTTAAACACCAAGTCTTGAGTTCGAGTCCGCATTGTTCATTTCAGTGTAAATTAACTATGGCCTTAAATGTATGACCTTGAAGGATTACAAAATCATTTTAACATTTTGTAACATTGTTCGTGAAGAATTCCATGAATCATAATATGCTCTGTTTTCAAGTACAAATGGATGTAGTCATGACGATACTGCATATCAATAGTTAAATATAGTACATGATGGTGACCAAGTTTGCGGTTTACCGTTGACTGACATGCACCTGTGATAAACATGTCTATTGTGTTCTGTAGCACACACCCCGTGTCAGTGATGGGCCAAAATAAGCGCATGCTGCCCTTTGAATTACAACACTCGAGTCACACGGATTGGTAATAACAGCTCCCCCCCCCCCCACAAAAACTGAGGAGACACAGAACACAAACCGCCACGAGCGTGATTCAACAACAGCAGATGTACAGAACTGCAGCATTGTACACGACTACATTTCTTGACAATTTCAAAATCTCACTTCACCACTGTTTTTCACCAAAGTCTACAGGAGTTCTCATCGGACCACTGCTTACAAGGAAGTAGGTCGATACTGTAGTTTTTGAATTGATAAATGGAGGGGTCAATCTTAGCATACATGCCATCTGCTAGTTGGAGTCTCAAGGGGTTTTCCCTGATATCAACGGTTCACCCTCACTTGACAATAAAAATCACTTCAACAAATAATGAAGATATCTGACGGTGAGAGGCAAATCAATCCAACCTGATCAATACACCAATGGACTTGTCAACAAATACACCAATCAACCTGTCAACAAATAAACCAATTATCTTTCTGACAAAACCTTCAGATGTTGGCTTAAAAATTGTCAACGCCGTTCACTTATACACGTCCATCTTTAAGAAATGAACATGTGCTTGTTTCAACACTAAAACATTTATAGAAAGACTGAACATAACACCTGGGCTCCTTGTTTTCAATACAATCTTGGTAATCTTTGTGTATTTAAAAGAAAAACCCCAGAAAACGAAGAAGAGAGCACCAATTCCATCAGATTAGCTGTCTTTCCTCCTGAATCAGACCACTCAAATTAAGGATAATGAAAATGAAATTTGTAATGAAATTCAAATATGTAAGGAAATTCAAATTTGTAAGGAAATTAGCAACTCCTTAATATTTCAGAACAGGACAGTCGTACTGCAAGTTAAGGTTGCAGGCACTAAGAAGAGAGTACAGAAGAACCTAATTTACAATGGATGGTCAACCCTGAAATTCTGCTGTATGTCGGAAAGTCTGTCTTGGTGCATACAACTGCTTCTTGAAATAGAGCCAGATCAAGTTCACTAAAAAATCTTTCACATTCAACTGCAAATACCACGAGGACAAGTTTGAAAAAAAGACATGGGTTAAGTTTGGTATGTAGTTAACACATTTATTACAACAGCCTTCATGTTTCCATACAGACACAGTGAGGTACATTTAGCAACGGGATTGAAAGCTATTTTCCGACCTAATATTAAGTATACAAAAGAACAAGAAACAATTTACAAAAAAGGTATTCTACAAAACCATTTAGTCCATATTAAAACACAAGATTTATACAATTCCAGCATCTTTTAAATGTTATGCATATGTACATGTAGACAATAAAATAGGGGAAAAATGTACAAGGCGGGTTTGTTGAGAAGATTGGGTTTTCTGATGGTAGTGCAGGCGTACCACATCAACCCCATAGGTCCTCTGTTCTCCCAAACTTGAACACCAGGGCACTGAAAGCAAAAGTCAGCTTTACTGAACCGTGAATACATATTGGTGCATCCTTATCAAAGATTACTATTGTTATAATAAACTTAGAAAACCTGATTAACTGAGAGTTAAGTTCAAATAAGACTACACATACATTTGGTAGAATGCCACAGCATTACAAGAACTGCTAATACTGACTTGTGTGCCGAGTACTGAATTTCCAGTTAACAATGTCACAGAGATTCTAATCACTGACGACAAATGTATGTACCCCCAAGTACCTTAAGCAATAAGTTATCATCACTTTCTAAGAGAAGCTTGACCACGATTTATTTATTTATTGTAAGAATATCCCAGCTACATTTATTGTCAGTTTATGCAGCATGCCCACAAGAATATTTCACTTCAGCAGTCCGCTTTACTGAAAACCTGAAAAACCCTGGCAGGAAAGTGACAAAATCTCGCACATTTAATGGAAACATTATTACCCACAGTGGGTGGAAGAACTGATGACAAACAAACTTCATGTAAGACCAACTAAAGTGCCTTACAAGCGCTGTCTGCCACATTATGCCACCAAGGCCCTAAGAACAGTGGAGGTAGGGGAATCTCAAAAGACTCCCTGTTTATGGATGGTAATGATCCAATAACCTATCTGTCATAACTATAGAAAAACAAGTATTTTAACCACGGGTGCCTTACCTGAAGAAAATGAGAGCATTTTGAAGAAAAACAGCAATACCAGGCCACTGGGGAGGAGGATCTAAGAAGCACAGAAATGCCACTGAAAATTCCTTTGTTACTGATGGAACAAAGTCAATCACACACAGCAACTTTCTCAATTCAACAACTCGAGTTACAAGCACTTTAACTGCTATACTATATTTGACTTAAGAATCTGTACATGACAAAGTTACTTATTTTGACCCATTTCTTTTGATCTTAGAAAGAAAGTTCTATTGATCTTAGATGCTTTGAGGCTTGTTAGGATGGTAGGGTGATATATTACTGGAAAAATATAAGTTTCAGCACCAACAGTATTAGATGATAATGTCCATTTGCCTCTAAAATGCACTTTATGGACAAAGTTTTTAAGGCAAATGCAGTTATTACAATGTCTTTTGACTGAAGTGCTTTTTTTCCATAACTTTTTAAAGCATCTGGAAAAAGAAAGGCACATTAAATTAAGCCAATTAATGACAGGAGGGGTGTTCCACAATTATTATAACATTATACTAACTATTAAAACCTTTGCAAAAATGCTACCAGCGTGAATACAGTATGACAAGACCAGAATTTGTAATTTCGAGGGAGTGAAACTGCTTGATTTCTTACTCAAAACATCAACTGATCGACACACGCTACAAAAGCACAAACACAGGAAACCTTACTTGGCGGAACGACATAGAAGCCAAAGAGAATCCAGGATGCAGCAATCAAAGCTCCGAACCCTAGGAGGAAGCCCAGGAACAACCATATTCTAGCACCTGTAGAGAGACAAAATACAGTTATGTCAAACTGCTCATAATACTGGTATATGCTTTTATTAATTCCACTGGAACTACAACATACTCTTCACACACTTCAGTTGATTTCGCTGCATGATGTGCATTTTAATACTCAGCTCTGAGAACAGTTGGCCATGATCTTTGCTCAGCTTCCACATTAACCACTCTGAATTGTTACATTCACTAACCTGTAACCCTCGAAAACTGTATGTAAAAATATGTGCAAAAATTCACAAAAAGAAGCAAGTTAAGTGTACGTTCAAGATGAAATACATGTATAGAGAAGCTGAAATCAACTCACATACAGAAATTATATCCAAATCTATTTTGTGTACACATCTGAAAATCGCAGTAATTATAAAATGCTTGTCTAGTGGTCTATACCCTAGACACAATGCAACAAGCAAAAATGCAATATTAATGTTGACTGCTTTTAGAATGCTATTTATGCTTAAGTACAATACGACCTCAAAATTGCTCCACTGCCTTTTTTGCAGATGTTATCATTAAGCAATTGTTATGCAATTGTGACTGCAACCTCTGGTGGCAACTGTTCTTTCAACAAAATAAACCACCATGGGATCACAGATAAACTGAATTGTATTTGACAACGGCTGACGTTTTACAAGAATATTTGACTTGTATGATGCTCATCAGGAGTACACGTGGATGAAGCAATGCAAGCTGACAGAAAACCACTGGAGCTCCTCAGGGACCTGATGGAGTAGTGGTTAAATGCCAGGACTGAATCAGCATTCAACCCCATCGGTTTGACAGGCAAAAGCTAGTTGTCTTTTATGAAGACAACTGGCCAGTAATGAAACGGCTGTATGTTTCCTACCTGTCTGTCCCATACAACCAGTGGTGTAACTCTCTCCTCGAATCTGTCCATTGGACACCGAGTTTATCCTGTGTGGAGGAGCAAACAGAACAATTACACAGGCTTTGTCTCTGAGACTGTGACTAAAGTGAACCACATGTTTTAAATGAAGCTAAGGAGCAATATACTTCAGCATATCACATGAAAATTTTCAATTTTATCAATATTTTAAAACTGAATATTGAATTTAAACTTTCATTTAAATTTTTGTATATAGGGTAAAAAGAAATAAGAACAAAGACAGCAACAAATTTCTCTTCCTACACCTCTTTTTAACCTACCCTTAGCTTGAATGCGAATAGAGAAAGTTTGATGAGTAAGGCCAATTTCTCATTGCTGGAGAGTAAGAAATATGCAAGTCATTTTGTTCTAGAATTGTAACCACTTGGTGTTTGTGACTGGTGATACGTTATTATAGCTCTGAGGAACAGCTCCACAATGCTGGTTGCCGTCATATTAGTGAAATGCTTCTTAGTGCAGTGCAAAACACCAACGAAAAAAATAACTAAATAAAATAAATCAAAATAAATTGCGAGTCCCTCAGATGCCCAAAGATGTCTACCAGGGGGGATAATCCATTTGAGAAGTATAAAAGTTGCCTCCCTTATACCTATTTGGTGAATTCATTTCATGTTCATAACGTGCTACATTACAGAGTGAGCAAACTTTAAATTACACCCCCTAAATAATCCTGGCTCAGAAATCGTTTGTATATGACATGCTGTACGATATAGAACAATCTTTTCACCGAGAGGATACAAAAATGACTAATGGTAAATACTGTACATAACTGTCTTGATCTTTACATCAATTTCACAAAATACCTTTGCACAAACCGAAGAGCTGTTTTGTTTGTGATTCGCAAATGCCCTGTGCATGTTATTAACAGTGGTCAAAGGCATGTACAACTACATTCCTTCTAATCTCATTACCAAACAATCCATGCAAAGGAAAAATGGCTGATGAAAAAGTCACACAGTTGTGGTTCATTTGTGACATATTTTAAATTGCCTATTTTTGTACTGCACAAACTGAGTAGGTACTTACATGAAAAATGCCACAGTGGCTATAACACCACAGGTGTGATAGGCATGGTTGAAATCTGCCTGGTCCTGATACATTGTAGCAGCATCTATGACCAGCCACCAGCCAGTGAAAAACTAAAACAAAAGCACACCTCTAAGTTAGGCTCATGATGTATATGTACACTAAGTTCGGTACAAGAAAATCACATTTAAACTTTCGCATTAAAATGACAATTAACAAGTACAATGTTTGAATGAGAAAAGAAAAAGAAATCTCTCCATGATTTCAACCCATTTTTACTTATGAACAAGGTGGAGTTTTGGTTTTACCTTACCAGATGACAAGAAGTTTGTGTCTCAACATTTATGTAAATTCTCAAAATGCTTTAGAATTAATGCTTGTATGTTTCATACAGTTTCAGAATTTAAAACTTAACAATTGAACAAGGACTTTATACAGTCTTTGTGGTAAAGGTCATTTCCACTTTGCCTGTAGAGGATATATTAAGTTTTTCCATTCAGAGCACCTATCTCCAAGAAAGCAACACTTAATTCTAACATCAATAATAATTACATTAATAATCTGCATAGTTCAGTGGAGTAAATGTCCTGTTTCACATTAGCACCACCTCACAGGGTCAAAAATGTCATAAACACCAAACAAAACAACTGTACTAAAGCTCTCTGATTTATATTACACTCTCTGATATTATATTTCACTTAACTGGCGCCAGATGTGCTTGTTAGAAAGAAACCCAGCAGAGCTCATGTTCAATCAATATGATTTTCTACACTAATAAATTTATAAAAGCAAATATACAGGTTTGTGGAAGACCTAATCTCACAACTTAGTGAATGATTTTCCTAAATACATGCAATATTTTACAGTACAAAAGTAAATGTACTGTGAGATGGTTAAGCATTTCAACACCAGCTGAGCTATCCAACCAGGTCAGTAAAAGTATAGGAGTACTAAGGTTCATAGCTTGACAGGCTTTAAGCACCCAAATTTTTGTGCTCTTAGTTCAGGTTTATTACAGAATCTGTCTCTTTCAACATTACTTTATTTATTTATTTCCAGAACATTCAGAGCAAATGTATGAAAAAAATTTAAACATGATCATATTTATATTGCTACTGTTCTGAACACTTTATGCTCACAGTAGGTGTTAATCCATGGAGCTTCACAGTGTTACGCAATAATACTTAAAAATGATAGGTCTAGAAATCCCAGGAATCAAGGTTAAAAGTGGTGAGTAACCAGATTCATGATAAAGGCTTCTCTAACATTTTTGCCATAGCAAAGCTGTACACACATTTGAATTTTTTTTCTTTTTTTTTCCTTCATGGATTTTACAGAATATTTGTCGATTTCAGCTTTATTTTTGCAAGCAGGAAAGACTTAGGTATTTCAATATATCACAGGTCTACCACATGACAGTACAGTGGTTCTGCATAGACTGCTGATATGGACATCGCTCGAAATATAAGAATACCATATCAGATTCCCGCCCACCACGATCACCCACACACATCTGCCCATCTACCTGAACAGATGGCCCCAGGTGCGTTTTGGGTGTAACTTTGCTGCAACTCTGCAACTCACCAAAATGCCGGATGACACCGAAGCAACGGCGTTCCTTCTCTCTCCCAGCTCAATGCAGTCACATCTCTGACATTGGCAGTTATCAAGAAATCCGGACATTTTTAATCTAAGCCAAGAACCTACACTTGATAGTTTAGGCAAAAATCACGGTAAATTCGCGGCTGACTAAAATCAATGAATGAAACGTGACTCGTGATCTGGTGAGTTTGTGTCACGTCTCCACCAATAAACCTGTAATATTTAACCGAAGACAAAATAACTGTTACAAACTACAGACCACTAGCTTTTCGACTGACTAATTAAACGATCTACTATTAAATGCAATGAAAATCTATAAAGATATACACAAATGGCAACAAGTGAACTGTCAATCGTGCGCCTTCCCGGCCGGAAGATGGTCGCTTGTGAAAACAGCGCCCTCTGTCAACAAATAAACTGTAACGAGAGTTATCTCCCATTTTCCATTTTCAACAATGTTTCCGCCGCCTTTCTCAATATGGCATGTCAATGTAGTAGCACCACACAATGGATATGAAAAATGAACAGTCCAAAACAGATATTTACTGAAACTATATGTCAAATACACGTGAGATTTTTCGGGATAAATAATGTATAATTAACACAACTTTGCGGTGATAAAACACTTATATGCATACATGCAACGCTTCGCATGCATTTGTTTGAATCACAATACACGTTTATCACTTAAGACTGTCAGGTTTGTGATACGGGATACGCAACATTTTCAATGCGCGAACTGTCCTGTATTAGAACATATCCTTAGTCTGATACTGACTTCACTATCTGCTTTTCTATTCCCGTGGTTATAAGTAGCCCATCTAAAGGCTAATCAATGAATAGACTTTGATCATGGGTAATCAACTAATTACACTTCACGAGCACTGTATTTCCTGAGAGGAAAGTCTTATACAAAGAAAACCAGGTTTTCAAGCTCATACAAATCTCATACAAAGAAAACCAGGTTTTCAAGCTCATACAAATCTCATACAAAGAAAACCAGGTTTTCAAGCTTTCAGAAGACAAAATATGTTATAACCAATATATGCCAGGTCAATTTTAATGTATTTGTAATCAAATATACAATATTCATTATATTCAATTTAACTGGATGTGTTACTGTCAACAATTTTTCGGTTATTATTTAAATAAACCTTTAGCAGAAATCTTCACCCCCGCATACATATGCATGTTACCAGTGTCTGCAGTCTCGTTGGTATGTGTATTACATGTGTACTGCCCATCAACTGTCAAGTATACAACATCATAATATGCTGAACACCCCCCAAAATAAGTTGTAGCTTACAGCAATTATAATATACATGTAATGATATAATAATATATCATGTTATACAGATCATGTTGTTAAAACAGTGCAGATCCGAACTTCAGCCAGACAATGACAAACCGAATTTCAGCCACACATTGTTCCACACATGCTAGCAAAATTTAGTCTATCAAAGCTATTGTCGTTTATTGCACACGATTTCACCTGAAATCCCAAGATATCGCGCATCAATCTGGAATAAAGGTGATAACCTGACATCTGTACAAGGCCTACTGAAGTCGCCGGTATTCCCGAAACCTCAAAGTCAGGCATGTTAAAGGGAAAAAAGCCAAACTTGTTTTATTCTATAAATCACAATACTGCGTGCCCAGGTATGACGCAAACCTTTAGCGTGCGCTGTTTTCTTTGGCTTTTTGTCCAATCGCCGATAATGCGCAATTACAGAATATGTAAGAGACGTGATTAAGTAACCAGCACGAATGTTACCTCACAGAGTTCAATACGGTAATCAGAGATCCTCTCATGGCGCGTTCCACTGTTTACCTGACATACCCTCAAGTGCCGGCTGTTGATTGGTGCGTGTGCCAGATGGGTCCATCTGCTCACTCCAAATAGGGACGTTAAGCAAGCCGATTAGCCGCGCAACCAACAATGACACCACTCCGTATCACGAAGAAACTGATTGTTGCCTTGAAAAACTCAGATCTGTCGAAGAATTTGCATTATAAACTTTTAGCAAATAATAAAATGTTTCCGGTTAACCCGACTATCAAATTATGGCATACCCCCAATCTTCGAAGTCACAGTAGGTCAAAATTATGCATTATAGTACATAATTATACAGTGTATTTCACCACCTGTCCAACATGGTCACATCTCACCATGGACTGACGCCGTTAGGTAGACCATGCATCTATTGCAGTTTTTTTTAATTTTATTTTTAGTGTTAGAAGAAGATATTACTGCAAAGAGGGAAAGGGAGAGGGTACATACTTTGGTTGCATGTCATCATTGTTTGCTATTAGTGTGTCTCTTTCTGCTGTGTGGTATATTTCACTCCTATAATTTATGTTTTGCTTATGTTTAGGGTAGAACTTTTCATCTATATATTGATTTAGCATCATACCGCATTTCCGTAATGTCTTTGTTGTTTTAATACAACCTGCTTATCGCTGTATTACTGTAAGTGTATCCCTTTGGCACATCATATAAACAAGAAAGGTCAGAGAAATTTGCAAAAGAAAATGTCCACTGAGAATTAAGCGTCGGATGAAAATTTTTATGTAGTTTTCACATAAACTCGAATTGTTCATTACCTGCGTTCTCGACAAGCGCTTCTCATTTTACTGATAAGCACTGTCAAGATTTAAAATCTTTCTTCATGGAACTGTGAATTATGTTATTTTCTCAGAATTCGTCACAAGAATTTTTCTGGGTGAAAGGTTATGTACGACACCAGCATCTAAACGCCAGCGTGGGTTTTCCTTCACGAGTCACAAAGACGCATAAAGCTATACAATATATACGAGCTTTACAGTATACCTACTTATGGTGCATTCTTTGCCTCTCCATGTAGAATTACCCCAAGGACATACAAAGCGTGGCCGTCTACCACATTATACTGAATTTATTCTAGAGCAGCTTTTAATGACTGCTTGTCGTACATAAGACACGCCATTTAGTGTGGCGTAACGCAAGGACAACCTCTATCACCGCCCCTTTTCTTAGCACCCGAATCGTTAAGAGGCCTGAATAAAGCACTAGCAAGATGACCAAAGAAAGGTGTTAGCGCTATAGAAAAGCCAGTTATCTAACACACCCATTGTATAGATCTTTCTTCAACCTCGTAAACAGAACAGGTGACCGGTAGTAGTGCAGAATGTAGCTTTTCTTGGCGTTTACCAGTGACTTCAATAAAATGACGCGTTGATATATATGTAACCGTTGTATCACACCGAAGTCTTACACTCGTCACAGTTTATTACTCGTGTCACTCTGTTGGCATCTATCCTTAACGACAATGGCTCGATCTCTTCAGCTAAAGAATGTAATTTACCAACACAATCATACCTTTCTAAATAGATGTCACCGCGGATGTGTATCCATCAAACTAATCAATGATCATTTTGATGAATACGATGTCGGTGTAGTGACATCTTCTCAGAATGTATTATTTAACTGTTAAATGGCATTCTTCATTAACAGAGATAGAGACACATTCCTATCAGGGAGAGTCGTGATGTAACCACATCAGACATATGGGGTCCAGTTTGTGTTTTGTAGAAAACCTTTCGTAAAAAAGTTTTATTTCAAAAGTGAAACCATTTATACTTGATGCGTTTATCTATTAATACTTATTCCATTGAGAATGCGGGCATAATGTTTGTTCTATTAAGATACTACATGCATGGTAAAAACATAAATATGAAAATATGAGCATTAAAAATACGCAGAAAACAAACATATAGACATTTAAAGCAAAAGGCAACAAACACAGCTGCCAGAGCATACATGAGGGTCAATGAAAACTGTACAAAAAAAAGTTATCTCAGACAAAATATATACACAAAAATTAACATAACGTTATAATTAAAGCAAAAGACAACCACCTGAACGGACATATGCGTCACTGAAAAGTGTATCTGAAAACACCGTATATATATACATATCTTAGATTAAAGTCTTTTTTGAATACAATCTTAATCTAAATGTCGGAGAAAGGCACACAACCAAAGGAGGATTCCTTAAACTGACTGGAAATTTTAGGAAATATCTATGTTGCAATCGCAATTTAAGAATTTCATAGTTTCATTAACATGAAAGGGCTTTGTCATTGCAAATCAACAATAGCACCACAATAAAACTACCTTGTATAGATACAGCAAGTGGAGGTAAAAGTTATTATTCAAGGAAAAGACAATACGAAAGAAGTCGTAAGAGAATATACTATCCAATATTATGTATCTTTCTACGTAAGGACTTCTCGGGATAGGACAATAGTTATAGTTAGTATAACATTTCAGTACATTTATCTCTTTTGAAGTAGATTTAAATTCAGATCATAGATCGCAGGCCTTTATTACCAGGACAGTGCCGACAACCATGGGTTTTGAGATTGCATAAGGTACATCAGTAAAAGTGGAGGCGAGGGGGAGGCTGTATGAACTGACGTTTTCCATCACAAAGACAACAACAAATAATACTGCTTGATGGTTCAAGAAGGGGAATAGTCTTCAAATCATCCATATGACGACATCGAACCAACCACATTTCACGCAACTTTATACACCTAGGCTAAGGACAGTGGTATTTTCCTCCGCAGCATTTCCTTGACAGTGTACAATATGTATCTATCCATGGCCCTTGTGGCAGGTGCGATTAGCGCGCATAAAGAACAGAAAAATAATACAGAAAAATAACCAGTTTCCATCGAAATGATCTAATACTATCATAAGCATGCACTGAACGGCAATTGTCGTTGGCATATCCCTTTGTTACGTGTATGGTAATGTGAAAATTGTCCCGAGAAGAGACCATGGCCCTAAACGAAATGTTCATACACTAGAATTGTGCATATATGTATTACTATAAGGTAGTCATCAGTTTGCAGTAACATCATAGATGCGATTTTCAATAAAAAGTTATATGCTCTTTTTACCGGTTATGTATATATTCAAGTTCTCCATGTACGTTTCTTTCATTTATCGATAGACGAGGGGTGTGTGTTTTTTTTTTAAACATATTTCTGACTCACATCAGAAGACTGTACATATAAAGTACAAATTTTACAACTGTTTATAAATGTGAGAACGTGTCGTGGTAAAAGCTGTTGGTGATGATGGAAGTGGTGAACATTTTAATGGAATGAAGAATTCGACCTGACAAAACAAGAATAATAGGCTTATTTGTTAGATAGACAAATGAGTAAATGAATGATTACTTGATGAACTACGGCTCATGTATACCGGTATACATAAAGAAAAAACATCTTCATTAGAACTGTCTGAAAGCCCAATATACTGTTGTTGTTCTTAAAGGAATGCTGTTTCCAAACCCCAAAATTTGCGTCTCTAAATAATATTATATAGGACAGTATAGTGTTTAAGGTATGAAGGTGTTAGTTGGCCCTACGGCCAATGTAATCATTTGTTGCACCCTCGTCAAGATATACACTTATCACAATGAACATTCTAAAAAGGCAAATTAAAGAGAGATGATTCTAATAGTGGCCAGAACAATATCACAGTTCCACAAATCCGAGATACCTGGGGGTCTGGTCTTAAGGCAGCCTGAGGGGTGGTAAATTAGCAGCGAGTGTGGCCTTAGCTTGCGTCTCCAATGAGAGATTATCACGGGACAATGGCGAAAGACAAACAGGAAAGTTCTGCAATCCGGAGCAAAAGCGTGTCGGAGAGTGACCAGTTGGCTAATGGCCTTTAAAGCTGCTTTTAATGAATACGGTAATGACAACTTGTCGGACATCAAATCAGGGGCATTATGTGGTAACCGATTGTCAGAGCGGGAGCCGAACTCTCTTTTATTAGCAGTTAAACCGTGGCCGTCTTGATAGTTTTGCTAAGTGTCCGGTAGGCGGTGCCCGGTAAGGATTAATGAAACCTATCTAACAGATCTATTGTAAGGTGGTCAATCTTGAGGCAGTCTTGTGCAAGATATTCTGGCTGACTGGTTTTTATGTTTGCGCTGACGTAACTTGACAGGGTGGGGCCCATTGTGCCCCACCCTGCCTTCTGTTCACTCTTCACGTTGCCCTCTACACAACCTGGCGCACGACCTCACATACCAACTCTGACCTATGTATGTATTCTGAGTTTCGAGCGCATTATCTGCACGCAGACTATTAGTTGTGTATGTAGGTAAATGGGATGAAAAGTCTGTGGTACAAAGAGCCTAAACGGGAACTGAAACATTTAGGATGAAAAAAAACTTTGTCGTGAAATATAAACTTTGAAGTGGTCCACCTGTATATATATATATATATACATGCATATCTAATAGTATCTATGTTACATAAATTACGTTTAAACTCTCTCGAAAACTTATGTAATCCATGGGATATTGCAACTGACATGTTAAATGTCGCCGCAAAGTCAGCACAAAAAGAGATGAACCTATGTTTTGTGCCAGCTGGGCAAATACTTGCACGTAGGGTCAAAATACATCGCGACGTATATGCAGGTGATAGTGACGTGAAATCCGCCGCAGGCTTAATTTGGACCAAGTTTGAGAAACTTCAAAATGCCATCTAATTGATAGGGCAAACTCTACATTGCCATATGTCCTGCAAAAAATCTGCAAAAGGAACTTTAACTGATTTTTATCGATTTATATTCTATTGCTGATAATCTCAAGAATTGTTCACTTATTTGAGTTAACTACCGTGAGAGAAAAAATTGATTTGTACCTTTTATATTTGAATATGTAAGGCTTAAATACAAATTCTTTCTAAAGCATTCCATTGTCAATAATATATAGGAAGAAGTATAATTTAAAAATAAAATACAAGTAATAATCAGTTTGTTAGGCTGACTTTAAGCAAAAAAGGTTAAGTAATCCAAAACCATAACAATTTTTAATCTTACACAAAAATATAGCTAATTCTTCATACACGTTTTCGCCAGATCATTGGAGTGTGACCATTAAAATGTTAAAGTTGCTTGGGGTTAATATCAAATGTACTGTTTTACCTCACTCTATAGAATTTATGATTTTCAAATTTGATATTGCTTTGAATTCCCACATTTAAAGTAATGGAACAAATAACTATTCGAGAAAAAAATATATTTATCAAGATAAAATATGCCTTTAAGTATAAATGGAACAGAGCAACCTTACGACTAATCGAAGTTTGACATAGACTTACAGCCTGCAACCTCTGCTTGAAACCCTAGTTCTCACTTGTTTGAACAAGGTACTGCTGACTTACTGGGTATTGTATGGAGATAAGTCACACTCTACACGCTGTAATTTGTTATACGTATCATTAGGTTATGTTATCACATGTCTGGGTACTGTGGTAATATTTATTAAGTGGTGTTGGAATCAGCGGGTAAAATACATACTAGCTTTTCCTGTATCCGAGACTCTCTTATCACAAGACAGGATTACGTCTCGTTTCGTGAAGACCACGCCTTTCATCGGTATGGAGAGTACGAAATACCTACATAGCCAGTGGGTATTACTTATCACTACTTACATGGCTCTCTCTAAGGGGGACCTCAATGGAATGGGCTGGCTATGTCAAAAGATGGCGCCGAAAGTGGGTTTTACAAACAGCGGCTTTCTATATGGCTGTTGTCTCTTCTCTACGGTGGAGAAAAATGTTAGTGGATGTAATTAGACTGATTACAGGGTAAAGCCGACTTACATCTGGGTATATGGCTTGTCTACCAAGGGACTTGATACCATGAACAAGCCTTAGTTTTTATTTAAACTAAATAATTATCTTAATGAATATGAATTTTTTTCTTATTAGAAAACATTTTTCCCCTTTTTTGTTCCAATTACGGGCTATTTAGAAGCAACTCATCATACATGTAATATAATTCGACATACTTTCCGCAAATATTTACTCATTTCTTTATTGTTTAACGTCATATTCCAGAAGTTTTTCACATATACGATGGTGATCAGTTCCATGGATGAAGGAAACGGAAAAACCCAGAGTATATAACTCACCTTTGGCAAGTTACTGGCGAACTTTCCCACGTGCGAATGCATATGTATACGCCATACTGGTGAAAGACAAACTGTTAATCTTCAACGAACGTCATAGACTGCGCAAACAATTTTCACGAAAGCCCCATAAGCAGTGAGGGTTGGGCAATCTACAGACTCCTGTAAGACAAGGTTTAGACCCACATCTCGTATACCTGCCCGATTATTCTGCAAATAGAAACATTGTAAATTAAAAAAATATCAAACTTAAAGTATAGGACACGAAGGTGGTACGCATGAACTAATTACATAGCATGTCGTGCATATAAACTCGTCCCATATTCCAAGCGGTCGCTGAATATCCATTTATGAAGGGAAAGATCCACGTGAAGAGCTTTCTGTGCAAATATTTTAATTTTTAGGATACATATATATGATACTAAATGATAGATAAACTGAATCATAGAGAGGTATGCATGGATCAGCTTGTGTAAGCATATGTATATACATGTACTATGTGCCAGGATTATATTTTTTGAATTTTTTATTATTATTATTATTATTAAATTATTATTTTCTAAAGAAACATCTTTACCACATATCCATTTTGTTTGACATGCTGGACTTGTAAGACTGAAAGTTGTCTTATACCAAGTGCGTGGGGCTGCCCGTTGCCAAATGAATAACTTATAACGGTGGTGATGACACAGTCATGTGTAAAGTGCAGATTAAGTACACATATGTGCATGGAAAAGACATATTTGATAACAATCGCCTCATCCCACCCATTATACCACCAACCCAGTCGAAATTGCAGTTGTAATCAAATAATATGTAGTTAAATGTGTTGAAGTGAATCCGAAAGTTGTTCGGTGAAAACAGCGCTGAGCAGAGAAAAGAAAAGAGGAAAAGAGGGCAGAAAAAAATCGACACCACAGTGGACGGGGATATTGTCGTCCACAAATGACCATGTACAGATGCATTACGTCAGGTTTGACGTAGTTACACCTACATGGTGTGGAGTTATCCGCGTAACTGTGCTTATGCATGGGCGGAAGGTCCAGTCTAAGTCAATCACTCTCGCGTAGCTTTCTCTTTAGGGCGGAGGTACCCAGCCGTGAAAAGTTAATTATAGCTCGCACCCTCGGTAAAACATCCACCTGAGCTGATAGGAATGGTTGATCACAGAGCTAAGTCGGCTTGCTTTGATTCAGAACAAGAACTTTTGCTTTTTTCGATAAAATCTCTGACTTTATCCCAATCTTGGGAACTCACCGATCTGAAATTAGGCTCAAAATAGTCTCTGTTAACATTTCCTGTAGCTACGCGATTCATAAAAGGTTAAAGGTCAGAAGCTTTTAATCTGGAAATTGGCGTCTCCCCATTATACTTACCAATCTGTTCACCAAACGACAGAAAATTACTTCAGTATGTTTTCAAGAGAGTTTTTTTTCTTCCTCAGTATTCTAAATTTCTTTCTTTCTCTCACTGTTTTTTATTGAGAAAGAACATACACAAAATGTCTTAATCTTTATAATATATTCTATACTCAGGTCAGGCCTGAAATAGGATCAGAAAAATATATCGACAACTGGCGTTTTCACGAACAATTGTTAAAATCACGCATATGAAAGCCATGAAGACTTGAAAATGTGTTCCTTGATTTTGCAGAAAGACATTGTATTGACTCTCGATTAAACGACATCACACCGAGGTCACAAAATGCTAAGAATTACTATGTGGTTTTCAGTACGAAAAATATATTTACATTTTGCGGACAAGGATACAACTTACAGTGATGGCACTGTAACCCTAGTGATCACTGCAAACTACCTTAGGCAATATTTACTTTGTACTTTTACTTTTATACTTTACTTAGACCTCATCGTAGCGATTTCAATGAACCCAAACGATCGATTTCTAAGGCGGGCAAGAATAAATTTCTTGTTAACTTTGTGCTGACGACAAATATATTTGCTTTACATCCAAAATCTCATATTTTGTATGGACGTTCCTTTCTATATCTCTAAGATCAACCACCAAGAATTTCTTTCTTTCTTTCTCTCTTTCTTTATTTATTTCTTTATTTATTTATCAATTTTCCCATCTGTCTATCTATCTATGTGTTAGTATTTTATGTTCTACCCAAGAATATTTGACCAAATTTAACGACGGCGGCCAGAGTTATATATGACTGGCAAGACACAGAGCAGAGGTGGGGGAAAAACTCAAGACCATCCACAGATTACTATAGCAGTATGCGGCTTCTATATTCACATCAAGATTCAACTTTTGTCTGTATTTACAAAATCACAAATAAAACAAGAAAGTTGATTCACACAAGGTTTAAGGTGCTTTATCAGACTATAAGTAATTTTTGTTTCCAAATTTTAATTTTTATTACTATTTATAATTACTCGACAAGAAACTCAATGTGACATTTTATTATTGCATACTACGACTACACAAGGTGAATTTAATTTTTCAATATTGTTTTGCTCAAATTTTTTAATTGCGTTCTTCCGCTTATTAGTTGCTAAAAGTAGCTTTATAAGTCGGTCTGTCTGTCTAATAGTCGGTGTGCAAGTCAACTGCTTGACATCCAGTATCTTTAAAACATGGATCATTCGCTTAACGGGAGGTCTAAGTGCTCAACGACATCTACATTTAGCAGGATTTTGGAATGAGTCTTCGGTTAGTTTAATACTTGTTCATAAGCTGTTGATATTTATATTTTATATGTGTTTAGTTAATAAATTTTGCTCTGGGTATTTACGCATCTGTTACATATAAAAATTTGGGTCAAATTTGACATGGAAACGCTTATTACATAAAGTGTAACTTTGGAACGTATACTAAATATATTATGTATAAAGAGATTTTGTTTAGCGGCACAGCGTGCTGAAGCCTTTAAATCCAGGATAACAATTTTTGGTAAAGCTTACTGAAAAGGGATTTACTGATTGACTTATTGACATGATCCCGTAGATCTCATTAGTCGCACAAAACACGCACTGATCCGTGCCCATCTGGTCGCTTTTAAGATTCACCCAGAGCTCTCATGTTACCTTTCATTGTGCCTTTGATCAGGGCTAGTCAGAGGCGGAACGGCGGTGGAGCTTTGATCTCACAGATAGGTATTATTGACGTAATGCATTGAGCAAGGTGTCCAGTCAAGTGTAAGCTATTAGTATATAACAGTTTAAATGGTCATTAGGCTATATGGTAGGGAAAGGCTTACGCGAGTTTGTGGCATTAGGCCAAGGCTCTAATGGCGTTACTCCGTCCAATGCAACACTTTTCTTAGCGGGTGATCTTCAGATTAAACGGGCTACTCCATACTTCGCTATGACTGTCGCCTGAAACAATTACTTCGTGCGCCAGACACACTTATGCCATTTGAATTTCTATACCTTCAATCGACCCCCTTAATCACCACTTCTTCTCTAGCCCGCTGTGGTAAGAGCGATTAGTACCCAAACGTAGTGGTGTGGAATAAAAAAGAAACCTCTGAACATCTTCGTCTTGGCTAACATTACCTACCAAAGCGCACCACAAAGAGCTGTGTCATTACACCATGCACGCTTTGACTGATTTGGTCTTTAGGTACTGGCCTCCACACCTGGACAAATCAAGAAATTCATCGAAAAACAATGAATCCTTTTGGAAGTAATCAGAGGTGATATATGTATATAAAATCCCCGAAAAATTGGAAAGAAACTATCGATAATTTGTTTTGCGATTGTTTTTCTTGAACATGTTTACCGCATACCATAACAACATACATGTACCATCTGAATCTGCAGTGTTTTGTTACCGCTGCAAATCCAGTTTGCCATGTATACAGGTACCAAACCAGCTTAAAACAGGCATATATGTATGTGTGTTTGAGCATCTAGATTCATTACATCAACATTGTACTTCTATGCCCAGTTGCAGTCGAAGTGCGACTGAGATGCCAGAATTTTTATTCGACCTGGAAATTTCTTTAGAACTACGAATTTGAAATTTGTGCATGTTATGAACGCCTAAAATATCGATTGTTTAACCTGGTATCATTGGAAGATGTTGACTGCTTCTTTCTTCGCATGTTACCAGCTTTACTATTTACATAACTATTTCTTACATTAATCTTCTTGAATTTCATGATATTTTGGGTTTATATAAAATGGCGTCCACTCTACTTATATATATGTTGGGTGTGAAACGATAATGGACACAAAGATGATCAGATGATGGCGGTGGATGACTCGGTATGAAGTATAACGACACGTTACTTTTATGAAGTGTTTAACAGATCCTGCATATTTCAATCCATACGTTGGAATATATTCACATCACAAATACTACTGCAATAAGCAAACTTCAGCAAACCTAATTGGACAAAAGGGTTTATCTACAAATATGTAAACAGGTTTTACATATTTGATGTAAAATTGTCTTGTTATAGTCCATGATATAGGCCGTACTCCGTTTTCCTTTTTTAAAGCCAGTTATAATTTGTACAATTATGGCTGTGTTCTAGACTTGAGATTGTGTGTAATTAACTAAAACTGAAATAATATATATGATATATATACTTTTTGTTTTTCTGCTCCCTTAATGTATGCAGATTGTGTCTGAATGCATCATGTTCAGTGATATCATTATTCAATATTGTTGGACAACTGCAAATATAACTCAAATGAGATAATATACACACAAGCGACATATCCGCATGTGAGATACCACCGTAAGATAATGCTGTGCAATGGGTTTACAATAGATAGCGCAGAACATTCTAGTAGCTGTTTTTTTCTTGTAAACAAAGTCTGTTTAATTGAAAGTGACGCACATAGTAGAGCCCACTTTTCTTGAGCGTCTTCTAAATTTTCTTTATTTTTCTTACTTATACGCTTTACTAAATTAGTATTGGTTATATTATTTCGTAGAGAAATAATTCAAAAATCGATTTTTCTTTTATCTTTTCAGCTGTATATAAATCACTTTGTGATATACATGCATTAATTCAGAACCATCTATTTTGTATTTCATAAACTAACTTACCGAAGTGCCTAAAATGTACAAACAAAGAAAGTTTAAACTTCCTCAAAAGTCATTGTTCATGAACATGCTTTCTGACATATATTGGTGTATTTTCTAGGCGTCTTTAGAATGATGACCATATGTAAGCATGTTTGTTCTTTACATTGTTACTTTCTTATTTTTTCTCAGCAAGACACCTGTTTTGAGTTGTAAAATTTATAGCTTTTCAGAAATTTAACTGCGGTTTGGGGGTTTTTGTACTACATACTGTTCACAGAAGACCCATCCTTTCCCCAGACTTTCTTCGCTGCATTCCAGATGCAGCAATTCATTATTTACAGAGATGCTAATTTCTAAACAAATTTGACCATTGTGTCAGTTTTCGGCAATGACAAATTCTCTCCCACATGGAGTGTTCCTTATATTACTCTCTCTTCTCACGTAGCCATCTGTATCAAATTTTGTCTCGGTTTGTCGTTTTTCAGATTCATCGTCTGTGTAATTTGATCATTGTTACAACTGGAATATATAAATCGCCATCCACGGACGCCCTTTTGAAATCAGCGATCATAAAGTTTCTCCAAGACGTTTGTGTGTGGGGTGTCACACTGGACCGGCTCTTCCTCAGACTAAGCGACTCCAATCTTGGCTACCTCCGATTCGTCTTATTGTTACCTTTGCTGGCAAAGGTGACTAGATCGGTTTATCCCAGTCGATTATCCAGTCATTTATCGTCCATGGTTAACATCAATGGTTAACGTTCACTCATTCACGTGTTTATATTATCACCCTGTCCTTTCTCTTCCATTCTTTTCCGCGTCTCACAAACATCAAATTTAATGCACCAATGGTGCGTTAAGAGACAGGTGAATACGCCTTGAAGAGAAGCCTCATATGTTAAATGAGGCAGACATCGCCCACATCTGAAATTAGCTACAATCTGCCAGAAACGGAAAAGTTAAGGTGCTCAAGGTGCTGTCACCCTGTCCAAATGTGTTTGCGATGATACCAAGATGGTACCAAAGTAGCACCATCCGAACGACCTCAGGCAATCTTCATTATTTGTCAGAATCATTCAGTTCCACAATTTACATAAATTTGAACTTGGTTGACATAAACATGTATGTTTATTTATTTATTAATTGCATGAAATTTATAGAACATAAGTCATGAGAGACCAATTCCCAAAATAACGTTCCATACAATCCACAAGAAAAACTAATAAGCTAAAAACGGCGGAGTCATGTGCAGATGAACAATTTTCAATGATTCTAAAAAAATGGAAACAAACGACAAAAATGTTTTAGGCTCTTGTATATTTATTTAATCAGTTTTCAAATCCTGTACCATATTAGTTTATAAGTCGTTCATCAACTGTGTTAATTGAGTTCATAACTCTGGGACCTGGGGCCTGTTTCATAGCTGTGCTTAGTTCCGCTTAAAAAAGATCGCCACGCTGATTATATAACGTAACAGTTGCAATCAGTGTGCAACAAAGATACATGTGTCATTAATTACACATATAAACGAACAAGGTACACGATTTGCATACTAATTTTATTTTTGAAGAATCTAGAATCAAAAGGATTCATCGGAACCTTGCTTATATTGTAACTGGCCATACATCTTTCGCGTGGAGGTTTCATTCGATGTATATACTGGATATAAGCCTTACACTGACCAGAGATAGACACAATTATATATAAATTATATCTCAAGGACACCTCGTCCATAATGATTCTCAAGAGAATTTTACTCATTATACAACATAAGAGCGAATCCACGCGCTAAGGGTTCGAAATACGTGTATTCCACCGTGAAGCGGCGCAATAAGTCTATAATCGCTGAGCCCATTTTCAAAACACACTACAACAGTTCCCAAAGAAGAATATAAAAAATAATATATGATTAGTTATTCAAGCCGGTATGAATGAAAGAGAGAAGCGGTCATTAAAATTATGCAGGAAAGACATCCCATTTTCTAGGTATGGAATGTAATTTAAAACTCAAACCGTGAATCACAAATATATATGTATACAAGCACTAGCGCTTTTATTGCAGCTGTGCAGAAAGGCATGTGACAAACACGAATCCTTAAACACACCCAAATCCTGGGTTAGGAGGAATTAGATACAGCAATAAGACACGGATAGGTAGAGACCCCAACCAGTATGTCTGTATTTGTCACCAAGAGGATTATACTCACTATAAAGTTCTAGGAACTTAAACGTTTGCAGTATATTGAAGATTTGATTGTTTATATTCTGTGTTTGACCATATAATAACTAACTGACACTGTATGGGAAATGTCTGAAAAAAATGTCTGAAATGTCTACCTATATATATATATATTTCATTTCAGACATCTACTGTCTTATGTCTTTTCGTCCACTTCCTTCTTTCATCACTGGCGGTAGTACTTCCCCTGAGGCGTGTGTCCACATGAAGGCGTTGTTGTTGCTTTTGTCGTACAGCCCTACAAACGCGTTAAAGCACTGCTCTCCTTCAGTCATCATTGTTACCTCGAAGTCATGAGGGGCGAAGCACGACCTTTCTCACTTCATACTTCGCGCGTCATTGGAAACTATAGAGATTTGTGAGTGTCACTTGACGTCAGTCACACAGGCTTGATTAATGCTTTCCGAACTGCCATTAATGATAACAAAGTGGGCTTGATATACGTTTTAGCAAACTCGTTCACAAGCGTCCACATGCCAGTTTTTGTCCAAGCATACGATTTTTTCTTTTTCTTTTGAGTTTTCGAACAAATGACTTACCCGCGTGTAATTCTTTATCAACTCTTTAATAGAATAGGTCTTATGAAAATTTTCTTCTTCATCCTTTGGATTTCCTGACTGAAATTTTGAATACCTGTTCATGGTTTGATTTATATGAAATGTTCATTATCTATTCAACAATTATGGATTAAATGTATATATCTAAATAATAAATACATCATCCTGGGATAACCACACTATAGAAGGATTTCGGTCAAATGCCAGCAGCTGGAAACAAGTTCTCAGTTTACCAGACAAATAATAAAATCAATTGTTGCATATAATAAGTATACAATAAGATATTTATGAAAGAGGACATACATATTTATCACTGGTATTAATACAGTTTTCTTTATGTAACATTTATCTTTCCGAGCAAGAATGATGATGGTCTTTAGGTGTGGCGCGATCAAATCTCAAAGATTTTTTTTTTTAGATGAATATTTACACTTCTGTACAGGGATATAAAACCTCTGATTAAATTTCTATTATCTGAAATACACAATGACAAGCTGTATTTCATACTTTTTTAGCAATAAATCTCAAGCTTTCTGGGACAATAAAATTACATTTGGGAAATTTTATTAATTTTTTTTGCATTCCAGATTGAAATAAAAAGCAATTTTTCCTTTTCATTTTCTTTGAGTATCAAGTACCAAATGAGAGAATAGTGGGTTTTTATCCCGGTGAGAAATGTGTTGTGGATACTTTTATTTGTGTGTGGATAGCAGTCACACGGGCTATGGCCAGTGCCCTAAATAATGCCATCATTGCCAATCAGCTGGGGGCCAGCAAGGTTGTCAGCTAAGCCTTCTCCCATATAACCCCATGTTTGGCGGACACTGGTCCGCCCTTGTCGGGAAGCATTCAGTGATATTTCGGTAACACACCGCTCTGTTCAAGGTGGCAGTTTTCACAGCCGTATTCAGAGATTTTCAAATGTGTATATAAATACACGTTAATGATCCCGGAAAGAGCGCTAAAACTGCTTGTTGTGAGGCACCAGCCCAGTAGGTGGCGAGCGGTATCATTCATGACGACTGCCGCTCTATTCTTTCTGGTGTACACTCGAGACAAAATAGGCCGGCTGGTGTTTGAATATGTCGCCACGGGTTTTCCACAGTACCGTCCAGGCTCCCAAATAAACGGACGGGCCTAGCTTCTTTCCCCGCCAAACTCGCAGTCTGAAGCTTGAAAGATGCAAAAGGAAAGAGGTACCATTAAATTAGCACACTCCAGAGCGTCTTTAGAATTTCCTTAAAATAGCCGATTCTTGAGAAATGTCAGAGGTTGAGGGTAGCTGGATTTTGGAAAATCAGTAAAGTAGGGGGTCAATAAAGGAACTGCTTCAGCTCTAAGATGTCGTTAGTCGTCAGAGCAAATTTCAAGAACAAACTCTCAATATTTCAAAGCTTAATCTAATTTCAGTCTCAACTGTTGAGATGCTAAGATAATAGCTGGCTATCCACAGCCAAGAGAAACAACTATCGGGATAAGCACCGAGAAAGGCGACACCACAGAGGCTAAACGGTACTGAAAGGGTCGCACTTCATCGACTTAAATGCACCTTTAAGGTTAACTAAAACAAAATTCCCTTCCGCATGTGGACGATTGTTCGGAAGGCGACAAAGTTTGCCATCTGCCATTGTGCTACGATCGTTATTAATCGCCGCGCACTTCCTCTGTTAATTCTCACCGCGTGGGGTTTAGGGGAGGCGACGCGGTAAGGTAATTAATATAGTGGGTTATCTTTGATTAGTCACCATTTGATTATTAAGCAGAAATCAGGTAGGGCATTTACTCACAAACACACACAGGGGTGTCGGGCTGGGAATGAGTGTATTATACCACCTGGAAGTTTAACCCACTATTCCATTCAATCGCACAATGGCCACCATATTAGTTCTGACCCAGTAGTAACAAGTGAACCCGTAAGGCACCGTGACGTATCTTATTACATTTCTGTAATATAATACTTGCTACGGCTCGTAATGTAAAGAACAACTATATAAAGCCCTGTATCAAAATCTCTATGGCCACCACACATATTTGTGACAACCTTTCCCTCTGTGGCTGCATCATGAGCAATAGCTAAATTTCATTAAACTGCAATGGGTCATATAGTTTACATTTGTAGTTCACATGGAAATATTGAACCATCAGAAATGTTGCATTCATTTAAAGATTATACATTCCTATAATTTAATTATTGATAAAACCAGTTTATCAAAAAACACACCGGTCCAATCTCTATGCTAAAATTACAATTCATCAATGAACTACTTATTCAGTGTACCACAACACCAATCACCCACCCGCTCAATACCCAGACAACCACAACACCAATCACCCACCCGCTCAATACCCAAACAACCACAACACCAATCACCCACCCGCTCAATACCCAAACAACCACAACACCAATCACCCACCCGCTCAATACCCAAACAACCACAACACCAATCACCCACCCGCCCAATACCCAAACAACCACAACACCAATCACCCACCCGCTCAATACCCAAACAACCACAACACCAATCACCCACCCGCTCAATACCCAAACAACCACAACACCAATCACCCACCCGCTCAATACCCAAACAACCACAACACCAATCACCCACCCGCTCAATACCCAAACAACCACAACACCAATCACCAAACCGCCCTTTACCCAAACAACCACAACACCAATCACCCACCCGCTCAATACTCAGACAACCACCAAGCCTGCACGTACCAGCCCAAACAGTCACCACGTCACTGATTCAAGAATCAAGCCATTTTCCATGTCTGTTATAGCTGTTGTTTATATAGACTGGTCTACATTTGCCTGACATACAGATACTGCCGAATAATGGATTGTGTTATGTAACGCCATTATTTTTGTATCTCATTCTACTTACTTATAAAAGCTTATAAACTTTTTTCACGTTGGTAATACATGCATTTCGCATCTGCCTGGAGACCACTAACCATGCAAGTGCCGTCCATGGATTCCCACCCAAATGCTGATCGCCACTTGGGACTATTAATACAGATTATGAGAACTAAACACGATTAAGCCAAGCAGAAGAACGGCATATGTCTACTTTTTACGGGATCCATGAAGTTAAGAAAACAATTGCGGCTCCGGCTCTGATTTTAATCAGTCCAGTCTTTTGCAGAACAATTGTCCGGTCCTCATTTTCTTTCTCATTTGTCAACCAGAAAATATAGAATGTGCATGCCTTTTTGCACTTTCCACTTCGTCACAATGGCGTAGTGATAGAGTGGCCTCTGTCGGGGTTATCAGTCTGCTGGACGAGTGATGACCCAGAGTAAAGCACCCTGACCTCACGTCTGTTGCCGTCATTTTTCGTTCGAAACGGGCAAAGACATTCGTGTTTGAAAGGAGCAGACGATAAGTCACGTGATTGACTATCCAGGTGTTATTGAAAGGTTCATTATTTACCGTAACACTTCCAACATACAAACAAATATCGCAAAGCGGGGAACATGCATTCATTTTATCAAAATTTCCTACGATTGTTTTTCTTCTTAAATTACACCACCTTGGGAAGACACAATATAGAAAAATGAAGAAAAATCGTGAAAGTGTCTTTAGGTTTGTGGGATGGTGTGTCTGAAAAGCTGCAAATCATTTCACTTAAAAATAAACGATGAAGAACGGCTATATATAGCCCTACATGCGAATCGTGTGCCACTCGCTGTATTTGCAAATGTTATATTTGCGAGTTTATCGTATCATTTGAAATACCTAAAGCTCGAAATACACGGGGGCTTAGGCCTAACCCAAACTTAGATATACTGTTATTTGAGTCGGGTCCGAAGATATAACGGTAAGGTGGCTGAGACGGGGGTCCTAATAGCGTTCTAATCCAAAAGCGGAAGAAACCCTGAATTCAAAAGACATTTTGCACATACTATACACCGTAAATACTCAAGAGAATTTAACTATAAGCATGTAGAACGTGTTAACAGTGGGCTGTAAATCTCGTTTATGGCGAAAGTGTTTTAATCCATGAAACTTTATTTCAAGTACCAGTCACTCAGTATAGTTTTTGTTGAATATATGTCTTTTAAATATGACAATGTGTTGTAATCTTTGCAGGAATATAAAATATTAGCGCCTGATAAATGTCATTACTTTTAACTCCAGTTGTGTTTAAATAAATGAAGGCTATCAGTCATTCTGGTATATACATCACAGACAAGAAAGTAAATCAGTTCAACTGTATTTTATGTTTTGACAGAAAACATTCAGCGTCGCGACATTTGCCTATATAGTGTAGCTGAATTTGGTGGTGAAAATTACTCAACAGGATAATTTTACTTATATATAGAAAATTCTCCTTTGAAGCAATTAATTGTTAAAAGCAGTAGGTTTGCAAAACGATACGTAACATGTTCTTTTTCTTTTTTCATACCCTGCCGATGGGAATATAGTTTAATGTCATGTGTCGGTTATGTGTCAGCGCAGAGCAATGACCAAGAAGCCTCCCACCAATGCGGTAGCTGTGAGTTCTAGTGCACTGAAGTGAAATATTCTCGAGTACGGCGTAAAACACCAATCAAATAAATAAATAAACTGATGTCATGATGTTATTTAATTTTTCTTTAAATTAAAAAAAATCCGGTTGAATTAATTTACTTTTTTGTGTTTTATCAGCCGCAGTTCATACACAGGAAATCGATGTTCATTTGATCATGGCAGATGATATTATTATAAAGATATGGGTGACCTAATTAAGTGAAACAATGCTTTATGTATATTCCCATTAACTAGCAAAACATAACTTATTTTGAATAATGCTATACACCAGGTTCATGAAAAGTGTTTGGATATACAGTGCTTAAATGGACGGGACGAAATGAAAAGAACAACAGCATACATCTGTCGGGCACTTCCTTTGATGTTACAAAGTGTCAATCAAAGTAAGCGTCCAAACCCTCAGGGCCTCACTCATGGCTTTACACAATAAGTCATATAATATCTGTATTTTATAATATTTTCATCTCAAAGTTTCAGCAATTGTATTACATCTAACGAAGAGTTTTCAGAAGAATCCTTTAAATAATTGTATCTGTATATGGCATATATACATCGTTAAAATCATTTAATAAAAACTGTTTGGCCGGAAGCGTTATTCTCAGCTCGGTTTAAAATGCTTCTTAAGGACTACCGATTTGTGCTAACATTCTGTGAAAACATGTATTGGCGTGCATTGTGCTTAAAGGCGCATTTAGTCGGGGAAATTCTCGAAATTGTATTTCTTCCATTGTTCTCAGTTCTATTATTTATGAAATGTTTTCAGTAGGATACTGCTCCTGACCGTTTATGCTGGAACCTTGAGTCTGAGTGCATGTTTAAAGCGCACTGTGCAAACAAGTAATCCATTGTCGAATAACAGCATGGTTCAATGTTATTAACCTTGCATTGTGATCGGTTTGAAATTAAGTTATTTTTCGCTCTGGTACAAAGAAGCCAGGCCACGATGTTGTGATCTGAAGTTATACGCGTGAACGGTTTTCCCGCCCGAGGACATGAAGCGTTGTCAACCTGGGCCGGTTTTTAGTTTCACACAACGACAGGTTCTCTCAATTGGCTTCGTTAAAACAGTGTTGCCGTTTTTAAGACGTTCCCTGATTGAAAGACGCAGGGGTTTGCCTGCTTTGGGTATAGCATCGTATGTTCTTGACAGGTAGTTTTATGGAAAACGCCCATGAGGGGCCAAGCTAAAGAGCCGAAGAGGTCTAATAAAGCAGGGCCCAGTGTGTCCCCTTGCGTCAGGCTAAGGTCGTGTTGTAATCAGGGTACTGGCACACCATGGTTCACGTGTTGACATGCTGTGCTTTTTATCGACATCCGTCCAAATTTGTTAAATTACAATTTGTCTCCGAGAAAACTTATTATCAATTGTTAAAGTAACCGCGAGGCTTAGCCGGGCAGCTTCTAGTGACACATGACATGATCAGGATTTGACAACACTTGACAACACTGTACACATCTGATACAGTACTGCTGTTTGCAAAGGTAGTACAAATTGAAAAGGATTCAACAATGTGTTCTTTCATGTCCAGATACAAATATATCATACTTTTTTATGAAGGTAGTGGTTATTTTTATTTTTTGTTATTATTATTTTTGTTGTTGTTGTTGCTGTTCTTGTTATTATGATTGATGTGGAAACAGATACACGTTACCTCTACATTCACTGGGGGATTTCTTGTATACTGCCAAAACTGAATCGAACACCAAAAGTCACTGAAAAAGCAGCTACCTGTGGTAACAGAAATCACCGATAATATCTGGGAGATGTTGGTTCAAGGTTAAACTACTGAGTAGCAAGCCCGCGGTGTTATCAGATGTCTTCTTGTGACCAAGGGGTCTCGACTTACAGATGCGGTCTTTTGATTCTGGTTTATTAGGTCTGGACATACGGTGCTCTATGAGACGATGATGACCAGTCAGATATTCCTAGCCCGCCGCATCTGCTTGTCTCTCCACTAATGAGCCTAAAGTCACCCGCGTAATATGGCGCTGTCGTGAACAATTGTGGCATTAGACCATCAGAGCCTTTCGGTCTCGGCGCACAAAACCTGCCAGATGTTTGTGACTTGTACTTCCTAGGTTTGAGAGACTCCGTCACTAACGCCTGGGGATAGGTTTCAGGAGGTCCCAATCCAAAGGTCTCCTTCACTGACGAAACAAACGGCGACTGATAATTTTTTCCATTTTGCGGTTAATTTAATCGGTGGATCTTCCACATTGTGTTGGCAGATCTTTCTACAGACGGCCTTGTCCCAGCGGAGGTGTTTCCGAACGGTGAAGCCAATTCCGTCGAGAGCCCTGCCTGGTTGCCCTAGTCCGATTACGTCTTGCCAGATGCCCAGTAGTTTAACACGCTATTAGATGGTTTGGCCCATGTTCCGTGGAGCTAATTCGTGTTGGTTGCTTCTCGGGACAGATGCTTCGGATCGCTTTAGCTCATTTTCCATGGTCAGTCCCCCTACCGAGGAGGTGTTGCCAGCGAGTTCCCAGAACAGTGTTAACGGGACCCTCCTTCTCTCTTCATCTAGAAAGCAAATTAATGGCAAGGCGTCAAATGTGCACCGGTGATGATTCCATCAATGAAAAATAGGGACCCAATCCTCTGGAGAAAGGTGGAGTCAGAAATCCCTGAAGAAATATAAAACTTTGGAATTCTCTGATCTCCTCTAGTTGACGTGCAATAGCCTGTAAAACATTTTAGTAATGTCTCTTTTATTGACTGACAAATTCTGAACATTTAGTTTTTCTTTTGGCATACAATTGACACGTTTGAGACATTAGCATGTTTTATGAATCCCAGTATGTCAGTGATCGTGAAAACATTTCCCCGATGAAACCAAATTATGTTCACTGTTAACCTAAAAGTAATTTTCATTACACCTATCCAGGGTAAACGATGTTTTCAGTCAATTTAATTTCTGTTTTCTTTCGTATTTTGGCACCCTGAAGGCAAATCATTTATCAATTTTAAATATTTCCATCGGATTAATTATCAGTTTTTTACAGTAATACTGAAACTTTAAGCAAAGCAGATGAAACTGTAAAAATCAGGACAGTTCACACTGTTTCCTCTGAGTAGTGTCTGGATTTACATTGACACGAAAAAACTTGACTCTAAGCATTAACATCAGTGACATAAGCCGATTCAAGGGTAAGCCTTTGTGACCTTGATCTTTTCGCTGTCACATGCAAAAAGCTTCAAATGGTTTGTGCACGTGAGCAGGGGTGGCACTCAAAGGCTTTGGGCGATACGCGAGATTTTTGATTTAACAGCCACTTGGTGTTGGTCTCGTCGCACTCAAGAAATTGCACGCAGTGCTGTAAGCAGTCGTTTTTGGCCAATTCATATGCAGACGGAAATTGTAGGGTGCAGTACACACTTTTGCTTAAAACTATGTGGAAAGTTTTATGAAGTTGGATTTGAAGTAGATATTAGATCCCCTCTAGAATACATAACATATAAATGCTATATATTTAAATTTTTTTTCCTACACCGACATTTATTTGTTCGTCTTTCTTAGATTTTGTATTTAAAGCTTTTTCTTTTGGCCCTGCGCTAAATAACCTTCCGGATTTTCTCTAAACGATTTTTAGTACCATCCTCTCGAAGACATTTATACATTGTCAGGCTATAATTCTTATTGTGACCATGGTGGCCACTTGCCTAGCATAAATTGCATATGACCAAAGTCACAAGACGTGTAAGTGTTGGCCAGTATAACTTGCCACAGGTCGGTGGTTTTATCCGGGAACTCAGGTTTGGCGTCCACCATATTCATGAAAAGCTAAGAGTGTAACGTTAACTACTGCCAAATTAATTGTATTTAGTGAAAAATTTTGTTTATCCTTATCTATTCTCTTGACAGGTGTTTTATATACCTTCACCCGTCTGTCAATACTTTATTCTTGAGAGCGACGTTGAAGACTTGTCACGTGTATTTCGTGCTACGTTTGTGATTTTATGTGACAAAGTTGGATCTTAAATAATATTCTTAGAATAACTGTATTGTTATATTAAAAAAATCCCTCAGAAGTATTAGAGGGAAAAAAAAGCCAAGGAAACACACAAGCTTATCATATTGTGCCCTTGTAAATTGGCATCCACCATTTATCCGCTATGTGAGACCACATGCTTAGTCGCACCCCAGTATCTTTTAATTACAGGCGTTGTTAGGCCATTAGGCGTCACAACACATTCGTCGGAAGAGTTAGACAAACCGGCCTTGTTGTGAGCGTTTGTGGTCTTCTGGGGGTTAAATCCTGTTCATCATTGTGACAAACGTCTCACAACGTTTAGCAAACTCGGCGAGCTGGCGATGCGGTGACGATTCCACCGCTCGGGTTTCTCTTCCCAAAACCCTGTAACCCTTCATTATCAACATTATGCAATTTGCTTTAATTATACATCGGCTGCTTTAAGAAACGGCGTTTGACAGCTGAAAGAAATATGGTCTGGGTCTCTATCGGAGGAAAGATCACGCAACAATATGCCGGAGCAAGGGATTTCGTTCGTTACTGCCAAGTCTATGTACTTTATGGCCTCGTGGTTTGGAAAACATTAATTCAGTGTCAAGAGTTTCAGAACAATGCTTTGTAAACATATGCTATTTTAGGGGCTTCTGGGTGGCATCTGCTTGTGGCTGATGGTTCTATGGTGTACCAAATGTTAAGTAAAGCTTTTAATTAACCACACCTTGGTCTCAAGTAATCGTGGAAGATGCAGGATCGAGAATACGACATGTTCGGCTCGCTGAATAATAACACACTTTGTAATTGGTATGCTTTGTATTTTCCCCATTTTAGAATTGCCATATGTGTTATTACTCCTCAGACAAATACAGATCTATGTATGTCAGTGTGCATACTGACGTGGGCATAGATCGTCCGCGGCCCTATGGGGAGACACTGCTTCAAGCCCGAACCGGGTCGTACCTAAAATTTTAGGACTTTAAATTTGAAACTGGCAATCATTGTAATTCCGTGAATTCGCTCTCAGAACAAGCCGATATCGGTAAACTTATTCTGCATGCCTTAACATGATGGGTCTAGTTTCTTCCTGTTTCTAGAGAGGCAAGCTAGATCAGTGTAACTTCACTGTGGCCAACTGGCAGAGTACAATTTAGTACTGATTTTACCAGTACGGGCTGAACGCGACGTTAAACCTGAAACACATTAACAAACATATCTATGCCTAATATTCTGATTTAGACTAATAGTTGTACTTGGATTCAACAATAATAATGAAAAAGTAAATGTCATAGATTGCTGGGGAGTTTATTTACTAAATTATTTGACTGCTGTTTTGCGCCGTACTCAAGAATATACTGCTGGGGGGAGGAAGACCACATTGGCGATTACATTATGATAGTTGACCTCTTGCCAATTTACCAATTTAGTTAGGGTTTTTCCGGTATTCCAAATGTTCATGTAAATAGCAACTTATTCAACCGCTAGGACCTTGATTTAAGCCTAAGCAACCAGGTAAAATAAATTCTTTGATAATAGCTATTTATTAGAAGCCACTGGTCTAGAATAACTCTCTCATGCTTTCAATCCTCTTCTCAAATGATCCCGTGTTGAGGATCGACAGGTAACAGAAACAGTTAAAACTGTATAGAGATGGCTTTGCTGGTTAGTTATTAAATCTCTGTATACATGTCAAATTCATGTAACTTATAAAAATCCTAGATTTCAACGAATTTATGACACCGTTACATGCATTGCGTGCAGCCTACTACATGCAAAACGTGTTATTGTCAGAGGCATGGCTGCATCTGGAAACCGTATATGCAAAGTACAAAAACCTATGAACCATACTGTTCACGCTGAAAAGATTCACGCAAAATTCACGTGCTGTAATTTTGAAATCTATCACAAACTAGCATCTATTTACTAAACTGGTGTTATATACGCCAACCTTCCCTTAATAAATTAGCCATGTGGTCAGCTGACGAGCACAAACTGACCGTGCAATGTCCTTATAGAATGTGCTACAGAAGACGGTTGTGGAAATGGACTTGGTCAATATTCATCTGTGTCTCTCTTAAGCTGTACATAATGACAATTCCTGTTGGCTGCTGCATTGGATGAATCTGCCAGCCTTTTCTAAATAAGAAATTTGTGTCATTCAAACGTTGAGTAGCACAAGTTGTGAAAACTTTACATTGAGAAAAACCAGTTTCTTGCAGATGTATCGTATATTATCACAGAGAATGAGAGGTCGGCTTAGTAGGAGGAGCAAATCCAACGCGTGTCAGATTTCGAAAACCTATATATAACTATGAATATAATTTATCAAGACTTTGTATGGCCGTGTGAGTTTTGGTAATTGTTCTAATGTTGCGCAATGGTTTTCTCTGAATATGGATCCACATGTCAAAGTCACGTACGATATATACATTTGGTCTAACATAAATATACTTCTTGCCACACAATAGCGTGACCAAAACAGGAAAAAATAAGTGTGAGATATTCGAGTTAGCAATATGAAACCTTTTATTTATCTGTCTTACCAAAGTTAGGTATCTTTGATGAAACTTGATTTACGGTCGCAACTTCTTCACCTTTAGATAGTAGCCGTGCATAAATATTGCCTGACGCTATTTTCACCTGGTGTATTGTTTCACCAGTTTACCGTAATCCGTGTGAAAATCTAATTGATTTTGCACAGGTGAGACTGGGTTTCACCACCAGATTGTGTACCTTTACATCTGCTGACGAGCAAAGATCCTCGTGCCTCACTGAGCACATCTTGTAAGCACTATGGTATACTGTTTGAGATTTGCATCTCGCAAAACCTTACAACTATAATTATTACCTGTAGTTTATGGCTCCTCTTATCTACCAGAAACTCTTTAAGTTTCTCACCAGCAGTTCGTCAATCATGCACTTTGTCAGGTTGACAGACTGCTCCACTGTAGCGTCCACAAAACAGCATACAATGGAGTCTCATAGGTCTGACTCGAAGCTTTGGCGACCTCTTAGTCAAATGTCACATCAACTGAATTCGTCAGAACTCTATCCGCTATGGAGATCATTATTTGACCCTTTCAGATGGTATCTTTTCTCAGCTCATATGTCGTGAGTTCTGCTTCTGGAAAGCAATCAATCAACGAGAACCGGGCCGTTGTGGTGGCCCCTGTTTACACCATTGTTCTGTGACAGGATTACGTGAAGTACTGGATCCGGTGACGGTGCAGACGTGCCGAATTTCCCCACTAATCACAGAGCCAGTGTGGTCCACGACAGGGCCGCCCTCTATATAACCTATCTGAGTGATATTTGTACTCAGTCATATGTTATACTGCCCAGAATGAAAGCACTGTCATTTCCCGAAGGCTGTCCCATGACTCTGTACGGTGTTTAACACTCGTAACAAGCCTTCCAAATATCCCCCCCCCCCCATCACAAGCCGCAGTTAACATGCACATGTCTGTGCATTTTTTTTATCTAACTGTGCTTGAGGCTCAGTGCTAGGGGATATATAAGTTACTAATACATGACAATTTAACATGAACAGTTAGAAAAATTCCCCAACTGCGGGTAAATTACTCTAGCTTTACTCACTAAACAGCAATTATATTATATAAACTGAGGAACAATGCAGATGAAAACAGACATTCGTATATCAATGGTGAGGGGGAAGGGGGTGGGGGCACCGCACCTATCATACTTCAAAGAGGTCGCGCGTTCGAATTCAGTATGGTTCGGCTGGGTTTTAAGATTGTCAGGGATCTAGCTAGTGTCGGTGATTTATGCCATGGCCAATCCGGCTTCTTTCACTTATGAACCTGACCACCGCCGTATTGTAATTGAAGAAAATTCTATATAGGGCACCAATCAAATAAATAAATAAAGGTAGACATAAATATATCAATAATTAACCATAGCTGAAGTTCCAGGTCAAAAATCGCAGGACCATTTTCCACAAATATCTAGCTTCAACAAAAACAAAGACTGCTCTCGTCGCGTAATTTAAAGAGCATCAAAATTGTGTTTCTGTGCTATAGTCAAAAAGTTGCCGTTACTTAACAATATAAGTTTGGCTATGATTGTAGCTGTTGATATATCCAACTTGGTGATTTTATTCCACACGATGCACAAACAGCCTCTAAACTTCCAAACTGAGTGGGAATACAATTGTGGAGCAGAGTGCAAGAGAAGATATGAAAAAGATACACACGCATTTATATAGTTACAATTATACCTAAATACAAAATGACTGAAAAAGAGTGAAAAATGGAAATTTGAGAGAATGTAATTGCGTCCGAATCTATATGCATGCTTGTATATAATCGTTGTACGGGCAGCCGTATTGTGGCACATGTACATCCAAGCGTGCGGGACCCAATCTTCGGGACCCAATCTTCACACCTGTGGGTGACATGTTACACATATCTTATACTGGTGGGGCACCTCTGCTTTGTTCAGACAAGGTCAAGTTAAGCACTTCCGGGGGAGCTGGTCTGTAATTACACGCAGAGCCTTCCCATCATAAACCAGGAGTGATTCCGGGATTTTTATGTTTTATAGCCACTGTAGCTCACTACGAACAGAACGTAAAACAGCATGCTAACATCGCTGACCACATGCCAGCTGTTATATAGATACATATATCGAAAATGGACAATAGAAACACAGGGTTTCTCCATTGTGAACAGAGGCAACCAATAAGGGATCCATACAGCGGTAATTTCAGAAAACTATAATTTTTAATCCATCCCGCATGAAAATTGTAGTTTCTCAGCCGATAAATCTTTATCCAACTTGCTTACATAGGAACATTTGAGAAATGTCCGTTCTCGAGGCGGTTTAATTTCACGCCGTTTTGTACCAATGCACAAAGCAAAGTCAAGTTGATGTAAAATGTGAAGCTTTCTATTAGAGAATGTTTAATAAGCTTTCAAGATCTTAAGCGTCAACCGACTAAACTGACCAATCGCTGCATGCTTTTCATTTCCCCAAAGCGTGACTTCTGTACAGTAAGAAATACTATGTATCATACGCGACAAATGAAGGAAAAAGTAAACGTTGACATCAAAAAACACGATGAAAGACACACACATTATATATATATATATATATCTCAATGGATAAAATGGAATTTATTTTAATACATATTTCTGAATACAATCTTTCAAAACATTTCTGAAAAAAAAATACCCGCAACATGTGTTTATTTTATGTGAGAGTTGGAGGACATGGATTTATGGATCCTGAAAACAACTTTACAACCGGAGGAAAACTGAGCATTGAATCCGGTGGCATAATAACAATGAATGTCATGGAAATACTATTTCAGATAATGTACACAGGGTCCTCTCGTATTATGCTATCACGCTAGAGAAGGCTCTTGAGTGAAGTTTACATTATTTATTGAATAAGATCACAGTGGCATACGCCGCCACCAAATGTACAATATCTGGAAAATATTAAAGGCTTTCACGGCTTGGAGGGGATCTGGCACCTGCCCCTTCAGTCGGCTTCTAACCAGTAATTATTCCACTTCAGTGGACTTATTCAGGACCTATAGAAACAGAGTGTGAAGATAACACTCCCTACTGGTTAAGTCTACTGTGGAGTAGCACTGGAGTAGAACAGTCTCAGTTAACAAGGCAGCGTTACAATAGATCGGAGTCAACATTGTGGGACTGAACAAAAACCACCGGTATAGAATATACACGGATTTATCTAATAGCCCATTTGTCCCTGTGCATTACAACCACATTAATTCTATCAGGCAAAATAGAGCCTAGTAAATAAACGTCGCCGATATTCGCTGCTAAACCGCAAAGTTCATATAACACTGTCACAACTGGTCTTGTTCATTTTAGTGAACATCTCTAATATTTTAGCGTGTAGCACATCAATATTGCATAGTTCTCGAGGCATTACTGTTCATCCTAAAAATAACACTATCTCCTCCGTATAAATCGAAATCCATAACATTTTCTTAAAAAATTTAAACTTGAGTTACAACGAAAAAAACTCAAAGTATACTATTTCTACAATAAAATTAGAAACATTTTTACGGATCAAGAAATGTTGGCCTTGGCTGCAAACTTAACTCAGCTATAAAATACAAAATATACTGAACACTGAAAAAAATTGTACTGTATAGAAAAGTGTTAAAAGCTAATTTCTTCGAATTAGTGTACAACAAAACATGGAAGGATAGTCTGTGCATAGTCTCTGTGCATAACAAGAACACTGTCCATACCATGGAGTCACACCATTGTGGTGAAATTGCAGAGAAATACGATTGTCCTTCTTAAAACCTGTCTTTGATCCAAGGATACAGTTTTTGATGGCGAATGAAATGTTCAAGAATCGATTGAATGCCAAAGCCCATTATTTGTCTATAAAGGCCACAAAGATCAATTTGATACGAAGTTCGAACGAGTCCATTTTACTTCCTCAGCACTGACGCTGATGGGTATTTGGGATGAAGCGTTGAGTAGGACACCCGTAAAGAATCCAAGGCACATTGGCTGCATGTGCACGGGCCAGCCCAGCGACTGTACATGGAATGACGGTCGTGAGATGACAGCGCTGATGACGCCATGGAAATCACAGAATGAGGGGAAACGTCTTTATTGCTGGAAACACCGACGGGGGAAGAATCACGAGGGTCGGGCAACCCATTCGGGAGGCGGTGGTCAGTTGGTGATGGGGGTGCCGGGCTTACCCTCGGGACGGCTACGTGAGATAGTAAAGGTGGTAAGTGTTGAACTGACGGCAACACTGGCAACTGTGCGTGGGCCGGGCGCTGTCCGCTGGGGCTGGAGCGATGGACGGATGGGATGTTGACGGGCGGGGTACCCGCGGGGCGACGGGCAGGGCGAGTCTGGTACACATCACTCACTAGCTTCTTCATCTCCTCCAGGGAACTGTTCAGCATAAGGATATAGTTTTTGGCCAGCAACAAAGTTGCGATTTTGGACAGTTTTCGGACGGAGGGACCATGGGCATATGGCATCACTTCTCTTAGTCCGTCTAGGGCGGAGTTCAAATCATGCATTCGACGCCGTTCACGGCTGTTGATTTTAAGGCGAAGGTCTTGAAGTTCTTTTTCGTTCATACATTTGCTGGCTAGGACTCCTTTTTTCTTGATTTTGCCAGTAATTTGCCTGGTCGGTGAACTTGCTTCACTTCTACAGTCATCCATATCCAAAGATTCCGTTTCGTCGGTTGAGGACACGCTGTCTAAGTCAGTAACATTGATAATCTCTGTAAACTGTTTCTCATCCATGGTGATCTTCGACTGGCAATATTCCTAATTCGGGAACTAACCACAAAGTGCAACTTTTATCCTCAAAGTTTGCTGTCTGAAGGTCGTCTGCAGTTTTTCCTTGCAAGGAATAAATGACCAAGATTGTTTGATGCCCAGAACTATATACCTGGACAGTCCATTCGAAGTCTTCAGCTCACGCGAGAGGGAGGAGCTTATACTGAGAAAAGTTCACGCCCCGTGGATGTCGACCAATCAGATTCGCCCTTGTAGTGTTCTAGCTATCTGAATAGACGCCGCCAAAAAGGATAGAAAGGAAATTAAGAGACTTTAGCCATTCGGGCCGCCTCTTTCCCTTTCAGGCTTTGTTCACTGGCCGGAACAAACTGCTTGAACAGATTTGGCATTTCCCTTAAGCAATTCTGCCTGTGGATAAAGTTTTCTAATATTTTTTGACAACATCAAGATTAAAGATAAATAGCGTGTTTCTAATAAAATAAACTCTGCTGTGGAAAACAAGTACAGAGAATTTAAGAATTTTGAGAATACGTCTCAAAAGATATGTCACTTCACTCATTCGTAAGATTTGACAGCGTGATCTTTGTTGTGTTCTCTGACTAAGAATGTTCAACAGTCTTATTGACATTGAATACATTCTGAGCCTGAACATAATAAACAGGATACAGTGTATGGTGGGAAGGTGATGCCCATATCTGAGAGTAAAATAAATATGCATGCGACTAGTTGTATATTTGCTAACACATGCCAAATAACTTATGAAGAATGAAATTCGTAACAGATAAAACCAAAATAGGTACGCTGAATGAGTGGAAAGTTCGGCAGTTTAACGCATCAAACAGACTTATTGTAGACGGTGTATGGTGAGTCAGTATTCCACCTCGACCTAAAACGACATATACATATTAGGGTTTAAACAGCGGACACGTGTTATGGTTTAAACGAGGGACACGTGTAATGGTTTAAACAACTTGCAGACATGTGTTAGGATCGTGTTTTCACAATATGAACCACACGTGTTCACGTTGCGCTAAATATGATCGTAAATCCTGCGCTAACAAGGCGAATAATTGGGCGATAAGCAAAGATTTGTTATTGAGCACGTGACACTGGCACGTGTTGTCAACAACGGCGTGTGGCTGTCAAGGGGTAGCCAGGTTGACTGCTTACACATCTATATATATAGCCTCTTATCTTATACTACAGCCCTGGAAATCCCCGCGCTACCTTTGTAATGCTGCATAATCCCTTCAGTAAGTGAGGTGTGCTGATGTCAAACTAAGGACTAGTAAGGGGTGAGCTCCCGGGGGTGCTGACAATAGCCAGTTACCATACTGTGACTGCGGCGACCCTTCACTTACCATTGTGCACCGAAATTTCACACATAACTGATTGCCCCCCAGATCCTTACAAAGCCGAGAGCGTAGGAGTTTGGCGAATCTAAAGACATCATTCCTCACAACGCTAATAAATCCACGATGCACATATATAGGTAAGATATGTAACCTATACACAAAACAATTTTGAGTTGTTACTGAATTGGACGATCCAGTTATGACAACATATGTCTACATTTCTGCTTTTAACTTTGAAGCCGATGGGGCATCAATTCCTAAAGTCTACTTAGATAAGTATATAGGCGTTGGTCACTGGCGGTTTTGCGCTGACTGTGATATTTCTGTTTGATGGTTCAATTAAAGACACAAAATCGTTTACTTCATTGCACCCTGCATGAATGCATGTACTTATAAAGGATACTCACAGAGTAGCAAATACCATGCTAAATGAGGAACAAATCATAGTACGAACATATCAACGTACAAACATTTTTAATTATATTTGAAAAGCTACATTTCACCTAAATACAGAACTGCAGCTCTCCATGTCTCCGTCTATCAGCACATTTGAAGAGATACGTCACACTGATCGATGAATTAATTATTCTCGATTCTAGTTTATTAACTGGTTCTAATTGCCCCAACAGCCCCAAAGCGTAAATATTCGAACATTAAACATCCGGAAATTTTCTACCTATAAAGACGGTCATGACTCGCTGATCTGACGATTTCTTGGCACTCCTGTCTATGTGGCGATGTCACCCTGGATTACGATTTGTGAAGTATGAAGATGAGCATGTGATATTTTTCTTCATATTAACCATAAATGTTACGTGTTCTGGTATTCTACATAATTAATCCCCTATCTCTCGTAAGGACAGTTCCTAAGCCAAAGTTCTGTGGGAAAATATAGGTTTCAATAACAGAGTGTTAATGTGAAATTACAAATTTACGCCTCAGACAAGGGGCTTATCCATTTTATTAGACCATATATAAACATGTACAATACGCATGCCTGCGAGATGATTTTTGTTAAGTCGTGATATTGTGCCTCGTCACATTCTTTGTGCTAAAAACGCAGCTCTTTGTCCTTAAGTCGAGAATATCAGTCATGTAAATAGTATATGGAAGCCGGTAAAGGGTCTTTCGTTGATTGTCTCTATACGTCGTTACCTTGACCTTTGTAATACAGGACGAGGTAGCGAAACAAGGAGACGATGTAGCGAAACGAGGTAACAAGGTAGTGAAACGAGGTAGCCCGACGAGGAAACACGGTAACGAGACAGTGAAACGAGGCATCTGACGACCTCACTAACTCGCTGCCTTGTTAACTCGCTACCTCCAGCTTTGTAATACAGTGCGAGGTAGGGACCTAGGCGGCGAAATAACGAGGTATAAGGCAGCTCTCTCAATAGGCAATTTTTTGGCCACGCATGCATGTAGAAAATTTGTTTGTCCGTTGAAAGACACAAAAAATCCACCAAATTAATAAATAAATAATTAAACAAACAAATAAATAAGTAAGTAAATAAATAAATAATATTCGCCTTTAAGGACAAATTCTTTGTTCCCTGAAGGAAGTTAACAAAGTAACACACGTATATAGAGAATTTCATGAACATAAAACTGGCTTTGTTGGACTTGAACATTCCTTTACCGAGGAAGCCTGTATGGCATTTGGAATGTCATCGCATACTGTGTGCCAGGCGGAACACACACTGTGTGCCTGTGTTATTCAGTGGAGTACAGATGGCGGAAAAAACTTTTTAGATGCTAACTAAACCTATTTATTTATTTGTTTATTTATTAAGATGATGTTTAAAACGGCTTAATCCTGAATTTTTAGACGGTGTTGGCAGCTGTTAAGTTTATGGGTGGAGGAAATTTAAGTGCCCGGAAAGAAAAAGCACAGGCCCTCGTCAGGCACCTGACCAACGTTTTAGCTAAACTCTCGGTCGCGCAACCGGGAAAGCAGGTCAGGATTCGAGCCTGCAACCACTAGTCAGGGGCTGTGCGGTTACGAGGCCTTTAATGAATCAGGCAGCGCATAATTACTGAATGGTTTTTGATGTAAATAAAAACCTCCATAGTGCAAGAACAAATTAGCTAACAGGTCTACATGTAGATCTACCTTATGATAATCTTACATTAACATTTCTTTTGATGTATATGTTTAAGAAGGGGGAAAAAATCACTAAATCAACCCACTTGACGATCCTGTAAGAGATTTATTCTTGAAACGGGTGGGCCTATGGTACGTAGGCCTACTGGCGTTACCGTATCCAATCAGTACAGACAGCGTAGATGCTTTGAGGCCATGTAGTACACGTAAGTACACCTTATAATACCGCTATGGTAAGTTCAATGTAGCCCATGTATGCTTTAATTTTACGTCATACTTAATTTTTCAGTCATACGGCAACGAAGAATTTTTCGTGTATATGCATACTGCGTCTTTTTCTGTCAGGAGAATTCCATACGGTCAAAGTGCTGTCGAACATCATGCAATCACGAAGGCCAGGAAAGATTAAGATCCACGAAGTGCTTGTGGAAAGTACCCAGGAGAGTTATCCCCCTTCCTGGGAAAGTCCTCTTTACTAGAGAAGGGATGGAAATTATAGAACGCGATATTTCATTGGATCACCAGAAAGCACTATCCAATGAGTTTCACTTTTAGAAAAGCTCTTGATATGTTATTTATTTTCACGTGCAGCTGTCAAGAAAATGCCGGTGAAATGTTGTCTTTGCGACGGATCAGCTGTTCTAAAACGACCCAAAACAGTAAGTAGACCTCTCAGTGACAAGCAAGCTAAAGCGATTACTTGTTAAGGTTGGAAAATCAACTCGCGGTCACAAATGTTAAGTTTCATATCGTGTACCAATACAACAACAACACGCTGTTAAAATGGAAAGGTGACGAAATCGTAATTAAATTCATATTGACTTGTGTCGTTCGAGTGAAACAACAGCGGGCCTTTTGTAACGTGATATAGTGACTCCAATTCATTGAAAAATCTCCTTTCTCGAAAGTATTGTTCAAAGTCAGGCGCTAGTCTGGTCTCGTTCTGTAGCTGATATGGTGGAGACACCAGTTCAACAAGTCAGACGTTCCACTGCTATTCTTCGGCCATGTAGGTCGGCAGTATCACGTTTGAAGACTTAACACCAAGAACCACATGGCAGTTTCATAACATCGATAAAATGAAAATACCCAAGGCGATACCTGCCTTTTGGTCTAAAAAGATCATTGATGAATCAATTAATTGATAATTAACTGTCACAACCACAATACTGTGCTTCGCCTCATTTAAAACTGAAGCTAATCCAAAATCATAACTTGAACGTTGAAAGCCTGGGCTTTAGAAAAAAAAAGAAAGTCGTGTTTGACTCGGACATGTCCTTAACAGATTTTTTTTGCCAAGAATTAGGACTCACATTTAACATCGACTATGTCGAAACATAATTAACGTAACAAACATGAACCATCATTTTTACTTGAGATGTATTTACTTCGTGCTGATTTTTTAATTACCACGATATAAAGTGTGATATTTGTCTTAACCGCGAGTGAAGTCACTGAACACAGTCTTCAGCGATTCTGCCACTGTGAATGGTGGTTCGAATGAATAAATGAATGATTATGGCTTAACGCCACATCGGCAATATCTCAGCCATATCGTGGCGAGAGTGTTGGTTCGAAGTGGTGACTATGGTGGTTCGAAGTGGTGACTATGGAGACACAGGACATCTGGTCATATGCATCCAGCATCAGTAAATCAAGATTACCTTCAGCTACACTACAGTCTGCTCAGATTTGCTGCCTCCTCTCTTGTAATCGCTTTCAGTCGATTCTGACCACAACCGCACCAGCTCTGGTATTCCATCTAGAAGGACTCAGTGTGTTATTTAATTTTTTTTATTTTGTTATTTTAGGGTCCTCCATGGCTCAGTCGGTTAGCATGCTACCGCAGCACAATGGCCCGAGGCTTCCCACCAATGTGGTCGCTGTGAGTTCAAGATCAGCTTATGCTGGCTTCCTCTCTGGCCGTATGTGGGAAGGCCTGCCAGCAATCTGTGGATGGTCGTGGGTTTCCGCCGGGCTCTGCCCGGTTTCCTCCCACCATAATGCTGGCTGCTGTCGTATAAGTGAAATATTCTTGAGTATGGCATAAAATACCAATAAAATAAATAAATAAATAAATAAAACATTTTGTTATTTCTGGCATTATGGCAATACTGAGTCCATCGCCCCAATGCAAAAATCTCTGCAGATTTCCAAAATCTAAATCAAAATGGACGAAAGTGACATTCCTAGTCACCTCTTTTTGCCCATTTCTATGCCATTTTTTGGTGAATCTTGAATTCTGTCCTCCTAATTTACTATCCTTACTGGTGAAACTAATTAACTGGCTGTCTTGTGATCATATTAACAGCCATTTTGGAATGGCCTGAAGTCCTACTTTTGCCCCGAAATGTAACTGAATTCTGGCATTGAAAACGTCTTGAAAACTACGATATTTGCATTGCCATCTGTAGGCATAGTTTCAGTCTTCATAATACAACTGAAAAGGACAGAAATAAAGTGTCTTTTTGAACACAGGTAAGTTTAGAGGACATGAGTGTGAACCTCACTCAGAGCAATTCCACAGAGTGTGGAAGTCCTTGGTAATAATTTTTTTTTACATGGCGATGGACTGTTTCTTGTAACTTGTTAACTTGTTGTATTCAGCTGTGTGTAAAATCACTCATGGTCTCTACCTAAAGTGCATTTGGTTAGTGAAATATAACACCACAAACTCTACATAATAAGTTACAGGTCCATATTATTGCAAAGAAAATGCATTTAGATTACTATCTAATTCCTGATGTATAAACTCCGTAAAGTCTATTTTTGGGACCAAGACTTCATGAGTGACATCATCATTATTAAAAAAAACATGTCATGCTGTAAAATTGACAGAGTCCAGCATATTTGATGGAGAGAGACACCCAGTTACCTAAACTGTGGTGGACTTTTCTTTAAATCCTGTTGTATGACACTGCCATGTTTGAAATTGATTTGAAATTTGATTGGATAAAAGTTTCCATGTAACATGTCATCGAAACAGGATTTGCATTTTTTTCCTTATGCAGAACTTGTAATTGTTACTAGACCTCTAGTGAGTGAACATTGTTTGACAATTCAGGGAAGCCTAAACTCTGGGGTGATGGCCTTCGGGGCCAGAGGTGCTGGTACTCCATACTCAGGGCAGTAGAATCCTATTTCAGTTTGTTCTGAAGAATTTCCTTCACATCATTTTAACATTTGTACCTAGTTTCTGTTGGGACAGGAGTAGCACCTCAGATTTAAGTTGATGTCATTTTATTGTAAAACTTTAAAACTCCCAATTTGTGAGGTTGCAAACAGTGCCACTGCTTCATAGTAACACACATCACCCATTACACTAAAACTAAACCCCAACTAAAAAAAAATGAAAAAAAACCCAAAAAACTCTCCGATGTAAATTTTATGACAAAATGTGAAGCCTTATGAATCAAACAAGCAGAATGTTATTGAAGGTTGAGAATCTCTGGATTCTAGCTGATATCAAGCCTGTTTGAAACAGGGGAGATAATTGGGTGAAAAATCAAACAATCAAACATGAAAGGGCAGCACACTCTTGAATTCAGTACACATATGATTACAATACATTGTGACCTCAGATGATATTTTCAGTTCCTCGGGGAACTAGAGTTGGTGGCCAGTGATGTCATTGTTGAAGGCAGTCTGTGACAATGTTGAAGAGTATGTCAGCAATAAGTTATGTATAAGTTATCAGTAGGATTTGTGCTGTTCAAGAAATTGCATTTCACCACAGTTTACTTTCTCTCTTTACACCTCAATCCGTATTATTGAAAGCTAAGGAGTGTTGTCATGGCCCTTTCCTTTTGTTGGTCGATTCGTCCGTCTGTCCATTGTGTGGTCTACCCCTCGATCTGTGTGACAGCCATGTGTCTGAACTTTTTCACATGAAAAGTTGCTGAGATTGGCCACTTGGCCTTTGCAGCTCTATTCTTACATAAATGTGCATACTAACGAGATTAATGTGCATAACTATCATCATTTTAATCATATTTAAATTTCTCAACCCGGGCCCTATCTAGTAAGAAATTTTAGTTTCTGATCCCAAACTTCGTAAGCCGCAATGTGATTGCATTAACAAATTTTATAAAAGGCAATTCTCAGTGTTAAAGGATGTTATAGGATGTGAATGACAGTTATTTGTATATAATTAACAGTTTTATTGGTATAACATATCATATTTGTGTTCAATTAACTTGTTATTTTTAGTTCAGCTTGATGAGTTTGGGCGGCTAACAGTTTGGGGACCCTAACATTTTCCGGAACCAAAATGGCTCTAGTTATGTTCCTGTTAACCTCTTTTCTTCAAAGGAAATCTGTGGAGTTTTGCAGAAATGATTATTGGGACTCTTACATGTACTTGTGGCTTTTGGCATAAGTTTTCAAATCTATGTTTACATTAATATGAGTCTTACTCACATTTGAGTAACTGCACCTCCTGAAAGGAAATGTATGAAATTTTGCTGAGTTGGTCGTCTAAAACTGCATGGAATGTGGTGGTGTTCTGTTGGTTTTCTGATGATACCATATCTTGTATAGGTGCATGTATGGATTCAAAATCGAAACTATTTGGCTATTGAGATGGTTGATGTGTCCCAATGACTTCAAACTGAAGCGGCTGGCATATGGGTTCAAGCCCAGCCTTGGACAGGGAATGTTTACATTGGTGCTCATGGTGCTTGCCGATTGTGGTGCCATTTGCGCAGCGCTTATTTTCACAAATTACTTTTATCTGCCAGCAATAGGGGGTGCTGTCTTGTTACGCACACAAGAAATGTGTACCCAGATTTCAATATTTATTGACATATGATCTGGCTGTGGGGCTGTGTATGTGGGAATGCTTGTCAGGTGTGGCTTATGGGTGGAGTAGTCACCTGGATGCCTCCACCCCTATGGGCCAGCTTAAAGGGGATTCTGCTGGTAGCTATTGTTATCCTGGATTACCATGTTTATCCAATGCCTGCCTTTCCTGTCACCAGACACAAACAGTTTTGTCCATATGCCAACATTTTGCGCTTGACTAAGATTTGTTGTGACCATCTTTATCAGGGATATTTTCCCAAACTCGATTGTTTCGGGGTAGCTCAGTGAAGAGACTCTGTCCTGTGGCCCAAACAAAACCGCAGTCCTAATTAGAGTGAAGAGGTCTAATTGAGACAGGGTAGCCCTGGGGTGTAGCCCTGGCCCCAGGGTAAGGGCTTTGTCATAATCTGATGGGATAGCTCATCAAGTGGCTAGGGCTGGCCCAAGTGGATTGCTAACTCCTCGCCATTGAGACACCTTTTGACAACTGTTAACTTTTCGGGGTTAACAGGGCATGGGGTATAGTGAGAGGGCTGGGGGTGGGGTGTTAGGGGCAGATGAGAGTTGCCGGACAGTCCAGTCTGCGAAGAAGCCCACAAACTGATGTGGCCTTCAGCCCTGTCTTGTGGTTTGTCGTCATTGCACCGCACAGCCTTCACAAGTTAATTCAGCGTTGACAAAATCCAATCAGTGCCCCGGAAGAAAGCTTCCTGAGAGCTGGACTGACAAATACGCAGAGAGTCTACCCCCTGCAGAGTAGCCCCTCTCAGGAGCAATAGGTGACAGGCGGAGTTGTTGGAGTATAGACTGAGGCCTCGGCTTTCTCACCTGCCTGAGTTAAGAGGTGTTCCCAATATCAACCCCCACTTCAGCTCTCAGTTCTCCTGTCAACTGCTATATCAAATGCCCTCTCTGTATAGTCTGTGTGCACAAGGCAGAAAAATAACTCTTCTGTAATTTTTTGTCCAACTTTAATCAGATGTAGCATAAAGACAAAATACAAAAACTTTAGGACATCACTAACTCAAAGCAAGTCAGATATACATAATGCAAATCTTAATCATGAGAAATAGTCCTGTGTCCTAAAAATTTCTTGTGGCCTTTAGGATATTAGACCTTAAAAATTACATGTAAGATATGGTTTATTTTCCTTAAAGACAGGACTAGGGAATGACCTTCCGAAAAACTGCAGGTTATGGCCTTTGCTTTTAAAATCAGCAAAAAGGTATAATACAGAAATAAATGTGTGAAAAGGTTTCAGAAGTTCCTGAATGTTGTTTTCTTGTTTGGATAAGCTTTCAATATCCACTGATGTCTGATTTCATTTCTTGGAAACTTGAGATGTAATTGACTTGGATAGAGCGAAAAATGGGTCTGCTTATACTCAAATAGCCTTACTACTGAGTATTTTTATGAAATTTTTTTTTCAGTTTAATTGAAAAAATGTTATTTTTAGAAACATTTTAATCTCCTGGCCTAGGGCTTTTATGTTCATGTATTTGAAAAATAAATAAGTACAATGTACATGTAAATAGACAAGAGAAAAAATCAGCGGTGTTTTCCTGTTATTTTAAGAAGTAGTTGGCTATGGATAAGTACTTTTTGTTGTTAAGATGGATTAGGGGGGGAAAAAGAAAAGAGGTGTGTGAAATGTTGGACAGATGTAGGGGTTGTTATTAAGGTTAATAGATAGTTCTGGTGGAGAGTTAGAGAGGCTGAGGAAACCCTGTGGTGAGAGAGCTGACAACAATGGCCGTGTTAACAGAGCTGTTCAACCTCCCTCTTCTCCAAGGCTTTGCTCCCCGCCTAGCCCCAAGCAGGAAACATCTGACTGGAAATTTGGCCGCTCAAACTTTTTTTTACACTCAGCACTATCTAATTAGGGAATAATGGGCTTTAAATGATGATGACAAGATCCAGACAATGCTTTCCTCCGCAACCAGCCATGGCAGAACAAGGTGGCAGGATGACCGACACAGATGTGTGGAATCGTTTTAACTGGACAACAGATTTTGATGAGTAAGCTCTGTGTCCTTTCGCTTTGTGCCACTCTTACTTTCTTATCAAAATATTGAGTATTTATTGGGAAAATGAAAACAGCACAATTTGTGATGGGAATGTTGAAGAACCCTTTTTGATGTTTAATATATTTGTGGGATATACATTTACAATATTTACATTTACATCTCTTTTTAGCCCTTTTTAAGTGTTTTCAATGGCTTAGCGTCATGGACAGTATATTTGGCTTGGGTATGAAATTCCAAATCATATTGATACACACATTTTTTAGAGGCCTGCAAAGTTGTAAATGTGAAGTATTTTTTCCATCTGGTGTGCATACACACAAATGGAAAATGTCATCTGTATTGGCTAGAATTTAATCTTATTTGTGCTATTGGTTTGAGTATGTGAAAATCAGTTTGAGGAAAGGGCACTGGCAGTTAGGCCAAAATTGATGAATTGGACATGATTTCTATAGGTGGAAAACTGAAAAATCTTTGGAAAATGAAGGTCATTCAAAGCAGCAAAAAGTCTTGGATTTCCTAAATTTAAAAATAAAGGAGTATAGAAGAAGAACACATGAAATATTGTTATTACTGGAGCATGTTTGTGTGAATTAATTCAAGATTGATTGGTTGACTGATTGTGGCTTGATACAATAATATTATGCTGCTATCATCCTGGTCTGAGAATATGCTAATAGTAGTCCTGAAATTGTCTGAACAAGGTTTGTAATTTTTTTCATTAAGAAAATAATGGAATATAGATACCAACCAGCATTGCAAAAAAAAGAAAATTGTTTTAGTCCAATTTCACATTTAAATAAAAATATATTTTTGCCACCCATCTCACACAATTGTTTATCTGTTGTTGGTGTGTGAAGTGATTGTTAGACTGTATGGTAGTGGGAGTGAACAGCTTGATCAAGTCCTGACAGATGGAGACAGCTTGATGTGTTAGCATAGTCCTCCGTGATTACCTGCACCTACCCTGCAGCCTCTCATCAACTCAGCAGGGGGTGGGCCACCAAATCACACCGTCTTCTCAAAAGACTGGAGGGTTAAGTCGCTAAAAGCAAACAGGTCCGAGTGGTAGTTAACAAAGCTGGGTGCCTCTGGCCAGTTGTTGGTCACACCTCCCAAATAATCTTCGTAACTTTCACCCTGTGGGCATGTTGAGTATGGGACAGTCAGAATGCTCTGTTTGTAATAGATGACTTAGCTGCAGCACTGCAAACCTTGTGGGAGATACCACTGAAAACTGCATGCTAAATTATTTTTATTTCATAACTTTATTTATTTATTTATTAATTTATGTATTTATTTAAATTTAAATTTAAAATGGTCAACATATGTAACTCAAATTGTTAATAACTGCACCAACTTTTATATCATCATGAACACCATATCTTAATGTTGTGATAGCTCATCCATGTTCAAGAGAAGACATCGCACTGTAGTCTTCTATAAAATTAACAATAATCTCTTGTGAAAATAATTTTAGTACTCCATCCACCACGGTGGTCCATAAGGCCCAACATTTTATTCTGTCTTAAGAAAAATTGAAAAAAAAAAAAGACATGTTTTTGCCAAAATGAACTGAGTAAAAAGTGCGGTGATTTTTTTATTTAGTTTAAATAAGTTTTTATTTAGTCTTTATATTTTTGAAAGACCTTGTTTTCATGAATAAAGCACCTATGTGTTATTATGTATTACACAGAGCTTCAGGCTGAATACTTTCACTTCTGCAGTCGTGGATGTGTACATTATAAAGATATCACTGTTCAACTGTTCTCTCTCTATATATATGTTCACATGGTGTAGTGTTTGGCACAATGTAGGTGTTTGTGACCAAGTGGAAATTTTCATCAGACAATTATTTTGAAAGTTTTTTTATACATGTAGCTATGTGTAAGCTCCTAAAAAATCTGAGTGCTCTTGTAAATTTGGAAACATTTTACTTCATCTGTGAGTGTGCCAAGATTGTCTGCAGTACAAGATTCTGTCAAGTCTTGTTTTTCTTGGGTTTAGTGTGTCACTCACTATGCATGGGTATGTGTTAAGCTTTGCATGCAACCGATTCAACTGGCAGAAGTTCATGAGGTTACATTTGTGGCTGGGCCAGAATGGAGGCAGCAGGGAACTGATCTGACTGCTGTAATTGCAGGTTAGAAGGTAGGCCCAGTGGACTAGGCCCTCACCTGCCCTGCTAGCTGGGCTGAATGGCGAAAGTGAACAGGGTATAGATGTTCACACAAGTGACAAGATGTTTATCAGGGCACAGGCAGGCAGGTATCTGCCGCGATTTGACACCTCTAATCTGGTTGTGACCTGTAGAAAGCTTGCTGCTAACAATGGTGCAGCCGCTCCAAGCTTGTGCACAGTCTCCCTCCCTGCTACCCTTACCACAACAATGTCGTAAAAAATGAAAGGCCGGGCAGGAAGCAGAGGATTGCGTAGCCCTCCATCCGCTCGCCCCCATCCCCCTGCTGGGATAATTAGAGCCCTCGGCCAGCCGCTTGGGAAAGGTACAGCCCAACAGGGCAGCCCCTGATATTTGTAATTTTAAAAGCCCTGGACGAATGCAGCTGAAAGGTGGGAAAGCATAAAATCCAATTTGTTGTTCAAAGATAAATGAGGACTGTTGTCACACCACTGTTGTGAGCAGGCTGCTAATTCAATTTGTCCCATTGTTGTGTTTTATAGAGCTATCCAGTGGAAAAGGCCTGTATTTACCCTAAATGCTCCTCAACTCTCAGCTTTTTGCAGGTTTTATTACACCATCCACGGTTCAGCCATCATTTGTCATTTTGTTTTATGACCCATGTTTTCTCTGTGCCCTTTTTTCTTGAAAAAAAGGGGCATTTCAAGTTTCTCCTTGCGTGTCTGTGGCAGTTTGTTTTTGCCCTGTGTTTAGCTGTGGGGGGGCCATTCTTGGAGCGTGTATTTTATTGGATTTAAAACAGCTTAATGGGGACATCTGCCTGAAAACATCTGATTTTCTTTTAGGTTTACCACGTTTAAGGGATCAATTCTTTTCCTTTCCTAATGTGTTAATTCTGTTGAAGCGTGGCTGTTTTCCCTAATGCACACCTCACTCTGCACATTGCGTGCTTGGAACACATTACCGCATGGTTTTAATTTTGCTAATTTTGAGGTGTTGAAATAAAATTCACACAAAAGATGTGGTTCATTAGTTTACATCTTTCTTGTTTCAAAGTCAACAAGCCAAGCAAGTGTGGTTTTTTTATTCAAGCGCTGCATCAAGGATAATAAAACCAGGGGTTTCATACATGAACATTTTTCCCTGGTGTTTTCTCATTTGCCTTGTGAATGAGTGAATGATATTGTTGACATGATGTAAAGTCTAAATCATTCATTCTTGTGCATTGAAGTGAAATTGAATGATGAGAACAAACAAACGTACAGACGCTTGCAAACCTTATGCCATCCCTCCGCACATTGAAACACGACAACATCCAAAAGCCACATCTCTATACACAGCCATTCGGAAGGTATCATACTCTTTTAACGTGTATGTCAGCCTTGTTTAAAATTTTTCCTCTTTATGTTCGTTAACTAACAAGATAACTGTATTCTTGCAGGGAGATGTGATGTGTAAGGATTGCTTCTACCATGCATTTGAGGAGGAAATTCACCACACCATCGCGACAGGTGGCCTGTTCACCCGGGGAGAAGTTGTGGCTGTGGGGGCATCAGGAGGCAAAGGTGCGGAGACTGGACAAACCAGTTAATACGTAAAGGACAAGAAAACACTAATAACAGTCATGTCTGATTCTGAAATAATTGTGCTTAAAATATAATGGAGGTCTTTGCAGTTTCAATCAAATGACGAAAAAGATTATTAAAGCCAGTGGTCCTGGAGAGTTTGTGGGAGAGCCATTGAATAAGTTGGTTCTAACTCTTTTTGGTGATGGTGATATTTTTCATTTCTGAAATGTTTGACACTGCGTTCATGTGAATGCAACACTTTAGTGGAAAATGTGCCAGACATATCTGTAACTATACAGTATTGACTGACAGATTATAATGAAGGAAAGGAGAATCTTGGCTGAAGCAGAGGAGTCACAGGTGCTTGTTCTCCAGCACATACCAGTACATGTTCTTTTTTGGCATCAGCTTTAAGCCAGGATTTGTCTGGCCCCTAAGAAGGAGCAGCAGTTTCCTCTGGTTTCCTCTATACTCTCTGGCTTCCTCCATGCTGTCTGGTTTCCTGTACCACACAAGTCTTACTATGGCCTTGAGCAGAATTCGTATAAATAAGTAAATGAATACATGTACATACCGTGTAATTATGGGGTAGTTTTCATAAAGCTGTCGTTGGAAAGAGTTTTAGGAATATCGGTCAGTCTTAAGTCCGGCCAGGTCTGTTAAATATACATTATCTGTCAGAACAATAATTCCAAGAGTGCCGGTTTCACACAATAAGAGGATATTTTCGATTTATTTCTTTAAAAATGGGCGAAGTCAAAGCCTTAATACTTTCTTCTAGATGAATTCCACGTGGCAGTTTCCGACAAATAATAGGCAGACATTGCGTGTTTCAGACTCCACGGTGCTGGCATATGTGATGAAGCTCCTGAATGAGCGCCATGACTATGGAATACAGCTGGTTTTACTCTCTGTGGATGAGGGCATCACAGGCTACAGGGACGACTCCCTCGAGGTATGTAACATACACATTCTGCACTCTGCGTCGTTTACATGGAGTAGGCACAAATAAACGTTACTTTTAAAAGCCTAACACCTTTAACGGCATAAAGCAGAGTCTGAGTGAATGAACGAACTACCTGTGTAACTATGACTGCCCCCGAAACAAGTGATTTCTTCAGTTGAAAACTCATTTGAAATTGTCATGTAGTATTTATGGTGAATTTCAAAATTAAAATGTCACATGCTTTACATGAAGAAAAAAATGTGTACCTTGAATTTGATATTTGCATGTTCTTGCTTACCTTTCAGACTGTCAAAAGAAACCAACAGCAGTATGATCTCCCATTGAAGATAGTCTCCTATGAGGTTGGTACAAATGCTTACAGGTGTATTCTGTATTTGTCATTTTACAAGTTTTTTTCCAGCACAAACTGCATACACACTATACATCATTGTTTAGAAAAGTTCAGTTGTTGAGAGATCACGGAAGATTCAGCTTTTCTGGTATAACAAGTGTTGTGTGTGGTCGACTTCGAGACAGTGAACAGGCTGTGGATCAAGGGGGATAACTCTGAGTAATTTTCGTCATTTCAGGAGTTATATGGGTGGAGTATGGATGCCATTGTGAAACAAGTTGGGTTGAAAAACAACTGTAAGTTCAGTCATTTCTCAGGAAATTATGAACAGATGATATTTATCGTCCTCTGCTAAATTTCTAAATTATGGGTTATAAACAGATTGCACAGTGATCGGTTATAGGATTTTGACTGGGTTGCTGGTCAGATTTACATTTGCCTTTAGTAATTAGCAAAATAAGCAAATCAGTGGCAATTTGTTTTCTATATTATTAATTCATTTAGCTGTTTAAAGAGCCTTTAATGACTATCAAAACATCTTCTATAAAATATTACATGGATTAAATTTTATAGAACTCTTTATCTTAGAATCTCTCCATAGATCAAGTTGACAGATTTATCTCACCTGGGAGACAAATTTTTTTTTTTTCATGAAATCAAGTGTGGAAATGTTAAGGATAAAGTGATGTCTAGACAACTTCAGTCTTGCCATAAAAATAGAGAAAAGTAAAGGTTACCTTCAATGTTTCAGTAATGTTAAGATGTTTATCGACCTGTTGAAATTTGGCAGGACTTTTCATGTAATATGATGCCTTTAATGTTTGACATTTCAATTAACTTTTAGGCACTTTCTGTGGTGTTTTTAGACGCCAGGCCCTTGACCGAGGAGCCATGATGCTCAAAGTTGACAAGATTGTCACAGGTCTGACAGAAACCTTCTAATTTTTGCTCTGGCTGAGATTTTCCTAAAATATTGTCAAAAAATGCTTTAAATCATGGCCATTGTGTCCATTATTACCTCTGCCAGAGAGTTTATTAATTTACTAACATTTATGTGTATGTTTATCTCTCAGCAACATTTCGGAAAAAGTTGTTTTACCAACTTGGGATGAAATGTTGTGCAGAGCTTGGCCTTACCCCAACCACTAGCCCATGTCCACTACATCTGGATCCAGGAATCCAAGAATGATTGGATCTTGTAATGGTGGTTTTTTATCTTGTAATAATGTGTAACAGAGTATTGTCCCTTTGTTAGAACTCCTCACATGGTTAATATATACCTTACACTTTGTGTGAGTCATTCATCAACACATCAATGATTTGTTGCCTTCAGGACACAATGCTGATGATATAGCTGAGACTGTGATTATGAATGGTAAGCTAAAAGCTGTGTCTAATGTGACTAATTTTCACTTGTTGCTCTTTCATATGGGAAAATGTTGAGGAATTAGGGCAGGCAGAAATATTTATGTATATATGACAAATAACTGTTTACTGGGGTAACAATGAATGAATGAATGATTATGGCTTAACGCCACATCGGCAATATCTCAGCCATATCGTGGCGAGAACTACTGGGGTAACAGGATTGGATTTTGGTTGAAAGTGTCAGAATATTGACTGAACTTAATCTTTGAAATTTAGCTTATGATAATAAAACAAAACAAGTTCTTTGTTTGACATCACTGCAACATAAACATTTTTGTTTAATAAGAATGGAAAAAGTTTTTGTGTCGTCTCTGAACTGGCATCACTCATTTTGCTGTGCGTCAATGGTCTTTTTTGTATCCACCAGCAGGTAATTTTGGATATTCCCTTCTGGTTTTCAGTGTTGAGAGGAGACATAGCACGACTGAGAAGGTGTACAGCTATAACTACAGTAAGTATTGTGCATATGTTCTGTATAACAGATGCTGCGGTTGTGACACCTCCTGAAAGCTTGGAATTGTCTGCATCAAGATATGTTAACAGGTAATCTTTTCAGTGGTTGGGAATAACTCAGCTGATGTAAGGGGAAAAGCTACTGTAAGTACTTGCCAGTTCAGTGTCTGTAAAACTGCAAGTGAGTAAGGCAGTGCATCTGGTGTTTTCAACATGATGTTTTAGTGAGGCAGCTCTATTTCAGAATTTAGCAAGACCTGCGAGGCCAGAATTTAGCAACCCTGCCTCCCCCCACATAAAATGCCATGGCTCTTTCAGCATTTGTTGCAAAAATATGAGTTCAGCTATTTATTCTCACTTTCGTTGGTTATACCACTACAGCTGACAAGTAGGCATGTGTCTGGATTTATTAAAGGTATGTCGAAAATAATTTTTCACCTAAATCAGGATATATATCAGGTGGGCCAGAAGAAATGACAGCTCTCTTAAATGTACAGGTGTGAAAAATGCTTTAGTTGTAATAAAGATTTTGACACTGTCTAATGGATATTAAACAGCATACATGAAAACTTCAGTATCATAGGTGAAATACTATTAAAACATCCATAAATGGAAAAGAGTCAGTGCTGATATATTTTCTTGCTTTGATTGGCTAATGGAGCTAAAATATGTCAACAGTCTTTCACATTGCTTTGTGTAGATGTTCAAGGAATGTTTCATATGACATAAAACTGGTAAAAGTTGCTCTTTTGGATGAATAACTATTTTATTACTGCTGACAAAACCTGTTTTATGTGACAGGGAACAGATGGAGCCTTACCCAGATGTAAACCATTCAAGTATACATATGAAAAGGAAATAGTCATGTAAGTAACTTCAACTTTTCTGTAATTAGCAATGGGAGGGTGAGTTCATTTTGCATAATTTTTAGACTCGTGTCTGACAGACCACCAACGGTACTTATCTGTATTGCAGTTAAATAATTCTCTGCTGTGACACTGCGGTGCGTATGTACTGGTTAAGTGCTGTATGACAGAAAATGTACACGGAAAATATTATGTACGGCAGGAAACAGCTGACGAGAATATTGCTTTGAACTGTTTTCATCACCGCAGGAAGAGTTGTACGAGTAACCCATGAAAGAAGGTATAACTTCTATCAAAAAAACAACAAACAAAAAAAAGGTATTTATGGTATTTCACCTGTAAAGTTTATGTCCTTGTCCACTAGAATTCTCTGAGTTTACAGTGTAACTTTCTTTCAGGTATGCTTATTTTAAGAAGTTGGATTATTTTTCAACAGAGTGTATATACTCTCCAAATGCGTATAGGTAAGTTGTCAGTATGTAATTAACGGTTTTCACTTGAGTAAGACTGATTTCATACATACATTAAATTGGACTGAAACAAAGAACAAATACTGCATGTTTTCTCGAGGTTTGGCCAGGAAAAAATCACCCATATTGACCATACTTTTTTGGGTTCTTATTTATATCTGCGTCATATGACCTTGTGGCAGTTTTTACGTTATTTTCTGATCACTTTGGTACTGTGCAGAATTTTGTGTGAAAGATTTTAGTTGTCATGAACTACTTGTATAAATCACTAAGGTCCTTACGACAGATTTGTTACCATTTTATTTGTTAACAGATGCCATAGTCGTGTTAAACTCAGTGGTTAAGAATAAGTTACTGTTGGCTTCATGTAGTCTGTTTATTACAGAGGCCATGCAAGGACATACATAAAAGACCTTGAAGCTATAAGACCCAGTGCTATAATCGGTGAGTGGTTGGATGGTTTGCCTGAAACCATGAGATGTGTAGTGTGTATTGATAAGATTAGATAAAGACTTTATAATTCATAATTTCCAAGGCAGACTGCAGCGCTGCTGTAATGGATAAAGGCCATGGCTGAGTAGTTAAGCTTGACTTTCAATCCCCGAACCATCATGGGTGTAAAACTGGCTTTAGACAGTAGATTTGCTCACTTTCATGCATGGAAACGTTCATCACTAGCTTGTGAAAGGTCAGAGGTTTATTCCCTGCACTCCAGTTTCCTTTCAGTTGTTAAAATTGAATGAATAGTATTGGCGAATGAGAATACAAAACTTCATTACAAACAAACATACAAACATCTTTGTATACCAGACACCATATGGAATCTTATTATCTGACACTGCGTCAAATCAGCAGTGCAGATAGAAGATGAAAAGCTGGAGGCTGAAGAGAGTTTTATTCCTAATTCACTGCATTGTAGCATTTACATTTAAGAGATAATCCAGGGTTTTCAAATATTGTAAACTATGGCGATGTTATTTTCAGATATCATTCACTCAGGGGAGAGCCTGTCCTTCAAGAAAGAAGTGAAGATGCCTGTTCAAGGTGAGGAAAATAAAATAAAAAGGAGTCAGTTTCCTAGGTGTGACTAGTAGATCACTCAGCTGCTGTATCGTCTGTCACTCTTTTAAATTATTTATGTGTTTTGGAGTTGCAGTAAAGAGTCGTTCAGAGTCATTAGCATGTTAATTGATAGTTTTTAATAATTTCCGTAAATGGTAAGAAAGTAAACGATCGTTAACTTGCAACTTGAATATGTAACTGGGTGCTATCTAAAATAATTTTATAGCTCCAAGATAAAAAGCAAAATTATTCACTTTAAACTCATCTGCATATATTTGTTCACCTATTCAGTGATCCACTCATTTACTTATCTGTTGACTGTCCTTTTATTTAATTAATCATCTTGCCATTCATATACAACATCATTCAATTATTTATTCTATTCACCACACAACTTCACATTTATAGAGAACCAAGCCAACCTGCAGGTGGTTGTGGGTTTCCCCTGGGCTCTGTCGGTTTCTTCTCACCATAATGCTGGTCGCCGTCATATACGTGAAATATTCTTGAGTAAGGAGTGAAACACCAGTCAAATAAATAAATAAATCCAATACAAAGCTAAGCATTTTTATTCACTTCATCACACAAATATCCACTGTCTCAGGTAAATACCCACTGTCTCAGGTACTCACTCTGTCACTTCATCACACAAATACCCATTGTCTCAGGTACTCACTCTCACTCCATCACACAAATATCCACTGTCTCAGGTACTCACTCTACCACTACATCACACAAATATCCACTATCTCAGGTACTCACTCTACCACTACATCACACAAATACCCACTGTCTCAGGTACTCACTCTCACTCTATCACACAAATATCCACTGTCTCAGGTACTCACTCTCACTCCATCACACAAATATCCACTGTCTCAGGTACTCACTCTACCACTACATCACACAAATATCCACTATCTCAGGTACTCACTCTACCACTACATCACACAAATACCCACTGTCTCAGGTACTCACTCTCACTCCATCACACAAATATCCACTGTCTCAGGTACTCACTCTACCACTACATCACACAAATATCCACTGTCTCAGGTACTCACTCTACCACTACATCACACAAATACCCACTGTCTCAGGTACTCACTCTCACTCCATCACACAAATATCCACTGTCTCAGGTACTCACTCTACCACTACATCACACAAATATCCACTGTCTCAGGTACTCACTCTACCACTACATCACACAAATATCGACTGTCTCAGGTCCTCACTCTACCACTCCATCACACAAATATCCACTGTCTCAGGTACTCACTCTACCACTACATCACACAAATACCCACAATCTCAGGTACTCACTCTACCACTACATCACACAAATACCCACTGTCTCAGGTACTCACTCTCACTCCATCACACAAATATCCACTGTCTCAGGTACTCACTCTACCACTACATCACACAAATACCCACTGTCTCAGGTACTCACTCTCACTCCATCACACAAATAGTCAGAATCACTGACTTGACCATCCACTCACTAACTTAACAGTCTTCTTAATCACTTATTCAACTGTCCGTTCAATCACTAACTCAGCTGTCCATTCAATCACTTGCATAACTCTGCACAATCACTGACGTAACTATCCACTCAATCTCTCACTGAACTGTCCACTTAATCACTCATTCAATTGTCCAATCAATCACTCACATTACCCTCTACTTAATCACTTACTCAACTGTCCATTCAATCACTCACATTACCCTCCACTTAACCACTCGCTCAACTGTCCATTCAATCATTCACATAACTCCGCACAATCACTGACGTAACTGTCCACTCAATCACTCTCTCAGCTGTTTATTCAATCACTCTCTCAGCTGTCCATTCAATCATTCACATAACTCCGCACAATCACTGACGTAACTGTCCACTCAATCACTCTCTCAGCTGTCCATTCAATCACTCTCTCAGCTGCCCATTCAATCATTCACATAACTCCTCACAATCACTGACTTAATTATCCATTCAATCACTCTCTCAGCTGTCCATTCAATCACTCTCTCAGCTGTCCATTCAATCATTCACATAACTCCGCACAATCACTGACTTAACCGTCCACTCAATCACTCTCTCAGCTGCCCATTCAATCATTCACATAACTCCTCACAATCACTGACTTAATTATCCATTCAATCACTCTCTCAGCTGTCCATTCAATCACTCTCTCAGCTGTCCATTCAATCATTCACATAACTCCGCACAATCACTGACTTAACTATCCATTCAATCACTCTCTCAGCTGTCCATTCAATCATTCACATAACTCCGCACAATCACTGACTTAACCGTCCACTCAATCACTCTCTCAGCTGCCCATTCAATCATTCACATAACTCCTCACAATCACTGACTTAATTATCCATTCAATCACTCTCTCAGCTGTCCATTCAATCACTCTCTCAGCTGTCCATTCAATCATTCACATAACTCCGCACAATCACTGACTTAACTATCCATTCAATCACTCTCTCAGCTGTCCATTCAATCATTCACATAACTCCGCACAATCACTGACTTAACTGTCCACTCAGTCACTCTCTCAGCTGTTCATTCAATCACTCACATAACTGTCCGTTCAGCTATCCACTCATTCACTTAACTGTCCTTTCAGTCACTCATTTAACTGAACTCATTCATCTGTCCACTCAATGACAATCACTCACCTGTCCATTCACTTACCCATCCACTCCTTCCATGCAGTGTGTGATACTCTGTGTTTATTTTTCTCAGGCACATGTACCAGCTGTGGCTACATCTCCAGTAACCCTGTCTGTAAGGCCTGTGTGTTGCTGGAGGGACTGAACAAAGGTCTGCCCAGGTCAGTACCCCATACTGGCCCTCGGTGATCAGCCGTTATCCACTGGCCTATTGTCACTGTCATGCTTGTGTGTGAGGCCGTCCACTGCCTCAATACAGCCTTAGCATTCCTGCTCCTTAATTATCATGGATGTCATTCTGTAGTGTCTTGCTCACGTCAGATCAAATTTCACAGTTATTCCCCTTTTATAGATTACAGGTAAGATTGTTATGGAGAATGGCAGCATAGGCACAAAAGTCTATGGAATTTGTGCTCGACCTTTGTGGAGATACACTGATAAAGACACGTATATGTACACATGCTATTCAATGATAAGTGGTTTTGGATGAAGAAGTATTAACAGTTAGCAAATAAAAATTTGTGATGGTTTTTCCCCCCGGTAAAAATGACTGTTGTTAGCTTGTACTCGATGTGAAAGTCAAACATATTTTGCCAAGTGAATGAATTCCAATCATCATGAAATATTAGCTGACGTAGATCTTGTGTGTAAATGTGCAGACAAATTGTGTATTTATCATGACCAATATCCTTTTCTAGGTTGGGTATTGGCAAACCAAGCCGAGAGAGGAGGAAGGTAGGATATTTTGAAATTAAAGAAATGAGAGCATAGAGACTTCTGTGATTAATATTTATTTACTTATTTATTTGATTGGTGTTTTACACTGGACTGAAATGTATTTCACTTACACGACGGCGGCCAACATTATGGTGGGAGGAAACCAGACAGAACCCGGGGGAAATCCACAACCATCCACAGGTTGCTGACAGACTTTCCTATGTATGGCCAGAGTGGATACCAGCATGAGCTTGTAAAGACAGACGTAAAAGCAAAGCATGTTTTATTCAGGTTTTATAGTATGAATATCAAGAGGAACTAGTTTCATCAACTTTCAGGAAACCAGTGATTGATTGATGATCAAAACCATCCTCAAAAATTTTTCACTTAAACGACAGGCATCATTTTTATGACGGGAGGAAACCAGATTTCGCAGAGTAAACTACCAACCTTCACCAGGTGCTAGCCTCCTGACGCAAGGGGTATCGTAGCCAAAACAGCAAGAGCTGCATTCACACATGCCATTTGTCAAGGGCCTGATGGTCACCGGAATCTAACAAATCGTTGACGTTTTTTTGTGACAGTAAATGTAAATGCAATCATGGGAAGATCTGCCAACATCGTATGGATAGTTGTGGTTTTCCCTTGAGCTCTTTGCATTATCCTCTCACCATAATGCGGGTCACTGTTGTATAAGTGAAATATTCTTCAGTATCACGTAAACACCAGTCAAATAAATAAATAGATCATTCAGTCATCTGCTATTACTAAGTCATTATCTGGCATATCTGGCCATGCTATACATGTTATTGTGCAATTGATTTTGTTTTTGTTTCAGTTGGCAAAGATGGAAGAAGAGGCCACAATAAATGAGTCAGCCAATAACAGCACAGCACAGAAGTCATGTGATAAGTCACATGGTGCATGTGTGTGTAAGAAGACAGACAAACCTTTAGACAGAAGAAAGCCTGATGCTAAAGACTTAGAATTTTAGATAAATGGGATAAAATGACAAAATTTTGCTAAAATATTAATTTTTATCAATCGATATATATCATTGTCACCTCCAGTCATGTACTATATGCAGTGTCTCCTGTTTGAAGCTATCATTGTGACATTATATGCACAGCACTGGTTGCCATGGTGATTACTAACAGGTTTCTTTACATATGCTTGGAGGTATGCATCTCTTGTGTATATATTTTAATTTCATGTACATCAAATATTTCACCTCTCAAAAATTTGACATTAAAGAACCCCCTAAAATGACAGTTTGACTTGTTATAATTATTTAAAGTTTAGATTATGAAGATTCGGACAAGTTCATTCTAATTTCAACTGCTGAAGCCATAAACTATACGTAGTTTGGGCTCAATCAAACATAGTATTATACTGGACTCAAGTACAATACCATGTTTGATTGAGTCAAATCTTTAACTACAGTATAATGCCATGTTTGATTGAGTCAAATCGTTAACTACAGTATAATGCCATGTTTGATTGAGTCAAATCTTTAACTACAGTGTAATGCCATGTGTGATTGAGTCAAATCTTTAACTACAGTATAATGCCATGTTTGATTGAGTCAAAACTTTCACTCCAGTATATTGCTTAGTTTTTCTCCAGGAGTTTTGAGTATTGAACATGGCTTTTGGATTCATCGCAAAACGTGTGTTGCCATGATAATCTCCCGGAAAGAATTGCACCTGAAAGTGTTTGAGAGGTATCCAGTCAAAATAAATAAATAAATACTTGTATATCAGATATTCCTACGCATCACAAATACATGCCACAAATGATGCATCAACTGCTAGGTAAACAACAATGCGTAATTGGCACAAGTAGGTGATATGTTAACAAGGAATTGAAACCCATGTCGGCACTCTTGACCGTGCAGATGTAATTGTAGTGTAAATAAGTACGTGTATTGCTCTGCTATGCAGTGCCAAGGGCATCCGTAGCAGGGAAATGTGATCGAGATAAAGTAAACGAAACGTAGTGTGTTTATTCCACACGATCTTTTATTAAACCGTGAGTACATGTTGAAGAATCAGTAAAGTGTTTCAAGGGGGGAATTTAAATCTCGACTGAAAAAATTTTATTTGGATTTTTACCTAAAATATAGATTTCGGTTATTTTAAAGCCTCGGGCGTATTTTCAGTTGTTTTGGACACAGGAATGAACAAATGAGATATTATCCGCGGTGTCTGTAAAGATAGGGCCCAGGCGTGCCATCATCCATGTGGTCGGTCCGTTCTCCCGGTCGAGTCCCGGGTGGCACGTTCTCAGACGGTATCTCGTGTAATGACACTGACTCGTCCGTGTCCGAGTTCGAGTTCGCCTCCGAGTCCGACTCCGACTCCGATAGAGTACCCTATGGAAGGGAGAAGAAAAACATAAAACCGCAGCCAGATAAAAGATAGACTAATAAGAAAAACGTTAAGATAAGCAACCGTGTATTGTCAGGGGTTCACGAATTTTTGGCGAAAATGTCAGAAAAATAAAACACTTGAAACCCGAAGCTAGTTTTATTTAGGTTTCCTATTTGGGCTTGTTTTAAAAAGAGCTAAACTTGTGTAGAAGTGTTACATGAAGAATCATTCTTGTGTGTTCTCATTGGTTTATTTGCACTTGAAGTATTAAGTACGGTTTAGATCTATGGCAAAGAGTGTGAAAGTTTTGAACAGTGGTTTCAAATTGGCCTCTGATGGAAACCAGGAATCAGTTTCGTCTTCTTACCGCTGCCTGTAGATACTGGAAGATGGCGGGCCCTTCGCCCGTGCCGTTCGCTCGGTCCCACTCCATGTCGGAACTATTTTCTTCCTCATTACTGCTCGCGGAACTGCTGAAGCTGACCGAATCCCTGAGGAGTAACATAGAGCTGGTCAGGATGCGACCTTCCACCGTCTGGCGGCGCCGAACCTCCCGTTCGCGCATTCGTTTGTGCTTCTTCGTGAAGTTGAACCTTCTGCGTTTCCTCGAGCTTTTCATACTGAACAGCACGGCCAACATGGGGTTCTCAAAACCGAACCAGAAGGACACGGGAAACCCGTCCACGATGGCTTCGTTATCTATAGAAGGTTGTAGGCACAGGCTGCGATACAAGTCAGAGCCCTGGAACACCTCGCGGACGATCCTGTCCACACGGGTCTCCTTGTACGACACGTGATTGCTGACATGTCGGACAGCCATGTCGAACGAGGTGAAGCCCAGCCCGATGTCCAGAACCGGATGACCGTCCACCGGAGAAGGGTCTCCCAGAAGGTCCTGCTGCGCCAAGGCCTTCTCGAAGCGCGTGTAGTAGCGCTCCAGGCCCGTCTTGTATTTATTGGAGATGCCCATTTTGGGCTTGGAGAACCCGCCCCCCAGGATTGCAGATTGGCGACTGGGCTGTGATCTGTATTCCGGTTTTTACATCTCAGTGCACAACGTAGTCGCCTGTTTTTTAAAATGGTCATTATAATCATCGAAACAGTTTCCGAATGAAACAGAAAGCATTTGTGATATCTTCCTCGAATGCGTTTTTGGCCTATCCAAACAATTGCCTTATTATATACTGCTGTAGAATAATAGTTGTACGTGGGTTTTTATTATGTGGAACGATCGTGATTACATTACGGTAACAGTACCGGTACCTAGACAACTCAATTTTGGAGACCGCTGGACTAAAATGAATTGTCTATCCAGGGCGTTGTACAGAAATACCGCTGGGCGGAAGTAAATTAAGACTTCACAGAAAGTAGTAGATGCAAAGACTGCTGAACGGAAGTAAATCAATGTTACTTTTAACACTGTGCAAGCTTACAAGTTTAACATTACCTGGCTCACCATGCACGCCGTCTAACCCTAGGGATGACAACATTGCCTCGCTCGTGTGCGATTATGACGTCAGGAAGTTTGTGCGAATCACGTGGTCATCCCAACTCGCTGCCAATCAATAGTATAGCTGCTGGATTGTGACGACACATCACAAAACGCTACAGCTACTTGTTATGACGTCACAATAGTGTCGCCAAAAGTTTCATTTATGTCGTTCAAGAGAATAAAGGAGATGAAGTTAATTTCTTTAAATCCAATTTCCCCCCCTCCAGTGCAAAATGTTAGGCTCACGTTGAAACTGTGACCGGCCAACCAACCGACAGACTTACAGGCAGGCAGAGCGACATAAGAATTTGTCGCACTTAAAAACCACGTTGACGTTCACGGAAGCCTATTATCTGTAGCATAGCTTTTGTATGACATGACGATATTGTACTTTGACATTTGAAAAAAGGTTTGGCTTTTATTAGTAGCCTTAATCATCTGTGCATACCCTGTGCCCGTAGTAAAATGGTCAAAGCTTTATGAGAAAGCGTGCAAAGAAGGGATAAAAAAAATTGTGAAACTTGATCCTGTGTCCAGGGGCATGGGGCTGTCTGACACCGATCACAACATGAAAAGCAGCCTTTCCAACTGTGATAGATCGCGTCCTTGATTCCTTCTCGAGAAACCTAACTGCTGAAACCGATTCTTTTACACGGAGAAACTCGTCGTCCAGACGCAAGACAAGGTCATGAATCCAGTTACTGTTGAGCTAGCATTTTCCCAATAATAAATTGATTCTTGTTTACATGTACCTTTTTAAAATTCGTTTGTCAGAAAATTGGCATTTCCTGGCGACCATGGCTAGGCTGGCGTTAGTCATTGGCTGCCTACCCCCTCCCTTGATGATAGTACGTCGGAAGGTGGCTCTTCATGTAAAATACATGTGGGAATCAGACTGTAGTCGGCCAATGCACTTAACACTGTCATGTGTCGTCAACCGCTCTTGAAGGGAGCGGTATGATGACGTCCGTTGTGTTAAATGCCCCTATGCCAAGAGGGGCTTTCGCGCTGGCTTAAACAAGTGGTGCCCTCAGTTTAGCTCAATGAACCTCTGGCTAATATTACAGCGTGGTTTAACAACTACATGTCAGTCATGTATATTAGATATATGTTTAACTCACGAGTTAATACTAGTAATATTTAACATTTCCAGCCATGATTTGGACTGGATGCCATCAGGTACCTCTTCTCGTGTATGCATCTGCTCCGCTAGCATCATTTCGGCTTTGTTCCCCCAGCTCACTTTCACGTCGTTGCTTGTGTCTGGGAAATGGTAGATCCGGGGTTCAATCCCCAGTCAAGTCGTATCTAATACTTAAACATCCTTTGGCACTCCGCGTATAACAGGGATAGGCCAAACATTGATAGATCCAGTGTCAGTATAATGTGATTGGGTAGAGTGTCGTTTCTGGTGTCTTTGGCAATTTTATCTGTTACAATGAGCTAACACTATAAATATGGAACCGGCCTGCTACACGGATACGCCGCCCTGATATGTGATTGAAATAAAATTGAAAGCGACGATAAGTCCCAATCAAACATACGAAGTTGTCGATGTTCACCCCCATTTCAGTTACAGCCACCGTACAATTATTTGAAACGCAAACGACAAGAAATTGCTTTCTCCAGCTTTACCACAGAATCCGGTGTACAAAGAGGTCGTCGGCGTTTGTTTTGCACAAATTTGGCGTGATCTAACTTCTTTATCTAGTGCGAAGACGGTCATATTTATGGGCTGAGGAAATCGAGGTGCCCAATGTAAATAACCTTTTTAGCCATGTGTTTCATAAACTTTCTTACATTAATCCGGAGCCAGATTAAAGTACACACTACAGATAGCTATATTCAAGTGTTCCTCGGTCAGGACAAACAGTCTATGAGTTAAAAGTCGACTGAACCCAGGAGGACACATCGTCCGTGTCCCACCAAAATCTATTTATCGACCATAGTATTATACTGACACAGAAGGCCCTTGGAGGGTTTTATGTCACAAACATTTATTCAAGGCATAAGATAATATATGAATGCCTTCAATCTCTTCCTTCTCACAAGTGATTCGATCCAACAAATTCTTAAACAAAGCAAAATTTGCTTGTATGAAGATCATGGTACACAACTTTATTTTACTGTGTAGGAAAACAACGGATTACGAAGATAGACATCTCTTAAAGCTTAGCAATCAAAAAGCTTTTGTATGTTAAAATGGCGCATGTATTCGAAGTATCTGAACCACGGCGTCTCGGCACACTTCCATCTCACTTCTTTCGCCTCCTCAAACCCTGGAGACGACTGGACCGCCGGCGTATCAGTCTTAGTTACGCATTGTTTTAGATGGATTGGGACATATCACAACTGGAAGCTGCAGGAAGTAAGAAACAAAATGGACTTGTGGTATATAGGCTTAGTGATAAAGGGAAGTTACAACACTTACAGTTACGGAGTTTGTCGAAAGTACATACGTCCTTGAAAGCTTTGGTGGATTTTCAGCGTGTCTATTAATTTCTTAGTCATTGCCATTTTTAAGCTTATTCTTATAGTTCTTACCATAATCTGATCCACTTTTGGCGATGTACCCTCAATCTCATTTGCATTTCTTTCGAAAACTGAATCAGTTGCCTTATGGGAAACTTCTGCTGATTGGTTGATATTGACAGCACTCCCTGTATCGATCACCGGTGTGCTCTTGGAAGTCTTCTTCAATGCATCAGCCAGTGTTCCTCTGACTGTGCTGGCAAAAACACACGATGATGATCTTCCAAGGATTGACGATTTTCTACGTCGACTACGTTCTCTTGTGGCGACTTTCATTTTTAATGACTTATTCGGGAAAATCTGTCTCAGCTGGTAGCAAAGAAAACAAGATTAAACATAAATTTTAGATGTTTTTTGTATCTGTAAATATGGCCATATTTTACCAAGTGGGCAAATTTTTCCGCTAAACGTAATTCAGGTCAAAGATGTGTAGTTCTTTGTCCATCCCAGCATGTACGATGACATTTGGTGCAAGCATGCAAGAGAACAATGGACAAGTCAGATTAGGACCGAATCGCCATTGCGCGGGGAGAGGTATCCTGTTAATTAAACAAGTAAAGTGGAAAACATGTTTAGGCATGCCCATTACTAGATCCTAAAGAGCTGTAGAGTATTTAACAGTCTTGGTTACAATTGTTAGTAGTGCTTCTTGGTTAGCATTTTAATTCAAAATATTCCAGATTTTATCTTGGCCAATCTTATGCATGCATGTTATGGATGTTCACCGAAGGTAGACCTAAGATACTTTATCACAGAAAAATCGAAGAAAAATCGTTTACCTCAATTTCCAGAGCTTGCCTTTTTGGGTGGGTAATGACGACCCCTAACCCATGCTGCAGTGCCTCTCCGGCAGCTCCCATCTGTAAACCCTGATTTCGTCTCCACACTTCAAACAGGAAGGGACCAAACTGCGGTATCATACCCTCGATGTGGACATACATCATATGGATGGGATCGCTCGTGATGGCGTCGCTAGTGATGAACTTCTTCACACAGACATTGGATCGCTTGTGTCTTAGACTGCTAAGCTGGTACAGATTAGACAACATGGGATTGATACATTTCACCCAGCAGTGAGCCGAAATCCCGTCCATGATTGGTTCGCAGTCCAGTTTGGCTACGTCTGTGTCTGTATATGAGGATTTGGGGCCTCTCAGGATGGTCCTTACTCGACAGTAGCAGCTGTAGTCCTTTCCCGTGGTCAGCTCACAGTTCCTGAAGCCCAGACACACCGAAAGCACTGGGTGTGGATTTAACATTGATCCTGGACCGAGGAAATCTTCGTCGCGCAACGCCCTTAGAAAATCGCCTCGACTGCCCCAGCTTCTCATCAGATCGAGGCTGACAAGATGGCCGTACTCCTGGCCGTGTTGTGAAGAGGCCCAGGGTGACATAAGTTTATCCTCCCAGTCCTCCGGGTCCATAGATTCCCAGCTGTCCAGTTTTTCTACTGTGCAGCAGCATCTCAGCAGCATTTTCCATGACCACTTTTGGAACCGTTTACGGACACCTTTGAGAGGAGCCATTCTGGAAATTCTCTGCCCAACAGGGGGCCAAAATTAAACCAGAAAGCTAATCGATCACGCCGGATCTTCTCTCACCACAGCATATTTTTTTTTAGTGTTTTGGGGTATCTAATACATCGCTGAAACAGAAAGGTAAAGAAAGTATTTTACCTTTCATAACTCACCCATGTATGTTATTTTCTACTGAGCAAGGCAGCAAGGAAAAACTGAAATATTTAATGTAAATATGCTCTAAACGTACTTACCGCCGTGATGCATGGCTACGGACTTATCAAACTGGCGTAGTGTTACTGTGACGTCACAATCACCACACGTCGCCATGAAGCCCCGCCCAGTACTGCTTGAAATCTGTGTGATTGACGTTGTAAATGTTTGACGTCGCCCTGCCTTGTCGTTCTTGAGTTGTAACGTTCACCTATCTCTCTGTGGCTTATCTAAACCTTGCTCTTTGTAAACCAATAATATAAGTTACTAAGAACTACAAGTATTTGTAACCATTTTCTGGACGACTACATCTCTTGAGGTTTGGTGAAACGAATTGGCATGCCATACTGACATTTATAAGCAGTTAACAATGTTACAGGAAAAATGCTTTTATCTCACTATGGATAAGCATACACTTCATTAAAAGTAAAGTTTGTACATCGGTGTGGGAATGTAAAGTTTGTATACCAGTATATGAGAATCTGTCCGACTTAATCTTGACATTTATTTGACAGAACAAACTGTAAAAAGAAAGAATGTTGAGGATACCATTGGATTGCATCGGACTTAAACTTGAACCTATTGCTACCTGGTGGATGTTTAGGCGGTGATGTAGGCGTGAATCGTTTTTACCTTTTTCGACTTGCATTTATGGTAGTTAAATACTTGTATTCGAAGCTGTAATGTGTTGTCTTGCTCATGAGAGAGATATTTGAATGTTGAAAACCAGGTTTCTGCAAAAGTGAATAATAATGCCGACCGCAGAATCTCATTAACATTTTGCTGCATTGTATTTAGTGAAACAAAAATATGAAAGAAAAACACCTAAAGTTGGTTTGGGATATGCTTTTCAGTCAGTTTTCTGCGGACGCTGAGTTATTGTGTTATCTATCACTTTAAAAATATCTTCCTACTATCTCTTAATGACGGTATTTTATTGGGATGTTATGAGGGGTCAGCATGACATCCAAAATTCGTAGGCAAAGTCAAGAGCTTTTGTTAAAACCCAGTAAATCAGAAAAATGTCTGAAGTGAACCATTTTCGTTCTTCTATTCCTGATATATTTATAAATATTTATATATATCAAACGTTTTCTGAGTACTGTACTGATTTTCCTCAAGTTTACAATTCAGTAACATGTTCGAATCCAGCTTTCGCTGACCACAGTCATTTTTACAGAAATTTCAGTTGCCTAAAACGTTGATTCATAGCAGTTGATAGACTCTAGGATATAATGAAAAGTTATCCTGCATCTAGCGGGTTTGATGGATGCGATTTTACATCATCAGGTTTGCCTGATACCTAGGTAGCCGGAGGTCCATGGTTTCTGTACTGTGATCGTGGAAGTGAAATATTCGTAGTAAAGCACAAATGAAATCAGTCAGTCATTATATTTATTCATTTATTTGATTGGTGCTTTATGCCACACTCAAGAGTATTTCACTTATACGACGGCGGCCAGCATTACGGTGGGAGGAAACCGAGCAGAGCCCGGGTGAAACCCACGACCATTGGCAGGTTGCTGGCAGACCTTCCCACCTACGGCCGGAGAGGAAGCCAGCATGGGCTGGTCTTGAACTCACATCGACCGCATTGGTGGGAGGCTTCGGGTTATTAGGCTGTGAGAGCGCGCCATCCGACAGGTCAGTCATTATAAGGACATGATCATATATAGAAATACATCTAGAACTTTGACAGATTGCTACGAAACTATGGAAACTGCTTAAACTCAATGAACAAAAGTCAGTGGAATATAGCTTAAACCCACCGCAACCCGCGGGTTCCTGGCAGACCTTCCCTTGTGTAGTTAGAGACGGACCAGCATGAACTGAGCTTTCATGTATATGAGCTGTTGGGCGGCGCAAGCGCGCGAACTACTCTGCCTCGGAGGCCCGGGTTATTTCTGCCTGAAAGGCGGTATCTTTGTGGGATGTCAATTTTTTTCTTGCAATAAATGTTGTCAGCAAACTTGAGTGTATAACGATAACTCTCTGTGACATTCTTGGAAATGTAACTGATCAGGTTATAAATATAGATCTGTCATACGATATAAAACGCATTAGAATCAGCATTTGTTCTTGATGTTACTTTTACTACATAACGAAACAGCCATTCTCACCATGCCTTATACAACGCATGATAGATATTAAAATATGAAGATCTTAGGACACTTGTAAGACACAGAAGTGTTTAGCCAGTATATGATGTATGGCGTACAGTAAAGCTAGTCGTCAAACGGTTGGATTATTAGTATCGTCTGGTTTAGTACTGCAACAAGAAACTAAAAACATTACACACTGTAACGTGAAGGGAAGTCCACGAAGTCTACCTTTCTAATACACATATTCAACGAAAAAACCATAACATCTCTAGAAATAACAGTTAATGTACATTATATCGAATCCCTCTCATTACCACACACAACTAGTTTAATAAATTGATAATATTATACATACCTTATATAATGTATATACATACTGCAGAATAAATAGCAAATACAAAATATCACCCGTTTGGTAATTCACATTCAATGCGTGATTGCAGCATGTTTCTTATCTGTACATTGTCGACATCTATGCATCTCAGTCAATCACTGTGGGCTTTAGTCTGAGTTAACTTGACTGCAAAATGTACATGGAATTTGACGTAAGAAATACTGAGCAGCATGTTTGGATAGATCGATGCAAGCTTCCAAGTCTGGCATTATTTTACGGACAAGTTTTATAAGTTTGAATATATAAATACAGTAAAGTACACGATTTTTGGATTAAAGATTATATAACTGTGATATGAATGGGATTAGACATATTTAGCTAATTCCCATGTTTGCAGCGAACGGGAATCACTATCAGATTACTAGCGCTGATTTAACAGATAATATAACAAAAGTCCAATAGAAGAAACAACAACGGTGCAACACAGAAAAGGGGACGCAGATAATAAAACTTGTGAAGAACAGCTTAAAGTTGCATTATATAAAAACGAGTAAAGTCTTGTATTAAAAGTATACATTTTAAAAGTGGATGGTTTTTGCTAGATAGTCAAAAATTATTTTAGCCAAAATCACAGACTTTGTTCATGAGCAGATATTTTATAATTGTATACAATATAATCATATACAATATATAAAAAGTAATCGTAATATAAACAAATTAACAAAAATTCCACAGAATGTAAAACCATTAGAAGGGAAGCCTAATCCACGAATAACACGAATAAGGTCGCAGTGATAAGGCAGCCAATCAGAATGGAGAGTTTGGTGACAGGGGATACCGCACCACCCTTGACAAATCCCGTGTTGCATGCGTCACCGGTACAGCATTTAGAGCACGAGGCCGTACCGCCTGTCGTCTGGCACTTCCGATCCTGATAGTCTGTAGTACATTCAGTACTCTCGCACCTCCTGATAAATGTGGTCAGGCCGTTATTTATTTCGTGTCGGATCTTAAGCAGAGAAAATAAATAAACATATACAAATACACAACAGCGCAAAGCTCGGCCATAGAACTGTACAAGATTCCACACCACAGAGAATGGGACAATACCCTGCATATCTGTCCTCTGAGGAAATAGCGAAGAATCTGGATTTGTTAAAAAAATTCCAAGGTAGGTATATACAGATCTAGATTCGGGCCAAAATGTAAGGCAAAGCTGTGTAGGCCTACCACACTTATCCAATCCGTAACATGTTTCATAAAGCTGCTAACAGACTGACAAATAAACGCCTTCAAAAACATAACCCGTGCCAGCAACCTTCAGATGGTCGTGGATTTCCTCCTGGCTCTGCCCGGTTTCCTCCTACCATAACGCTGGGCGCCGTCCTATAAGTGAAATATGCTTACGTACGGCGTAAAACATCAATAAAATAAATAAGTCCAAAACGTAACCTTCTTGTCGAAAGTTTAAAAGTCGCATTTTAAAAGACATTTCAACGACGATGTTCATGTACACATGTCTATACACATGTCCACTGTACGGAAACTAAGCAGCGTACCGCATTACGAAAGATAATAGAAGCGAAAAATGGCTTTTTGAGAGCATACACGATTCAATCAACTATATAGGACTATAACATGCAGCTTTGCATTTTGCAAATTTGTATTTTTGGGCACGTCATAAACTCACCCAATAGCAAATACCATGTAGGATAGCATAAGTCCAAGGCTACATCAGCTTAATTTATCTGCGCTTGACCGAACATAGAAATAACAGACACACGTGATGCATCTATGACCAGTTGAGATTCGTGCCATATGGAAACATTACATGCAAGTTCTAGTCGGTAGGGCGTCAGTATATTGTGTGATGTATGGGGCACCACGCTTTTGTCTTCGAATTGCTCAGTTTTACGAGGGCCGTCAGGTTCATGGGTGGAGGAAACCGGAACAACATTTTCCTTCGACTGGTACCTGACAAATTTCCTGATAAATGCAACCGAAACAGCGGCAGTTGGATTCGAACACGCAACCTCATTGGTCAAGGCCATCTCATCCCGTGGGGCAACTGGTTTTCTAGGGAGATAGCGCTGTAAATATGGGGGCCTTATATCTGACCAGCTTCATTTGACCAGTGACACAACGATGAAGGCATTGTTAATCCACGAACAATAATCTCCATCTCAGGTTAAAGAGAGAGTTGACCGAGGCGTTTCGGCTAACTTGCAGCACATTTAAAAATGCTTCGTTAATAAATAAAAGAATGGATGGTTAGGGTTAACGCCACTATGAGAATATTTCAGTCATATCTCGGGAAAAATATGTAAGGGTCAGGAAATAGTCCTCGCTTCGACACCAGGGTGATGGCATTCACAATCAAAACAAATAGGAATCGAGGTTTTAAGGTCAACAAAACATCCGTAATAATCAGTTAAAATTAATAAGCCGCATGAAGGACATGTATACATGGACACTGGGTTTCACAGAACACGCACTATGTCCAAATTGAAGACGGAGCTATGTTGTAGACGAGAGGTTTTTGAATGGGTTCCATTCAAGGGTAAGGTCATATGAAACCAAAGGCGGCTTTGGAAGTTTTGTTGACGACTTACAAGAAAAAAATTTCATTTTTTGGTCAATGAAGTCATTCAGTAAATGGAATGTGAGTAGCACGTAAACATCCATGTTGATGCGTGCTTACAATTTCTTGACGCTCCCGAGCCAAACCCTTGACCATAGCTTGAACGTCCACACATTCACTCACCCAACACGTTTCACCTATGTCACACACATCGGTATCATCCCCTGATTCTCTGTCTTTCCCACAGTCATCGGGACTACCGGAACAGGAGTAACACTGAACAGGGGCCTGTTCACAAGGAAAAACAAAGAAAGATATATATATAGCCGTGCTTCGTGTAGAGATGTCTCCCAAAATATATACGTGTATCGAAGCAGGAAATCCGACATTCATATACCAAGCGTAAACCATGACAGGACGATCCAGGCAAATATTTCCCACACCCTTCCCCCAAACCACAGTTCCCAAAGGAATAAGTTGAAGATAATTACATAAATGGTAAATAAATATTTATGTAAATAAATTACATAGCGCCATGAGTATTTTTCTGATTCGTCACGAAATTGTCCAGATTCACAAGCATAATACCTGTACACGTGTGTATCTGCCTTCGCTGACGATTGCAGATTTACTCCTATGTTTGCTTAATTCTGAATCTGCTGGTATATAAAATTAGCTCACCTCTATTTTGATGTATCCAAGGCGATATCGGGAAATGGCGAAAAGAAATAAAAAGAAAACAGATGAATAGGAGAATGTGTTATGGTGTTTCTGCTACACCGGGTATACCAATAAGCATTCATTTTCCGATATAAATGGAGAAGCTCTGCAAGGTAATCGGGGGTATAGAGCTGGAAGATAATTTATTTATTTGTTTGTTTATTTAATTGGTGTTTTACTCCGCACTTAACAATATTTCACTTATAGGACGGCGGGCTGAATTCTAAACGTAGAAAACTCACGACCATCCGTGGGTTAGGAGAATAGAAATGAACTTGTGTAACACCAATTATACCTGCGCTTTTCCTTCTGGATTCACGGTGATAAGCAGGAACACAGGTAAAAGCACAGGGTATAAGAAACGAGGTAATGACCTCAGGCAAAGAATTTCTTCCCACATCAGCCATAAAGCTAGGCTACAACATTATAAGAAGCGACCAGATTGCCTGTGGATAAATATCAATGAAGTGCACAGCAAAGCAACGGCCATCGTTTGGAAGAGAAGCTAGAGGAGACCATGGCAGTATCGACCGGAATAGTTTCTTGCTGGTCTGCTGTGAAAAAGACATGCTCAAAGTTAGATTCTGAGATTATTAGATTATGAGGTAGAATCTAAATACGTGAGCAAATCATATCTACTCTTTCAATGGGTCACTCTTATGTGTGAGCAGTGAACACCAGTATAATGGTTGACTTATATCAAAACGTGAATTGTGAAAATCGACAGACGTATGCTGTATCTTGGTTACCAGTACAGTCTTGGGTGGGTAAGTTTCAGTAAACACTCACTTTGTATTACATGCGTTTTTTGAGGCTGATGGCATGGACCAAACATGTGAAAGAGAATGACAACTAGATAGCATTGATTTATTGATCAAGTTTTTATATGTTGAAAGATTGCTACAGAATACATAAAACTAAACTCATCCCATTGGCTCCCAAGGCCACCGGAGATATGGTTTCAACAAACTGCAATATTGTCTACTCAAGCACAGTTTTTTCTACTGATCAAAGCAGTTATTTATTTTATTGTTGCTTAAACACCGTGTCCAGGAATTTTTCACTTAATTCCATGGCGTTCAGTTTTATCAGTGGAGAAAACCGGAACGTCGCGTGTAAATCAACGATCTTTGGCAAGTTACTGACGAACTTTCTGTGATGTACTGATGTGCACACCACATCAGTAGAAGACAAGCGGTCTTCATCAACAGTGCCACAAGAGTAGGGAGCAGAACGATCTTTAAATTCTCTGTCCAAGTCCGGGTTTGAATCTGCACCTCGCGTGTGCTAGAGACTGATCTAAGCAAGCGAGTCAGGAGTTTTAAAACCGGTACAATTATGTAATATTCTGGAGTTGTTTACTCCCCAGCATTGGTTCACAATGGCAAGTTGGGACGCAATTGAGGAAAATATATACTCACGGAATATATATCCCACTGGTTTGGGTGATAGAACCCCAAGGCACTTTGACATCACTCTGAGAGTATATGAGGCTGCCGGGGTCACTTTGATGAGTATGCTTTGGTTCAAGGCTGCTGGAGCTGAGTAGTTCATCAGACCGTCGTCTCCTTCTAACTCGATGACAAACTCACTGACGTCCCCACCCCCATGTTCCCAGCTAATGGACACCTTACCATGATCCGCACTGGATACCTGGATGGACACAGGCTGTGAAGGACCTAGAGGGCGGAGATACAAGCGACAATTCTTTATCATCATCCCCATTTATTTATTCCTTGCTTGCTGCTTAAGGTCACATTTAAGAAACTTTTACTTATGGGATGGCGGTCATATTTACTGGAGAACGAAACAGGTGTAAACCACCGATTTTTGGTAAGTTGCTGACGAAGTTTCCCGAGTGTGACTTTCGTGTATCCAAACCATATCGGTATAGAATATAAGAGGGGAGTTTCGAGGTCGACCTCTTTTCGCACCATTAAAGGTGAGAAAGATTCTCCTATGTCACATGACAAATTGTGTTGACACGAATTTACCAAGCATCTGTCTCGCCTTGTCCTGGAGTCTCTGTGGACACCCATTTCGTTCAGGAACTTTATATGTTCACAACGCTCCACTCCTCCATTTTCTCCACCGTTAGTTCGCTCTAAATAACTTTTTGTTAACCTTTTTTTCCCATGTTACAGTTAATACGATCAAAAATAATTGCCTAACATTTCTGACAGGTCACATGGTACGGAAATACACTTTTTACCTTCTGTGATAAAAGAAGTCGAACTCGAAACTCCCCTAGTGGTCTTCAACGAAAGTTAGGCTTTGTCAACTAAAACATAAACGCCCTCAATCTTTTATTGCCACTAACGTCTACTCAGATAGACAGATCGGGCCGGTAATTGTCATGATATAGTCCGGGTCGATAAAAATTTATAAGAAATGCAAACATATATGTTATATGGTTTCAGCAGCCCGTCCTGGATCATCGGAAGCCATGGACACATCTGATCCACAAGTGTCATCATCAAGAATTACCTATTACCTTATGTAATATTGCCAAACTTGCTTGCCACAATAACTAAGCGTCAGCATACAAACACGAGAACCGGAATAATGAATGATTAAGCTACCACAAAATATAATACAATAATAACAGAAAACTCACGAGCAACAAAGGTTACGACGTCCGACCTTGATGAGAGATCATTCCTCACGGCGTCGGCCCATATGGTGTAGTTGACTCCGGGTTGGACAGAGAAGTCGACCGTGTGAGATCCCTCCCAGGCCTTTGCACTGTAGTTCTTGGTCTCTGTCCCCAGAATACTTTGTATCGTCACATCCACTCTGTCCACTTTGCCTCCGCCATGATTCCAACTGACCGACATGGTGGAGTAGACGGGACTGGACGCCGTGAGGGAGAGAGGTGGGGAAGGGTCTGCGGACGAAGGTTGGAAGAATGGTCAGTGAGTGAGAACGCTGAGTGTTATAGGTTCTTTTGAAAACGGGCCTAACGTTTATTGTCTCGGAACGCCCTTTTATGATTTACGAGTGGTATATAACTGTTGGATTTGACGTTTAGTCCAGATTACAGATACGGATTTATCTGAATCCCTATATTGGGCCAATTTAATGAAATAACAAAAACAGCTCTTGGTGAGAGTGCCATCGTGTATCTCCCTCTACCACTAGTAATTCGTCCTAAAATAAAGAACTTTCAATAAAAGTCCAGGGCTAAATTGTGGGAACAATGGCTGAAACATAACAGAAGTAAACAGGACCACATTCCACGAATGGTGTTTCCGTTCAATGGTTAGAGAGTAATTCTGGATCACAGATATACGAATTTATGTACATTCACTCATTTATCTCACATATTTCGCGACATAACAAAACTACTGTTGGTGGGAGTAACATTCCGCTGTTTTTTTTATTTGCTTTTTTTGTTTGTTTGTTTTTTTGTGTTTTTTTTCTTGTTTTTGTTTTTGTTTTTTTTAACATTTAGTAGTTCATCCTCAAGACAGGCCCTATGTTTAACTTGTGTGAAACAAATCGCTGAAACGTACCGGAAGTAAACTGGACAACATTCGACGACTCGGACAGATCGTCAACTGTTTGGGCTTTTACCCATATTGAGTATATTTCTCCCGGCGATGTGGTTAATGCCGTGGAAATGGGTGGAGTTTGATTATTTCCCACTGTTACTGTAAAATCTTCTGCCCCAAAGTTTGAGAAGACGATGAATTTATCGGCTCCACCTTCACCCGGTTGCCAAGAAATGAGAACTTGTCCAGGCTTTTTGGTTACGGTTACTGTTAAAGGTGCCGATGGCTCTGCAATAAAGGTTGGAATCAAAAAGCAAGATGTGGATTTTGTTGTGAATAAATCTGCCGTACTTCCATATCATGTCTTAATATAAAATCAAATGCCTTTGTAAGTATGATTATTCATGATCGATGTCCAGGCATATTAATGCATAAGGTCATTCTAATACGTTCCGTATGCGGCAGAAGATGTGGTATACTGCTGTTGGGGATCGGGGAGGCGTTACCACCCATCTCCATCTCTCCTATCCACACAGCCTATAACCTTGATGACACACGATTTATTCTGGCGATGGCCATGTTAGTGTGGTGGGGGGAGAGTGGAGGGAAGGGGTTGCTTTCTCTTGACCTCAGTCCGGTTTTCGCCCACCACACTTCTGGCCGCCGTCATATAAGTGAAATATTCTTGAATATGGCTTACAACACCAATCGAATAAATAAATAAATAGATAAATAGATAGATAGATAAACAAATAAATAAATAAATAAAATAATTAATTAACAGTCTGATTATGAATACAAATATCTTGAAATTAAACGGGGTTTTCGGATTTTGCAATCTGGTCATGTTGCTAAAATAGACCAAAAGGAATGTGATTTGTAGATTTTCCTATATTTTTTGCCACACACCTCAACACGCTAAGAAGACAAATAGACATAAATCACTACAATCACAGAGCATACTGGTAACAACGGTGATGTTTTCCGACTTTGCTGACTGGTTCAGGCCATCCCGAGACAGAATCCAGATCGTGTACTCGTAACCGGGCTCGGTGTTCATCTGTACAGTCTGCGGTTGACTCAAGTCCGAGTCCGGCGTGTGGGAAATATGTCCAGTCTGTCCGTTGTACTGGTACATCACTAAGAAGTCTGTCACGGCCCCTCCACCGTGGGACCACTGGACGGTGATTACACCAAGCTCGGCGTCCAGGCTTCCAGATACAGAGGTTGGTGTAGAGGGTTCTGTAAAAATACATGTCAGTAATGATGGCGTTCACGTTTATCACACTGAGGTGAATGCAGCAATAGTTTAAAAAGAGAAGCACAAGGAATGAAGGAAACTTTACATCCTCATCAGGTACATGCATTTGGGTGGTCAGCTGCATTATTTCCTGTTCTCTAAGGCCGTGCATGGTAAAAGCTGCCAGCAATTTGCGGAAGATCGCGGGTTTCCCCCTGCTGTGTCCGGATTTCCTCCCACTATAATGCTGGCGGCCGTCGTATAAGTGAAACATTCTTGAGTACGGCATTAAACATCAATCAAATAAATAAATAAATAAATAATTCTTCAGATCCATTAATTAGTATTTTTCAAGTGCGGTTCGGGAAATAGTCTCCCAAATACAGAATCGTGTGCACTAGGGAATATTATCTCAGCCAGTTAGACGAGCATGCTGTTTCTGTGTGTGGCGACAATGACAAAACCACTACCAGTCAACACAGCAAAGCCACGTGATCACTTACTGGTCTCCCCCTCATCCGGCTCAGAGGTCGTGGGAGAGGTTTTTGGTGGTTCTAAAAAGAAAATGCCAAAATACATATTGGTAAGATTTAGCAATGAAAAATCGCGTTTCAGTTCACAGTGGAACAAAACTCGACATAGAATAACATTTACATACTGTAAGCTTGAAGCAACCATACACATTAGGAACGTGACAGCTGTTAGATGCCCTTTATGGTGCTAATTAATGTAACCGAGAAATATCATCGGTGGCTTCAACCACGGCATCACAACGACACTGTAACACCGGGTAACTTCTTCGTGCCATGACGATACCTGCGGTGATACCTGCAACTTGTGTTTATGGCAACACTACCGTGATGTACAAGGCGGTCTCTCGGAATAAGCCATGCCTGTCGTTATTTTCTACACCAACTAATTATATTAAAAGAAGGTTATCGGCTATTTCCAGACATTCCGGACAGGGGTATACTTTCCGGTCAGACAGTTGGTGTGTGCTGACAGGATTCAGACCAAAGAGAGGAGACCAGACAAAGTCAAGCGTAAATCCACCTCGTTTGGTTTGACTTGTACCTGATAGATCCCCCGGCGTATGGCAACAACCGGGTCAATCGTAGCTGACCACAAACACTTGGCCTCAGACTGTTACAGGGAAGTATATTGTATTATTATGCTTCGGAGCAAACACTTTCTAACTTATAACAAACCTAAGACGTACAACTGAACGATAATTCCTGTCAAACCCATTCTACATGTGCATAAGGGAAAGAAAATTTTAAAATTCAAAATAGAGGAAATTTGTAAGCATAAATGAAATGAAAAAGAAATTTCTCGGAAAATGAGGAGTTTTGAACAGGGAGGCTGACTGGCTGTGGGTTTCAGACCTTTGGCCAGTGGCGTCGCGTGTTCGAATCCCGCTGTGGCTGTTTTCACTGCAGATTCAATTCAAGATATCAGTCAAGCACCTGGCGAAGGTTGGTGGTTTACTCTGGGTATTCCAGTTCAATCAACCCATAAACATGACCACAGTTACGAATGTATTTTATTTTTTTATTTATTTATTTGATAGATATTTTACGCCGTACTCAATAATATTTCACTAATGCAACGGCAGCCAGCGTTATGGTGGGATGAAATCGGGCAGAACCTACGGAAACCTATGACCATCCGCAGGTTGCTGGCAGACCTTCCCACGTATGGCCGGAGAGGAAACCAGCATGGGCTGCACTTGAACTCTTGGTGGGGGGGGTTTTTGTCATTATGCTGCGCTAGTGCGCTAACCAACTGAACCACGGAGGCCCCCCACAGTTACATAAGTGAATGAAATAAATAAATAAACAACTTTTTGACTTAATTTACCTGCTGTGATGGATAGAGTATTAGATGGCTCGGACCGCACGTCATAGGAAAAAGCCCTCACGGTCACTGAGTATTCCTGGCCCGGAATCACCCCCATGACCTCCTCTGCAGAAAAAGTGGCGCTGACAGCGGGCTGCGCATCCAACGTGGTAGTGTTTACAATGCCGTCTTTATCTTTCAGTTCTATTTGGAAAGAATCGAATATTCCATTGGAATGGGTCCACTGTACACTTATCTTTCCTACACCAACACTTGATACTTTTGTCAGTTGTGGCGCGGCTGGGCCTAAATGAAAAAAATACATTTGATATTAAAAGCGTTTCTTGTAAAAACCCACAACCCTTGTCTGTATGACGGATGCACTTAGGAGTCGCACAATAACCAAGAGGAGCAAACTGAGAATGCTTTTTGCATGTCCATAGAATTCAGAAACATGGACCCGTTGTTGTGCAGTGAAATGCTACTTACCATGCATAGCAATTTGGGCATATCATAGGCCTAAATTAAAGAATCTATGACTGATGTTTTTCCTTCTTAAAAATATTCTTTGCCAATCCGATATACAGTAGAAGTATACAATGTGAAACAACGGAGACCATGCCACAGGTGCGTTCCGTCGATAGCACGGTGGCAGCTGGAGAAGAAATGGAAGCCTTTCACATATGGCTGCACTCGCCATGAGTGTGGCTACTTGCTACCATGCATATCGCATCCATGAAGTTAATCAGTGACTGTACTACTGACATAAAAGGCTAAGTGCGACGTTGAAAAATGGTTAGACATAATTAACCCGTGAAATCCGGCCTCATGGAAGTCGATTTACCTCAGTTAGGGTTTCAATTCTCACTGTTTTTGTACATGCTTAAATCGGCGAATTAGCGCAGGCTGCACTACATTTTCACTTCATTGTGTGATTACGCTCTATCTGCTATCAGTGGCGGATCAGATCGACGAGCGGAACAAAATCTAATTCGTTCATGTTCTCACCAAGATTCCATTTCCGGGCAGACTATATTTGTAGGTACTTACGGATAACAACCGTCGTTGGCCCGGATTTAGTGGAGGATATGTCATTTTGTTCTGAGGCGACAGTCAGGGTATGTTTATATCCTGGCGATATCTGAATCACGATGCTTTGTTCCTCCTGGAGATTTGTTGGCCTGTGTGTATCGCTGAAGCTGCGGTTGTTATAACTGTTCTCTACCACAAACCACGTGACTGGTCCACCGCCATGAGTCCAGCTAAGTTCCAACTCCATCAGGGTTTGGTTGGTTACCCGCACGGACACAGGAGTGGATGGACCTGGAGAAAAAAGGAAGGAAAAAAAAGGTTTCTTCACGTCAGGTGAAAAACATTGTTCAACGAACACTGTTCAAGGATAGCTCATGAAGTCTGGCAGAGATTATTGCTACGTCTGGCTAATTGGTTCCCATACACTCCATGGCCGACTGTCGGTGCTTAATGGTTGAGAAGACCATGGTGGCTTCCCCTCTGTTCACCGGTGGTGGACTTTATAAGGACTTATTAGGCTTTATAAGAACCAGGAAATTGTGATAATATATATTCGTGATTAACGGTGATTTGCAATTTATTTCAACCACTGTCTGAGTATTAACATCAGTATGTAGTAAATATCCATTTATTCCATTCATTTATTCATATTTTTTGAAGGTATCTTATTTTACACTGAAGTCCAAAGCAGAAATCGTGACTACATATTGACTTACGGGCAACATAGGTGACGGGGTTAAAATCCGGCGAGTCCCATCCCTGGTACTGGTTGATGACGGATAAATTGTAAACAATACCCGCGACAACGTCAATGATATATTCCTGACGTGACATGACGTCAGCAGGTGGATCGAGTAGCCCTGTCACATTTTCCTCCCCCTTATCTGTCGCCACCCGGATGTAAAAGCCCGTTGTTTCCTCTCCACCATGTGTCCACTCGACGAGAGCCTTGTCATATGACTTCCGGGTAACAAGCACGTTTATTGGCGAATAAGGCACTGCAAAAAATCGAAAGACATAACAGTGATACCTTTATTCATAATACAGAATACTGTCGTCTTCCACAAACACGCGCACAAAGTTTTTGGACACCTACACTTCACGGACTATATCGACATACCTGAATATTTATTACGAAGACGCACTCAGGTCAACGCAGTTTAAAGCGTCGGTGGGTAGCAGTGTCTCATGGGGAACTATACACACCGTGATTGTATGTTATAGGTTAAATGTCAGACCAAATTCACAGCAGCATTTTCAGTCTTTAATGTATTCTGTTAACTTTTCACGACCTAATAAAAAATATATCAGTAAAACGACGGGGACATGATAATGTTTGAAACGTAGGCATCGTCTGTGTATTCACTGCCCATCTAGTCGCCATGCATGCTACATGTTTCTAGACGTGGAATTAGACATCCGCATACAGGTATCAATCGTCAACCACGACGGATGTTCTGGGTCAACCGCAATAGATTTCCAACACAAAGCGTTCAACCAAAACCACTTAATGAATAAGAAAGTGTATAAAGTAAGAAATTATGACGCATCCGTTTAAAGATAGGAGGGCAACAATTTACACTGATGTCGAAAAGATGTAAAAGATGTCCTAGGGGCATAAATTATATGATCCTCACGGCTGATGACCGAGTCGAAACGCTATAATAATTGACTTACAGGCCTGTAGCGAGATCTCGCGTGATCGTGGCGACTCTTCTGTGAAGTTCCTGGCTGAGACAGATATCGTGACCGTGATGCCGACCTCTCCGCCTATCACCTGAGACTGTAGCTCATACGGACTTGGAGAGAGAATTTCCGACGTCCCTCTTCCGTTCTTGTAGACGGTAAAGCCTTCTATGTTCGTCAGATTATATGTCCAGGTGATGTTGAAATTTCCTCCAGACTTCGTCTGAGTCCCCTGAACATTCTCTGGAGCCGGGAGCTCTGTGTCAATCAAAGACAAGGGAAATGGGATAAACCATGAACCAGTGGATACAACTGGGAAAGTGCTCGTTATAGACTGATGTGCGGCACAATAACATCCTATGTATAACTGACGTTTTGTTCCTTGTTACCGCCTTTCTGAGTTTCATTTGTTTATTTTCATAAACTTTGCCAAGTAATTAAAGATGTAATGATGCTCCTTAATTTTCTGTATGCTTTAGGTGTGTGGTCCACGTGTTTTCAAATATTGCTCGGGCTCAGTGACGGTCTAGTCCACAGCCAATTCGGTAAGACTTATCGACTAATACATGAGAACGTTTAATGTTGATACCTAAATCTTTTGAGCATTGTTCTCTTACGGGGTACTAAAAGTAGCTAAGCGACAATTTAGTTTTTAACTTCATGATAAAATGATAACTGATAAAGACGAAAATGTTATAACTGTAAATGTTGTAAATATGTCAGTTATTCTATGGTGAGATATAAACCTTTCATTATATGGCTGTGTTTTAACTGGCATTGACACTAACACTCGTATGATTCACAGCGATGATGTGTGCTGTTATATTTAAGATACTTATATAGCTTACAGCGCTGGTGTGTACTGATATAACTGACACACTTACATGGCTTACATCGCTGGTGTGCACTGTTATATCTGAAACACATAGCTTACAGCACTGGTGTGTGCTGTTATATATAACACACTTATACGGCTTGCAGTGCTGGGGTGTGCTGTTATATCTTACAAACATACATGACTTACAGCGTTGCTATATGTAGGACATTTACATAGCTTACGGCGCTGTCACGTGGCTTAGAGTGGTGGTGTAAGGTGTTATACCATAAATCTACTTACCTGCCATACAAAGGCGACTCTGCCACGTTAGCTATATTAAAATATACAAAAAGTGGGTATTATTACTTTTGTTTCATATGATCTAAGGGTTCTTTAAAAAATGGAAACAATCGCCGCATTATGCATTGGCAGATGAAACTTTTATATAAAGAAACAGATCGGAACAGAGCATAAGGCAGAAAAAGAGATTCACAATTAGACAACCGGATATTATAAGGACCTGTTGTTACTACTTAATATAATACATACGTAATTACATAATAATACACGGCTCGGTGGCCTGGTGGTTGGAGCGTCCCTCTCGAGGTCGGGAGATCCGAGATTAATCCAGGGTAAGGTCATATCAAAGACTTTAAAAATGGTACCTGTTGCTACCTCGCTTGGCGCTGGGCACTGAGAGGTTAGAGCAATAAAAAAGGACTGGTCGGCCCGGTGTCAGAGTTATGTGACTGGGTGGAGTGTCTTTGTAGGTACCTTCAGCATGGTGTTCCAGTGGCGGCAGCACTTTGGTGGCATGGACTGCCACAAGGGGACACAGCATATCTACATTCTAAGGACTCCTCGTCGTCATATGACAGAAAAATTGTTGAGTAGGACGCTAAGCCCAAGCATAAATAATAATAATAATAATAATAATAATAATAATAATAATAATAATAATAACTCTGAGGGTCGAGACAGACAATGGTCATTTATAATAGACATTCTGGGTCAATTATTGGAAGACCAATTTTCAAAACAGCTTTCAAGAACTAAGCAAACATATACAGCATTATATTAGCTGTTAGGACGGCTTACGGGTTCATGCAAAGAGAAGAAGTCAGTAGTCTTCGATGAAGATGGAAAGACGCAATAAATGGTCTACGCCATTGAATACAACAGAGCCAGACTGTCGTCCGGGCTGGTTCGTGATTTGTCGTTAATCAAATTATGTAGCTTAGTTGCGCTTTGGCAGAAACTCCAAATATATGATGTGGATGTCTTTTTCAACGCCATTAGACCTAATATGCATTCCCTAGCCCCGAGTTAAGCGAAATTATGCACAATCATGAACCACAGTGGCAAGCAGTCATACAGAGAGCGAAGGCGTTTAACGTAAAATATGCTTGATTAGTTTCTGCAGCGGTAACCACTTGGTTCCGTTAAGATCTTCACACAACACAGAGGATCTGGTAAATACTACGAGGTCAGATGAGTGCCTAGTGCACATCATATACTGTACCCATCTGTATATTGATAACCAGATAAGGATAATTCAAAATGTCAAAATTGACCTGAAAACGTGTGGGCTATGAACAACATCCTTAACACTGTGTACGTAAACGATAAAGCTTAATGTCCACGAATTATATCCCTGAAATCCATGGCACAAATTTTGTATATTAGGCCCTACTCAGGTTAAAAGGCTATTCCAGTTGCTAAGGCAACCCCAGCACATATAACTGTATTGCCATCCGTCATCTGAGAAGATGTAGACCCTATGTATCTACATTTCACAAATCAAAGCTTTAGTATGCAAAACTCGATATCGAAAGATACATACTGCTCGGTATAGAAAGAATAAATGACGTAGAGGTTTCATGAGCGAAGGCACACGTAATTATCAAGATACATATATAAGTTTCAAGGTACTGTAATTTATACGTATAAAAGTAATCATATGGAAATCAGGAAAAAGAGACATGTCGAAAAATGTACCCCATGGTTCTAAACTAGACGACAACAACATCGACGCCGTTCTAGTAGGCTACTTGTCGTTGCTAAAAATCCTTCACGAAAACGGTCCAAAGCCTACATGGTAAATAATCCATGTCTGACTCAAGTCTAAAGGTAATTGTTTTCATAAGATAAGATCATCAGTCGAAACAGAATTCATCGAAGAAAAAAAACTCGTTTCATATAACATATATAAAAACCGGTGTTTGCAAATGGCAGACAAGAAAGAATCGTATCAGTTTTTAAAAGCAGGTGTTTTGTGAAGCTGAAAATATACATGTCTGAAAAGATATCGCTTCTGGTTAAGTAAAGATACACGTAGCAGACATTATGTGCTCAGGTTAAAAGAATAATATAGTAAGAAAACTCACGAGAAGCAGAGGAATTGTCCGACACAAATATAGCGGGGACATGCTGTCGTTACTTGACTTCCTCTTGTGTATACCGGCTGCTTTACGTAGCTTGTCGCGTTAACCCAAACCCCTGTAATGTGGAATACAATATATGATCAATCACACAAGTGTAAACATTGTCCCGGTACACAGACAGCCGTAAGAGCCAGCAGGCAGTAATACATTCCCAAAAAATCCATGACGAGTGAAATGGATCCCGGTATTGTGGTGTATAGTTATGGCTGGGTGGGGTAAAGTTGTCAGTTTTAATGTACAGTTTACAGGTTTAATACTATAACTATGGTAAAGAAAATGTCTGTTTTTCCGTTCGATAGCTCAGAAATCAAATTGTTTGTCACATCAGCCAATAACCTGCCGTTTGAGGCCAGATGTTAAGAATGAAAGTCGATGAGTATTATACAAAAATGTGCTACAAAATGAAACAAAGCCGCTGATAAAAATGCAATGTGAGTAATTCAGACACCTTTTTTTTTCAGATTGACGTCATTACATGCAATATGTGCGATTTAAAATTGCCAAGATCTTTTAGAAATGGGCAGAAGAAGCTCAGATGTGTTAGCCATGAAGATTAGCCTACCATAAAGAAAATCAAAGTGTTGAAAAACACGTCCACTCAAAGAAAATCATATTTCTTGTGTAGTTGTACCTGTTTCGGAACTTGGTCGGCTGATTTCTTGGACTGAAGCTTCAAATACGTCTTCTTCACCCACAAAACACACCTACCAGATTTAAAAAGATGACATCTCAAGCAGCTCGTTGATGAATATACAGACAGGGTCTGTAGTTTCTCCAGAAATCTCAAAACAGCTCTGGTGTGCCGCGATACTTGGCGTCAGATTTGTACGTTGTAGATGACAAAATTCCGTAGAGGTTGGCGAATCGATACGCGATGTCGAAATGCATTTTGGTTTGTCAATATTGAAAACCGGCCCATGTTATGTTTCCATGGATTCTGCAGACGAGTGTCCGCTAGTGCTGGCCACCCCGTGACGATGACGTCATTCTGAGAAATGGTAGTCAACACTCTATCATGTTTACCGTGTTCCTTGGTGGCTTCTTTACCATCCACCATTCACAAAAAAACAGTTATTGCACAAGCTTGTATATATACCGGTTAAAAATAGCCCCGTCATTTTTTTATATGATATCATTCCTAAAACGAACAAGGTTTTGGTCTGTTGTATAGCACAGACTCCTTAACTGCTATATTTGAGATCCCTATACGGTCAGTAAATTTTCAACTAACCCTCTATGTATGTGACTGTAGACCTTACAGAAAAGAAAATATTGTGCAAATATTAGCTTTAGTGACAATCTCATGCTCTCATAAAGAGACAAAACTAAATCGTTTCCAGGTCGTTTACATGTGTTTGTCAAGTCATCCAAATTTCAATCTTTTGTCGTTTGGCATGACGAAGACTACCTGAATGGGTCAAGAAAACACTTGGCTTGGCAATTCTCTACTTACCAGCCGTTGTGAAAATCTCAAATGTGAATTTATATTGTCTGACCTCTGGTTTACTAGGTAGCCATTCAGAGATCAAAACTATTTCTAAAACATCGTTGAAACACAGTCATAATTATTTCCTTTCATTTACAAAACTTCTGTTTGTGTCGGTATTATGGTTCTGGAAAACATTTACTTTAATCTGAGTTCCTTAGTGTTTTGCATTCACAAAATGCAAATGTTAAATAAATCGTTTGTTACAGGTAAATGGGCAAATGAAACTGAAATCAAAAGTTAAAAGACAACGGTTTAGAGGTTGCAGTTGAGTTCTGACCAAAGGCTCTTCAAGCAGATTCCACTAACCCAACCAGTACCTTACCCAGCAATTTAAATTTTCAACTTCCAGTACCCAAACCTAATCATTTTGACGTAGTTTTAAATTTCAACTTCCAGTACCCAAACCTTATCATTGTGATGTAATTTTAAATTTCAACTTGATGTACTCAGTGCTTCCAGTTAAATATTAACACAATTGTCTACGGATAAAAATCAATGGGGTGGTAAAATTCTAATTTACAAGGCTTAGAAATAGAATAAAAAATTCCTACTGTAAATTTGACTTGAGCCAGAAATGTGGTTGTGGAATCCGTGATACTTTTGGCATCTGGTATTATACCCATCACTGATTGACCTTCCATTAGTTCCTATCACGATCTCTAAACGGCAACCAATATATGTTCTACACTTGACGGTTATAAAACCTTTGGGGCCGACCATGGTTTTATTGATAAGGTCATGTACGGAACGTGAAATATTGTAGACTATATGGGTAGCTTGAAAGGGCCCCAAAATACACCTGACACAACAATTGTTTGTACAAACTTCGAACTATAAGATTTAATATCCTCTTGATGCTACGAATATATTTTGCTTTTAGGGACATAAAATGGCTAAAACCTGTCAGAACTAAAGTTTAATAACAAAGATCAAGAAATATTGTCTTTGTCATTGTCATTGTAGTTTAAATAACCAGGTGAAGAATACATTAATAAAAGGTGACAAAAGGCTGTAGTTCTGTATCTGTGTACAAATGTTAGAAAGTTGCTTTTGACATTTTATACGAAGTTTTAAAACAATCCATGCAAGTGAAAGCACGTTGTCCAGTATTTTCCTGCTATGCTCTGGTTGATAAGATCCGACATTTTTACAAGCTGGTAACAATTAAAGAGAGTGTGTATCTTTAAACCACATCCTCGGAGTCTTGATAAGAAATATTGCGTGTAGGACCATCCTTATTTCAATGCCGACAGAAAAAAACGATCCCAAACAGCAATGGTTGTTCTTTAGTATTGATGGAGTCAGCGTTGTGTTAATTATTCAGTCATCTTTAAACGGACCTGAGGAAATGTCAGATTTGTTAGAATTATAAAGCAGTGGAGTGTGGATCCAAATATTAATGAAATAACATAACACAGAACCTTGATAATACCAAAAAGCAGATGGTGCGAGCGTCGAATAGAGAGTCTGACAGAAAAATTTTCCAGTAGGACTTTCAACACCAGTTAAAATGAACAAATAAATCCATGGTTAAAATGTATTTGGCTGCAGTGAGGAAATAGCCACAATAGACTTAAATGGAAAATAAGACCCTGATTTCATAAGAATGACAGAAAAGCTGGGCTTGGTTTGGATGGTAGAATCGACCCTACTACGACAATTGGCTTCAGGTGAGACAGGAATGAGATGGACTTAAATGGTGAAGCTGGACGTGATTAACCCATTGCAATGTACTTCAGAAAGGGTGGACATGACTACTCATATCAGATAATATTATTAAAGAAATTAAATAATGAAAGAGATGTAACATTCTCTGCCATCTCCATGAAAGGTCTCCAAACAAGGTTAACGTTCAACGAAAGATGGAACACCGTTCGCAAGTGTTTGTAAGTGTTTGTATCCTAGTATCAAGCTTAGCCCAGTAATCAAATGGCACGTAGATTCTTTGGGCTATCTTGTTTTACGGAATGTAAGAGTTCTATTCTGGGTGGGACACAAGTTCAGTTTAAGCAGATATACATCGTTTTATCAACAGTGATATTTGCAGTATTAAGGGAATCCGGTACCGACTCGAATAGAATCGAAGGTAGGTAACTCAGTAGGCCTGTGGACTGCAGGAGTACCAGAGCATATTCATTATCTCCCTTGGCATTTCTCCTGCTCAAACACATGGATGTCCTCTTAAATACATTGGGCCTAGATGTACACGCATTGTTACTTTTTTTTTCAATAAAATATGACGGGTGAATGTTTGGATTTGATATATTGATACGGCTGATAATTAAATGCTACGGGGGCAGTGAGGCGAAGTTTACAGCCTGGAGTGATGTTTTGTCCTATAACTTGTTTCTTGTGGTCTGGATTAACCCGTACTAAAGTACTTCGCAATAAAAAATGGTCACCTGAAATCTGATAATATAATCTATTTATTTTTACAGGTAAATGCTCAATTGTTACATATACATTTAATCAGAAAGGACGGCAGTCAATTAGCAGTGGAATGCAGCCTTTGGAAGACAACAATTGTCTCATGTAATGAAATTGCACAAAGACAGTGACCTTTGACATTGACGTTTAAGTATTATTGAAAAACATTTATCTGGATGCAGCATGTCACCTGGGGTCCTGGTTGGCTGAGGTGGTTTAGGAGTTGGCTAGCCTCGACTCATCTGATCGCGCTTGGACTCTGTGGTAAGCCGCTTTAGGAGGCTGGGCAAGTGCAAGCAGCTGGCGAATTACTTCGCCAATAAACCTTACCGCCATCATATCAATGAAAAAAAATTAAGGAAGGCAAAGGGAAGAAAAGAAAAGAAGGATAAAAATTAAGCACGGCCAAAATAAGTAAACCTTGATAAATGACTATCGTGTACAACTGACCACAGTGGCAAAGTATAGTGTCTCAATGAGTGAAATGTAAAACGTTTTGCTTAATTATCTCTCTGATCATCATCTTTGAAACCTTTCGGCCTCTAAAAGTATAGTAATTTCGTAGACTGACTTAAAGTCATATCCATAATCATGTAACTTGTATTTCCTGTTGCGGACTGTCCATTGTAAATCACCCGCAAACTGTGGGCATGATGAAACCTTTCGGCATCTAAAAGTATAGTAATTTCGTAGACTGACTTGAAGTCATATCCATAATCATGTAACTTGTATTTCCTGTTGCGGACTGTCCATTGTAAATCACCCGCAAACTGTGGGCATGACAAACACTATCTCGTAACACCTCGAAAATGGATGCACATATATTATGAATGTGCAGAAATAGACAGTCTGTAGAATTCGGTAAGAACCTTACAATGTTCCTTCCGGCAATGTCCTCTGCTGTCTAGATGGGTATGTGATAGCATAGCGCGTTGTTAACTGCATCCGCTCAAGTCTAAATATTTGAGAGTGAACCCAGTTTGATTAAACTTTTTACTATGCTTAAGTCAGTAGGTAATCAGTCAACCAATACTGAATATGTTTCCTTTCAGCAATGTCAACATTGTACCAATATTTAAGTACACGTTATCTCAAACTTGGAGATGAAAACGTAAACGAATAATGCTGACAACAGAAAGGTTGCAAAATATCTGAAAGTTTCGAGTGATTTCAGATTTTTGGTTACTTGACCTCAAATATGGGGAATATTATACCAGTTCGGACTTATTCACAATCTGTGACAAAACTTTGCATCGCAGAAAATATAATAATTAAGTCTTACCAGAAATGTATCTCTGCCTTTTATAGTTTTCTGGACGTACCGAAATAAAACAATACCATGGCACTCTGCATGTAAAGCCCGGAGTGTTTATTCTGTTTTTAGAGGCTGGCTCGACATTGCACTTTTTTCAGGATTACATTGAAAATGCTGAACAACATGTATCAGACTTCTGTTCTGGACTCCATATTTAAATGACATTTCTGTCCGTGAACAGTCCAATCTCTAGTGGGTGGGGCTTCTGTGATTGACAATGGTATGCCAGGGGTTCCGACTTGAAAAACCAATGATTTCTTCTTGGCTGGTTTGTGTGCATGCACCTATCAGCATATTCAGTTAGAATCATGCCCCTCCTAGAGACTTCATGTACAGCCAAATCCGGCTTCTTAACGTTAACCATCTTGAAATGGACAGGACTGAGAACTGAGCAGAGTTGTCTGTCAGAAAACAAACAATGTTTTGGTATGAAATTCGTACCCCCACTAAGTTGAAATCACGCCTTAAATGGAGATTCGTACTATATTGAATACTCGTGTGCTCGTGTTGGTGTTAGGATTTTGAACTAAATTCCAGCTGATTTGGCATGTCATGAATGTCACACAGACCAACGATAACGACTAGCTGCATCCCTCAGATCACAACCATTTATCAAAACTCGAATCTGCCAACAACCTGCGGATGGTCGTGGCTTTGAGCCGAGCAGAGGAACGGTTTTCTCTCTCCATAATGCTGGCCAACAGGGGCGTTCTTTGCCGATGTGGTTACCAAGTTAAAGCGCAGCGCAATGACCCAAGAGCCTCTCATCAACCCGGTGGCTGTGAGTTAAAGTCCAGCTCATGCTGATTTCCTCTCCAGACCGTAAGTTGGAAGGTCAGCCAGCATCAAGCGGATGGTCATACGTTTCTCTGAGGCACTATCCGGTTTTCTCCCTCCATAATGGCGTGTGCGGTCGAATGAGCGAAATAATCTTGAGAACGGCGTAAGTCACCAAATAAATAAATAAATACTGGACGGGTAAGAAATGTATGCACCTGAGCCAGGCACTAAATTTTTTCATTGTCGTTATTTCGGCAAACCTAGGTCACGTAGACAGTTCGAAATAGTTTGTGCAGAAATTTTCCCATACATATTGCTAACTCTGTGGAGGTTAGGGTCTTCATACAGTTATTAATAATGACATCGTGAATAATTTTTATAATTAGATTTTATGGCGAACAAGAACAACTGGCTTGGAAACCTGATAATCCAAAGGATATGAAGATTTTTAATTAGCATAATGGTCTCTTCAAATGGATCTAACTTTAACGGAAGATAGTAATCTGGAAGTAGAAGTAAGTCACAGTTCCCAGTGATGTCGGAGAGACATATGTGTGTAATAACGGATGCGTCCAATCTAGTACGTAGTCCACGATTTTAACATTGACATGATCATAATTGTACACTACACCCTGCTAAAAGCAAAAAAAAAGGTGTTAAGGTATCTTCCTCAAGCTTTTATTGCAAGTGCTCATATGAACACAGCGGCCATATTAAACCTGCACGCACTATGCTCATACCCCCTCTAACCCTCCACGATAAACGGCATTAAATATTACTTACAAAGCACAGCCCAATAGATCCCCGCTATAACTGTAAGTTGCAATCAAGGCTGATATGTATGGAAAACTTTAAGAAACACTGGATAGATGCGTTTGACAGAACGCTTGACAGAGCCCTGGTTTATAAGTTTCAGTAATAATGTTTTATGACGTGGACTGAAATCGTCTATGTTAATACACGCTCTACCATATGCAACTAGGCCAGGTATTTGTCTTGTTTAAGTGGCATTTAGAAGTTGGGATGGAAGTACACTGTAACATGTCTTTCTTATGGATGTACAACTTCTTGGTTTATTATCACGACGTTTCGATGTAGATACTAACATCGTTATCAAGTGAGTGAAAACAAGACATCAACACTCTTAAATATAACAAGTAGAGATACAAGTGTCAACATGTAGAAGAGTATTCGGGGGGATTAGGGTCGATGGGGTTCCAAGTCAGTTTGGAGGATTAATAGGTCATAAGCTGAGGGAAGGTAAATCCCTTGATCTCTGTTGAGGCTAGGCTTTAATCTCTTTATCTGAATGGCTTCTTGTAGTTTCCGCTTTTTCCAGTTGGGTTGATTAGAGTTTAGCGTTCTGATTGTGTTCCATTTGATGCTGTGGTGTGGATTTTCTTGGATGTGGTCACTAATGGCGGATTTAGAATCAGATTTTTCCACAGATGACTTGTGTTCTTTAATTCGGATTCGTAAAGGTCTTCCCGTTTCTCCGATGTAGGTTGCGTGGCAGTTGCATTTTATTTGGTATACAACTCCTTTGGGTGGTGAGGGCTTAGTGGCTCTCCTCTTCCCTGTGGCATGGAGGAGTGATTTGAGTGTAGTCTGGTTTTTAAAGAAGGTTTCTATTCCTGTGGATTGTTTTAATAGGCGGACAATTTTGTGGCTGGTTGGACCGATATATGGAAGGCTTATTCGGATTCCAGGGCCTTCATCTCTGACTCTAGTCAGTTGGTTGGGTGGCGGGTGTATAGTTTTCTGGATTGCTTTGTTGACTTTGTTTGCTGGGTATCCATTGTATTGGGTGAAGACCGCTCGCAGGTGTGTTATTTCCTCATCTAGGTTGTTGGTGCAGATGTGCGTGGCTCTCCTAGTGAGGGTTGAAATGATGTCAGTCTTAATTTTGGGTGGGTGGTTGGACTTGTAGTGGATGTACTGGTCAGAGTGGGTTGCTTTGCGATAGACTGTGGTTTGTAGGTCATCTGTGGTTCTCTTTACTTGAACATCTAGGAAGGGTATTTCACGGTCTGTTTCTGTTTCCATTGTAAATTTCATGCGCTGGTGTTGAGAGTTCAGGTGGTCTAGTAATATGGTCGGATCATCGTTCTGGTGTAGAGCTACAAAAGTGTCGTCGACTTTACGCATCCAGCAAATGGGCTGGATAGGTGATGTCGACAAGGCTTTGTTCTCCAGTTCTGTCAGGTAGATCTCTGAGACTATCGGGGAGAGTGGGGATCCCATGGGGAGGCCATGAATCTGCTCGTAAATTGTATCACCCCATGTGAAGTATGTGGATGATAAGCAGTGTTCTAGCAGGCGTACGATGCTTCTTGGGGATAGCGGGGTGACGGGTGGGTTGTCTGTTATTTTTTGTTTGATCAGATCGAGAGCTAGGTTTGTGGGGACATTAGTGAAAAGGTCGACAACATCATAGCTCACGAGTTGGCATGGTTCCTTTATCTGTCTGATTTTGTTACAAAATTCTGCAGAGTGGTTTATAAAGGAGTTAGCTGCTTTGGACCATGGTGCTAGGATTTTGGTAAGGAACTGGGCAGTGTTGTAGAAGACTGTTCCTCTTGAGCATATCAGGAGTCGGGCTTTTACTGGGTCCTTGTTGATCTTGATGGTTGCGCGGGCATATGGTGGTCGTGGGTGCTGTACAATTAATTGATTAATTGATTGTTGTGTAGGGTATAAAGAGATAAAGTGTGGTAGATGTGAACAAATTTCTTTACGAGCACATGCAGTGGTCACATCATACACATCACGTACCCTCTTCCGGAAACACATAATCGGGTTCTAAATCGTATCCAAACAATATACAGTCTTCCTTAACCACGCCTTTCAGCTTGTGTAACTGACTCTTGGATATTGTTGAATATGCAGCCCTGGCATATTCCTGACTGTACTTCGCCACACTGCCCGGGGAATGCTGTCTGAGAAACATCCACTGGGCCCAAGATGAGATTGCCCTTTTAACATTTTCAGGAGACGACTGCTCTACGTTGAGCAAACGGTTAGGTGGCATCGCACCCGGCGTAAAGTATCCTTTGGCGGTCAAATATTGCCAAAATCTGAGAATCATATCGGACAGGCTTATGCAGTTTGTCAGGTTATCATACTCGTCTACGAACTGAGATGCACGCCTGGTGATGTCCTCGACAACAGATCCTATTTCGCCCGAACTCGTGTTGAATTCAATGAATCCCGACAAGTTGAGTGCCCGTAGAACTTCCCGCGTGTCGGTCAACATGGATTCCGTCTTGCCGATATATTCGTACGGATAATGGCAAGGACTGCATAACTTGTAGACAGAAGTCCAGTGGTGGTCTCCGCTAGCGAATTTATACCCTGGACGCTGGCTTAGCACGAAATAGGTGATAAACTCCTGGAAGGTTACATCTTGTCCGCACTGTTCGTCGGTCTTCTCCTTCTGTGGACCGCGACTGTTGGTTACCAAAGTCCCATATCGCTGCCAGTAATACTTGTTAGGGCGTACAAACTTGTCCATGTACGCAGAAAGTAGCCGCATGTAAGGGTCACGGACAAACAGCATTAAGTGGCCGGAATTCAGCACAGCCTTTTGTTGGGACTGACTCAGCTTATTAAACCTTAGGAATCGCGTATCGTGAATGTCGCTGTTGATTACCACTTTGGACGGAGAGGAAGAATCTCTCGAATTGTCCGTCAATATGGCGAGCATTCCTTTCCAAAACGTCGAGCCTACTTTGGGTACTTCGCAGTACACAAGTTTCCGTTTTTTGTCCACAATTAAATTGTGAGCCACAGGTACCCAGAAACCTTTGAATTCATCCCGGCGACAGAGCAATTCCAGTCGTTGTCTTCGATTCAGAAATCTTGAGAACGCGTCAATCTGAAGGCAAACCACGTTCAGAGTGAAACATAACATTAACTCGTCTAAATCAAATACTGCTTTGGAAAAAATTTGTAAGGTAGCAGATGTACCTTCGTGGTTAATTTATTGGTGTTTAAGGCCTTTCTCAAGACTTTTTCAGTCATATGGCGTGGGTCAGCTCAATGGTTAATTGGAAGCACCCAAAGTGCCCGGAGGAAATTATGACTCTTCTTTACGTTTCCTCCGAAAGAGGGAGTGCTGGATTTGAACAGGTTACCCCAGTCATGCCCGATGGCCAGACATCCTCAGCAAGGGATTCCATTCATACTGTGACCATACACATTCACTTATGACATACTGCTATATATCATACAACACACTGGAAAAGTATTAACAAATACATGTATAGCATCAAAAATGTGTAATGATCTTTTTTGTATGATATAAAACTATGATTTTCTACATGAAATCTATACAGATTTACGGAACAGCCATTGACAGTGATTTTAAGTGACAAAATAGTTATTTAATGAAAACATCATGACAGGCATGTAGTATTCTTTAAGTTGAGTATATATTTCTGATATAAATCTACTTGAACGCTACCTGCTTATTTTTAAGACCCTCGGGGCTCTTCGCATCAATTCAGCTTTTTATTGTAACGCATTTGACATAGAAATCTGCTAGTTTCATACCATCAGTATATGGCAGGACACTTACACTGTGAGACACATGCTTGCCATCTGCATCTGTACAAAGACAAGATAGTATAATGTATTTCTAGCAACTCGGACTCCCTGAGAAAGCCCGTGAGAAAACTCACATTTCTAGCAACTCGGACTCCCTGAGAAAGCCCGTGAGAAAACTCACAGGTATGTGGATACTTATATTTTCACATGATTTTACCCGTCAGAGAATGTATGAGAGGCTGTTGCGTTTCGATGATAGCAGTAGACTATAATACATTATATTCTTCATCGTGTGTTTTAAACATCTTTAAATCCAAACACTGTAATTACATAACAAAAAAACAACAAAGCATCACCTTAGGTAACATGAAATGGAGGTGACGTAGTCCCCTTCTCCGCTTTCAGATTTCGCTATTGCAATTATTAAGAGACAAAGACAGATCGATGGTGAGAGCAACAGCATAATGCTTGGCATTTTTTTTCCATAGGCAACAAGTCTGTAGCACCTTTGGGCCATTTCGCAAGGGTACAGACAGTCTATTGCGTAATTGTACAGACCCTTCATTCAGCTGCACAGCTGTACAACGACGTTACAACGAGACATACAATATAGAATCATTTTTTGCCAATGTACCCAAAAATGTGTACAAAAAAAGAAACCTCCCAGTACCCAGTTATGGGCTTTTGAGTCGCATGCAGAAAACCACTGTATGAGTTAAAACTAAGGCTTTGCTTGGTTCGAGTATTGTATCGTATTTTCATATTGTTTTTCGCATAGACTATATGACCCACCTTCACAGTGTCAGTGGTTCTTTTTTATTCCCTCCAGGTCATCCCTGGATTGTATTGGGTATCGAAGCTTGATCGAACCAGATACAACCCTTCTTGTTTTCATCTTTTATTTTGCACAAATAAAATCGACCATCTGACTTGCTACAGCGGTTTCTTTGCTCTGGCGCTTCACTGGTCGAAATGTGTTTTCTGTTTTTGAACCGAACTCGAATTACCGACCAGAGTTAATCTATATGGGATGATTCTGGTATAAAGAGAATGCGATGACTGCCCGAATAGTTCATATCCAGCTTAGTTCTTCCTCACTGTATGTGGTTTAAGATAAACGTTAGGACGTACTTGCTGTATTTAAACCTGGAATTCATCATATTTTTAATTAGCTCAGTTCTACTTGCCGGGACTTCTCCCTTGAATAGAGTTTCCAAGAACGTTTTTATTTTAACGTTGCGCAAGATGAGGTACATGATGGAGATTAGTTTTCAGGTTGTGAAATTGCACTATTGGCTTTTTGCATTAGAGTGGCATTTCTGGGGCCTACCTTTTAGTTCCTCTGTGACTTCCGGTGTATGTGTTGAAGTCTCCTGGTAACCTGTGCGCACAAGAATAATCAATGAGTCGCTCAGCTTAAGAGTCCGTTTTATGCAATCGTCCAGTTACACATCAGGCTGTAGTACCATTCAAGGGTACAATGTCAAAATGTTGCATGCAAAAAAATACTTTTGAGGGCCTCCGTGGCTCAGTTGATTAGCGCGCTAGCGCCTCCCATCAATGCGGTCGCTGTGAGTTCAAGTCCAGCTTTTGCTGGCTTCCTTTCCGACCGTACGTGGGAAGGTCTGCCAGCAACCTGCCGATAGTCGTGGGTTTCCCCGGGACTCTGCCCGGATTCATCCCATCATAATGCTGGCCGCCATCGAATAAGTCAAATATTCCCAACTACGCCGTAAAACACCGATAAAATAAATAAATAAATAAAGAACACTTTTGTGGGATCATCAAAATAATAATTGAAATTTCCAAGAACATGATTCTTTTTTAACGTTGACGGGCAAAACCCTTTTTCTTTTATTTGATAGAAATTACTAATAACTGACCTTGTAGCGCTTAGTTTAACGAGTGGTAAATATATCCATACATATATATATATGGTATATACGGTCTCTTTTTTTAATGACAGTGTTACAATGCAGAGAACCCATCTATTTCCACTTCTGGAAATTTGTCAGTGACTACCGGTTTATGTGTGTAAGGGTCCTTATTATCTGAAATGACGATGGCATCAATGTAATTAATTTTCAACAGATTTGTCATGTCGAAAAAATGATTATGTGTAATTCAGTTAGAATGATAAAGGCCCTCACTGACCGAATTGTCGGCCAAACGTTTACCAACGATATCACGGGTTCTCTGTCCGCTACTTTGTCTGAGGCTTTAACGCATGAGATTTGTCAGGTACAATGCCGGGTGCGGTGGTTTACAATGAAGTTCCGTCAGCCATATAGGCAAAATCCATCAGTGCTTTTATCGCTCTGTTAATTCTCATGCCTTTCACTTCCTGTGTAGTTGAATTCTGACGTTGGTCGGCCAATGAGACCTGTCTCCACCATTGTCTCTAAGTTATGTGCAAAATCAATTTCTGTGGGACGTCATTTTGAACTCTAAAACAACAATGAGACTTTTATTTTATCCACAACATGAAAACGTTTTCAGACAATTATTTCGAAGCGATTGTACATAGTTTAGTAGCTGGTCAGAGTTATATTTCTGATGACATGTAACTGCATATATATCGCTGTGGTAAAAACAAACTCTTTGAGTGCTGAAAACCTTTGCATTGGCTTTGCGCGATAGTATCGTGTTTCTAAAAAGCCACATGTTTCTTCGTCTTTGTTTGTAGAAAGCTCCTGGTTACCTGTATAATCAGTACGTTACCTGGTTCAAGAGACCCTTCCCCGCAATCACCGAGTTACACATTAGGCTGAACTACATTCGAACCATTTCTGAGCAATGCCAAAAGGTTGCATGCAAATCAATACCTCTTGTACGCGACAATATAGGACCATAAAAATAGTACTAAGATACCAAGAATTTCCAGAAACATGTTTAATTCTCTAGGAAATTGGGTGTTTAGTTCCTCGGGTGGTATACATGGCTCTCTTAGCTCTTGCGATAGTGTGATAATTCAGGGAATGTACCTGCTAATTCCTCTGGCGTCTTGTCAGTGACATCCGGTTTTTGCATGGACGGCACTTTATTATCTGAAATGCCGATGGAATCAGTGTGATTAATTATTGCAGATTTGACATGTCAAAAACATGATTATAGTAATAGGTGATTCAGGAATAGAAGATTAAGCGCCTTGGTCACACTGTCCTGTGGTCCATCACAAACGAGACCACTGGTTTTAATCATTGGCTTGCCTGCGGCTTTAAGCTGAGGATTGGTCAGATGGGGTGAAGCGGTTTACAATTTAGCTCCGTCGATCAGTATGTTAATAATTTATTTCCCCTCCAAACAAGCACGGAAGTGAGTTTATTTTCATGTTACTGCTGTATAAGCCTACCTAGTTCTATCAGGCTTACCCATAGATTATTATCTATAGAGACTAAGCCCTAGATCCTTCCTACTGTCTGCAGACGTATTTTACCAACATACCGAGCTGTCCCTCTCAGTTTGACCTTGGCATCGTTAAAACATTTTATTTCCGTAGACCCACATGTCAAAGCTGTGCGTTGTCCCGTGTACAGCACAGCCCCTAATAAATACACACGGGTACAGAACGCCATTTCGAAAGTCATTTGCGCCGGAGTCGCCATGCTGACAACTACGTCATCGTTTTCGGGCCCCGCTAGTCGGCGGGACTTTACCCACCGAGATTCGGAGGTCCGTTGGTCGAGCACTCGGCTCTGGCCGGACCTCACTGATCGAGACTCGGCAGTAAATAGCAACAGCAAAGTGCGCCCTTGAAACGATGACGTAGTTATCAACATGGCCAGTCCGACGGGAATGATTTTCGAAATGGATCTACCACCGAGGAGTTTTGTACCCGTGTGCATTTACTGGAGGTTGTGCGACTGGACAACACGGACAACCCATAGCTTAGACATATGGGTCTACGGAAATAAATGCTTAACCTCTATAGATACTAATCTATGAGTAAGCCCCTAGAGCTAAAGTCGACCATTTGTATTCTAGTCAAACTGAAATAATATTTTAATAAAGGTTACCATTCGTGAGATGTTGTACTTTTCATTAAATTGCCAGAATTTCTAAAAAATAATACCTTTGTGAAATTCAAGGATACCAACACTGCACATGTATTCCAAATGCATCGACTGCGCACCTATCTGACAGACCTATTCCTGTGTTCACATTAACACAATATGCATATATTATTAAATGAAATATTTTTAAAGCTCAATCCTAGTAATTAACATGACGGTATACTGATAACGTTTTAGTAATAAATAAATCCCATACTGATGAGGCGGTAAAATAAATTTATCCACCTTTTGGGGGTTTAAAGCAGAGAACAGTTAATCCGAACTGTACATCTCATTTGTACAAAGATGACCAAGTTCCCCTCTTACCACGTCCATATTACGAAAGGGATCATCTAAATTTTGAAATTGTGAATTATGCTTTCTGAATACTAATATATCCAAGGCCTCTGCATGTGACGTACGATATGCCTCGCAGCATTTGTTAATATCCTGTGTAAACGTGACGATTTCAATCTACCTCACAAATTATTGATTCAAAAACTAGTGCACATGTGCCAAGAATACTCCATCGGGCGCCTTCATCCTAAGTTTAAGCTATTTTATAATGGATGTGTTATAACTTTATGTAGTTGTAATACGGCTTAATTGTATACTTGCATTTGACCTGGAAATTATGTACGGACTTGAGGGTTGAATTTTAAATTTTAGGACACAATATTGGAAGGTTAGTGCACGATACTGGACGATTAATGCACGATACTGGATGATTAGTGCATGATTCTAGACAATTGGTGCACGATACTGGACAATTAGTGGACGATACTGGTCGATTAGTGCACGATACAGGACAATTAATGCACGATGCTGGACAATTAGTGCAAGATACTGGACAATTAGTGCACGATACTGAAAGGTTCCTTCACGATGCTGGAAGGATACAGCATGATACTGTTTGATTATACTGCACAATATGGAACGGATACTGCACGAGACTTGTGCTCACTACTCAATACTAGAAGGCTATTGCACAATACTGGACGATTAATGCACAATACTGAGCAGTTACTGTAGGATGCTGGACGGGTACTGCACTATAGTGGACGGTTACTGCATGACATCTTGTGGTTACTATAGAAGCCTTTATGGACCATATCAATACCCATCTATTGTTGGATGCTGTCGATGTTAAAACAAGTCTGTATGCTTCAATACTTTAATTTCACTTTTAGCTGAAACCGTCATGGTCCTTCAGCTTACAATAATAGCAAGCGGACTTAGTTCTGGATAAGGTTATACAGGTTTTTCCACTAACGATTACGTGTTTAAAATTTAAGATATGTTATCTTCATGGGCTTTTCGCTGAGGTAATCAATGACACAGTTATGCGTACGAATTGAGGCAATTTTCTCGTCTATAAACCAAAAGTTATATTTTCTAGATTATCCTGTAATATCATAATAATATTCAGCATCTTCTGCTGTCAGAGTTGGCAAATTGTCAATATCCGGTGTATAATGCTATCAAAGGTTAAAGTTTGTTATTCGTATCGATCGTTTACGGCAATGGACAAATCATGTACTTTTGCTTCTTGCCGTTACAGATGACAAAGACATTGTTCGGCATGACATAATACAGTATAGCGTATAGCCATGCGTCAAGGAAAACCATCATAGACTATAGAACTCTTTACTTTATCACCCGGAGGGTCCGCCAGCAGCCTGCGGATGGTCGTGAGTTTCCCCCTGGCTCTGCCCAATTTCCTCCCACCATGATGCTGGACCCGTCCTGTAAGTGAAATAATCTTGAGTACTGCGTGAAATACCAATCAAATAAATAAATATATATTGTACCACCTCTGATTAATCTTCCCTCACGTGACTACCCTCTCAATTAGTGCAAATGACTTCCATTAATTCCAGTAATTCAGGGTAAGTCTAACAAGCTTACACTTCGAAGCTTACACTTAACAGGCTTACACGTCGAATGTTCGGTAGAGGCATTCTCCTTTGATATATTTGTCGAATTCACATACTCCGATAATGTTTTCTTATTTGAAGACACTTCTTTCCAGGAACTGTTATACTTTTTACTAGTATATGGCAAGGCTACTGAAAAAAGAAGAAAGAATAAAAATCATAATTAATTTGAATTACTGTGCGTTTTATAATCTTACTTGTGACAGAAATTGAGCTTTTCAAAACATAACTGTATAGACTTGACTCTGATAACATGTTTACGTGAAACAGTCTTTGTTCTGTTACGTAACTCATGTCTAGAGGTCACAGTTCAAGCAATGCGCTTTACTTAACGTATTCATTTAGAACTTTACTCTTACAATTTTGTTGCCAGCATAAAAATATAGTCCATTCCAAAAGATCGTGATTTAAAAACAGTAGCTTGATAAATAGTGCGCTTAATAAGTGTTGAACTGTACTCAATAATTTTTATGCAAAAACTTGATAAAACGGATAGTAATAATTTTTTACCTTTTTTATAAAACGCCACAACAACTCATCCAAAATTCCCATGAAATGAAACTTTTTTTTTAAATTTTAAGCTATTGTACATACCTTTCTCCGTCATGTATGACCTTGACATCTCATTTATTCTGTAAACCATGGTAGGTGTAGTTAAATCTTTGACTATTAAAGAGAAAATTGCACCAGAACAGGATTACTTTGTATTTTGTTTCATTGCTATCTTTTATTTTTTAAGTCCCAGTTTAATTCTTTTTTTCTTATTTACCTGTTTCTTTTAATGTCGAGATAGAGAATATTGCTCTTCTGTAACTGAGATAAATTTCGTAGATTTAGGAAACCGACAAAATACGGAGGAAACCGTGTGAAATAAAAATGCTGGTGATCAAAAAATATGAATGTTCCTTGCTTCCGATTGCCATTGCACGGAACACAGTGTTCATATTCCATATTCATACATCAGTTAAAAGAAAAGGCAACACTACAGACCAAATACATATTCTACTCAGGAACATGTTTTTTTCTATCACCCGGCAATGCGCCTGTTTCCACGGTGACGTCACGCGATCCTTGTTTTACCTTTTGTTATCCAGACTGAATGAGACCATGTTACATCGTGTTTCCGGTTCTCTAATATGGCATTGCACGTGGCTTTCCTGATTAAAAATTGGTTTATAGGGTTAAAAGGATGTGAAAAAATGGCTGCAACCTATGGGGTTCAGTGTCTGACTACCGTCTGAAATAGCGACGGTTACATTATTTGTTGCATATTCCTTTAAACAATCAGGTGTGGCCTGGAATCATATACAATGTTGACGAAAACGAAAATTTCAACGTTTAATCGCCTCAAAATAATATTCTTCAATAATAAGCACCCCTTGGAATAATACCCCTGCTTACATTTTTGAAACATATATGTTTAGAAAAAGTACATAACTACTTTTGCATCGGAGAATTCTTTCTCCCTTTTTCACCCCGCCTTAATTCGGGTCTCTGGCAGCTTCATTGACTGCTCAGCACAGCTTTCGCAGAATAACCTTTCGACATAACTTCTATAGATTTCAGCATGCTCAGTGTTCCCCAAACAACTTCCGGATTCAGTTCAATAGAACTATGTAACATATGTAGCTGACTGCCACTGTGATTTCGGAAGGCACTTAGGCTTGTTTTTAGAATAAAACTGGTTAGTAGTGGAGCCGTCCTCATTTTTTGGCGAATGACACTTGTTGGCAGCGTAAGTTTATAGAACTTGGGATGCAACATCTCATATTATGTACAAAATAGAACATTTGACACAGATTTTAAGGGTGAGGGTTTTCGGGCTTTCAGTGAAATTTTAATTATTGATGAATGACAGGCGATTGCAACACATGAACCTCAGATTTAGATGTCTCATCAAAAAATAACTGAAAATGAGCTGTAGGTATGTCTGAGTTAGTTTCAACCAGCTTTGTGAAGCAATTTTTAGTAGAGGGTGACGGATAAGCATGCACATTAGTTCACTTAGGCAACTACAATACATATTAAAACAGATATGTAATGTGGGGAAATCTGTGAAAGTTTTACCTGCAAACTTCATCGAGTGAAGTTTATCCAAGAAATAGGCGACGTAAGCAAGCACAAGTATGACAGAAGTGATATGAACAGCAGTGTTCAGTTTACACCTCATGATAGGGTAGTAGAACGCTTTATCCTGGTGATGGAAAACAAAAAAATTGATTATTTCCTCACATATGTATGGTAACGGAAGCTAGTTCAGGCCAGCATTGTACAATCTTAGTGGTTACGTGGTATAGCACGATTGATAGGAAGCGGCGGGACGATGGCACAAAGTGATGGGGCTATGGTATAAAGCGAGTGTGCGAAGGCCTTTGTTCCTACTCACGGTGTCATTGGGTCGTACCATTGTCACATCGTTTCATTTTATCGTACCACTGTGCCATTGCTCTATCCACTATCATACTATACACATTGTGCGATGCTAAGATGATATACGATGACTGAGACTTCCAAATATATCAGAGGTCCGTTTCCCTGAAGAGTTACGCTTAATTATGGGACCATGGAGCCAACAGTTGTTGGGCTATATTCAGGTGTGAGTTGTAAAACGGGAATAATATAAATAAGTAAACAAAACAGTTAGAAGTGATAAAAACATTGTTTATTTTCTATTTTCTTTCCTTTTTGGCTTTTGTATCGATTATAAAGTTCACTCTATGACTTGTTTTCTGGCCATGACGACCATTGTAACCGAAACTAAACATGCATATCTGATCTGCGTTTCCTACAAAGATTTGAGCCAACCCTATGCTGCTTGTGTGTTTTGGTTCTGTAGAATAATAGTGAATGATGAAATGAAAACTACTACATGTATCATAACTGTGAAGACAGTAACCATGTCAGAAGGTTCCCATGCAAAGTAGCCTACAATCAACGCAAGAATAATATAAAAGCAGAATATACGTGTATACTGTGTATAAGCGGAATATCCATGGCGTATTGTTTGATATAAATGATCTAACTGAGTCTTTAATGTATTGATTCATAATGCATTTGGTTACTCGATGATTCTTAACAAGGTTTCCCTAATCAACCATCTAAACTCCGGAAGAATTGAATTATTGTGCAAGTATCAAGAACGTAGATAAAAGGAATACCACATATATGTAGATGATAATAATGTGAATAGATCAAAGATAATTACGTTAAAATATATGTTAAGAACGTTCATGCAAATGCACTTAAGGGGTCGATGGGGCGCAGTATGATCAAGTGGCAGATACATCAGCGGGATCCGCCACATGAATATAATGATTAAGCAAGCACGAATGGTTGAGGCCCACTTAGTCTCCCGTATTCACTGCTTAAAAGCATTTTCTTCCCACCAGTAGTTTTGTAGACTAAATTACGCCGATAGATTTTTAATTTGTTCATGAAATAAATGAATTTAATTTTGTTAGCTTCATTTAGTCCGGAAAAGTCTAAATTCTCGCCAGTGTAAAACTAGGGTATCTATGACGAAGACATTTTTTAATTAATCGCACTCTATTTGTAAGATGAAACATCCGGAATATATACAACAGAGGATTTTTAGTCCTTTAAGAATATACTCATTTATTGATATAACAGATATTTGACGCCGAACTGGAAAGAAAAAATGGATGAAACAAGACAGTAGATACCGAAATCCAAGCCGCAGCTAATTGTGCAGTTTTTGGACGTATATCATTGGCAAAGGAATAATGGTCTCAAGGATGACGCCCTGAACACTTGGCCAAGGAGTTCCCGAGACTCAGTGACCAAAACGCTGCCTTATACACCATGATTGCATGGGTATTAACGAAAGGTACGGTGTACTATATGCTAGAATTAACCTTAGACTGTAATCTTTATCGGAAAAAGATCCTAAAGTATTAACACTCATTCATCAGTTGTCACAGGATCGTAACGCGCGGATATACGGTGACAAAATCTTAACTTCTGGTCAACCAGTTGGACAATCATTACACGCGGACATCCACCAACAAAGTCTTCATTCTTAGTCAATCAATCACTAAATCATAACACGCGGACATACGGTCACAAAATCTTATCATCTAATCAACAGTCAAACTAACCATTACATGGTTTCATAAACAGTCGCAACATTTTTACCCTTTTACCCAACATGTACAGTAGCTAAAACTCCCAAAAAACCAATCATATTATCATGACAGTTTCGTGAACAGACGGACATTCTGTAAACAAACAAAGCTAATCTGTGATTTCCCTTGAGAACTGATTGATCCTGATTGACTTGTATGTATAACGAGTGTTACCGATGATCACAACATGTATGGCTTCAGGCTGGACATACATACCAATGACTTCGGACGTAGACTTCTGATGTTGAGAATCTGTGCTGAAAACTTATTGATTTGGCCCAGATGTCTTGACCTTGCCTTTGACGGCAGATGAAAATATGCTGGTTCAGTATATGTGGTCCCATTCCCAGCTGGTCATTTGCTGTTTCTTTAACGTACACCGATTAAGAAAGCTCGAAGCTGCATGCCAGTTCTTGTTGTCGTTTCATATACGCGCCGCTAACAGCTTTGGCTTCGTTTGAATATAAATCATCAAAACAAAACAAAGACTTATAACTATATATGTGTGTGCGTGTGTGCACCTGTGCTTGTGTGCATACGCCAACACAGGGAATCTGAAGTCCGCATTTTATAAAGATAACAATTCATCCAGTTGTTCTGATTATCAGAATTCACCTGATAACGACTGCTGGGTCCGAAAGTTTGTATGAAGAACTGCATGACCGACTAACTTCGGGGTCAAACATGTGTGCTTGATTAATGAGTGCATAAAGTTTCTGTGTACAGAATAAAAATATAAGAACAAAAACAAACAAACAAACAATACTTTGTAAAGACAAACAGGGTAAATGTGCACAAAATATATATACTGTCCAAACATGTAACTACCTATACTGTGGGATTAAAGTATTGACATACCGTCGAATATAGTCAACTAATTTTATTCAAAAATTCACATCATCTTGGTGTAAATTTGATTGACATCGCACAATTTACAGCACATTGTGTCTGAAAATGCGCAGTTCTCTATTATGGTCAGAACAGAGCTATTCATTGACACGAAACTGCACTGCTTAAGCCGTCAGCACATGTTACATTGTAACTAATACACTTGCGGATACATCGATTTGATTGGATATTATGACATCTTTTAGACTTTTCTGATCATACTGGTCAATTACACCGCGGAAGACATACATCCTGTTTCACAAATCGGTCAAAGACCGGTCGGTATACACTGAGCGCTTTGCTGTGACCCGACCCGACCCGATTCGACTGTAGTCTTTGTAAGTCGGTTTGGGTCGTGTCTAATCGCTGGGAGGTATGCACTCGGTAGTGGGGATGTACACACTAGCGAATGACATGCCAGCTGTCCTTTGCTATGAGTGTCCGAGTATAATTTCGCGATGGTGTTGCGCATGTTCCAATTTTTTTCGACCACTTACGTTTAATAGTAAACAAATATTTTCGGACTGTACACACTTCTCTTCGCCGGACATGGATTCGGCAGACAGTAGTGATACTCGATGTTTTGCCCCTATTGTCACAATCTGTATTATTCTTGGCCGAAGAAGCCATCCGAGAAAGCTAGTCAGGAGTTGCTAAGTGAAGCGGTGGCTACTGCTCCGTGAACAGCAGGGGTTTTTTTTCACATCCTAGTAACGGAGTTCCAACTCCAAGATGCAGAAAACTTCGGGTACGGTAGACATTACCAGATGCTTCTTAATTCCTCTGTTTGTAACATACACTTTTATTTCTTGGGAATAAAACTGTAGAGTACAAATAAAATATTATGTTCGAAAACTGGTAAATCAGAGAACTTTTTAACAACGAGAATGCCAGCTTTAGCACAGATTTTAAGGATTAATCCTTCACTAAATTGTGGAACTATTTGCAACATAAACCCGGTTAAAATGTGCGAGGTATAGTTAGTTCTATGAGTCTGTCTTCTGCTTGTGTCATCCATTTGGATACCAAGAAATGGTCACGTGACCATGCGCCTAGTCCTGATTGGCTGACGGTTGAAGATCGTCACCGACGATTGTCGTAGGAGTGGACACACGAGTGGAAAGAACGTCACAACGCCCCACTGAGCCCGACTTTTTTCACAAAATATCTTGCACGGTCAGATCACTCACGACTAGACCCGACTGAAGCTGACCGGACACGATTTTCGTCGTGGAGAGGTATACACCAGAAAATTTGTCACCAACTCAATGCGATTTTTCAGTCGGGTCTCGTCGGATAGCAGCAAAGCACTCAGTGTATAACGGCCTTTACTTGTTCTGAATGTGATGTGGGGCAATGACATCTGGACCCGTCCAACCATGGATGGACAGTTGACAGATTCACGAAACTTAGAAACTGCGTCAAGCTACCCCCATGCATCTTAGAAAAAGCAGCGCATATTTATGAAGAAAAAAATATTCCTGCACAGTTTTCCAAATATTTTCTAATCATTGTTTTAAACGATTTTAGACGGACACATCCATCGACCGTTATCCCCTCTCAAAGGTAACGTGTGTTATATAGTGCAAGAAATTCACACGTTCTGGCTAAAAGAATCAATAATCATTTCAGAGAATTACAAATACAAGTAGAAGATGAAGACTGATGCTCTTTCCGTGAAAATGGTTTTTATTTACATATTTTATTGATGTTTATTGCCGTTCTCAAGAATAGTTCTCGCATGTTTGTGCATGACATCAGTTAGGTTTATGAGTAGATTGACAGGATTATATACCCCCTCACTTCGGCATGTGCCTGTTTACTTTCAGCTAATTCATTTGATCGGTGTTTCACGCCGTATTGGAGAATATTTCACTTTTGCGTAGCCTTGCTATAATTCGCTAACCTGCGTACTTAAAGATGTAGCATGTGAACCAGAACTGAAGTCGAAACTGTAACTTTCTTGACAGCCGTGGCCCAGCTTTCTTTTGTCAGCCTTGACTGTGATTATCTTGCTTTCCGTCATATACCATCAATGACTCTAGTTTTATTGGTAAAATAAAGCTGTATACCCACACGTGACATAGCATTTATTCCAGTGATAGAGATATCACATATTTATTCCTGTACTTATACTCCGCTCTCCCGATTGCTTCCCCTGCATGCCGGCGGGCAGGATTACCTGCGGAGGGAACCGGGTGTAACTATAGACCTTTGCAAGGCACGATATCGATTATTTAACTGGCCACTTAAAGGTATAGATGGTGATAATTACGTCACGACATTCCTTGTTCTCATGAGAGTGTATTATACGAAGGAGGAGCTTTATTGCGCAAACATGCATGCTGCCAGTACAGGTTGTGTTTGTTTGACGAGGAAAGATCAATCAGTGAACCAATTAGTCCTCTGGAAGCCTTGGACCTTTACGGCAGAGATTACTACTCGAGGCCAGACTCAATCACGTGATCTGGATTCACTCTACCAAAATGACACCAGGGCTGCGTGAAGCCTGCGTCAAATTGGTTTTGTAACCTAGGTGAGCTTTTGTACCAAAAGGTCATTCTTTATTACACAGATAAGTGTTAAAAACAATGGATGTCCTTGGGCATTTTATCAAACCAGGTATCACCTTTATACAGGTATAAGTGATTAAGCTACTTGCCAATACAGCAGCTCAGTGGAGCCCAACGTTTTCAATCCCAAACTCTGATAGATACATATAGCCCCAAAATGTCGGAGAGGAGACTCGATCTGAGTATATGATAATGAACTTAACATTTGGTGACAATGATACCACACACTCCGAGAGTGTCCTAAAACACACCAGACATGGCGCTCAATTGCAGCAGAGGTTGATATCGGAGTTGTTTGGTCTGAGAAGAGTAGGAAGAAGAGGAGGACGGGTCAGGCCTTAACTAATTTTTATAAAAGTCCTGGATGATCAGGTATTGACCTCGGTCACAGTGTTAGTGTTCAGCGGTCTTTGGGGAGGATACTCACGGTCATCTGTCTCAGAGATTAAGTGCCTGTCCAAAGGTAATACCATACCTGTTGTCTACACTGTGATGTGTATAAAAGGTCTGCGAAGTGGCGAGAATTAATCTGTCAAACTGACATCCCTTTTCAGACCTGGCCAATTGTTTACATCCTGTAGTATGTCTGGTCAAGTAATGGAGAAACAGTGAGGAGAAATCCCTACGTCCGACATTAGGTGGTCTATGTATACGAACAGCTGTACGTGAAAAGACCACAGAGGTATCTGGATCGTTGTTTTCATATGGTGTTCTAAACAAGTTGTCACCTCACACAATGGTGATTGATGAGTAGGGCAAAGACAAGAAATCTCCGTGGATCGCCACCGAGAGAAATGTGAGCCCGAACGTAATTTCGTTAAAATAAGTGGGTTCTTCCGTGGAGAACTCCAATCTTATTGATGTTTAACTAGAAACAGGCTTACTTAATGTTCAGGTTTGATTAAATACGTTAAAGTAGGAAACGGTAATGAAAAACACTGTAACTAATCTTCACGGCAGGGAATCGCGTTATTAAATTTACAGATGCCCAGGGAGACAAACCTTTTCACAGCCATAGATCATCTATAGATATCCTTCCTCACATGGGGTGAGGATTTTAATCAACCTTAGCTTAACAGGGAAAACCACAAAATTAATGGTTACGAGACAATCACAAAACACGGAAAGGCTTTTATTCCCTAGGTCTCTAATCAAAACTTGCAAGACGATCGTACAGAACGGTAAAATCAATGTTTCGTGAAAGCACAGGTTTGTCTTCTTTATTGCCAGAAGGAATGATGATAGTGAACATTAAACCTGATGACACGTACTGGCCATGTCCTGTTTGGTAGGATGAACAGCTTGGAGTCTGAAGAAGTTTTCATCCGTTCATCGGCCTAGATTTACACGGCCGCATTAGTTAGTTGTCCGTTCTTTATCAAATTATGAGCCTTGACAGAGAACTCGTGGATTAGCAATAAATAGCTGTTCATGATCCAGTGCAAACATAGTATCGATGGTTGTATTTTTTACCTGACCCGATGTGCTTGGGTTCTAAAGTTTCCACCAGCACCATTTAACTCACAGAATGCACCCAACCATTTTATGTCAGTAATCCTGGATTGAAGCATCATGCCGGGGACATCAAAAGATTATTGCCAACCTAGTCATGTGTATGGTGGCCAAGTCGAGAGAAAGATCATCGCTGTTTTGTCCGATTGTGAGAAACGCTGTACACCAATGGAGCAATGCGATGGAGCGATTTTGCGATGGGGTGTAGGAATTAAGTGATGTAATGGGAGCGATGGGCGATATATATAAAAGAATTGAGCAATGTGATGGAATCAGGGAGTGACGGAAAGATTGAGCATATGGTGAAATCAATGGTAAAATCAAGGTATGTGAATATAATCCTAACGATGACAACAAGGCCTAACGATCTGCATGACTGAACGATTTAACGTTTGAATAATACACTATGAACAGTTAATACAGTATTAAGCCTAGTGGTTTTGAGAGTGTTTACATTTAATCTATATTTCAGTTGTAGTATATATAAGAAAAAAAATGACCGATGGGCAGGCACAAGCTCTGGTGCATGTGCAATTGAAAAAATGCACCAAAGAACAGCATCAACAACGGGTAGAGCGCTGTCCTCCCATAAAACTTTCCATTGCAACGAAAAAGATAAGACATTAAGGCAGTTTAGATCTCAGTCTGAATCATGAATGCGACAGCTAATCAATTGCAAATATAGATACTTGATTAAAAGACAAATTCTCTAATATACCCGTCCCAGAAATACAGAAAATAAACTGTGTAATAATCATAATCAATAATCATGTAATAATCGAATCAAATGTAGAAAGTGTATATGTCTAGAACAGAGGTATTAGCAATGGTTTTTGGATGGTTTGATATAAAGAAACCCTTTTTCAGTCAATACTACCTATGTATATCGATAACAAGTAAGTTTTTCGCTTTGGTAATGTGTATATTTCAGATTGGTGAGACAAGTTCCTCCTTATTTGCATCGATTTTTAAAGTCTGTGTAATGAAAAGGTAGTAGAGTTATCTGCGAATTATCGGATGAATATAGCTAGATTTAACGAAATATTTGATGAAAACGCTGTCTCAATCCCTTTTTTAACCATCAAAGAAATAGAAAAGAAAGATTTTTATCAAAATAAAGTGAGAACTTCATTAAAGTACCACTCTGGTCAGAATACAAAGTGCGTGGAAGTATTACAATGATATGAAAGAATTCCTACTGAGTAACCCTAACACGATGTTTCAAAAGGATTTTGATGAATAACACTATTTAACCAATATAACTGAAGATTCCTTGACAAACAAAATATTCAACTCCCTGATGTGACGTGATAAAATTCCCTGTATGACGTCGAATTAGGCAGATGTGACGTTGAGTAAGGCATTTATGCTGGGATGACGTCAAGCGATCCAAGCGATCCCTTGTAACACCTGAATCTTTACATCCATGGGACCGAGCAAAGTTTCACACATGCACATAAAACGAGAAGAGAGATGAATTCTGGAATGCCGCCAAGGTCTGCGATGTTGTCTAGCATCTTCTCTATCTTGACGAGATGTGCATCAATACAGGTGTGTGGAATTTGTTACGTTTGGAGGCTGGAAGAAAATGCTATGATTTTCGAGCGAAAAAAAATGCTTGATCTGTGTTAATCAAGCATTGTCTCTGTGGCAAATAGTAAAGTACCTGGTGAAGCCACAAAGACGCGCAGGGTCTATCTTTATCTGAGATCTGTTTCATTCTTCTTCCCTTGCGGCTTAGCTTTCAAAAATAGAGATCTGTACTTTACCTTTCACAAGCCTGTATCTCGGTCTTTTCGAGGGTACTGTCCTGAACATGTCAATACTTTACCCTACGAAATTAAGTTTCCTTTAATCTTACAGTAATTTTGACTTCATATCACCTAGTCATAATTTTCTTATTTATGATAAAGACTAGAACGTTACAGTTAACACAAATGTACCTTGCACAGCGACAGTTAACCAAACTTCGCTAACCACCATTTTCGAATGTACTCGGCCGTACTCGGCATGGTTCAGGAAAAAATGAAGTCGTGGGACGTGCGAAGATGCTCACCGTTATATCGATGATCGACACTTTGTCTGGGAGTCTTGACTTTAATTTTTGCTTTAATAATGAAAAGAAGGAAATATATTAAACAACTATCGTCAAAAAGAGAAGATAATGTTACATTTGAGAAGGCCAACCGAGTTCACCTTAGCAACATAGTCACGTGATTCGAAAATGGCCGCGTGAGAAGCTTCGATGCTGTTCGAATGGATGCCTCGGTTACAGTTGTGTTATTTGTGACATTATGGTGTTAATTATTCCAGTATAATAAAGCAAAATGTATTCAAAATTAGCTAGGAAGGCACTTTACTTGATGATGACAAACTCCTCCACCTTATAGGTACCTATTCATTTCACATACATTCGACTGAGGCGAGTTGTTTATATCTACCCATTGTCCCACTTTACTGGTCTAGCAGCTTTCACACCTCTATACTCATTGATTCCCACCCATTTGTCTACAGGTATTGTTTAAATTTTGCCTATATATCTGTGTATAAGCTTTGCAAAGTCTGAAATGTATTGAAACGTCACCAGCAATAAAGTCGAGACGTTTATAAGGGGCCCTTCTAGCTTGTCACTCCAGCTCCTAAATGCCTCTCACAATTCAGAATTACTTTACAATCACGCAGGAAACCGGTTTTTCTTGGGTACCACTTTCACACTTTGAAGACAGCACAGAGCCCATAGTTTGTTTCTTTTAATTTGTCGCCTAGTATATTCAGCTCCCTGTAAAATCACTCATATCCTGTGCCTAAAATTGCCTTTAGTCAGGGACACGTATCACCTCAATCTGTAACCACTGGCATGTTGGACGTCCGCATCGTTTTATTTTCAAAATCACAGTGTTAAATTCTAAAAGTTTATTTTAGACACTAAGAGCTCATTGTCCCGGGTGACATCATAATTATTAAAAAATCAGTGGGATGCTGGGCAAAATTTCATCTATTAAAGTTACTGTTCTAAACCTTGAAAATAATTTCAAACATGCCAGTATCAGACAGGGTAACTGGTGTCACTCTCCGGTCAAACGTGGACTCTGCCCATTATCCAGCAGGGCACAGTTTTGTAATAACCATGACGCCAACCGAGGCAATGAACGCTTCCCCCCGAAAAAAGCTTATGGACTTTAACTTTATGGACTCTAAGAATTAGTGAATAATGAATTAATATGGAAATTCACTTTAACATTATGAATTAGTGAATAATGAATTAATATGGAAATTCACTTTAACATTATGAATTAGTAAATAATGAATTAATATGGAAATTCACTTTAACATTATGAATTCGTGAATAATGAATCAATATGGAAATTCACTATACCATTGTGTGGAGTTGTGAATTTAGGCGTCACTAAGCATAGGCAATATCGGTGGTGACCAAATGTCCCTGTCAACCATTGTAAGGAATCAGCGACAAATACGATGACAAACAACCGACAAGGAGGCTATATTAGCTCATAATCGATATTACCATAAGTCATTATCAACGACATATGTCCCATTCTTCTCAAATGTCACCAAGACATGTGCCTAACGGGAATGCTCGGCTTATGGCAGCTCTAAGCGATTGAGGCGTCTTCACAACAGTTGGCCTACCGTGTTGATAATTGACATACATACGCTTCACACATCGTCGGTGGAACATTGGCTCAACTTTTCCCTTTGGAAGAATTTAAGTATGCCGCTACACTGTAAGAACTAGTGTTGAACAAAATTTCTGGCAGTTTGTATTTTCTGTGAAAACTAGACAAGTCCTTTGTTTTTAAAGCCAATTGCTTCTTTTCCTAAACTAGGTGCTTTGAAAACATCACCTTATGTCATAATTCGCAATCAAAATGCTGTACAGGTAGGCTACTCTATTAGATGTTCATAAACATTATAAATGAGTTGATACGTAACTGGATGGTTTCCCAAAAAAGCAAGCTCAAAACAGGTACTTGCATTTTTACAGCATCTAGTGTCTATTAGCCATAAATACATATATTATATCAGTGTGATTGTCGGTTCAAAGTCTGCGCGATGCCATACATGTCATAGAGAAGCTTTGTATTCTTACTTGGACGGGGTTCCGTTCTGTCTAAGAATGCTGGTTATCCAGGTATAGCTGACTTCATGTTGAAGACGTATTCTAACGCTCTATAAAAAAAAAGGATAAAAGTATTAATCGATAAACGTTTGAGTATCTTTACCCATAAAAGCCCGGCTTTGTTCTGTGTCAAGCGAGTCGACAGCTAGTCAGATCGAGCTCTGGCCATATGGAATCAACCGTTTAAGTCATTAGGCCCCAGGACCACGAGGCTGTCTCAGACCTAATCCGTACGTAGTCTTAACTTCAAATCAGTTTACAGCGCTAAAAATTGTGACTCGCCTTATGACTTATTATTTTAATTCTAAAAGTTGTTTCAGACATTCGCGACAAATATGAAAATTTGCATTTAAGTTTAAATCTACGTCCAGGGCTGATACCGGAAGTGAAGACTGATTTTATGCCAAAGACAGCTTCGTCATCCTATGGCCAAATGGTCTCATTAACCAGGTCCTCAACGTTATTTATTGACATTTTTCCTGTTAATAGCCTGTACATTTCTCATAAAATATAAACGAATTACAATTAAATTGGATTCTACGATTAATTATTTATTTACTTATCTGATTGGCATTTTTAGTAAGCCGTACTAAAAAATATTTCACTTATACGACGGCGTCCCTCAGTATGGTGGGAGGAAACCGGATATAAGGTAGCATATAAGAACTCTACATGGTCAACGTTTCAGCCATATCGTAGGGACACTTTACTTTGTATATGTATGCTTAAACTAACTATTAATAAAATATTGTACAAGAGCTATACATTCTGATGCATACCGGACGATTTTGGAAACCATGGAAGTCCTGATAAAAATTCTCGTTATGACATGCCGGATATTCTCAGTTTATTATTAATGTTCGAAGGAGAGCGGATGTAGACATGGTGGGTGATATATGCCTGAGATGTTTGCACTCCTGTGAGTTACTTCCTCCCGGACGGATACTGGCAGTCAGACTCAGTAAATGATCAGCTTCTGAATGCTCTGAATACGAAGACTTTTAACGGTACTGTCAAGGTAATTTAGACAACACAATGGCAGCTGTTAAATCCATCACCTGCCAAGACTGCGATTGAGTCTTACCATTTGTTGAACCCCTGGTATAGATCTATCGTTCAAAAACTGTAAAAGCACATATATGACAAACGGAGGTGTTCATTAAAAGAAGGTGGTAGTTGTCGAAAGAAGTTCATAACGGTTTATTGTTTGAAGACACACCTTTCTAATTGCGACACGATAGCTACAACTGAGAATAGCACCACGGGTAACCATGGATGTGTCAATAGACGATTCGGCTCAATCCGGTCGCTAAGCTGACCTGTTCGACTGGTTAGACGTTGTCGGTTTGATTTCTCACAGCATGACACAACACCTGACATGGTGGAATTATGCACAGTCGCCCCTAAGGGAGCTGTGAAAATACAGCAGATCTGCTGTTCTGGGCTGTACTCTGGTCAGCCAACCGAAACTCCGGGATCTACCACCCTTCCATCATCCCTGATAATTATCTCCTGTTCATCTATCCACATCAGAAACCATTCGCCTTTGTCATCGACCGGGTCGTTGGATACAAGGAAGTCCTCCACAACCATTACATGTTGACAGAATCGTTGCAAAATGTCGGGTAACTCGTCCAACGTGTCCACTTCAGCCTCGCCCGGTGCGGAGGTCGGCTTTGGTTTTGTCATTACCATTCCAGGAATCTTGGCCAATTCCTTCGCCATTGTTTTCTTTGCCAAGGCTGCCAAGAAAACAGGTCTTGCGGTTCATTACTTGCTCATGTCGCTGGCCGTGACAGATTTGTTCGGGTGTCTTTTAGCCAGCTACACCGTTGCAACAGCCTATCTCGGGGACATCCAGTCATCAGCTCTGTGTAACACATTCAGCTTCATCACGAGTTTATGCCCAATGTCCACTGCCCTTATGGCCTGTCTACTAGCCCTTGATCGGTACATAGCACTTTGTCACCCTTTCAAGTACGCTTCCTGGGCTACCCGTAAAACAGCGATGATTTCTGTTCTGTCTTGCCTTTGTGCCTCGGTTGTGCTTTCACTGTTACCTTTTATACAGCTGGGAAACTATTACATGGTAACAACTACTGCCGAGGGGGAGGTAAAAATCGTATGCTCAGCACTGAAGTTTCAAGAAAAACCACACCGGAGAATTTATGGCATCCTTTATGGAACTTTGGGGCTTTCCATCATAGTGATTGTGACGGCGTCAAACTTTCTGGTGGTAAAAAGCGTCTTGTCAATGAGTAAGAACGTCGTCTCGCCACAAAATGATGAACAGGGATTAGCGCCTGTTCAAAGTAGATATGCCTCAGAATTTAAATTCGCCAAAATGGTCACTGGAATCTCCGTAGTATTGCTGTTCTGTTGGACACCGTTTATGGTAAGTACTTTTTCCAGAGTCATCTTTTTTCCTTTGTTAGACAATTTTTATGTAGAGTGTTGTTTAGAGTTATATCATTCTGTTGGATACTTTTTATGGTGAGTTATTTTCTTTCACTTGTTTTGTTTCCATCAAATATATACGATATATACTTATATCAAGTTACAATGGTGCCATGAAGTTATGTTTACCTTACATTTAAATATTTAGATATTCAAATATCTTTCGCTTTTGCTCCCCATGAAATCTACACTTGGAATTTAAAAACAAACCTTTCCATTCTTCAGAAATGCTTTAAGCAAGAATCAGATCAAGTCAAGTAAATATATGAAAAGTTTTCCTTATTTGTTTTTTTTTTTTTCAATTCCTTCATTTTGCGGTAATGTTTTGGAATTTATTTATCAATGTTTTGAACAACCGGGCCCACAACTGAAGCATTCATCTCATATCTAGATATATGGTTAGGTAAACCAGCGTTACCAACGGAATTAAAATGAATCAGTTTATATTCCCTTCCCAACGTGTTCCGCAGTACGCAGAATACATCAAATTCCAAAAAAAACATACATGTAGATCACAACTAAAAAGGACAGAAAAAAGCGACAAAGACAAACAAAAAATTACATAACTCGTGGAAAACAATATGTCGGAAAACATTTTGATAATCTAATAATCCGCTTTAGCAACGAATTACATATCTGTAGTTTCGCCATGATCCACAGTGAGTCTTCACAATAAGTCTTCCTAAGTGACCATACTATGGCAAACTGTTTCGCTATTTACTCTAATTATACAAAGGCCCAAAGAAGAGGTACATGTGTCCAGATTTCCTGTACAGATGTAAAAGTATTTGTACATATGGGCAAATCACATACTTTCGTCCTCAACATTTCCACTGATCTATAGCGAATTAGATTGCACAATACAATAATTAATTTGCTTAAAGATATATTTTTTCTATGGTGTCGGAGTTATTAAAGTATGATTCAAATGAAAAAAAAAAAAACATTTATGTTAAAGTCACGCTTGGCTAGATTTGCAGGTAAATTACAGTTGACCTGAGGCAACAGTTTGTGGTGATCCACCGCACAGACGAAATACCTGAACGCATGGTAACATTCCGCCCCAAGTGTAACTCGTCCACCACATCGCGTACATTTATAAGAAATATTGCACGTTGCATAGCATACCCTTCCTATGTCACAGCATTCACTTCCGGTAAACTGTGTCAACAGATCTTATAGAACCCCAGGTCCAGGATAACGATGCAAAGTTGCTAATGACGTTTTCATGATGCATTAGGAATAAAGGCTGCTGGAAAGCAAACCTTTTCATAAGGATTGAGCACCTCTACACCCCGAGGGAAGAAATAATAGGTAGGTAGGGCGTGACTAAAAGGCACTTCGAGATAGTACATTATCGCGTTCAGCTTACTTTGAGAAGTTTAATATCGTCTGCATTCCCATTCTCTTCCTTCAGGTCCTGTTTCTCTTGATTCACGTTGGTGTCACCTTTCCATCCAGTCCCGTCAGCACTATCATGATCTTGGCCAGTCTGAACTTCATCGTTGACCCTTTTGTCCACATCTTTCTGAGGAAGAGTTACCGCCAGGCGATGTGGAGGACTGTGTTCTGTTGTCAGTGTTTCCAGAGGACGCCAAGCTTTGCGGAATCCTCTACCATTCATTACAACTGAGTTTGTTTATCGCTCATGGCGTTTTAGAGTGACTGTAGATAAGGGCATTAACGCTCAAACAGCCATATTACGCCAAAAAATACCGAAATATTAATTGAAACAACAAAAGTACATCACATCAATCATTTGTTCGGGTACCTGCATGATGTAAAATTATACACAAACACCATCAATCAATCCAAAACTTCAAAAGATCAACCGCAAGGGTACCAGAGGTTTTCTTCAGCACGGCTTCACGTTTCCACTGCACCAATGTCATTTGGAATGAATCGTCATCGGAAACGTTTCCGGCGAAATGAAGAATTGTAGGTAGCGCTCGCAGTTGCCATCTGCCTTATTCAATGTCCCTTGTTTTGTTTTCTTTCTTCTTCTTTTATAAGAAATTTATTTCCCAGCTATCCAAGATGTCATATTTTTTGCTTGGAGAGGATATGTTAGTAAGTGATGAAAACCAAACTATTTATCACCTATTTCATGTTTATCAAGTTCGTGACGAGGGATGGACATCAGTCCTCGTGTTCTTTCTTTCCTCTCCGACCAGTGTGAATGGTATGGCCGAAACTTTCTCCTCCCTCAGTAGAGAACTTTCCTATGTTGAAATTGGGTCGTGTAAGTGTACATTATTAACACTACAAGAAATCAAGTAAATCACATCACATTGGGCCTATATGCAGACTAATATTCACGTCATACAAAAATCCCCCAAATCTAACTTTTGACCTCCATATTATTAAACTATCAAATAGTCATCATTCGCCAATGTAGGCCCCTATTAGCAAACCATGGAAGACAATTTAATTCACTTCAACTGAGAACCCCAAACCCATCTTGAAATAAAATTCGGCTGGTTTCGTTCGGACACGAATCTTGCGAAAATACGAAAACGAGTACTTTATAATCAGAAAAAAATGCAGCAATTGTCTGAAACATGAATTCCAAAATGTTAAAGTTTTCCATGTCCAATATTAACTGCATATTCTGACAAGTGATAATCTCTTGGACGTTTGAATCAAGAGAGGTTTCATATTCCAGAATTACGTTTCCTCTTGCCGTGCCGTTTTGAGGGGATTTAGAATTTGCACATGACATCCTTGGTCTGCAACACTAGACAGTTGCCACAGGTATGGGCTGACTACAGAAAGGTCTACTATGACAAACAATAAGATGTAGAAGGCTTTTATCTGCTTTTGTGTACTTAGCTTTTGGTGTCGTGTGTCACATTTCATCACAATATGCAGAGACCACACTGTGCCGACGCCCATCTCTTGTCTTATATTTAAACAACGCTGCATGTGCACACATACACAGACACGCCGACGACTTGTACCAGTCAGGACTGTGACCCAGTACTCAATCCTGAACGCTGAGAGGTGCCGGAAACGAAGTCTCCATGACTTATATACACAAGTCAGATTGGGGTGATTATCAAAACCACGCCTTAGCATGCATGCCATCGTAATTAGGCATCTATGTATCTGCACTTGAAAAGGAAAGACAGCGCATTGCCATGTCTAGCACGCGATTCACCACATGTATGATAAAAAACGGCTGAGTTTCATTTTCACGGCTCTGTAAGGACAGCACATCGGTGATAGTATCTGTAGTTCGCTGCTCGACACATTATTAAACTTCATAACTTTGTGCAGTGACGGGAACACGAACACTTCAAGTGTAAAGCAATACACTGGCTAAAAACCACCATAGAATGGTGTAGTACATAGCGAATGCTTTTGACTCTATTGCATATCTAATAAATCTGCATGTGCATGTACTCGCCTACTTTTCCAAATGGGCTCATGCGATATTATGTCTGACACTGTAATATCTCGAAAAGGTATCTTTATTTATTTATTTATTCTTTTTTGGTGGGGGGAGGAAACCGGGCAGAGCTCGGGGGGAACCCACGACCATCCGCAGGATGCTGGCAGACCTTCCCACGTACGGTCGGAGAAGAAGCCAGCATGAGCGACCGCACTGGGATCATTGCGCTGTGCTAGCGTGCCAACCGAGTGAGCCACGGAGGCGGCCCAAAAGATATAAGTAGGTTTTGTGTTTTAAGCTACATCGAGTTTGCTTAATATCAGTTAACCGATGATTGAAGCCTGACTGTACATGTTCTGATTACATGATTGCTAACTGGTGACTGAGAAGGTAATGTGAACACGAGATCGGGTGAGAACGAAGCCATTCACGGCGACCATGCATTACAGGCTCATCGACAGTCCAGGTTACTTAACGCCCATGTGAACGATGAAGTGGCACGGGTATTTATTGACATTTATTGCCATGTCTCTGCTCAACTGAGTGCGTGTTGTCATGGTTAAAAGACACTTGATCAAAACTAATTAATGCGTGGGTTTTTAATAATGACACCGTTGCTAGCAAATGTAACAATTTTGTACATAGGCTCTTCGGGTTTCTATTTACACTACATGCATCGATTATCAGTGGGATGTATGTTCATTTGTTTATTTATCTGTTTATTTATTTGATGTTTTCGCGCAGATGTTTATTTGCCTATTTTGGTAACGTTTGATTATGTGCTGTATTTTGTCTGGGTGTATTATAAAGGTAATGTATTTTATCTGTACAAACGTATACAACTGTAAATACGTTTGGTGCAAAATACAAAACCTGAAATCTTATACAATTCATGGAAGAGATTTATGTATAACAACGAATTAAACTTCCTGGGTTTCTCTTCATGATCTGTTTGTTCGTCTTTCTGTTCAGTGCATAAGCTTCACAAAGCCTATGACGTATTTCTATGACTATTGCCAGTGTGATTCCAGCTATGAGTACATTGATTGACTGGTGTTTAAAGCCGCTCTGAAGAAATATACAGAGATGGAGCTTATGGATAGAGGCAACCGGAGTGTCCTGTGTAAACCACTGGTTCCTGAAAAAACCTCCTGACTTAAAAGCAGCCGAAACAGGCCAGTCGTGTTCGTCGCAGCGAGGTAATTATGCTTGAACCATAAGAGAATTATGAAATTAAGTATGATGTCCATGTAGGTGTGTATTCCCTATCGGCGTAATACCAACGTACATTGTCTTGATGACAGCATATAAACCTTTGCAGTCATCTACAGATGATGTAACAACGGCATAACTCGGAATAACCACACAGGACATATACATGAACATCAAGCTTTGATTACCGTTGTATGGAAACAAGGCAAACCAGAAAACACCAATCGTTATTAAATCAGATCTTTATTTGTAGAAGGAAAGAATTTAATACTTCCAGTAAAGTCGTTATGTTAAAACAATGCATGGTTTTCCCTAACAGCCTATTTCATTGAAGGCATGACCCTATTAAAAGCAGTCCTAGACCGGTGCCTTCAATTTGTAGATTTCTCCCAATTTGTAGATTTTCCCCTATCCTGGCCTTGGACAGAGAACCTGTAGACTAGCATCAATGAACAGCAGAGCGTGAATCAACATTTATCTTCTACTTACTTCACTGACTGTGTTCTTTAGCGCCATCTTCAAGACTATTTATACGATGGCGGTCGGTGTTAAACATTTAGGTGGGGGAATCCGGGTTGTAAAATACAGCCGAATAAATAAATGGCTAGATATATACGATGATCAATATGTCTGACCGGAAATTACGCAGTCGTATCTCAAACGGTGCCATTTACTTAGCGACACCCACCCACCAGATCTCATGGTGTCTACATGTATATATCATCCCACAGATTATATCTTCATTTAGCTATTATAAAGCCGTGTTTTTCTGACCAGTAATTTACCTTCTACTGGCCTCCTTTTTATGTATTGATTCTGTGCTCTATATTAAACGCATGTGGACTTTATCCATTGTGAGGATTGACATATTCGTCACATGCATATAATTCAGTTCAGTGGAACTTCTATTATACCTTTACAGTCGATATTAGGAATGTAGACAAAAACATGTATAACAATAAAGAATATCCAATATTAGAGCTCTTAAAACTATTAGGAATAACCAAACAAGCAATCACACAGTTCTTGAAAACCCCCAATGAACAAAGAGCCCAAGGACACCATCTTATAGATGCGCTGAAAGTTCCTATAAATTGACCCATATATGAAGTGTGTGTTCACTCGCACACAATTTTCTCCTTGTTTTCCCAATCAATGCTGTTTTACAACACTAAGACGTCTTCAATCTTTATTATTCAGAGACAGTCGCAAAACAAACTCTTCGTATTTTCTTTGTTTCTTGGATTTCAAAATATGCAAAATAACACTAGTGCAAACTATTTCCCTGCAATCTTTCGTATCATTGAGATCATATAAGAGCAGTTTCCACACATATCTGCGTGGCCCAGCTGAATGATGAAACTCGAGCCTCTATGTAGATTTAACACGCATTGGTGGGGTGTGAATCTGGTCCTGATATAATATCCCAGTGCAGACATAGGTCTGATCTGGCTTATAGGCTTTAACATGTGTTGCCATGAAAGTCAATATCAACGTGCAAGTTTACAACAGCTTGGAGGAACAAGAAGCTTGTCTTCCGCCAAATAAGGAGGTTAATATGCCCCGTCAATGCATACTTTCAGCTCAAACATAATTTTTACATGTACATGTCACCAGAGAAATTTCAAGACAACTGATCTTCCTCGGTTTACGCCGATACTCAGTTATCATGCTTCACCCGCTATGTCATGGATCGGGTGCAATTAAGAAAACAGCTCTCTACGACCTTTGCTTAAGCCTTCTTTAATAAATCTTTTGCTTAGCCGGTCCCCTGATTGGCCCCCAAGGGTGTGGTTAAAGTCATATATACTGCACCAATATGTATCTAATTCTTTCAAATAATGCACCGTCTTGACCCATGAGTGGTATGACGCTAATCCCCAGTCTCCTCTTACACCTAGAACGCGCTAGTGATGAGCGCGGAAATTAAAGTTCATACAAAATATGAATAAATGGAATGGAAAAAAAGACATCAAATCAGATGAGATTCCACATAAGCCTACGCAGATCAGAATTCACATCTCCGATCTCCCGTCACAGCATTGTATCATCACATGCAGCCAAATGTCACATAATATATAACATAATATAAAAAAAAAAAAATACAGAATGAGGAGTAAAACCAGAGCAGCGTCGACATTGTGGTGGTTGATCCAATCACACCTAACAAGTGAAAGCTTGTTAATCTTACCTCCGTTAGGGTGACAGATGACGGGTAAAGGTCGAATGGCCGAAATGCTTTTCATATCCTCGGACACACGAGTTGTTGGTTCTGTCTCACTTAGTCCTAGAAAATTAATTCCGGAGAATTCCATGGGCCTTGATGACAGTAAGTGGCCTGAATAGCTCTCTGTGTAAGATGGTCTTTATACATATGAGTTCATGGACCTTACATCAGATATATTCAGCTGGTCGTTTGGATGAAAACCTGAGAGTCACATGTGTGAAAGCAAGCTCGTTACAGTGTCAAACGCGGATGGTTTTCTCCTGACTTTCTTCCATGTGCACCGGTAAAATTGACTACTTTCATATATGAGTGAAAATGTCTTGCTGACTGCAATAATTCACAGAGTGATAAATGAACTAGAAAGCGTTGGGACATTGCAAACCTTCGCCACAGCTTAACACATCAATTCCCACACTACATTCAAAGGACCAACAGTCTGGTGACGAGCCGTGTAACAACTTCTGGAATCCGAAAGCAGATATCACCATCAAAATTTCGCGGATTGATGTGTGGTCGACAATCAAACTTTACACAAAATTTCACCTAAATCCCAGAGTAAATGATTCTTTAAAACCGCTGACAGATAGACAGACGAACAGACGAACGCCGACAAAAAAGTACCCTCTTTGGCGGATCTGTTAATGAAATACATATGGCGATATAAAGGAAACACAAACTGGTACACAATTCCGGAAAAAAAGTGGGGGGGGCGGCGTGAGGGTCGCTGTTGGTTCAGTTCATTTGGTTTCTTGTAAAAGATTTATCCTCTTAAATTGTATTTATATATGAGAGGTTTTAAAGCCTACTAAATCGGATATGTGGTGAAAAAAAAAATACCGTGAAGGATCACGGAGAACGCCAGATATATGGGCATATCTTATATTTGAATGTACGCCTTCAGCCACCCTGCGGCTCATATACAGATGTTACATTGAGACATTAAGGCCTGAATCTGTGCAGCTGAAGTGTAGTTTCAGGAATTAAGCATTACATATCGCAGCAGAATGCTCAGCTCCTCAATGGAAGGTAGCACGGTAACACCAAACGGACACGGGACCAAGTGTGTATCACGCTCCCGTACCCATACCAGATATCTAAGACGGCTAACATACAGATTTCAAGCACACAATATGTGTACTGCTGCAGAGGAGCGAAAGTCAATATTTACATACAGTGTACATGTATAAAAGTCTACTGTCCCTAGGTATCGGTGACTATTGGTGTTTCAGCAACATGGTCGCACCGAACAGATAAATGTACTTGTATACATACATAAAATACATTGTGGTGTAGAAATATTTACAAAGACTTGTGCTAATTTAAAAAAAAAAATTATTATGTCTTTGAAAATTATTTCTCAAGTGCTGATAAGCGTGTATGCACAGAAAAATGTCGGCCTACGCATGAAAATACATGCATTGCCTTGAAGTCAAAATGCAGAAATATTTACAAAGATTCTATTTTAACTTGAAAACAAACATTGCATTACATTTGCAATTTATATCATATTCAAAGCCGTAACATTTACAGACTTAAGGTTAAAAGTTTGATCTAATACACAAATAGCGTAACTCCGAAAACGAAACCTTCGTTTTGACACAGTATTTGAGCAAATTTATTTTTCCATAATCCCGTTTCATTATGTTCCGCAAAATTAAATGCTGAAATGCTCAGTGAAAATGAAGCTTTCGTTTTCTGGAGTTGTCCTAAAACCCTATGTGTATTGTACGTATATATAAGTACAGCGATGCCTATTTTAGCAGTATATTGAATTCATTTGGCGTAGAGAGTACCAGTACATGTACGTTACACTTAACATGCACTATAAAAAAGACACATAACTATTACAAAATACGCAATTAAAGTAAATATTATAAATATAAGAATACGTACATGAGCCCCAACCATGGTTGGAAATCCCAGCGTGGACTACCTACGTGCAATGGAATGCAATATGGGTATCTCCTATTACAGACACTGGAATATAGAGGATTGTGTATGTAATAGGGTTGTATAGCTCAGTCTTTCAGACAGGAGGCAACTTTTTATGCATCCACCTACATTAGAAATATTTGTTCTTTTCATTGATTGACTGTTTGAGATTTAACGCCGTAAAGTAGTTCACTTTCACTTATAAAGACGAAGACAGTCGAGTTTATGTATGTGGGAGAAGCCTAGCAGGTCCCAGAGAATATAAATGAATAAAAAAAATTAACTAAAAACTAAGTAAATTATAATACCCGCAATCAAACCGGGAGCCTGGTACCTTTTAGATCTGTTTTTACAAAACGAACTGCCGTAAACCAAAGTATAATTGTACCCTTTGGACTGAGACAGAAACTCTGCCTTTATCCAAGTTATAAGTTAGCCTACATTCATAAAACTGTAGATAGACCTACTGTCTCTGTACCCCCGACTGCTGTGCATACGGAAACAGTGCGTCGGGATACATGTATTTGCTATAAAGCAGTTCAAGTAAACAGACCATACGAAATCTGTGTGAACATGCATGTCAAGCGTTCATCAGTTTTTTTGTTTTTTTTTTCTCTTTCCTTTTTTTTTTTTAAACCACATACAAACACATACATGCATTCATCCTGTTGGGAGTAATGTCCAGCAGAGAGACTCAGTTACGAGATTGTGGAGGAGCACGTGCCAATGTTTGTACCAACCCAGTGACCTGAAGGAGCATATCCCAGAAGCCCTTGCGCTACCTATTCTAGTTCTCACCTGACAGGTAGATGGCTCTGTATTGTCAACTTCCGGTGACGTCAGGGAACGACAGAACGGTGAATATGGTTGACACAGGAAAGAAAGTAGCCGTGATGAAGATAACGTGGGTCTGTTTACAGCTGACGGTAGTGATTGTCTCCGGTAATTACTTCATACCTGTATTCTATTTGCAGTTAAGGTACAAAGCTTACCTGGCTTCGTTCGCACCCCGTCTTCGCCATGAAGCTGTCCCTCAACACTTACGCAGGCTGTTCATCATCAGCAGTCCTCGACATTAAACTTTACCTGTGGATGTCATAATATGAAATAGGCAAAGCCTAGATGCGAACGAAGTGGATTATCTTGATTACAGTTGTCAGAAATCTGACATTTTGTGCATGACTGTATCTTTCTTCAAGCATTAATTAAATACTTTCTTATACTTATAGTTTTTTTTAAAACAGTGTTGTAGGCCAAAACTTGCACAACGTATTACATTTCCAACTTCTACTGACTATGAATGTGTCTGAAGGCAAGTTTCCAGGGTACCATTCGAACATTTTTGGAAGTTTTTGATAATACCCTATTTCGTCTAATTTTTGGGACATCAGGTTGGTCCTTTTTAGCCAACACTGGAGCACATTTGGCAAGCTACTGATGAACTTTTCCCAGGTCATGCTGGTCATTGTCATAGGACGTAATTAGTTCAATCTCATTTACTAATAATGTGATATATATTTTGTGTATTTGATGCTTGATAAGGATTATTTTTAGCCTTTCATTGCTGTGCTATGTTTAGTATAAATAACGATATGGTCGAATCAAAATTTGCAAATATTGGACATCAGGAGACCCTAAATTGATTCCCATGGGTGATGTGTACAGATATGCACACAACATTGGTGTAAGACGAGTGGTCTTCAACAAACATGTTCTGGGCTGGAATTGAACACCCACCTCCTATGTCCTAGAAATTGAAACCACACAGCCATGACACACTCCCAACCCACTTGCCGGTGTGTGATGACAGAGATTTACATGTATATCAGAGGGAAACCTCATCTGAAGAATCACACAGCAGGTGTGAATTCATTGTCAAGCAAACCAGTTTTTTTGTGGGTTATTGTAATCTGTGCTGAATTTTAATTACCAATTTTGTGTCGACTTTTGATTATGCTTCTGGTTAGGAAACTAAGATCTCATTGACATTTTTATTCTCAATTCCAATTCTTCCAGTTTCTTTAATTTATGAATACTGGGGGGAAATTGTTTGATAAAATATCACGGATAGACCTAAAGTCTGAAATTCTCATTTCTCTTACATCCATGTCTTCCATTCACAGTTAAAATATTTTTCTTAGCATACATTTTTCTTTAAATTTCTTAATTCAGAAAACACATTTTCCTCCAGCCAAGATCAAAGACCAGTGAATTAAAGTAGTATATACTCATAGACAAGTTGCAGAATTAGGAGTTACTGTTTTTTCTACAGCTGAACATCATAATGGCTGTGATTTTTTGTGAATTTCAAAAATTAATTTTGTTCTGAAATATTAAGAAAATATCAGAAATTATTCATTTACCCAGCCACCGATCCAGCATGATTTTTGTATTCTTTGATGCTAAACAAATTTCTTTAAAATTAAATCAACATAGTATTTCATTTATATGCATGATATGTAGCTCTATGCAAGGAAAACTCCAAACATGTATCTTCTTTGACATAACCCTTGAAAACATTTAACCTTTCTGGTATATAATATTGCAATATCAGGGGTTTCCTCAGTTTTGAACATTTTTTTGAACTAATTTTCATTACTAAGATTGTGTTGACTTTTGATTATGCTTCCGGTCGTATCTCACGGACATCTTTATTCTCAAGTATCTTGCTATTCCTCAAATTTATTAGGACTTGGGCATAAATTGCATGATAGAATATAACTGATTGGCCTAAAGCCGTAAATTTTGACTTCTTTGGCATTCACATGTTCTTAGTTGTTTCAATTTGCAGTTAAAATATTTGTCTTAGCATGCATTTGTTTTTTCTTTAGATTTCTTAATCCAGAAAATATATTTATCTTCAACGGAGATCATAGGAAGATAAATTAAAGTAGTACATACTAATTTTAAAAAGTCCAAATTTAGGATTTACCTTTTTTGTACACCTTAGCATCATAATGGCTGTGATTGTTGTGAAATTCACAAAAATATTTTTTAAGAAATAAGAAAATGTCAGAAATTGTTCATTTACCCATCAACTGATCCAGCATAAATTATTGTTTTCTTTGATACCGGACAAATTTCACAAAAATGAAATTAATTTAGCATGCATGGTTTTATTTAGCTCTGTGCAGAGAAAACTCCAAATATTTAACTTTTCTGGTATGTAATAATGAAATGTCAGTGATTTTTCTCAATTTTAAACTTTTTGACATAGCATCTTGTTCTACTGCTCAGATATTTCAGACCTTCAGGTCAAACAGCAGCATACCTAAAGCATTTGTTCAGAGTTTGTCGATAGCAGTCCTACTGTTTTTGAATTCGGCTGACTATCTTGTAAAATTTTAATGTATGATGTTTCTGCTTTAACACAGAAACAAGTTGCAAAGGGACAGAATCATATTTGCTTTAGACACCTGACTCAATCAAGGTGACCAAACAATATGTAATTAAATAAATTACGCAACCTGTTCTTACATGAAAAGTATCCCAAGCAAAAATATAATTCACCACTTCCAACATGACACAAGTGAAGTTGTCATGAATTTTCTTGCAACTTTTCAAAACTTATTTTAATACTGTAACCTAGCGATGTGACCCATGGAGGCACGTTCAGGTAAGGGTGTGGCTGAGGAGTTATGTGATTATGCGCGTTATGTGATTGGCAAGGGAAGGAACCTGACTGTATGTGATGTTACGAGACTACATATCCAATCTGCCAACGATTAATGGTGGTGCGGGAGAACATTTAGAGGCTAATGAACGCTTTCATTTTAAAACTTTAGGAGATTTTTTTCTCCGTGCATATGTACAACCGAGCTGCAAATCTGCGATTCGATATTTTTTGAAGGAAAGAATATTTTATTGGAAAGTTTTCAAAAATCAGAGAGGCACAGTGCATTCTGAACTCCTCAGAGGCTTCCGTTCGGGTGTCTCCAACAATGCCGGAGGCAAATGGGCATTCCCTAATCAAGCGTGGATTGGACTGTAAATTGTTTGAAATGTTGCTGGAGTTGTGTACAAGTGCAAGTGTAATTGGATGCAGGATGTTTTGGGATTCGTAAAGTTCAGGTTGCTGGGCGTGTCACTTCTGTATGACGTCATTATATTCCCATGGCCATGTGCCTGTACTGTGTTTCCATTGGTTAAGAAATGGAATTTTTTATTGTATAAAAAAAAAAGACAGTGTACATAACCTATGTTTTGTTCATCACCGTAAGTCTTACATGATATTTACACGTGTTTATAGCGCCCATCACACATAGGCCTATATACAGTTACTGCACGTGTTCCTTGAAATTTGTTGAGGCAATGGCTGGTTTTGAGCTCCCAGCACACATCATTATTGGAGCCATAGGCAAATGTCTACACCACTACACCATTCGCTTTGTTGTGTCAAAAGCTGTTCTTTTAGATGTGGTTAACACAGATGAATTTAGTAAGCATTCAGTGCGCATGTACATATGTCACATGGCTTTGTTTCGTGGACAACATTTGAAAAGGGGATCCTCTATACTACAGTCAGTGTTCAACAAGACTCATTCTGGGAAGCATGAATGAATTGATGTCATGTGCCGCTTGGAAAACGACATGCCCAGCAATCTCATCTTTACTATAACCAATTACACTGGATCTGAGATGTATGCAGGGTCGATACTACAATGCTGGCAGAAGGCAAATCAAATTTTTGCACGAGACAGCCATGACTTTTTCACATCCTAAGGGTGTAAAAAAGGGCAGATAACTATGTATCGTCTACTCTCTCAATTGGACTTTCTCACGTGTACATGTACATGCATTGTGTAGAAGTGCTCACTTTGTTCACATAATATATGCGTCCTATTTGTAAACAGTGTCTACATTTTTGGTCAGATGATTGTGTCTAATGATGATTTAAGTTGAGTTAATGTGATAAGTTTTATTTACGATGATCGCAATCACTGTTCGTGTTCTTAGCGTGGTGTTACTTGTAGTTGACATTCTGTGATCAGTGGCCGTCCAAGTGATGTACATGTAAGTCCTCAAACACTCAGGAGGGTGGCACATTCAACAACATTGTTATTTTCAGACATGAACATAAAAGTAGGCCTGATATACAGATACATACTTGATGCAGTGTCTAAGCCAATTATTTTTTTATTTTGTTAGTAGCTTTCTTATTCAAGTAGTTTATGAGGTAATTATAAAGAACAATTGAAGTGGAGAAAGCTGATGCTTGAGAAGATTTACTTTATCGCGAAGGTTGTAAATGCCACGGTGTGTAAGGCACTAAGAGACTTGATTGTAAACCAATGTACCTGCCCTGGCACTTCTAAGTCCAGAGCATAATGCAGGCTAGCCCAGTGAATTTATAGTTTTTGAAGCGATGTCATACACATGTGGCTGCTCTGAGCCAATCATCATCACTCTCTTTGGTCAGGTGAGGAAGCTGGAGGTGTAAGGAAAGTGAATTTAACCCAATCGAGATAGGCGTCAGAATATATCTGGCCTTCAGTTGTGATAGTTTTAGTATCCTGTAGTAACATTATAAATCTGCAATCAGCCTTGCTTCCTATGTTATTTTGTCAACTCTAGCTGCTTGGCAAAGATACCTGATTCTCTAAGCTATAAATTAGATGTTGTATATGAACGATACTAAAACTGTCTACTTCATTAGGTCTGCTGGTTCAGTGGTATAATAGTAATGAGTCATCACTAAAAGCCACGTGTGAAGTTCTTCATTATTGTTACAAGCAGTGGTATGAGTGCACAAAATGAAATAAGTATACTCACTGGGCACAAAGTACAGCAGTGGGTACATACAACATTTTATATAAAACATATTCTAACAGAAATTTTTATTTATATTTTTTTCCAATTATGGATGCAGTGGTCAGAAAAGTCAAAAATGTGTCTAAAATTTAAACTTTAAAGCATGTAGACTCAAAAAGGTAGAAATCATCCCAGGTCAGTCACACCTAATTTGTTTAATTATCATTCATGTCACATTTTAATAAAGCATGTTTAGAAATTACGTACAAAATATTTCAATGGCAGACCTGATTTTTAATGCATGTAAATGTGAAAACTCATTGTTTTGACATAGTCTCTTGATGTTGATGACTATATTTGGGATAAATTTCATGACTGTCTTTTCCCTTTGTGTTGATAATGTTTGTTGCATCCTGTTAAATCTGGGCTGTGTGATTAAACACTGAATATTGCAGATCAACTGCACTTTCCCCATCATCTTTGACCCACTTTGAATTATTCATTACACCTTTAATTATTTTTCCAGGTAATATCATTGTTCAGGATGATACCAACTGTGGTTCGTTGCGTTACCCAACTTCCAGAACACTGAACGACAGAGATGAAGATATAATCACCTCTCATGAGGGCAACTTTTACCTGCCTGGTAAAGACTGTGTGGTCAGCATCCTGGGAAAAACAAACTACCAATTTGAGATCACCTTGGAATTTCTACAGGTGGACAAAAATGCGGTCTTAGATCCAGTGACAAAAGAACCAATCAAATGCTATGACTACCTGAAGCTTTATGACAGTAAGTGCTCATAAATCAAGACTTGCTGTGTTTGCTCTGAAATTTCGACTTTTGACTTACCAATTTCGACTTTTGACTTACCAGGTTTGTCTGATTGGGATAGTTGTATTGATCTTGGAATGGTGTTTTAAGGTTTGTTTGGAACGTACATTGTATGATGATATCTGACTAGAAAAGTAATTTTCAGCATCAAAAGTAATATTTTATGGTTATAATTTGCCTCTAAAGATACATTTATGGGGTACATTTTTCATAGCTCAAATACAGCAGTTATTACCTTGACATATTGCTTAATTCAAATTAGAAATGACATCTTAAGCGAAATATGTCAGTAAAAATGTGGAATTTTTTGTCTGTTTTGTAACTTTGTGGTGCCTTCTGAAATGATAATTACAGTTATTTAACATGTTTACAATGTAATTGTATTCAGGCTTCCATGTTAAAGCAGCGAATTATCAAAACCACATTTAAGCTACACAGCCTGTAGAAAATTCCTCTTGATGTCATAAATTCAGCATTAAAACAACTGAAATGACATCTCAGTGGAAATGGGTCAGTAAGAATGCATGTTTTATAACTCTGTAGTGCCTGATGAAGTGTTAATTGACGTTATTTAACACATTTACTGTGCATTTGTTTTCCGGATTCCTTGTTAAAGCAGTCTATTTTCCAAACCTGTGCACACTGTGTAGATAATTCATTTTGATGACATAAATTGAGCATGGACATTCACAAATCATCATGTACAAACAGTAAGAGGAGAGTATGTGATACTTATGCCTGAGTGTATTTTTGCCCTTTAGGCCCGCGGGTGGACCACGCAAAACTGCTGACCTCACCAGCTGGCCTGTGCGGTAGTGAGGGGACTCTCCCTCAGACGCGCACCTTCACGACCAGCTGCCCATTCCTGGCCATCGAGTTTGTGACAGACGGGGACAATGAGGCATACCGAGGGTTCACCATGAAGGTGATTCAGTACCCCTGGAGGAATCCTGGGAACATCTACCCTGGGGCAGGCCTGGTGCCAGGAGGTAAGGCTCATGGAGCCACAGACCCCCTCTGTCATCCCTACATGTCCTATACCCTTGCCAACACTGCATGTAAGAACTACATGTAAAAGTTTGAAATGAACAGCAACATGTAAGAAATTCAGGAAACAAACCCCATGGTTGCTGAATTGTGGTTGACCGATTTGATTCAAGGGCCTCAGATGCCATGGGTCAGCTTCGTATGTATTGTATTGTATGTAACAAGGTTACTAAAACATATGGCAGTTTATTAACCTGGGATCACACAAATCATTCCTTTATTATCCCTTCCAGATGTAAAATGAAGTTGTTCTCTGTAAAATAATGTTGTGGTTCACTGAGGAGATAGGTGTCCTCTTCACCGGTTATTTCCCTTTAGTGCTCTTGGCATTTGAACTTCATTAACCGCTTATTGAAATAGTCATTCGTGAATTCCATGTCATCGAATAAGTGTTTGTTTTTCTCTAATTAATTTTCTTTCCTTTGAACTGTTGATCCTCAGAACTTCCTTCTTTTTCCCCAGCCTCCTGGTCGTGCTACTACAGTGAGTTTCAGCCCGGCTGGGACCACCAGGGTGACAGTATACCAGGGAGCATAGGGCAGGGCGGTGGGGGCATCGATCTAGACAAGGAACTTAACGGAATCAACTGCTATGTGTGTAACACCTGCCCTGTCGACAACTTCCAGCCGTCCGCTTACGAGGGCTCTTCATATGGAGGGTGCTACAGGTGTGGCAAACAGTTCGATATCAGTAAGTACAGAGTCTCACATGTTTGACTGGTGCTTGTGATATATACTCATCACTCATCGTGACTTCAGTTGACTTCACCTGTTGCAGTGCTATTCAGTGTATGTGCTCTGTGACATATATGTGTAATAGTACTACAATGATGGCTATGGTAAAGAATGATTATGGCTTAACACCACGGCTGCAGTTTGTGGGCCATATCGTGGCGATTGTGAAGGTACAATCACTGTATGAATGCATATCGTTCCATAAGATTGACATTAATGTAACACAAATTATGGTAACAGAGATCAGTGGGAGGATTGGAACTGGAGTTGAGGTGGGATTTCATATATATCTATATATGAGCTTAATTTCTGTTTAAGTTCAACTCTTGTCCCAATAGAAACTGGGTACAAATACTAAAATATTATAAAGGAAATCCTATCAAACAAGGCCAACTTCCTGGATCAAGAAGATTTTCATTGAATGTCACTGGTTAACCCCTGAAACTGCAAATTCCTCACAGAAATAAAATGTTCGTCTGTATGAGTAAGATTTTCCTTGTGTGATGTCATAATATTTATTATATGACATCATATCAGGCAGATATGACATCAAGTAAGGCATCTGTGCTTGAATGGCATCAAGAGCGTCATTTGTAGATATGTGCCTGCTGTCAGTCATGTGATGTGTCTGTTCTTAACATCTCACCACCCAAAGTGGGTGGAAATGACAGAAAATATTTGTTTCTGTATTCTCCGACAGAACATATAATATCAGTTTTAATACACAGCATTTTGTTTTTTACAATTTAGGAAAGCAATTTGAACAATTTCTATCTTTATCATTACACATGGCTTTAAAGACACACGTTTTGACATTGAAGTAGCTCTTTAATCATGATGTAGAGGGCACTCTCTATGTTGTAACGCTAACTGGAATGTGTTATCTGTTTGTTACAGGTCGTGGAGATGCCAGAAGGATGTGTTATTCAAGGATTGACTACCTGAGCTTTGTTGAGTCATTCAGAGGTTTGGACTTTATTCTGTAATCCTTTGTACCTTTATTCCGTAATCTTTTGTACCATAATTCTGTTATCTAACCGCAGTTATCAGCATTTTTGTGTTAAATACTAACCAGCATCTATTCTGCATAGTATATTAAACAATGTACGGGATTCTGTGAAATTATTATGAAACAACTGTAACTTTCTGTTTGTTATTTCAGATTCGGGTGTGGAGGCAGGTTTCCTTGGCTGTAGAGATCTGGTCAATCAGTATAACTCCATCATCAGGTACTGCTTTTGTGACAAGGACAGTTGCAATTCTGCCCCGGCTAACAATCTCTTCACACCTCTGGTACTTTTTCTCACAGCCCTCACAGTTGTAACTCAAATGATGCACTGAACAGAGACCTAAGTTTTCCATGTTACAGTTGAAATTTGTTTAGCTACAAGCATTTGTAGTCGATGAACTTGACGAGAGTGTGATAAAGCAGCTGTAGCACTTGTATCATTATAACACATCCAGGTAAACTGTTTTCACATTGTCTTTTAGGAGAGAATAGATATTTACAATTTTATATTGATCAAAGACCAACAGGTGCCTTGATTGTGGAATTCAACTTCATTAAAGTCAGCATTTTTAAATTTATAGTGGATTTCTATTAGAAAAATGCCTTTTATGAAGTCAACTCCTACATGCCATTTGCATTCCTCAGGAAATGTTCCTGTTCATGGACTGCTGCATATCAGGAATGATCTATTTTATATGATTGTTCCATTTTTTACATTAACTTTATGTTTGTGTATTTAGTGGTTGTTAGTAAAGCAGCCTATCAGTGCATCATATGATGTCATCCTAATGCAGATTTTCATGAGCATGGGCATTCTCGTGAAATGGTACATTTATTATATCATAACTACGCAGCTGTCATTATGAAGTTTTGTGTTGATCTAGAACCCGTTATATACAGATAAGTGAGCTATATAGTTTGCAGTATTCTCTACACGTGATTTTATAAGTTTAATTGTATTACACTCGTATGAGTCTGAATAGTTACATGTCGATGTAGTAGAAAGGCAGTGAGAGTTATCCCCCTTGTACACACCTTTTCATCCATAGTCACTCGTCAGATAATAACTCATCAGTTACACGATCATCAGTTTTCACGAAATATTGATTACGGTACTTACAGTAACTTACAGTAAGGCTTTCCTGATTACCCTGGCACTAAAGTTGACATTAAATTAACGCTTCAGTTCTTTTTGGTCTTGTATGATGTCCAGCCCTCTTCTTTCTTTGCAAATCATATTGTAGAATTACATTTTATATGGTCCAAAATGACGGACACATGGATCGTAGATTGGTTGAGAATTCAATGTGGGATGGCTTCTGAAAATTGCCTTAGCTAAAGGTATACATCTGAAATCTTGTTGTTGGTGATATGGGTCACAAACTGGTTTCATTCATACACATCTCCACTCATCTCGTGGAATCAGTTTCAATGAAAGCTGTGAACATGTAATGTACATATAAAATATGTATATATGTTGTTTCATTTTCATCTTTATTATACTGCACATTTTTTAATTTTCAGAATGGTGTAAATACAAAACTGTCACTTTTTTAATAAAAAGATTGTATATAGACTACAGCTGGCAGTCAGTTCTCTTCACTTGATACAAGTCACTGTGTCATCCAAAACTAAAGGTGGCTGTTTACTGTGTTGAAATACACATTTTTAAGTTAAGTATTGAAATGTATCTACATCATCCTAATTTCAATCATTTTGAGTGCATGAGTCACCCACGCCGCAAGTCTTTCAGAATCTTGCCTTTGTTTGATTTACACTCTTTTTGTAAAGCTAGTCTAGTTTGGTTCTAGGGATAACAAAGCAATCGAAGCTCTGAGAGAAATTATAATCTTGTGTTGAATGTTATTAAGACATTCATAGTGACGTCTCAGTTTGATTGTTTCAATTCGGCCTTACTGACATGCCTTAAACCACAGCCACAGTTGCTATCGAAGTTTCTATAACCTATACCCTACTATGAATGCATGACTTGAGTCTAGTTATGTGAAGGCATTGGTTTGAAGCTGGAGCGAAAAGATCTCTGAAGATCATATTGAACATGAGGTATTCTTCGAATTCCAGATTTGTATCAGAAACCATTTGATTGATATGGTCGAGGTAATGCTTTCTGTTGAGGAGTCAGTGTTGAGGGAATGATTCCTAAAGAATTGCATATTTTATGCCCTGATGCACGAATCAGCCTCGACAGATCTAACGATGCACTGATGTGCCGAGTAGTACAGAGCCACAGTTACTATTAGAATTAAACGGTAGGTTCGACTGATCTGTGACTATTGGCTGGAGAATATTAGACTTTATCCAACCTTCGTAACACTGGTTTCTGTTGGCAAACAACACGTATAAATAGATGTATTTATTTGTTTATTTATTTGTTGTTCTACGCCGTGCTCAAGAATATATCACTTATACGATGACGGTCAACATTATGGTGAGAGGAAACCATGCAGAGACAGGTGGAAACCCACGACCATCCACAGGTTGCTGGCAGACCTTCCCACATACGGCCGGAGAAGCCAGCATAGGATTGAACCCACAGCAACCACGTATAAATGGAGGCTTCAAACAAACCCAGACGTACCCAACACCAATATGTATTAAATCAAATGATTTTGTCCCACGGGTTGCCTTCACTTTGTCGGGTTGATCGCCATTTCCCGCTTCTATTCTCGTCGTCAGATGAGAAATTATTAATTGCGCCAAATTTCGAGTATAAACGTGACGGAATTACACGGAAACACTTCTGTCAAAACACCACATATTTACTCTACCTGTTAGATCTGGTTGTGCTACGATGGAATCTGATTCCTCTTATGCCCATCTGGTATGTCATTTTAAACAGCATTGTAGGGAGCTATGGCAAAAAGACCTAGAGTGCTCCACAAAGGGAAGATTTATTTTTTAAATCTAATCCTGGTGTTGTTTCCGACGTAACAATGCCACTCGAAGAGCGGAAGTTTTACTGTACAGGCTTCTCACGGGACACGTTCAAGTTAATTCATATCTATACAGGTTTCAATGACCTGATAATGGGGTATATGCGATTTGTGTCAGGGTGAGGATTTTTTGTTACACTGTTGTCATAAGTATGATCGTCGAACAATAACCATGTACTCTGATCTGCTTTGTGCAGGAATTTCTACTCCAAGTGTGGGATGTATCCTTAAGACGGTAAGAAGCCGTTATACAGGTAGTGGAAGTGGAGGTATTCGACAGTTTCCAGTGATATAGGAAAAACGGGTAATAACCCAAATAGCAGTAGTCCTGAACAAACCACTGTATATCTTTGAAAGGTCAATGGCCAGATTTTCTCGTGTGTGAATGTTACAATGAAACACACCTCAAAGAACGCAAGGTGTGAAAATATGACATATGGTTTTAGTTTGATTCATGTTTTTACGCGGTTCCCAAGAATACATAACTTGAATGATTTCGGCCAGCATTATATATGGTGGGAGGAAACCAAGAAGAGCCCGGAAAACCTACGACCCGGTGTTACTTGGGCATTGCAAGCGTTGGCTGGATTCGACCAGAAGGTCTGCGATGAAACACTAGCAAAGCCAACTAATAATTTCTACCTATAACCCCTGGCCCACTCGCATACTGGAATACAGGTCTCGCTGTTTCGGCTGCGGCTTAAACCGGAATGAATCTCTCACCAATGTGGTCGCTGTGAGTTCAAGTGTCTTCCTCTCCGGCTGTTCGTGGGAGGGTCTACCAGTACCTGCGTATGGGCGTGGGTTTCCCCTGGCGCTTCCAGGTCTCCTCCCACCATAATGCTGGCCGCCGTCGTATAAGTGAAACATTCTTAATACGCCGTAGAACATAAATTAAATTCCTGCATGGCCATTGGCGTGACTTTTTGGTCGGTCAAAGACATCGCTAGGCATATCCATTCGGGCCATGTTGCAAAATTTACAATAATACGGATATGTATTCGATGAATACCGATGCTTTATTACGCACTCTCCGGTTTCCTTCGCCGGAGTGTTAATAATCACTCCATTAATCAAGTCAGGGGACATGTACATGTAGTTCTTTATTGTATTGGTGCTTTATATCGCACATGCACAAGAATATTTCACTTACACTAAGGCAGCCAACTTTACGGAGGGAGGAAACCAGGCAGACGGCGGGGGAAACACACGGCCATCTGAAGGCTCATAAGATACCTGATTTTATGGAGTGGATTGCTATCTGGATCCAAGTTTCCTACACCCAACGTTCCACACTGCCACTGACATTCTTGCGCGTACAGCGCCAAATACCAAAAAATATATGAAGAATAGTTACTCTGATCAACATAGACTTGATACACACAAAAGAACTTGCTGCTTTTAGCTGTACGGCGGTACGAGAGGAGGTCCGCTAGCAACCTGCTATATAATATTATATCCTTCAGTTGATAGGAAAAGTAAACACCAGCGAGATGTTGTCAGTAAATTACTTCTTTCTTTATTGTGCGCAGTACAAACTGTAAGTGCAGACAATACAATGAAGACCAAAGAGGTATAGAAAAGTAAGGTAGCCACGGGTAGGGTGACTTTCGCTAAACTGGACCGAGTTTCTTTTTTTTTAATGGTGTTAACCGTTTACTGAGAGTACATTAGTGTAACAGAAACAGTATGCAGACAAAGCATTGGAGGGTAAAACATTGGTGCCAGTGAAAAAGAGAGAGATGCAGGGAGAGAGAGGGGTGTGTTACGGACAAGCATAAATACCTTTAAGGACATTGAGAAATTTGGTTTTACTGAAAGAAGAAACTGGACAGAGCCTGCGAAAGAGAAAAACAGGATGCTGTTCCACAAAAAGTCTAAGGGATAATTTTACCTTGTTAACATGGCTAATCTATTAAAATATTCACCTAATCCGCTACTAGTTTTTGTCTCAAATTTTGAAAGTTATCCCCAAATCGTAAGTCACGTCCGAAGGTGGTTAACAAGAAGCATCTTTAACGTTAAAGGTGGTATATATATTGTTGCCGTCATTTTAGCCAGCAATTGTAAGTGACAAATTCCTTGATTACTGCTGTTTCATAACTTACTGTGCCCTCAGAAGTTACTGCCACCTCACACGTCACTGCCACCTCACACGTCACTGCCATCTCACACGTCACTGCTACCTCACACGTCACTGCTGCCTCACACGATACTGCTACCTGACACGATACTGCCACCTCACACGTCACTGCCGCCTCACACGATACTGCTAAATCACACGTCACTGCCATCTCACACGATACTGCCGCCTTACTGACAGCTCCCAAGTTACTATCAGAGCACACCAACTCTTGCCTCACAAACTCTTGCTTCACAACCTATACCGTCTCACGGTTACATTGCTGCCTCCAATCTGGCTGCCACATCACCAGTACTAGGCGGCTAACAAGAGATAACTCGTGGCGGACGTAACTGCCCCTTGAGACCCGTCATAGAAAAACCAACAAGAAAATGCTCGTTGGGGAAATAATGAACATAATAGAACCGACAGGATATAGTACTAAATGAGAAATGACCGATTTGGTTTCACCCATTTCACAGCTGCTGCGGAAAGTAACGAAATTGTTTTAGTCTGAATACTTGATACATGACAGTGACAGCAAATCTGCCACAGCAGCTGATATTACTATTCATTATATAAATGACATCATTTGAGTAATTCTAGACCAATCACATCTAATATATTGTAGGTAAAAGAAAGGGTTAGAGAAGGTCCTTCCCATTTAATAGTACCCTGTGGCATAATATCAAGTCAAGTTAACACGTCCACAAAGCATTAGCCCTGGAAAGCTACTTTTTGTTTGGCCAGAAAAAGACGATCATGTCTCCATCCGTGGAGCACTCACTTGTTTCTTGTACCGCATTTTTTTTTATAGATCCACTGACGTGGAGAGCATAACAGGTTGAAAAAATGGACACAGAAAATTGCTTAGAGTAACTATATGGTGACATATATATAGATAGAGAGAGAGCTACCAAATGTCAAATATGCATGCATGTACATGCAGTTCAAAGAATATACACGCATGGCAAGTATTGGCATATTTAATGTAAGTTAATATGGGGGAGAAGGTGCTCGCCTCCAAGTGATGGTCACATTGAAAATAGTCGTGTCGTTTTCATGGCACCTATCAGAGCTAACGGCAGGGATAAAAGAATCGTGGTACAGAAACCACGGCCACATTGAAACTTTTTCTGAGGGAAGAAATGGTTGTCGGTTGCAATTGATGTAAGACATGCTAAGTATGGTCCATCTCAAATGGCAGGAAAACACAGAAAATACCTGATTGTCATTACTTCGAAAGAGACCAAAAAGATAGTATATAGCTAATAATTACACGTCAGAGTTAAAGTGCCTTGTACCCTTTAGAGATGGGGTTGGTCATTCTTGAGCAATGTAGCACCTTCACTATTCTGTAAAAGAAACACAAAACAAATATTTTGTTTAGAATTAAGTGCAAGCAGACAGTATTATGAAGCAGGACCACACATGCCTTCCAGAAAGTGGAAACAAATCAAATACTTACCTAGTTCCTGGAATGGCACAGTTGTAAAGAAATGTTCCCGGGCCCCTTCTTAAATATACCCTAAGATCGTACCATCGGCCGATTAGACACTCCTTCCGGTGGCAATCGAGAACATCTTGATTTAATTCTTCTTTTGTTTCTTCTTTGCATATTATTACATATATTGCGCATTGGCCTAAGCTGGGCGCAGCTGAAGAAGTTATATCCGCATGTAGCTGATGAAACAGACCCGCTCAAGAGAATGAATAAATATGGCTTAACGCCAAGTCGGCAGTATTTCAACCATATCGTGGCGAGTAAAAAGAATACTTGGTACTAACCATGAGTGTATTTTCTGAAAAAAGAAACTCCATCTGGTCAGGTCTATGTAAGAATTTTGGTTCGTCTTATAAATTGTACAGTGTGATTTTACGATATGCCAGCACCTACATATAGCCAGCTCTAACTCTATGTATATACCATATATATATATATTTCTGTAACTGGAGTTTTATGTCGTATACTCAAGAATATTTCACTTAGACCATGGTGGTCAGAATTATGATATGGGATGCAGTAGCAGGCAGAGTCCCCGGACAACCCACGACCTTCCGCAAGTTGCTGGCAGCTGGTTCCTGCAACAAAAGTTAACAGTATACAAAACACGTCTTTACATGCCCATAGATTTCAAAACAACCACTCACAGCAATCCCGCTATTAAAGATGGGACAACTTTTATTTACTGAATGCCAGCTATTTAACGCTGCGCTCAAGAGCTTTTCACTTATACCGTGGTATTCTTTAAACACCATTCAAATAAATATGCGATAGCGGTCAGGTTTCCATCGACCTTCCTCTAGTACCTGATAAATCTCATGACCGAAAGTCACAGACGAAATAGCCAGAGCAACAAGATTTATGGGTGGAGGAAAACGGAGTGGCAGGGGTAAACCACCGAACTTCCTCTAACAAATCTCATGACCGAAAGTCACAGACGAAATAGCCAGAGCAACAAGATTTATGGGTGGAGGAAAACGGAGTGGCAGGGGTAAACCACCGAACTTCCTCTAACAAATCTCATGACTGAAAGTCACAGACGAAATAGCCAGAGCAACAAGATTTATGGGTGGAGGAAAACGGAGTGGCAGGGGTAAACCACCGAACTTCCTCTAACAAATCTCATGACCGAAAGTCACAGACGAAATAGCCAGAGCAACAAGATTTATGGGTGGAGGAAAACGGAGTGGCAGGGGTAAACCACCGAACTCCCTCTAACAAATCTCATGACCGAAAGTCACAAACAAAACAGCGACAGTAGGATCTGAACATGTGACCTCAATGGTCAGTTGCTCGTGGTAGAAATCAGCTGGCATTGTTAGCGCTTGCTCAAGGTCGCATTGCCTTTACTGTACCACCATTGGAATTCACCTGTTCTTGATCTGGTACAGAAATGTTTCTTTCGCTCCTTTTTTTTTTTTAATGAGGCAAAATTTTCTCTTAAAAGTTCAAGTACTGAAGCAGACAAAAAAATCTTAGCAAGAAATTGTCTATTTGTGACATTTCTTTTTCCGAATTTTGATCAAGATGCTTGTATCAGTTGCCATCCATCAGTTAAATCTACCCACCATGCGTGTGACGTTTTCGTGAAATATTCGAACTACGTTTTTAACGTCTGATAACTGTGTTTGAAGCAGACAAACATGAAAGTGCACCAGCATTATGGTGGAAGGAAACCGAGCAGAGTCCGGGGAAAACCCACGATCACCCGCAGGTTGCTGATCTACCTACCCACTTCGCCTGAGATTTTTTAAAATGGTATCTACGCTGTTGAAAATTTTACAGTGGGAAATAATCCTATCTCATGTAGTTTTGAACGCTGATTTCAAATATGCATTTTTAGAAAACCGGAAGTGGGTATATCTTCTTAACCAATGAAGTTAGAGATGCAGTCTTGGGGCCTAACATCATTCGAAGGCAAAGAAACAAATTGTACATAACCGGAAGTGACCGGAGAATAGGACATGCCCCAAAACTCGATATTTTCGCAATTTTCAAATTTTTCAAATTTTCAAAAACGGTACGACAGAAGTGCCTGAAACCTGGGATTGCCTTTTGCGAGTAAACCTTAGGTGTTCTATGTAACAACCGTTTCATGGTGACTATTTGAACAGAATAACAATGCAACGTGGGAGCAATATACTTTTGTTACTATACTTTGATATACTTTTAAGTATAATTTTTGAGTATAGTTTTATTCTGCACAGCGACGCCAGAGTAATTTTAGATAAGTGACATCTAATAAATTGCAGTTAGCATCCTTGCTTTTTTGCCTAGTTCAGCTGAAACCATGTCGCTAGGTGACGTGGTGGGGTGGGGTCTGGTGAATGAGTAGCTAACACTTTAAAAGAAAAAAAACACACTAGACCAGATGTATATATATGTATCGATAAAGAGTCATATTCATAGTTCAAAAACTTTTTTTATTTTTGTCATTTATGATAATCGAGATATCACAGTTTAAAGTCAGGAAAAACGTCCACGTGGGCAAAATCGAAGGGGCCGACAAACTCTAAATTATAACCAATCAAGGGCGAAATATTTCTATCACCCGGGAAGACATCTGTTTCCGTTGTGTTTCACCCGTACATAGTTCACCACTTTGCCATACAGAAGCAGTGTTAAATAAACTGTTTAAGTTGTGATTGAGAGACAATTCTGATATACGTTAAGGCCATTTTCAACTAGAGAGTGGTAGTGGAACACCTCTGGGGTTATTTCCGAAGATCTAAACCAGGAGGTCACAGTGCGTGGCCTTTGATTGTAATAATAAAGGGGGCCGTACTTCGCACACAAAGGAGTATCTCACCCCTAATACTGAACAGCGTACGGTACAGATGACGCGAAATTGTGCTTCAGGTTTCTGTAATATGGTGTATCCTATGGCCTTAACTGAGGTAAACTGACAACATGCTGGAATTCATTTGCCAACTATTACATTGTCGTCCGTTGCTTTAGTCTTATTCTTTATTGCACAGTCTTTTATATGATGTGACAACGGGAAATAAATAAATACAACTTTAATAGTGAACACCAAATCAATAAGTAATCACATTTGGTAAATTAAATATTTGTGAGGAATCGTCATATAGACAGTAAAGACACTCCCCGGCAGACACGACATCGTATGGTGTATATGGTGTATCCTCAGGCTTACCTGAGTCAGAGCATGTTACCATGGCTGAAGTCAGTTTACCTCAGTTAAAGCAAAGTTTTAATTCTTAAGAATGGTTTCTAATAATACCTTGAGGTTGAGAAGTTCACAATATACCCTGAAGCGAGAATCAGTGGGTAATGACTCTTATGTCTTCTGTGCATAATTGTCTGCATGACACTTGCATTACTCGTCCCGAACCATTTAATGTGCGGGTTTAGCAAGGTACGTCAAATACTGGTGCTAATATCTTCACTGTGCAAGGGAAAGTTGTCCCCCACACCCCACCCCCACCCTATTTCTCATTGGCATCTGAATTTACCTCTACTCTATTGTCTTCATTGGTTCCCATACGTAAGTGGCAGCTCAACTGCTATAACGGTGCACTGGCGCACCAAGCAGCACTGAGTCACACTGACCAGTGACATTAAATGATAAATCCGAAAGATCGCTGATTAGGGGCTTGTAAATGATATAATTTTGTTCTCACCTGCATATAACCAAAGTTATTGCAGAAGAGGGGTCCATACAAACCTAAACAGGCATAGGAATATCTTTATGGTCTTTAAGTCTATAAACCACCTTTTAATTTGCCATTCTTACGAGATCTTGGGGTACGCCATTTTTAAGAAACAGGAAACGCAATGTGGCGTCATCCGTACCCTTTTGTGTGCGAAATAGGGTCCCATTCATTATTACCTTCGAAGGTCACACATTGTGGTCTCCTGGGAAATAACCCCAGACATATTGCACTACCATTTTCTAGTTGAAAACGGCTTTGAAATGTATCAGAATTGTCTCGTAATCAGAAGAAAAACGGCTGATTTAACACAAGGCAAAACGGTGAACTAGAAACGGGTGAAGTCACAGCAGAAACAAACGCCTTCTCGGGTAACAGAATTTCTCAGCCTTCATTGATTAAAAGTGAGAGCATGGTGCCCCGTTCGGTTTTCCCTCCGTGGGCGTTTTTGCTTACTTTGAACTTCGATATCTCGGTTATAATACATCACAAAAATGAAAAGGACATTTTTTTAACTATGAATGGGTTTGTGTATCGATACGTACATGCATTTCATCTAGTGTTGTCTTCTCTTTTAAAACTGATTACTCCGAACATACACAACATCATAACGTGCATATACGTAGGCCTGTGCCTACTTCAAACCAAGCTGAGCACGCATGAATATCTATGCCAATATGTACGACAAAATCAATCGATTCTGGAATAGAAGTGGCCTTCACTTTGTTGGGCTGATCGGCATTCGGTCCGTCATGACCCGGGGACGGGAAAAGTCATCAGCTTTATGAATATGCAAATACGTTTTCTTAAATTTTCTGCAAATACTAATATTTACCGATGGTCCCGAGTGTCAGATGAGATTAGCAGGTTTGGGGCTTCTTTGTGCCAGAGTTGGGATATTCAAGAAGTTTTACACTGCCAAATAGCACTTCTGTGCTAACTGCTGAACTCACTGCTGTTTTCTTCTCTCAATTCAGGCCCTGTAGGGGTGTTATATTTACACACTGCTTTAGCTCATTGCTGGCATCACCGCATAATTTTTTAGGCTTACCTGCTTACCTTCAGTCCGGTGGTTTTTAATTTTCAAGTCCAACAGAGACGAGTTTTACAGGGCTATGTCCCTTCGTCTCTATGTAAAAAACAACAGGTGCAATATTTTTTAAGTCATTGTATGTTTTCCCTCTCTGTTTCTGTTGTGTTTTTATATAAGTTTCGCGAATTAGCATGCAATGTCATTGGAGGTAGCGATATAGAGCAACCCGAGTCGGACATATACCATCAGTTCTACCAATATAGATTTGATTTGATTTGATTGTTGGTTAATGCCATACTCCAGAATGTTTCACTTTTGGTTTGTTTTCCTAGGTCAGTGAATTAGAGCGAACTGAACCTATCAGACTGGCTCTCGCTGAACAGTAACAGGGTACTTCCACTGGTGATTATTAACAACGGTGGATTTTTTTTTCTTGCAAACAAATGCCCTGTGTGAATGTTGAAAAATTACATGGATAACTTTTAATGTAGATTGTTAAGAATCTCCTGCTCCACTTTTGGTGGTAATCCGCGATCTCTGCGAACAGTTGCCCGCCTTTCCTACCATTTGCCCGCAATTTCAACAACTTCCGGTCGCAGCTAGAGCGAAATCTGGTACAACCCACAGTGACGGGGCCTTTGCACACAACCTATATTGCACCATGGTTTAGGAACTGGGTAACACTAATGAATTATCATGCAGTGCACCTGCAATGTGTTACACACCACAGGTCCAAACTGTATGATTCCTAACACTTAAACCTAATGGCAAAATGTTGGTCTATTCGGATATACAATACACAATCTTTCCCTCTATATGTTTTCTAAGATGTACTGATATTTGGCTTTGGATGATGGAGTTGTCAGGGTTGCAGCTTTTACCGTAATAAGGACTGATAGGTATGCTATTAGAAGGTATGATATTCACATTATAACTGCAGTTAATATCAGGGGGCGATATAATTGTTTTGGTCTTTCGTAGAGAAAAAAACATGTTTGTAGTTAATGGCAATGTTGATATCGATACTAAGAAACCTAGCCGTTGTGAAGGTGCAAGCAGTATGATCTGGAGAATCTTCAAGACCGGAATAGATAGGCTAACGCCTCTAATCGCTGGAGGTCTCCGTGGCAGAGGGCTTAGCGAACAGCTCACGTGGGAAGGTTCGCCAACAACCTGCGGATGGTTGTGGGTTTCCCCCGGGGCTCTGTCCGGTTTCTTCCCACCATAATCCTGGCCGCCGTCGTATAAGTGAAATAGTCTTGAGTACGGCGTAAAACACCAACCATATAAATAAATAAATCAAAACAACAGCATCGAGGTAATATGGGTGAAGAAAACCGAGGTCAACACGGGGGAAAGCACCGTGCAAGTAACTCTCGTTGTATAAAGCTTTCGCATCGTGACGTCAAGCATATTCACCATGGTGACGTTGTTGTCATGGACGTAACTCGAGGTGTATGTCACCGCAGTGTCTACGACGCTTCACTGTTAATCTTCCCCACGTATACACATGTAACGTAGTATTCAGGTCGGTAAAAGCTGGATTCGAACAGTGTCACGCAACGTAGCTGGTCAAACTTGGGTTGGTGGTCATGGCCAGGAAACAATCTTTAAACTATCAACGTACATATTTTCTCTCAAACCATCGATCACCAATCAATGTATTATTTTTTTAAACAACCTTTTACCTCAAGAAACCAAAAGAACGAAACGACTCCATTATGATTGGCTTACAGAATATCGTTGTTAAAATACTAAAAGAGTTATTGGTTTACATATAAAATTTAATTACAGTCTTCGAAGCAGTTTGCATCAACACAACATTCAATGAGTACAATAAATAATACGTATACATGTAGTTCGAAAGGATCCAACACAAATAAGTTAAAGATCTGCAATAGGAGCGCCATAGATGTCATGTGGAATGTCTCAAGGCTTAGTATTTTTTTACAGCCACATGAGGTGCTAAACACTTGGGTCATGTTGGCAACGAGCAGTGAGTTAAAATGCATGAGAAGAGAAAAGCGCAAAAGTCTGAGAGATGGTCAATGAGACTAGGATGAGGATCGATCTCTATACCGTCGCCTTCCGCGCCGTCTCGACCGTCGCTCATTTCTGTGTCGACTGTGTCGCCTCGGACTGCCCGTTCGACCTCTCCTTCGATCGCTTCCCGATCTGATTCGATCCTCGTCGTCGCCGTCTCCGCGGTCCCTCGTGTCACCGTCGTCTGGGTCCGTCTGACCACTGTTCCCGCGGCCTCTCCTCGGTCTCACTTCGTCATCGTCATCGATGTCATCTGCCGTGCCTGTTGCACTGGTAGCTGAAATAACTGAGGCCAGTAACCTATCTTCTGCTGAACTTTCGTCATCATCCTCATCACTGTCATCGTCGTCCAAACTGAGAACACAGAACACAAGATGACATTTCATGCTCTAGCTAATGTTTAGCCTGTGAATAAAATACAAGGTCAATGACTACTTTACACTACACTCCTGATGCATGTTGGTGTTTTTTGTTTTTTTTTTTTGTTTTGTTTTTTTGTTAGCAATGTACACTTTCAAGTACTAAAACAGGAAAAGATTGTAAAACAATGTATGGGCATAAAGACGTGATTAACTTTTTTATTTTTCTACTTCTTTATTTGTCTATTTTTGTTTATTTATTTTTTCATTGAATTTCATTTCACTTGGGTTTTCTTTCTCTTTATGATAACTTTATTAATTAACTATTAAATTACTGTTGATTCTTTCCTGACGTTGTATTTATAATCCGAGTTGGGAAATAACCCGTCGTTTTCTGATTAAGTCAATATTTTGTAATTAGTGCGAAACCTTACCTCATAGCGACTTGCAGACAACAAGTGCGAACCATGGTCTCACACAGCTCCTGGTTCTGACCAATGAACATCTGCCTGGCTTGGCGCGCTTTCCGCGAGCATGTCCTCAGCTTGTTTGAGGTCACTTCCAGTCCGACCAAGCTGCCGGCTGCGCAACACACGTCGTCTGAAAACACGCAACAAAAACCTTACTGTAACAGGTATTTTGGGTAACTTGACAGTTTGAAACGTGGTGTTGTTTGTCCAAATAACTGAAAATACCTTCAAATAGTGTTCTATATTTTCTACCTGAAAAAAGCAGGCGGCCAGCTGGTGTAATATATTTAGGACTAGACTACTGAATATAGTCCTATTAATTCTGGAATTCGACTGTACATTTGGAATGCTATTCAGGCAACTTGGCACAACAGAAGACAGCATATACTGTAAATATGTACAAAAATAGTATGCATGATATCATATAACATCAGAATCCCGCTTATCACGAAGGATACTCACTTGTTTCCGCTGTCGGAGTTGTAGGTTTTCGGGTCTGGGATCTGTGTCTCTCGTCCTCAACTGATGGATACGCTGAAGGATGGTCCACAGCAATGTCTGACGACACCAGCGGCTGGAAATAACAGGGTTTTAGAAAAAAACATTAGTCGTTTTGTTGCATACAAAAATTGGAAAATATATACACCATTATTTTTACTGACAATTTAAAGTTTTTTTCTGTATGGCACATTGTACTAAGTGCCTGCGATTTTCACTTGAGTGGAAATTACCAGGTGATTAAATCTGTCAACAATTGTTACTATCAAGAATTCCAGACGACAAATATTAGGATTAATATTATTATTTGTAACTCAGTTTTCACTTGAGTGAAAATTATCAGAGTAATGAAGTCTGTCAACTCACTGTTACAATCAAAATTGCCAGACGCCAAATATTTAGCACGTGTAACCAAGAACAATGGCAAAGTATGAAATCATTTGAAGTTTGGGATGTCAGCTTTAGTGAAGAGAAGATAACTTTGCAGAGCCAATAAGGAGGGCCCAACTGTTTTGCCTTATACGTATGATTTTTGCACTATATAGAAAGTTCTTATCATTTTGGAGATATTTATATTCCATTGTACTCACCTGAATAGTGATAGCATCAGTATCATCGGCGTAGTGATCGGTATCGTCTGCTGGATCGAGATCGTCACGCCGGTTCTCCCCCTCGGGAGCCCCATTCAGCGTCCTCTGGAAACACTGGATTCGATCCATGGCTGGCGGAAAACGAACGACATTCAATAACTTGGTTGATGTATAATATATTCAACAGCACGGAAATCCTTCACTAATGCACGGCGGTGCTTGTAAAATCAACTACTATATAATTTTTCTTACGTGGAATTAAATTCGCTCTGTTTTGGGGAACTCTATGGATTGAATGAATTAAAGCCTTATCTTTCTCCTCTTAAATATTTCTATTTCCTTGAAATCAAGGATGAACAGGTTCGTTTCCTATATAATACCAGGTTTGTATATGTATTTGCACAATTACTCGGGTATTCCTACATGTAAACTAAATATATTGACCGTGCATGGCATGTTTGTTTCTTTGGTTGTCGGTATAGGTGAAATGCATCTACATGTAATACAGAAAAAGCTTACCAAGGAGACCACAGCATTGCACTTGTCGATTCGTGTGCCAATCTGTCGTGTGCTCCGGGAAGGGAATATCCGGAAATCCGTTCCCACAGAAATCATCAATCCTCCGGATATGGTAGTCATCAAAACAACGATGACGGTGATGTCTTACCTGAAGGAAACCCCCATAAATTAAACTTTATCTTCTGAAAACCACACGTTTTCAGGACGTGCTTTATAAATATTAAGTGAAAATGTGTAAGACACCATGCATTCCGAAGTATTTTTGTAGCGTTTGAATGCATGAACGATCATGGGTTTTGTAGCCTTTGAATGCAAGAACGAACATGGGTTTTGTGGCGTTTGAATGCATGAAAGAACGTGGGTTTTGAGGCGTTTGAATGCATGAAGGAACATGGGTTTTGTGGCGTTTGAATGCAGGAACGAACATGGATTTTGTGGCGTTTGAATGCATGACGGAACATGGGTTTTGTGGCGTTTGAATGCATGAAGGAACATGGGTTTTGTGGCGTTTGAATGCAGGAACGAACATGGGTTTTATTGCGTTTCCAGAGAGTAGGTAAGAAGCGTTTTTTTTAGAAAGATATAAAGGGAAAGAATCACGGCAATTCCTCATTTGGTGGTTCTGTGCCTGTATGTATACAGTGAGTCCATAGAGAGTTTTGCCTTGTGCGTTGTTGCGAGGCAGCACTATACAAATGTCACCATTCTATGCTACAAGGAAACACCATCGTGGCATAATCAAACAGTGTTGAAGGGGCCGTAAAATCAAATATGACAAATCCATCAGCGACCAATAAATGACAGAGTCTGCCAAGACATACCTTCCTACAGCATGTCCTCGTTCTGAATCGCCTCTGTCCTAAAGTCAAGTGCAAGTCTCTAAGCCGATGCTCGTCCAGCGTTTCCAGCCGACCCCTGCGCTGGAAATACCCCATGTGACCCGCGTGACCCCCCTGGAATGCTTCAAACACCTCGCACAGGTAGTCCAGCTTTTCTTGCCTTTCCATAGGAACCTAAAGAAACATACATGTATCAAACAAAGTTTCTTGGGTGCATGGATGATTGATAAACGAACCGCTAACACACAAATTGCTGATATATGATCAAATGAAGTAACTGAAAAGTGGATGTGCATTTTGCCCCATGAGCCTCAGAACACATTGCTAAAGGTCACGATTCTGGATTTCTCCTATTAAAAATGACTGCCGTCGTATTAGTGAAAAATTCTTCATTATATGTTTTAAATAGCAATCAAATAAATAAACAACTACTATATTGAATCTAGATACACTATCAGGTTAAACATGAGACGTCAACATGTACGCTTTTGAGATCAGATAACCTACTTGATACTTAACTGGCCATGCTTTTGCACGTATATATATATATATATAGACACTATAGTGTGGGGATATACCGAATAATTCGCGTTTTGTGGTCTTATCTTATCTAGCAGTGACACTGATGTACAAAGGGTTAACTAGCGATATGTGGTACGTCGTCGGAAGTGTTCCTTTTTAATCTGTCACTCATGGTTGACTAACCGGCTATCGATAAGACATCCCAACTACTAAAGATATGCTCTGACACTCATGTTCAAGATACATGCATACTGCCTGAATATAAGAAGACACGTGTTCATACGAACGTTCAGTGAATACACGTGCACGTCGATATCAGTCGTGGTGTCTGAATGGGCGCTTTTTTCCTCAGAGTTTAATGTAGTTATACAAAAGGGAAAACTTCCAGATATTGTTTACATACATGTCTAAGTTATGTCGACGGAAAAACGGAAATGTCCGCTTAAATACAACAAAGCCGTTTCGTGGACTAAAATGAACAAATGAATAAGTATGACTATCGCTGAGCTCCTGCAAATAAGCTTTGTCAAGCATAAAATCCGATTTTGCCCGACAAACTTCACACTGGGAATATTCAAAACAGTGACTGGATTGAACTGGTTTTGAAATTTATCAGCCATTCCTCAAAAAGTTAGTTGCAGGTCTGTTGAGGAGTTATTCTTATTGGCCAAATGACATCGTCCATGCATTTTATTTGCGTAATGAGCTGTAATGATTTCGTCATTGATTATAACTATTAGGAATATCAGGACTGGTTTAATTTTCGAATCCTTCATATGAACTTAGACCAGTGTGCACGAGCTGCTTCACGTATATAGTTTCTTGCAAGATATGCTTTTTTACGACAATCAGCAAATTCATGTTTTCAATAATAATAATAATAATAAAAACTTTAATTACTATATTTTTAATATAAAACTATATAGCTGGGTCCAGACGACACAGAAACACATGTACACATGTTGAGTACACTCATGCTCCCTTCAGAAACTGCAAACTGGAGGCACATGGCAGGACTGGCCAAGCCGGCCCTAATCCCTAGCGTAATGTAATGCTTGCATTATTTAAAGTATACCAAGAAGTTCGCACTGCTCTAATGCCGTGCATGATTGAACACTATGCACTAAGTATGTACAGGCCTGCTTGTGGGGTAGGCCTATGTCAGGCTTATAGGTGTTGCAATAGGTTCACTACAGTAAGTAAACTATATGCTGTGCAGTTTATAGAGGCTTAGCTTGGGTATATATATATATATACGCGTGATAAATGTTGAAAGTAATTTGTCCACTTTCTCCCTTCAAAACCCTCATAAGAAAAAAAAAAAAAAAAATTAAAAATCTAACAGCACACTTACCGATCGCCGATATCTCTTGTGCACTGGGAGTGCCTGTATGTTAGACTGTGGGATACCCTCCCCAATATCCGGGTCTGCGTTCCACGGATCTTTCCGAGGATCCACAATACCACGACCTTCAACCACAACCAACATACAACGTTTGGAAATATGTTATGTAAGTTTACAGAACATCCTGCTGGATTTCAAGGAGATCATTACTTTTCCCAAGACCCAGTGTTGTTTATTTATATTGTGTACTTTCCATTTCGCCTTTTTAAAATTTTTTCCTTACTTTATTTACTTATTTATTTTTTTATCTTACATGTACCAAAAGGGACAATTTTGAAATGTTCTTTCAAATCTGCAAAGGCATATATGTACCTTGTCGAAGGTAGGAAGGATGGAAGGATGGCTCATTGTCAATGCATGAAAAATTGCCGAGGTGAATTTGTTTGTTGTTTTTATGGTGAGGATATTTCACTTATACGACGGCGGCAGGCGTTATGGCGGGAGGAAACCGGCCAGAGCCTGGGGGCAACCCACGGCCATCCACAGGTAGATGCATTTGTGCTTTACAACGGAAATCATTTAAGTGTGAAGTATCTCCATGTAACCTGTCACGTTTGATTAAAACAGGACATTTAGCTTCAAGCTTTCGCCTGTCTTATTTTGAAAGAGAAAGGTCAACTGTAACCGATGATATAATGTCCAACGTATGCACACTTGGTTAAATAGCGCTATATCCCATGGTACTCGCTTACCTTCCGCAAAGGCAACCAACCACGCGACTGCAATCCACGTCCAGTTACTGCTCATATGGCTGCTTTGATTTCTGCGATCAGAGAGATTTCCAAACTTATCTGATGGAACCTTTTCCTCCAGATATAGTTTGCTCGGTCAAAAAGTTAGCTTTTTATAGAATTTTCTTCTGGAATCAGCTGGGCAAATGAATGCAGTCCTGTGAATGGCTGTATGACGAAAGGGGGAGTGGTTTGGCCGGCGAGTATCACTACAGGCGGCATGCTGCTACACTTGTGATACCTGCATGTGTGTCTCGGTAAAGTCGCGCGCTCTCATGTACAAAGACTGGCAGCGGTAAGAAACAAAAGGCACACAACCAACATCCGTCCCCGCCATGTTTACCGGTCAGGAAGTCCGAGAGTCTCTGTGTGGCCAGTCCACTTCAATTTCCACTGAGCCGTGTCCGTTTTTAACAATGACTGTCACTGGTGAAATGATTCTTTTTGCCGTTAGAAAGATTAAGAATCTAGTAAGGTAAAAATAAATAAACAATTAAACAAATAAATAAAAGGTGAAAATGTATCGGCCTTTGGCACTAAAATCGCTGTAACTTTATATTTTCCACATTTGCTGGTATAAATCAATGCTCCAAGAAGACAAAAACTTATACTTTTCATTTCATAGGTATATCATGAATATTTTTACCCTTACATTCTACGATAGTGAAGGTTTCGCAAACTGAATTCATTAAAAGTACTCCGTTACCCACATATACTCCAACATTGTTACATTGTATAACAACAAATGTTGGAGTCCATACGCACGCGACTATTTATCTCCGTATTCTAAGCCGCCTAGTACTCAGATCTCGTGCGTAAGTGAATAATGCCACAACTCTGTTTTGCGCGTGCTATATATAACCCTTCGCTTTCTTATCTTTTTCATTTATTCGAATGCGTGCACATCGAAATTTGACTACCATCGCTACAAGATCACTCTGTAAAATAATCAGCTTGAGGTGTTTTCCACTTGCTGCTTCTCAAAACCCAAAGTGACAAACATGTGCGTTTTAAAATCAACAGTTCTAGCTTTACTCTTCAGCATTGTCTGGGGTTAACATCTTCCAGATTTAAGAGTGTTTAATTAGACCTTGTTTTCTTACAAAATGAATTTTAAAACTGGCTATCAAACACGTCTTGTCTACTAGTTAGTTCAAACTGACAGAGAACTTCGCTTGAGCGCCTATCAATTTATCGGCTGAAACTGTCACTCAAACACGTTTGTCCCCGCCCCTTTGCCACGTTCTATTTTTGAACTTTGATATTGGACACGTGACTTCGAAAGGTATAAAAGCCCTCACACACAACTGTCTAGTTCTTGTCATGTTTTGACGCCGGCAGAGTCGTTCAGTTATGATAAAGCCCAGGATATCTCGGGGAAATTTACCTTGGAAAAAATAAGCGCATTTTACTGAATGAAATTCAAAGGATAATATGTTCCAGAACCAGACATTTTTCATCTTAGCTGAATGTTTTGACAGAGGCACAAGTGTTGGGTTTTATGTCTGACACATCCGGCTTGCTGAACGCGAGGATTACGAATCTGTGAATAAGGCCACTTGTTTGTTTGCAGGGCGTATAACTTCATTTTGTCTTCAACGAATGGATTTGTTCTGCGAGGATTTCCTTCCATTTAATCGTGAGTTGTGGACCTGAAACGTTATAAATGTTTAAAAAGTTATAAAAGTATAAAGAAAAAATCAATATGCCATTAATCATTTACTCCCCCCCCCCCCCGCACTCCATCTTTCATTTCCCACACTTACGAAATGCGCCTTTCTTTCTTAATACTTTAGTTAATTACTGTTTCTGGCGTATGCTTTTGAGCAAATCTTCCACCGTGCATTCCTAAGCACACCTGTCGAAGTTAGACGGCATGAACTCAAACATTAACATGCCATCGCAAGGTCAATATATTGTGACATTCCGTGAGTTGGACAAACGCCTTGAGCCTCTGCACCCGACTTCTCAACAACAGCCCTTGGGCACGGCGGAAAGCCCCACGAGTGATGGTCACATGCACACACCATGATACACGATCAACACTTCCGTTTTGGATAACATACCTGCGTGATACACTCTATTTTTATACAAGTGCCAGGTGAAATCTTGATAGCAATCGCTTTTAGTTGCCCTGCTTTTATTCACAAATAAAGCGGAAATGGCTCTTAGGATAATCCGGCTTGGAATTCTTATACGTTAACAGAGAGAATGATGGAAATAAACAAGCGGTTTTTTAAACAAGACATCAAAACGTTGATCCAACGCAATAAGGCAGACTAAGAATGAACACCTGTGCAATTCCATACGCACCTGGTTGGAATTTTTCGTGAAGTCGAGTACTTAACATAATGTTCAATCGTGACCACATCATGTACATGTACCTGTAGATGTTTTTGGCATACACACACTGCCCAACTGTAAGTCAACATAAATTCAACACTTTTGCATATGAAAGGGCAACTTTCAGTATGATTTATATGCATTTTTAATTTGATTTCTGAGACAAAAACATATTGGGTATAAGTCGGCCGGTTTTCGGGCATAACAAAAAGTGTAATATTATCAGTCTGCACAGAATGATGCCGTTAGAACATGCTTGTATAAACATACAACATCCTAACATGCAAAGAGGTTGAAGAATTATAAAGTCATGTATTGTGTAGTACCAACAACAAAACATACGGGTTTGATAGGTTTGTTTTTATTTAAACCCAGGTCAGTTTCTGTCTTAATGACAAAAAAAAAAGAAAAAAAAAATGAGCCTGGCCTTATTTACACATAATTCAATCACCACAGAAACAAGGACAGGTTATTTGCTCCATTGTCCCAGTGGGCATCTACACTTTGCATTTACTGCACTTAATTACTGTTTTTAGGTTCTGAAGTATCAACATTAAATCTCACCTAGCATTAATAATTTGTGCCATGTTACATTGTACTGAAATTTTCTTACCATTGGATGATGTCTTACATGTCCAGTCAGGACTTAATTCTGAACCACAGGACTTAATTCTGAAGGACAGTCAACCTTCCTTACAAATACTTGAGTGTGCTTGATCCATTGACCAAGTAAGAAACTATCAGTATGAAAGAGATATACACACATGTATACGTTTGAATTCCAAGCTTCTAAATTCAGACAATGTGGAACATGGGTTTCCAAATGAACAATGTGAAGGTTTTAGGTACACATGTTGTGACATGTGGGGGAGATGAAGTCTTGGTATGAGAATGGTTAGTTAGCACTAGTCGCGTCATCACTGCTCGTCCATGGGTGCTGTCATAGGCTCAGCAGGCTGTGGGGTGGGGACGGCTGGCCTAGCCACAGGGTCGCCCTCCTCCATGGCCACCTGAAGAGAGAAGTCAATAAGGGGTGACATGATAAACAGCCAATACAAACTGAACCAAAACTAAACACTTAAAACAAAAGCAGAGTAAGTCTGCCATTGGTTCAACAGTGAACACTTAGCACAAAAATGTAGTCCTTCCTATAATTTTGTGGTTTTCAGTATAACAGTAAACTTGAAACAAAACAACGATCAAAAATAAGAAAAACTTCAATATTCTGCAAAAGCGGAAGTGTTTCATATCACACATATCAGCCCTCATATCACTTCGGGAAAATGGTTTTCAGCAATACAAGCAACATCTATTTAAATACACACAACAACAAGTTTTCCGGAGGGAAAAGCATTATCAATACATTGCATCATGATTACCATTAAAATTCATCAGGTTTATGTAAAACAATGGACTAAATTACGGTGAATAATGTCTCAAGAGTTAACTATAAACACAGCAATCAGAAGATACCAGAACCTTACACATGCAGAACAATTTAATGCTTCGAAGCTCAGGTTACTAACTGTTATCTGAACTGGAGTTAGGAGAATAATACTTACGGACAAAGTTCAACGCCAGTTTTATCACTGATGATATATGCATGTAATGTCAGCCAGGCCTACAGATTAAGTTTCACAAAACTTCTCTAATTTCTAATCTGATCCACCTCTGAATGTAGGTCAATGCGAGCATTATTATATGTATTGTATCACTTGTCTGATGAATTCTGTTTTCCAATTAAATAGTTTTTCTTTTCAACCTCTGATAATTTAGTGCCACTGTATCATGTACATTATAAGTGTATTTAGAGAAAATGGTTCATATCAATGGTTTTCTGGGTTTTGTGTTTATTAACTGGCCACATTATTTATGTGTAATTTAAAGTTCTAAAAGGAGTAACATTAGACATCTACTAAATGGCAAAAAGAAGATCCTCAACAAAGAAAAAAAAAAACAGCGCAGAGAAACATAACGGTTGAAGAATCATGGTTGACTTCACATTTAAATGGTAAGCAAAAACTGCCGTTTCAGCCTATTGGAACCAGATGCCAACGGACTTACCCCAGCTTCTGCAGTCTCATCAGCCACAGGTACACTTGTCCTCTCCTCACCCTCAATCATGGCTAGCTGACAAGAGTTAAGACTATACAGCACAGGTTGATTGACTGCTTGATAAGTTGGTGAGTGGAATGTACATGTATGGTGAAAGACATCTTAAGTAGTTTTAATAACAAAAGCTCTCCAAAACAACATAGTAGTAGTTCATATACATGTACCAAAAGCTCTAGTGGGGAAAACAAAACATCAACTTGTATTTTCATTTTCCACTAGTGAACTTTCCAACATGACTAGTAGATTACAGCCAACCAACACAGAGTTGGAAATCAGAATTTTTTAGAACTAATCTTTATTATGAAAGAAAACATGACGAAGAAACCCATGTGAAATAACCGTGTTTCACCCCCTTGGATCAGATGAAATTAAATACCCCTCTTCTTCTAGCCATTCAACAGGAGAATACAGATTGCAGAAACTGGCAAGGCTAGTGAGTACATCCAGAGGTCATTCACCATGTTCATAAGCAAGTGCACAGACGCAGTTCAGACAAAGACTTAGGGATACAGTATACATGTATGCACTAACTTGCCCCTAGGGGGATGCCTTTTTTATTACCAATGGTCTGTTACCCTTTAACTGCTGATACACTCATGGTTGCTCTCTGGCACACTGTCTCCCGTCAATGGCAGACAAAAAGACAGACAGACACAAAGATTGATGGGCTCAGCCTTATCCCCATTATGTGGCATCATGAAAGACTGGCATTACAAAGGTTAGAGGTGTCGCAATACAGACACTGAATGACACTCCACAAAGGACTAAAGGAGTAGTTGTGTGTGTAGGTTTCTGGAGTTTGTGACGTCTAAACCTCCAATAAAACAGGTCTTTATACTGCACATATATGTTAGTTGTGAATGAATATTGATATCACCTATAAAAGTAAATTAATTATCAGCACATGGAGAATCCTTTACAGTCAGCACATCTGCCTCCACATGTATTGCATCTAAAAGTTTAGCACGTAAAAATGCACTTTCAAAAGTACCTAAACGCCTCAAAATAACATTTAAGTTTTTCTGATAAGAAATTAATGAAACTTCACAAAAAAACTGATTCACTTTCAAACAAAATGTGTCACTTGAAAAATGCTAAACTTCACATGAAATACAGTCTGTACAACACACACTTGTAGGTTTATTTGAATGGGGATAACCCTGTAGTCAAATGATTCTTGACTTATACAGATGAAACAGGAGTGAAACACTGGAATTCGGTAAGTAACTGACAAATTGCTCCTCATGTGATAGACTGATGTTCACTGAAAAAGTTAGTTCACTGTATATGCCGAATCAGTTTTTGGTTTCTTGCTTTTTTCAAATTTTTTTCAAATCTTTCTGCGCCATGTTGTCTTTTATTTATTCAAAAATAACTGAAATAATTTTAATAGCTGTCTGAGTCTCATCCATAATTGTGTTAAGTGAAGATGCAGAAATAAAAGAAGTTCCATAAACATTCTCCTGAAGTCCAAAATTAGAACCAAGGATACATAAGGAGCCACAGCATCGTCATCATAAATGGTGAACTTTGTGTCTTCTCCCACAACACTAAAAGAGCAATTCTGCAATAAGAACAAATCTAAGTTTAGTTTAACATGTGTAATTATTAACAGATTGTTTAAATTTGAAAAATCTATGAATCTATAGATACAATTTACATGTACATACACCTAAAAACACCATAACTGGGGGAAACAATCATAAAACAGATGAATAAATCCCTTTGAACTGTTATGCCACCCTTTAATGGGCCGAACAGGTACAGTATAGCTCGCTATCTGCAGAGCAAAAGGTTATTGACCCTTTATCATCAAATACAACTGCAGTCTCGCGATATTGACATAATAAACGCTGTCTTGTCACTTTAATTGGCGATGTCACCAGTGGCTCAGCTGACAGCTCTGTGTTCAACGACATGAGAATTGAGAAATTTATCGAGTTGCCTTCCTTAAATAATAACTACTTGCTCATCTCACAGATCTCATGTAAGCCAGGCTTAAAACTATTGTCTTGAAGTGCCATACAAAGATCTACTAGACCAGTTACAATCATCGATGTAGACGTTTTCAATTTCAATCAGCTGGGAACAGCACAGATGTACTAACGATCTGATTATCCTAACCATGACACATAAGCCAGCAAGTCACCTTAGTGGTCAGCTCCACTTCAGAGGGTAATGTATCCCTCAAAGCCCTTAAGCCATGTTTGATCAGTTCCTCCATATTACCTGGAAACAAGGCAAGAGAATGAATGAAGGAATGTCATATCAGCAATATCTCAGCCATATCATGGTGAGAGCATGTTTAAACCCAGAGGCTGTGGATAGTCTTCGACATGCTCTGATGAACTTTCAAAACTTCAAGGAAAAAAAGTTTAAAAAACCAAATGTCAGTTAAAAGCCAAAAGTCACAATTGCTTATTATTTTATACACTGAAATATACATGAACTATGTTCTATTATACAGGCCAACAGCCTTCAGAAAATTAATAACAGCATTGCCAGCGATGCTGTTAAACAAGTCAAATATAGAGTTGATGGTGTAGAATCTTTGCCAAATATGAGTAAAATCTACACTGTCAACCAGGATATGTTTGATGCCATACTGGACATCACATCCAACATACTCGGGAGCACTCCTCTCATCCAGGATAAAATTGTGTGTAACACGAGAATGCCCAATATAACACCTTGTTAAAACGACTTGGTCTCTACTAGACATACCAAGAGTATAAGAATTATAGCATGACAGGATGAATAGCATGCAGTTTGTTATCTACCTGCATGTCCCATTCATCCTCCCAAATTCGACGAATATATATAAGAATACTAGATTTAAAATCAGCATGAGGAATTTTAATCTTAGATAAGGGTTTAGTAAGGGCAGCTTTTGCCTCCCTGTCTACGACTGTTTCCATGGATATCAATGTGACTTGGTATCGATCAGAATATCATATATTTACCTCTTTCAATTAACTTTCTAAGAATGGCTAACATCTTCAGTATTAATGGATTTTTAAATTTATTATTTCCTATCGCCAAAAGGCAGGACAGCCAGTCACTGCATATCACTGCCCTTTGGGTACACCCAGAGGAAACAAATGATAAAGCCAGAAGTATAGTTCTGGCCTCTGCAATAAAGATTGAAGATGAGGATGGAAGACGAAGAGAGGGGACTTGCTGTTCCAAGACAGCCGCAGCTGCAACCCTGTTCCCATCCTCTGACCGGTCAGTATATATAAATTTATAATCTGGATAATTAATCTTAACTTCAGTACGACTTTGCTGAATTATGAGAGGATTTGTATCTGATTTCTTATGTTGACATAGATCAAATAGTAATTTAGGTTGTGGAAGAAGCCAGGGAAACTCCAGAAACGAAACCTGAGCTATGTCCTCTAGCTTGTTATTACCTTCCACAAGGTGGTCCCGAACACAAAGACCAAACGAAGGAATCTTGTTGGGACATTTATTACATTTAAATATAATACAATATAAACTTTCTTCTGGTGAAAGTTCTAAAAGTAACAAGGCTGAGCCTCAGACCTTGGTGGTGGACCAGATCCAACATTTTAAGACACGATTTCCTGGCGGAACTGTAAATGATGGAACCATAGTCCAACTTAGACCTCACCAGAGAATGATATAGATTTAATAAAGCAGTTCGGTCAGCACCCCAATTGGTGCCAGATACGACCTTAATTATATCAAGAGCCTTTGTACATTTAGCTTTAAGTATTTTAATATGGGGTATAAAAGATAACTTGCTATCAAAAATAACCCCTACAAATTTATTTTCTCCTACAATCATGACTGGCTCACCACAGAATCTATGTTCAGGGTCCACATGAAGTTTCCGTGTATTGCAAAAATGCATTCCAACAGTTCCAACAAAAAATTTAAAACTGTTGGCAACTGTTCATTTCTCGATCTTATTGAGACAAAGCTGCCGCTCCATGTTATTCATATTTTTAGCACGGTAGCATATAAGGAAATCATCTACGTATGAAGAACCCTCTGTACCAGTTGTAGAAGTTTTAGCCACACTACATTTTGATGCTAATCAGCGTAGGAGAAAGAATACTGCCCTGGAGTACACCCATTTCCTGCTTAAGAGAGTCAGAAAGAGTGGACCCCACCCGTATCTTAAACTGACGATCAGATAAAAATTCAGTTATGAATAATGGTAAGCGACCTTTGAAACCCATGTAAGAAAGGTCTTCTAAAATATCATTTCTATGTGGTGTCGTAGGCCTTTTCGAGGTCAAAAAATATCGACACCACATGTTCATTGTTAACAAAATCATTGCGCATGAAGGTTTCAAGTCCAACAAGGTGATCTAAAGTAGGTCAACCTTGATGAAAACCACACTGAATATTAGATAAAAGCTTGTTGGTTTCAAGAAACCAAACAAGTCTATTGTTAATCATCCATTCCACTGTCTCACAGACACAGCTGGTAAGAGGTATGGGACGGTAATTATTTGGATCACTATGATCCTTACCCACGTTTGGGGCCGGATTATATTAGCATCCCTCCATGATGGTAGGAAATTACCAGTTATCCAAATATCATTAAGTAAGCCCAAGGGAACCATAAGTGGCTCAGAGGGTAAATGGTTCAGAAGCTTATAATATATATATTATCTGGGCCACACGCAGTTTGAAGCTCTTCACTCGAAAAAGACAAATTATAGCCTTAGAAATTCTTAGAAGGGCAATTTAATTTTCTCCTTCTGATTTTTAATTTGCTGAAATTCAGGAGAATAATTCTCAGATGAAGATTTCTGAGGTATTATTTCTGCTATTTTATTGACTATATCACATTGAGCAGTTAATAAACTATCGCCATCTTTTAAATACTGAACTTTGGCATAACTGTCTTTGCCCTTAAGCCTCTGAACCATGTTCCAGAAATTATGCATGGGTGATTTTGACATCAAGCCTGAAACAAAGTTCCACCAACAAGTTTGTGGGCTTGGGCAACTGGATTTAAAGATTGAACTAGCTGTGTTATTTCAATAAAATTAACCTTAAGACCTTGACAATTCCACTGTATAATTTTGTCTACGGAAGATATCATGGAGGAAGACGTATTGGCAACTTATGTTTGGGCCGTGAACGAAGCTTTCTGGGAGATCTACTAGGAGACTAGCGGACGATGTATCCATCACGTCTGCAAACCGATGCTGAAGGATCAAAGTCCTCCAACGATCCAAACTTATTAAAAGTTTTAAGAGATACTTATTAAAAGTAGGGATACAGTCTCTCGTGGCTTGGGGGGGGGGGGCGCTCCAAGGGGCCACTAGGTTTATCCCTTTAGGTATTTTTACCAGATTTATATTTATCCCCTGCTGCATTCTGTGAAGATTCAATGGGTTATAGGACTTTGATTTGCACATGGTTTGTGGTCAGATAAAGAAACAGCAGGAGTCAGGTAAATTAGCAGGTTTGTCAAGAAGATTTATGTCAGTTTTGATGATGAACTGACCGTGTCACCCAAGGGTTTCATGACCAGTTTCTGTGGCTGCTTTATACCAATTGGCCAAGTGAATGTTGTTTGAACCCCTACAGAAATGGAGGGTTTCTTGACAACACTGGCATATTCAGATTTAGTAAGACCATCCATGGCAGAGACCAGACGTTTCGCTTCTTGATACCATATATTATATTTGCTTTCCAGTGTTACGATTTCTTTCTCTTTCTTGAAGACAGGACAGTCCTTGGAAGAGGCCATGTGGGCTGCGCAGCAATTCAAACATTTTATTGGGTTTGTGACCCGCTTCTGCACGTCTAAAACAGACCAGTTATGGCACTGATATAAGATTACCATCTCTTTTAATCACGAAACCCTTGACATTTACTATGCCCTGATCTTTCAGTTCTCCAGTTATCTTTTGTTCCGACATATCGTTGAGGTCTTGATCCCTGTCACGGATTATTATTGAGAGCATTTTAAAGTCTTGTGCAGAGTAACATAAACAGCCTGCTCTCCAATTGTTTGCATTTTAAACAAATTTCTTTACTGTTGTTTTGGACAACACTCAAGCAAAATATTTCCAGACTTCATTTTCTTTACCTGTTTGAGGGTTCCTGCATAACTTGCCAATGTCTTTTTTAAGACGAAAGGATTTAGTTTCATTTGACCTTCAACTTCATTTTCAGGAGATATTGCTAGAAAGAAGGGGAAATATTATTATTTCCCAATACTATATCTAATGGCATCTCATGTTTCCTTTTTTTTACCCACAACCGTTGAAGGTTGCAATAAGGACATAGAAACATTTGAAGAAGGAAATTACAAGAAGACACAACGAACCAGTTTTTTTATTCATAGCGCCGTGTCTCTCACCCATTCCAGTGTGTCACCACGTCTGACGAAACCCCTTTTGTGAGTAACCAGTAGACAGAGAGACAAAGGTTCCACGCCATCCTTGATAAGATGGATTTTTAGCTCATACTCAGGCAGGTCGAATCTAATAAATTAGAAATGGCCCACCTGACTGCTCCTACAGCCACCGCCCAGACATCCGAACATCTGACTAAAAATGTCCAAAAGGGAAAGTAGTCAATTTATACCAAATCGAGATATATAAAGGTTGATATTCGGACATCTGGTCTGGCGTGACTAGCCGACTGATTGGAGCAGGGCCCTCCAACCACCCATCTTCGGAGAAGTAAGGGCCGAAGTGGAGTGTTGGTTGTGAGGGTCTTGCAAGACCAACCTGCCCTCAGTCACCAGGATCCCGTCCTCCCCCGTCATAGGTTGCAACCCATGGCAAACAGGTTGCGCCTTTCAGTTGCCTTGAGCAACAAGCCCGGGGAGGCTGTGGAACTATTCTATTCAGCGCAGTCACACGAGAGAGCCCTAGGTCAGTTGCCTCCTACGACAAGCTAGCCTAGACAACTGGAGCCCTATTCTTTTCACTCCCGGGAACCCCACGGGGGCAAGGCAACAAAAGTAAACATAAAATTCTCTGGATCTCCTGATAAATGTGCATTTACAGTTTGTGTGGAAATAAGGTAACATACACGTAGTTAGAGATTTCATACAACTCTGTCTTATTTATTTGATTTGTGTTTATTTGTGAACTTGCAAATCAAAAGCCGTTAGGTTTACAGGTGGAGGAAATCACAGTGAACCACGGCCCTTTACCGTGGTGGAATTTGATATTCCACCTGACTTGAAGTCGTAGGCTAACCACTATTTATTTCATATATCTGATTGGTGTTTTACTCAAGAATATTTCACTTATACGAAGGCAGTCAGCATCAGAGTGGGAGAAAACCAGGAAGAACTCAGTAAAAACCCACACCATCCACAGGCTGCTGGCAGACATGCTCACATACATTCTGAGACGAAGTAAAACAAATTGGTGAGAGGCTCCAGGGTCATTACACTGTAATAGTGCACTGGGCCCCCCAACCAGAAAGAACTGGATGCAAGCCTGCAGACTCATTGGTAAAGGGATGATTTACTCCAAAGCTTAGGTGCATTTCTACAATATACTAGCAGTCACCAGTATCTTGTCTTGACATTTTACGCTTAAAAAGTTTACAACACTTCATAACAACAAACTTCTTAAAATGAAAAATCTGAGCAAGGAGAGCTACATTACCCTTCGTTGCCCAAAGCTCATCTTAGTTCTTGATAACCTAGTATAAACTTACTATCAAGGAATTTGTCCAGATGTTTCTCCAAGTATGTTCTGGCTGATTGTGATCTGGCTCCAATGGCCATAGCCTTACAATCATAGCAGTTTGCTGAAGGACAGGTTTCGTATATGTGTGGTCCCATTGTCTGTCCAAATAAATAAAAGGTTACAAAATAATCATAAAATCAACATAAATATGTATGAAATTTATTTATTGGCCACATCAATGTTTAATGTCATACCTAAGGCATTTTCACTTGCAAGACGGCCGTCCGGTCCACAGTTTTGATTTATTTATTTCATTGGTGTTTTACTCCGTATTCAAGAACATTTCACCTACACAACGGCGGCCAGCATTATGGTGAGAGGAAACCGGGCAGAGCCCGGGGGAAACCCACGACCATCCACAGGTTGCTGGCAGACCTTCACCCAGCACAGCCAATTCATGGGTGGATGAAACAGGAGTGACAAATATCCTAAGTTCAAGCCACAGCCGAAGCCATAAGATCTGGATTCCAGCACGCCTCATCACTGGTCCAGGGCCTGGTCATGGCAGCCAGCCAACATTTTAACCATCTTATTCAGTAAAGGCATTTCAAGAATGCTTTACATTGAATGTACTTGACAAAAAGCAAACAGAATATTAACATATTAATGAGGTACACATCTGCCAATTCATTAAATAAATGCATGTTACCCTTACATACAACTAAATTTCTAAGTCATCTCAAGTTTGAGGGGATGTTTGGCCGAGGAGGGGATCTTTGGCCCAGGAGGGGACCTTTGGCTGAGGAGGGTTTGAGCACTAGTGGAGTGCAATGACCCAAGTGCCTCTCACAATGCGATCACTGTGAGTTCAAGTCCAGCTTCAGCTTGCTTTCTCTTCAATCATACTAGGGAAGGTCTGCCGGCAACCAGCGGATAGTTGTGGGTTTGAATCAGGCTCTGGTTGATTTCCTCCCACCATTATGCTGGCTGCCATCTTATAAGTACATGTTCCAGTATGATGTAAAATATCAATCAAATAAATAAATTTTAGTTTTGAATAAAAAACCATTAATGTACATCAGCACAACATGCTGTGCTCAGAGACTACAGTGTAACTGATGCACTTACGTCATACCCAGCCACCAGCAAACCCACACCAAATGGTCTCCTGCCATACCTCTGTGTTGGTACTTGAGACTCTTTGATGGAGTTAAGGGTCAACTTGATCAGCTAGTGTACAAAAACAGAGATGGTAAATTGTCCCTAAAATCAACCTGAACATAGAACTGTAACCACTAAAAGTAAAATTATGTTACTGTCTGCATCAGGAACTAAGTTTGCATTTGAAAGCAATTATAAAGCATCTGGATATACATGTACTATAGCTTAGGATTTCTTTCACAGCCAGTAAGCTTCTTCCCATCGAACATTGTCAGAATGTACAAACTAAACTTTGACCACAAAACCCTATTATAAGAAACAAAACAGTATTATGACTTCCTAACACTACAGTATCACCAGGATCAGTTATCTACATTTGTGAAATAAAACATTTTGACATCTCCAGGATAAATACAGAACACACTGGGACTAATAAGTCCAGATATCAGGACTCCTTTCAGAGGTCAAAAAAGTAAGGTCTCTTGATCACATGCATGCATCATGTCATTAAGAATCACGTAAACGATTGGATATGTTCTGATTGTCAGACTACTGGGTCCTGTTGGGACTACGTTGTGTAAATCTGAATACTTTTTCTTTGCAGATATATCGTTGACTTTTGATTCACGGGTGATTCTAAGGGTACTGTGAAGTCTGTATGTTGAATATTTTATAGTCATGCTGTCCCATTTTTGTGGTGAATATCAATGCGCTAATGGCTGGTCAGTGCGTGCAAGAGTAACCTTGGTTTCATCTATAGGAGTTCTCACAAGAATGCGATCGGGTTTTGACGTACGGATAAGCACACCCTAATGATGGAAGACAAGTGGTCTTCACCACACATTAGTCTCATATGCAGATTAAAGGATACTGTTGCCAACTAGAGACACCAGTCTGGAGATGGGCAATGGCTGGTTGTAGGCGTATCTGGAGTTCAAACATTCTGATCTCATGAATTTACTGGAAAGGGAAACAAAAACAAAAGCATTAATTTATGGGGATGGTATACTTACAGAAATCTGACCATGACTGACATTAGCATAATACATTTTCACAAATTTAAATCACTGAGCTTAACAGAACATGTCAATCAGGAGATCACTGAACCTATTTCCTCATTTATCATAATACACATACAACACACTCAAGGATACTACAACACCTCAAAATTTCACATTTTGCCTTCTTTTAAAATTTACTGAAATTTACTATTAATCATAATTTAAGAGAAAGTTTGAAAAAAAACAGAGCTGTTTTCCAGAAACACTATTTTTTGGCCAATTTTCAAAATTTTAAAACTTTTTTCTCTATTTAAACTAAAAAACAGTCCCACGGATTTTTCATACTAATCTTCTGAGCAACCATTTAAAGTTAAAATTTTCAAAAATTTTGGAAAATGTTCTTTTACTAACATTCTGATGTCGAGGCAGGTAAATATTAGAAATTGTTGAAAAAAGATCTCAACGTTTAATTTAATTGAGCTACACAACACTGTACCATACAAAGTTTTATACCAACCACTACGTACACATTGTAAACAGGATACAAGATATCGAGGAAAATTTAACAGAAGCATGGAGCAATGTTTGGCCGCGACAAGTTAAGTTCAAGTTACCGTACTGAGTTGCTACATGGCCGTTAACCCACTATTTTCAAGGAGCACTGCATGAAAGCAGCCAAGCATGACTACTTAAGCTGTAGTTAAGCAGTAATGTTCTGTCTTCCACAGAGCCGTGTGAGTTTTAAGCTGATAGGATTACGTCAGAGTTCCCCATTTGCAATCATCATTTTAACCCTGAATATTTTTGAAAGTTTCCAGCTGTGAGCTTTCAATATTTTCGCAGTATTACAGCATTTATAATTCAAATCTGGCTTTCATCTTTAAGTGACAGGTAAGATAGGAAAATGGAGAATAAAAATGTGAAATAATAAAAATTTGACCAAATTTCTCCCGAGGATCTCTAGTATCCTTAAATATCTATTCTCTTCACTACTTACCATATAATATATCAGACTGGAAATGCTTAGTTTGAGATTAGGCTTGAGCAGACTAAAATCTGCAGATGGATATCATGAACTGCTGTGATTTCCATGAATACTGCAGTATTTACACAGATTTTAAAACACACAATGGCGTTATTTAGCATACTGATACTGATGAGAGCTTACCTGAGAAATCTCGCATCTGCCGTCAATCCAGCAATGGCCACTCCCACATGCTCATCTATTGGTAAAATCTTTTTCTGATGGGCAGACAATTCTGAAGGGGCACGCTACAAGAAAATAAAATATTGTGTAAATTCATCTGATGCAGTAATTATTTTACTTGCTTTCAAAAATTTCCCAGTGTTGCAACAGTCTACACACTCCTGACTGCAGCAAGAAAGGTAACTAACTTCTCAAACCATGGCAGGTAAAAAACACAACAACAAAAATGTATACATTATTGAAGTTCTCAAGCATTCTTGTCTCATTATAAGACAAATGCAGTTTTATGAAATTAGAATATTAAACATTTTCACAATACTAAAATTTCCACTCTATCCCTTCTGGATAAAGAAGAACAAGTCCTTGGAATGTTACCAAGTCATAAATATAAATAATACATTGATTAAATTTCCTTATTTGCAACTTCATATTTTTAAGAAAATATTTAATAGTGTGTCATCCATTTTAAGGAAATCAAATGAAGTAGAAGGACAAACCTCATGACATGAAAAATAGCTCATTCTACAAGAATCACACTCATGACTGTAAACACTCACACAGATGCACTACTGATTCAAGGAAAGCATTGCTGAATACAGATATACATATTATATTCTTATGTTCCATGACTTTATGTTCCAAGCATACAACAGCATTATACAAGTAAACAAACGAAGTCATTCACATACCTTCAAAGCGGCTAAGACAGCATGCTTCTTTGATTTGATTCCTACGGTGGCAGAACCCTGTTTTACAGCCTCTAATGCATATTCCAGCTGATGTATCCGTCCCTGTGGAAGAAACAACAACATTCTGTCAGTGTTAGAAAATACTATCTTCTTATCATCTCTGTCCTGTAAGGTCCTGTCCCTGTGGGAATGTATCAAACAAACATACGGTATTAATTGTGACTTTTTGTTCAGTTGAAATATGTGGATAAGGTGTCATAAAAAAAGTTCAAAATAGTTGAACCATATGTCTGTAACATATTTAACAATTTACATATATATATGGCATTTCTGAACCATAACAGCTCTAACTACCCTGGTAGTATTTATTTATTTATTTGATTAGTGTTTTACACCATACTCAAGAATATTTCACTCATACGACAGCAGCCAGCATTATGGTGGGAGGAAACTGGGTAGAGCCTGGCAGACTGGGTAGAGCCAGAGAGGAAGCCAGCATAAGCTGGACTTGAGCTCACAGCGACCGCATTGGTGGGAGGCTTCTGGGTCATTGCGCTGCACTACTGCTCTACCCAACTGAGCCATGGAGGCCCCCACAGTAGTCCATTCCATCTAAAGATGAAATTATCTTACGTGAAGTCAGTTGACTCCTGTAAACAACCTTGTTGCATGGATTAAAACGGACAAGCTCACCTGAGGGCTCCATACTGTGACATCGTTATCATACTGATTCCTGAACTAAAAAAAAAAAAAAAAAAAAATTCCATCATTCAAACTTCATTGCCATTCACATCTAAATTCAAAATGAAAGATAATCTGCTGACACTTACTACATGTATACATATGATACAAATGTGCACCTGTTCAGAGAAGTGTATTCACTTAGGGGTATTTGTTTCATATTTGTGTAAGGATTTTCAAAGAAATGCATATCATGAGGGTCATGTTTATGACTGGAGGAAACAGGAGTGTATTACTGAGTCAAGCGTAAACGACTGAACTTGTTGCTGAACTTACAACTTGCAACATTAAGACCTGGTACCACGTCTTTACAATTTAATTTCTAATAGCTCCTGAGTTACAGAATATTGATCCAATCAAGATCAGACTGATAATAATCTATGCCCTTAGACAATTTCTTCCAAAATAGCAGTTTTGGTGTATTTAGATCTGCCATGGAGATTCCCCTGTCCTCCTTAATTCGAAGCAATTTCAGTAGCCTTGAAATGCCATCTGTTTTCTACTGAAAGAGTTACACCCCCTGAAAATGTAGAAATCTTCTCTGATCTTGGCATCATCCTCAGTTTCGTTTCCTCACTTCCCCAAACTTTGCAGGAGGCCGGACGCCAAAGAAAACAGGTAACTTGACAAAGATTAGCCTGAATTTATGACTGCAGAATGGACATTTGAAGTCAAATGAACTGTGCATTACATAGTAAGTGCACTATTCTACATTTGTTGCCTATCGGTTTTCAATTTTGACCTGATTTTTGTCATGTCTTGACAAGCTACATATTGGAGGTTAAAGCTGTAGTTAATCCCAATGAACAAAAAGCTGTATATCAATGATACACCATCTAGCAGCGGTTCTTCTAGATGGAGTTGCTGAACTAACATAGCATGCTGCTGTTGTTGTTGTAATGGTTGCGTGACTGGACAACATTTGGACAACTGGACATCATGTCACACAGTTGACCCTAACAGCGTAACAATAGACGATTTGCAACACATTGACAAGAGAGCGTGCATTTTGTTGTTTACAAATAAGAAAGCATAATTACCATCCTTTACAAGGTAAGAAACGCAAAACGTTCTCCCTGTTTCCACCGGTGACAATGTGATTTTGCTGATTACACCTTTTATTAACTTCTCTAACATAAGAGTTCCGCTCAAGAACGACAACTCAGTTAAGATTTTAAAATTATGCCCGCTTCAAATTGACGGTTTTGAATGGTCGTTAGTATTTTTGTGTCAAAATATTTTACCGATTATATCCCTGCTGACACGGTAGCCATGTCCTTTCCTCAAACGTTGCACCCACATCAGTCCAATACTTAAACAAAAAACTGTAACATGTAAGAAAATCTGGAGGTAAAGCAGCCCACAAAGCAGCTGCTCCCAGCATTCAAGAAAGGCATAGGTAAAGTTTTTCATCAGTGGGGTGAACGCTAAAGACCTAGAACATTCATGTGTAGCATAAACTGGTATGAAAAAACTGCCTATACCACGAAGACAAAAAAATATAAAAATGTTAGGTTCTACCGAGATTTGAACTCGGATCGCTGGATTCAGAGTCCAGAGTGCTAACCATTACACCATAGAACCTCTGCTAGACTCCCCTGAAAAATTTTCGTACTATTTCGTACACGTTGAACGTTGCCCCCCTCGATTATTCAAATTACATAAATACTGTATATTATCATATACAGTCAGAAAAAATAGAGTATAAATCACAAACATCGATTTTACATGCCACTGTGGGAATGAAATAATGGACTCATTGCTGGTTTGTCTTTCAGGTTCGTTTTGAACAAATCTGAGCAGATACAGATGTTTTTGCAGATATGATTTTATTGTTTATATTACGCACAAGCTCAAAATTAACTTGAGAGAAGTCCTCGTTGGCTTATAAGCCGAATCGGCATTGCAGAAGTCTCTCGAGATCACGATGGTTTGGGAAAAGGAAGGATGGGGTCTCTCGCGAACTACCGTGATTTCACGGAGATTAACAATTCTGTTGGTGTCGTTGGGAGCGAGAGACCCCACCCTGTCTAGTCCAAGGACAAGCGTGATCTCGAGAGACTTCTGCAGAGCCGATTCGGCTTATTATGATCATAGAGCACGCAAAGTCATGCGGTTGGTGCATAGTTAAGGTACTAAACTAAGAAAGAGTTGTGTCCCTTTGACTACAAATGGTCGGTGTACGAAAACGCCCATGTAACGGGCATAACACATGAATATAATCTAGTGTGACAAATTTCGCATATATATGGTGTATCGTTGGGAGCTAAATTTATCTGCGCTAGTCAGCAATGATGGGGTAAATGATTGGTCGGGCTCAGATTGATTGAATATTAAAACTGATTCATTAATTGATTAATGTACACATAGGCCTACATGAGAAACCGAAAAGAGATCAGTTACATGGGAAGCTGAAAGGTCTCAATACGTCTATCAGCCTAATGAATTAGACGTTGGAAGTTGTATCGGGGCATAGGCTACGACGTCTAATTTATAGGACTGTACGACTACGAATTAGGTCATATAAAACAACACAATATTGTAACAGAAATGTTCCACTGAGCTTTAAACACATTATGTTACGGATGGCCTGTTAACCCAGATCAACGAGCTGTTCATGTCAGTGTAAATGTATAGAATGAATAATTATATAAATGGCTTAACGCCACATCGGCAATATCTCAGCCATATCGCGGCGAGTAAATGACTAGAGTTAGCTGTTCTATTTCACATGGGATTAACATCAACACATATTATATATGTTACATTAGATTTAACTAGCTTCCTCCTTTTTTGTAGCCTAGTGTACCGTATAAGTTTTTAATATAACATTTCGCGGCATTTTAAATGTACCTTCGGGGAATGGTGCAAAGTTCAAATAGCCACTAAAATTTAATGTGTTGGAAGCATAGGCCTACGTGTATGGGGTCTCATCATCAAAACCAGGAAACACAACGAAAAAATGATGGACCTGCATTTAGCCTAGGCCATATAGGTCTGTTATGTTACCTGCCGCGGTAGGCTTTTGTGGAAATGCAATCATTTGTGCTTAATAGTTGTTAATGGCTGAGTCAGAGAACAACAGCAACCTTTCGTCCATAAGTTATGGACACTCCACGAATATCAAAGTTAATTAATATGTATACATGTGCGCGTGAAAACTTTGGTATTAATTGGATGGTTTAAGTAGATTTGTCAATTTCTAGATAAAGGCTTACGAAGAGAACATTTTGTCGGAACAAACTATAAAATAACCAAAACCAGCAAAAAACGGAATTTTACATGGCCTATAGGCTTATAGTAATCCGCAACCTGTATAACGGAAGTGAAGTATTTAGACCAGTAGTGCAAGTTGCATTGATGTTCGTGATCACGTTTCAGTGTGGTTGTATTCTATGGGTTATATATGCATAATAATTTGAATTTCACATTGTCGTGTGTTTTAATTCTAGATGGGTGATTAAAGTGACTAGCTTATATAGTTCAGACATTCGCCCTCAGAAATCTTCGGTTAAATGCGTTATTTGATGAGAAATGACAGATTCCATTTCCGTTCCTTGTAACAAATTAATCCATTCCTCCATAGCGAATTAATCCGTAATAAGGAACGGATTAATCCGTTAGATTAACGAAAATGCAATCCGCCTTCACTGAAATTAACGGATTTAGTGGAAGACTTCTTGGACGACATCCTTTAACTTTCAAGGTTACGCCTTGCATTGATTCAACGTGTAGCCTACATGTAGTGCAAGAACATACGTTGCAAGAGAATAGGTGAAAGCTATATAGGCCTATAGATTGTAAAAACTGCCGTTATGAATATTTATCAAGGGCGTAGTTCCGTGATTCAAAAGATGGTGTTCGGGAGTAAAATAATGACATTTGTTGACAATAATTATGAAATATTAATACCTGCCTTATTACGTTTTTACACTGAGGTTGCTGCAGAAAGTTTTTTGTGTCGTGCATCCAGTTCCACTCGTGGACAGTAACACGAAGATCAAGTCATGCGCGTTAGTAGGACCGTTTCTTTTGTATTTTACCGAAAATAACGATATATACGACAGGAACTTTTTTGTGATAATTTTTGATTTGTCCTTCTCCCTTAATAAATATTGGTCGGTCCCTAAACGCAGCCTGTCTAATTACCGGTAACCGATATCTAGGCCTATTATGTGTGTTTATAGGTGCAGTGTTCACCTGGCACAAGGTTTAAATTAGGACGTCCTTGGATGGATTGGCACAGTTAATATAAAAGGTTCCGGATTACCGCTTATCAGATCAGTTACGGAGTGTAACAGTACAGGTGTATTAAGGGCTGTACGTGTACACGCGTATGATCTGCCTTATTTGCACTTAAATGTTACCACTGAGACTACATATATAATTGGCACATTTCTTCTACAAAGTGACAGCCACTGTTCATCTAAGTCTAATCTACGTTATTTTCATTTGTAAATTGGCACTTGGGAAAATATGACAGACGCTATATACTTGAAGATTACAATGTAGAGTCGTGTGTATGATCTACGCTGTTAATTGAAGCGATCGGCCTTGCATGGATATCATACATGTAGGTATATAAAGACACATAGGAACTAACTGACAATAAAAATATACATTTTTAATTCAGACACGGAACTTGAAATCAATATAAACTATATGTTGAAAATGTAAAAAATTATGATATACATATATTTTAACTAGGTGTAAAATAACACGACATAAATTTAGAGTGTATATCAACAATGTATAATGTCTGTGTGACAAAATTATCCGATCACTCAAGGCTGAAACAGTCTTCATTTAGCGGGTATGTATGTGGAGTACGAGTATTGGACACTTAGCTTCCACACGCAAGACAGTATCTGTGTGGACTACCGTGGTCTCGACTCAGGCCACACTTGGGCCAGGAACCCGCGGGTTGTCTTGGGTTCCTCCCACCATAATGCTGGCCGCCGTCGTGTAGGTGAAATATTTTTGAGTACGGCGTAAAACAGAAATCAATTAAATAAATAAATAAATTAATTAATTAAGGAGGACGACCGCATAATAGAATATTCTACGCCAATCTGATTGTGTCTAGTTTTTCAAACAGTTCTTCAAAACATCCCTGTATAACTGCGAACAAGATGTATTACATAAAACCTTGATCGTGATGGGTGTTTTGAATGCAGGATTAAATTAAGTTCAGAATTTTAATTAAAGACATTGTGTAAGTCTAGTTTGTATATGAATATACAAAGTATACAAGGTATCAGTCCCTCCTAGAATTGTGTTAACACGCCAAAATGCTGAATATCATATATGCGCCTGATAAGTGCGATCCAGGTGCGATCAAGACTTTCATTATTGGTCTCGAATAACAGATAATCCAGAAAAAAAATCACGACTTTATAGGTTGAAAACTGATCATGTAAAATGGCTCTATAGTACATCGCCATGCATCTGCTAACTTTTCTTTTATTTCTTTAATTGTAGTTTAATGCCATACTCGACAGTCTTTATCTTAGGCCATTATATTTGTCACTTTTACGGGAAGTCGTTCGTGGGAAGGTCTGCCAGCAACCTACGGATGTTCGTTGGTTTCCCTCAGGCCCTGACAGGTTTTCTCCCACCGCCATGCTGGCTGCCGTGAAATATTCTTGAGCACGGCGTAAAACAAATGACAAATAAATAAATTTATATGTGGAGTGAACCAGAGCGCTCAGAGTAAACCACCATTCCTTGGCAGGTTATTGATGAACTTTACAACGCCATGTGGGTGAAAGGCAAGCGGTCTCCGGTGACCTTCGTGTAAGACTGCACAAGAATTACACACATACATTGAGAGCTGTCCATGCCTGCAAAGGCTGCTTCTTGTCAAGGACCAGAGAACAATGCAACGAGAGGAATCTAGACAAAACCGCAGTTACCGTTTTAATCTTGAAAAGATGAAAATTAATCACAGCTTCTAAAGCGATTGGCCAATTGACGTACCGTACGTCAAGGTCGTATCCAAGCTGACGTTTAATTTCCCGAAAAACGGAGCAACAAGGTCCGGGATTCAAGAGTATGGAAAATGGCTTGTATCCAATGGTGCTGGGCACCTGTTTGCATATCAATCTAACTTCTGCAGACAGCGCTTTATACGGGGGGGGGGGGGGGAGTATTAACTTCTGGATAACCCTATATATCAGATAAATTGATTTAATACATGGTATTTATCTTGGTAGTCAAGTAGTATAACCATTAAAATACGTTGCGTCGCGAGTACGTTGACCCCCTGCCTATAAATCTGACGTCCATTATTGTATAAGTGCAAAGTTCTTGAGTATGGCGTTAAAGAACTTTGAAATAAATACACTACTATTGGATTTTCTCTCTGTGACTTGCCATGGGTGTTTTTTTTAAAAGGACAGAAAGTACAGCGATCACGATATGGGGAGATAAATGTCCACCTTGTGTGTGTGTTTTTTTTTGTTTTGTTTTTTTTTTGTTTGTTTTTTTTTATTATTTTGTTTTTCTTTTGGTTTTGGTTTTTCTTTTGGGTATTTTTTGGTACTTTTTGTATGTTTGAGATGACATGTCATATATCTGGAAGGAAAGAAAACATAAATACCATGTAAGTCTCAGGACAAAGACCATTCAAAACTGTGTCTGAAGTAGCTTCACTTCATGTGTTGTGCGTGTTTTGCACAGGATGGAGAGTGCAGAGAAGTCGATCAATATGGCTAGATAAACGTGTCTCTTTCGTTTGTTTTTGTACGAGTGTTTGAGAAGTCATATCACGTGTTTTAGAAAGACGATGCGCTCGGTGAATATCGCGTTCACCTTATTCCTCCAGTTTTTCTCGGGATTTGTCGGATTTCTCTGACCCACAAACTTGACCGTCCCAAAGAAGTGAAATATTTATGAATGTATCTAGAAAATATTTTTATTTGATTTATTTGATTGGTGGTTTAAGCCGTACTCAAGAATATTTGGCTATATGACAGTGGCCAGCATTGTGATGGGAGGAAACTGGGAAGAGCCATCCGCAGATTGTTGTCTGCAGAAAATAAAGAAACAAAAAAAGCTAATTTATTGACTAGATAATGGATAAATATCATTAACATCCATTTGGTTAACGCAGCGCAACGACACAAGCTGGTTTGCAAAATCACCAAGGAGCCTGTTTCCAATGCGGCCGCAACTGGCTTCCTCTCCGGCCGTACACGGGAAGGTCAGCCGGCATCATGCGAATGGTCGTAGGTTTCCCTCCTCTCCTCCCTCTCCCGCGGGAAGTATTTTCATCACGACATGCTGAAAGGCTGACGTTCGAGGATACCTATTATAACTGCTTGGTACAGAAGGAAATAACTGTCCGATCAGATGGTTTGCTTCTAGCTGAGATATTACCCGTGAGAATCCTGCCAATCACTGTGCCGAAGGGTAAGCCTCAAAGGAACATAACCAGATATGAAATATAAGACGAGGACGTTTTACTTTAGCGACAGACTGTATATATTTTTGTACGCCGAAGAATGTGTAGCGTTGGTGACGTTGAGTTATGAGCTTGTAGCATGCAAAGCGTTATATGAAACCCTATATAAGCTAAACGAAGCTCGTAAAATATATGCGAATATAGGGTTTCTAGTGTCTAATTGCTGGGCGCCCATCACCAGAGCGATTGCACATCCACAACTCTTGGTTTTCAGGGAAGCTATTGAGAAGTCACCGGGCCTTATTTATGATGTCAGTAATTTGGGTATTATCTGACATTACCAAAAGGTCATTGGGCCGCCTCGGGACAGAGGCGACGAACCTAACCCAAGGGCCTGCTTTAACTGGAAGCTCGTGGAAATGTGCTAATGCAATTCAGTCTCCACAGAAACACGAGCCCTGCAACCAAGCTACGAATGATTGTAACGGTGTCTGTGTAATGATTTACTGTTAGATGCTTCTGCAGTTATCAAGGCCACCGTTGTTATTCCTATCTGCATGTTGGGGGATCTCGGCAAACCGTGGAGCTATTTGCATGTTGTTATAGGTTTCGAAGGTAAAGAAAACATAAATATGAACTAAATATTGTATCTGCAAATATACCGTCGGTTAGTTATTGAAGTAGTATTATTTATTTACTGAATTAAATTCAGTCAAATATTTGGATTGTAAGGTGTTCTTTATTTATAATATCGATAATGTATGCCCCTGAAACAGGTTCACTTCTCTTGCGCAGGGAGACATTACGTGAGTAGCATTTTGAAAAGATATGTGCAGACCTGGAGGTGTAAAAAGAGTTGTTTGAAGTCACTGACAACATATATACATTATCAAAATTGCCCATGAAACCCACAATCCACATATTTGATTGCATTTATGTCAGACAAAGTGTGTTGTTTTTAAGATGAAAGAAGGTAATGCATTTTTAATGGCCTTTCTGTTGAACAGGTGTGTTCTTTATTTGTGAGGGGTTTTTCTTGTTTTTTTTTGGTTTTTTTTGCTTTAAAGCTCCGTCTTCTCTGCAATACAAATATAATGTAATTTCACAAACACCACTTTTAGTTGTCTTCCCTGAACCACAAGAACGAAGAAACCTCAACAATCCTTTTCATTGTCTTCTCGAAATCCCAAATATGAAGTAATCTTAACATGTCTCCTCGTTTTCTTCGCTGAAAATCAAATATAAGGTAACCTCAACAATTGTTCCCTGAAAACTAAATATAAAGTGACCTCAGCAATCCTTCTCGTGGTCTTTTCGGAAACACATATGTAAAGTAATCTTAACAGTCCTTATACACGGTATATACGTTAATAATAACTGCCTTTTAACAACAATGTTTACATAAACCTTCTCACAGGCATGACATTGCAATTCTGGAGTTATAAATATATTCCGATTTTACTCATGAACATGCGCATTACGCTGAGAAGCACAACCTGTTACCGTTTCTCGAAATTTAATGTTACTAAATTTTATTGATAGTTCTCAAACATTTTGAATCATTCTGATAGCTCGATTTTCCCAGACTTCATCGCTGGTTTGCCTCAAAGCCTTGTCCCTGACATTTACTCGCTTCCCGCTCTCTAATTGCATTTCAACCTTGCCAATCACCTTACCAACAGAACCATGCGAGGTAGACAGAATAGATTTCATGGTGTACAGTTCTTAATTTAATGTTTAAGAAAAAAGTGTAGAACCGTTTTGTGATGTGGGATTCAGTGTCTAGGGAGCAGTAGTTTTTGTCAAAGCGAAACAGACTGATTAATCCACCTGAAGACATTTCTCTTCTGGGAGACTTGAAGAAAATCCAATTTGGATCTCAGTATATCACGCAAGAATGTGAATCTTGAATGCCGATGGGCATCGTGTATGTCGAGTAGAGATCTGTTAGCTTTTACTGTCATCTGTCTGCGTGATCACCAGAGATAAGGTTAAACGGAGTATAGTTTATTGTACAGTTGCAAGCCTTTAACCGAATATAAAACCATACGTCATAAAAGGCTATTTCCGGAACAGGATCGTTAATATGAAAGGGTGAAAAGGATTTTAGAATGTGTCTCTGTTCGGACAATATGGTATTTATGCTACTTTATAACAGGCACACAAATAACAAAACATGTGCTTGATATTTAAATTGATGATTGATGGTTATTTGTTAATTTCGCTATTCCTCATGCAGGATTGATTGGAAAGGGGAAAGACAACAAAATAGGGAAGTCGTTATCATGAGAGACACCACTGAAAACAGTAAGTAATACCATACATTTTCTGGCTGTATGAGGCATGCTATTGTTGTTATCGTTGTTGTAATTGTTGGTAGGAATGGCGTTCTACGTGTTCTCAATCGTGCAGTGCGTTAAGTGCGCACGCGTCGCAACCTTTGACTACACATCGGCCATTTTTTCTTCTCTCAAAACATTTTTGATCATAATTAAATGAATTGTGTAAGATGGCTTTTCTTACCATGCCGTACTTGTATATGTTGAGCTTCGATGACGTCTTTGGGTTATTTTTAGGTTTGCTTTCCGCTATTGACAAAATTGTTGCAAAGCGCATTATGCAAAGTACACTAATGAATTTAAACAGGGGAAAAGTAAAGAAAACAACTTGCTATGTTAACGGTTTTTAGTTTAGTACGGTATCAATATGTTTCAAAAAGCCATACATCCAAATACTCATTGTTTTGTGGGTATTTTTAATATCTTACACCGTTTTCAGAGCATGTTGTGCCCGATAACGATTTCTTCATATTTTTATGTCTTTGCCTTTAAGTAATGCGACGAAAGGAATGAGTTGACTGAATACAACGGCGCATTCATGTCTCATGTCCCGATATACCACGTGGGGATTCTTAAGGCGCAGTCCCGGTTCACTTTCTTTCATGATGGAACCATGCCAGGCTTTGAGCTAAATGTGTAAAATCGGCCGGAACGACTCCTCAGATTGACCTGACTGTGACGACATTAATGAAGAAAACTCCTCGGAAACAGTACTGAGATGAGTGCCATACAGGTAGACGCCGTGGGGCCTCAAGGCACGTAATTAAGTACTTTGTTCTTATAAATACTACCAAGAACTGAGAGCCTGTCATATTCTCTCTTTGTTTCATCTATTCGCAAATGATCAGAACGTGTGTACCCTATTCTGGGTTATGTGTATATTGTGCACACCTAAAATATACATGTCTAAACTCTATATACACGAATGAATACATACGTTTGGACATTCAATCATATATAGATTAGTCCATTATCGCATCGCATTGACCAAGGAGCCTCTCACCAATGCGGTGATAATAAGTGAACACTAGTCTATACTGATATCCTAGAAATCTCGTCTCAATACGTGATTTCGCCTCACATGCAACGTCACATTTAATGTTAGGATATCACTTTCATCCAGGTATTTTTATTCAGATAGGCTTGTGCCTTCTAACTAAAAAACGTTTTTCTTGAGTTTGGTGAATCTGTCTGAGCGAATCTGTCTGAAGTCAAAAAAGGCTCACAGTTGTCCTCAAGGCCCAAACTGACTCAGACATTGACATTGATTCACAGGGTATTTTCAATGTATATAAATGGCTAAATATTGAGAAAATTGTTAGAAAACAGTTTTGAATGATGGCTACTAAAAAGAAATATTTTATCTTGCACTCACGGAAGTTACAGCCTGAAACATAGAACGGTTTGTTTTAAACCCTCCACGTAAATTATCTACCTTTGCCTCAACGCAGCAGAAATGTCCTGTCTGGACACAAGCTTTGGGCTGTTTAGGTCAGATTCTTATTGTAACTGTAAATATCCATATGTCTTTCAGGAAAAAGTATTTTTCTGATTATAAAAAGCGACGAGATTGTGCAATGCTGTTGGCGAGTTAAGCTGGAGGAAAGGATTTCGCCAAGGATAAAAGTTTCTGTTCGTCAGCATCGGAATGCATTTCTTCTTGTTTTCTCTCCGATCACGTTTCGGTGCTGACCCTGAGAAAAACCCAAAATAACTGAACCATCGTTGACGTCAGAAATACGTCACATAATTCGACCGGTTTTGTCGGCTAAGTCACGCACGCGCTGGTGTGTACGAGGCTTGTTTCATGTCGGTTTAGCACAGACCTGAGTTGTCGTAATCACATTACCAATCGAGTGGCGGGTAAATAGAACAAGTGTGGTAGGCCAGTGATTTAGTCACTAGTGAAAACACAAAAAGGCTTTTCCTATTGCCCAGTCTTCACCAAACGTGAGGAATGTAAACAGAATAGCTCTGATTACGCAGCTCCCGTTCCTTGTGCAAAAGAATCCAGGCGTTCTAGGTATTCTTTTACAAAGATCATTCGTCAAGGACGACATGTCACACTTAACCAGCGTAAAAATGAAACAGCGAACTTTTGTTCAGGTGTGGCGACATTTCGGTCATGGCCGAGCAGTTAAGATGAATGCGTTTCAGTCTGAGGGAAACACACGGTGTTGTTTCAATCCAAGCCGCGGGTTGGAAATTCTCGGAATATGCCTGCCTCAATTTGTCTGGCGGATTCGATGGCAATAACCAACATCGCTTAGAGAGGCGTTTAAGTTGTATTGCATGAATTAAGTTCACCAAAAAGAAATGACCCCCATCAATATGGTATGAAAATTGAGCTCAATCAGCAGGTGAAAATGTCATATGGGTATGCGAGAAAGTTCATCAGTTTCTTAACAGGGTCCGGTATGACTGGCTGACGGTTTGAATTTTGCTTTGGAAACTTGATTTAAGTGCGCTAAGTTCATGAGTACGGCGTTAAGCACAAATCCCAAAAATAATAATGAAAAAATAATTAAAGGTTCTCTGCTTTCTTACACTCACAAATTAGACCGTCTTTATAAATCCTTGTAGAGAGAGTTGTTTAACACCAATGAAATAAAAATAAAATTAATTTCCGCCTCCCACATCAGTCGTCTTTCTTTTGCCATTGTCTATTCCTATCAAATGTTTGTGAATTTTCTGACATGAGTGTTGTAGAGAACAGAGCACAATCTCAGTTCAGTGTATAACCTTGAAAACACTCCCCATCCCATCCCCAAAATATTCCATCAAAGCCAGACCATATGGTAGCTGATACAGGACTTCTGGCGAGCTCAGCCTTTCTAACAGAGCGTTTGGCAGCGAGGTAGCGAGGTAGCAAGGTGCCTCCTAACACTAGCGTCGGGAGTTGATTTTATGTGACCTACATTTAGTGGAATGTTGTGCAGTTTGAAATAAACACGCCCTGATAAGTTTCCCAGATCGGTTATGTAATAGTCTGTTTAGTTGTCATGTGCCACACTTTAAACGGGAAGGTTTGAGGACTGGGGCTTCGGGTAAGGCCGGATTCAGACGTCCCGTGATCGCTATTTCTCTGCACCCACTACCATTCATCTGAGCAATCTTGACCACACCAAATCTCAGTTGGTTGTTGTCAGGAATCTGACATTTGATCGATAAGTTATTTATGCATTTTCCTTTTTCATGCTCACATTATTTTGTGGAAATAGTGTAATGGCGTTGTGCTTTGTAGTATTTGTTTATCTGCACACATAATATCCGTACACTCTGCATGACCTGTAATAGAAGAGTGATGGCACCATTGATATATATGTTCTAGTGACCTTGTTACATTGGTTTCCTCTGTTTGTTTATGTAGTTCCCCACATGTACATATCGACATAAAACCTTGTATGGGCCGTATCCAAGTAATGGCTAATTCTTATGTCTCATTGAGAGCAATGTTACATTTTTCAGTTTTCACTGCCTCACTGGCGTTGTGTCTCGATGGAAATCTGTCTTACTTTGGTTAGTCCGTAAACAGTAACACCAGTCCTGGCTACAAATACCTGAATATTATGACATCGCGCTCTGTGACTTAAAGCGATGAAAACTTTACTTAATTTAGTATCGGAAGGACTCGTAGTTGTGAATATTTCGCATGAATCTCACCTCCCAATTGCAACAAGCTTATTAATTCTCTTCTTGTATCCGATCTATATTTATATTGTCTGACTTCAGTGAAGAATTATACCGCAAACAGTAGACAGTCTCTGCGCTTTTCTTAAAGTATACACTTTTTGTGCCTTGATGCCCCTGAACCCGCTGCCTTTGACATGCGAGGCGACCACACCAATAAACTGACTAGATATTTTACAATGGTGAAAAGAAACATTCCAATAGATATCGAGTTGTACATCCAATAAATCATAAAAACTTTTAATTATGCAAGAGGTATTGGCAACATTTCTCCAAGATCCAGTTATCCTTTAAAACAACCCTAAGATGTTTTGTATGGAAACGTGAGTTACAAAATAGAGAAACAATTTACATAAATCTGATAAATTCGTCTATCAACTTCGTGAAACGTCTTCCATGTTGTGGAAAAGTTCTCACTAACGGGTAAACGTGGAGTAAATAATTTTCTCCGCGATAAAAACTTTTCTTCTGACTACACGTAAATAGTTTACTGAGGGTAGGAAGGCTTCGCTGGAGTGCGATGGCTTTTACCAAGGTGCAAAATTTTCTCCACGATTGAAGAGTTTCCTTCACGAAAGGAATGTTTCTATTTCCTGCTATACTACAATGACCAGCATGTTCACCTGTCCGTCCTACCGTAGGTCTATCTGTAATCATAAATTCATCTGTGAATTTATCTCCAACAGATTTTATCGGATTTTCGTGAATCTTGGCGGGCTTGATACGGATGATATGCAGATATACAAGTGCTGTTAGCAATAAGCAGCATCCATTATTTCTAGAGTTATGACTTCAAGAAATAATCTGGATTTAGGCATGGGAAATGCTTGCGAAGACAACTGTTACAGTTTTCAGCCGATTTTCATGAAACTGGGCAGATGCCTTGAGGACCATATACAAATGTGCCCCTCTTAGTGGTTTTGTTTCCATTCAGTGAATCATTTTTTTCCAAGTTTTTTGCCATTTGAATGAAACAAGACCAACTCATCGCAACTCTTCCTGAACTTTTCAAGGGCATTTCACGAAATCTGACGAATGTATTGTGGACATGTATAGATGTGCAAGAGCCTCTTCCATGACGTCTTTCCCGACCTTAATGCTTGCCGCAGTTGTGTGAATGAAATGTCTTTGAGTACATCGTGAAACACTAATAGATAAGTGAACAAAATTTTGTTTCATTCCATGAAATATTAAGTTATGGCCATTTGCTAATAAACTTTGGAAATAAATCAAAAGGAGGCCTTTTCAACACAACACTTGAAATTCGTCTTAATTGCACCTCCACAATTATAACGTGCTCACATTATAAAATGTGCAATTTTTCAGTTTACATAACTGGTGTAGACAGACGGTAAATTATGGTATAATTTGCTAACAAATCATGAATTAATTAGAGAAGTAGAATAATTTCTATCATATTATTTTTATACATATGGCCAGTCAGGTGATTTATGTGTAATGGCCTCGCCATCCTCTATCAGGTTGCCCGCACTATATACTCTGGTGATAAAGGCATTACCTGTCATATGCTGAAACACAAGACACCTACAATATCCCAGACTTTTTCATAATAGATAACCGAAGGGTTAGCACATTAGAGCTTCCTCTCTGGCCGTGCGTGGGAAGAGCTGCCAGCAACCTGCGTCGTAGGTTTTCCCAGGGCTCTACGTGAACCACAAATAAAATAAATAAATAAGTATATAAATAAATAAATATGATAGCTATTGAATTGTTCTTGTATTAATTCTGGGAAGAGGTATATTTTTTGTAGCATGGAAATGACCACAAACATTATTATGAAAATTACAGTCTTGTGCTTCTGATCTGCAGCCATCTTTGAATAAAGTCTTACGAAAAACACGGTTTTAATACATGGTGTGAAAATTGTGTAGAAACAAGTGGAACTTATTTATATGGGAGAATTCCGGTTACCTGCTAAAACACGGGACTTCATATTTGCTGACAATCGAAATGGATGAAGTCGTCATGTTGGATATATGTACAGTTGCACTCAAAATGCACGTCGAGATACATATTCTGATTAACAGCAACTTATAAACTAGCAAGGAAAATCACTTATTACTAAAGGAATATAGATAACTTTACAGGTCATTGCAGGTGTTCACAACCCGAACAACAAATTATGTCGGTTTCTCCGAGGGCTTGTTAGACCGCGGGACGGATGAGAGCTGTCAATCAGCTGTCTAAACCCAGTGCAAATTTGCCTATGAGTGAACTGGCAAGAGGCCAATATTCCTGAGGTTTTAAGCGATTAAGTCAGATATTGGCACACTATAATTCTTTTAAAAATTAGATTATGTTCTAAGTACTCATAGGCTGACGGTTTTATGGGTTTAGTTACAACTTTGTTTCGTGTTGTTTTGCTCAGTTATCGCTAGAAGGCGTTCAGAAGTTGTGTCAATCCGGGTGGAATGGTGAGGTAGCGAGATGTCCTCTCTCGGCTTCCATAAGACCGCCAAAACTACCAGGGATTTAAGTGTTCTTCGCAGACCAGACGGTTCCTTATTAGGATAAATGTACTTTGGTTTACAGAAGACGGATCCGTCGACAGTGTGTCATGTGACGGACGTTTCCTTTGAAATATTGATTTGCTGCAACGACTCCCAATTGAAGATGTTCCGCTTACAATAAAATCCTTTTTTTCCAACTCGCCATACACTTTAATCACTTATTTCACATCTGGTTCCCGTCCCCCGGGGATATCCCCGAGCCTCGACAGAAAGAATTTCTCCCTTCACGGATGTCTGTCTTCTCTGACATTTTACGCCGCTTGATTTCTCTTTTTTGCGATCACTCCCTGAGGACATTTGTCTGTTTCTGTTATATTTTTTCTGTAAAAATCCTGTTTTCTCTGTTGGATTCTTGGTAAAGTGTCGATAACTATGATTTGAAATCTTGACATATATTTTTTATAACTCGGGTAAGATAAGATTCTTCAAAATACACTCTCCTTGATAAAATCACACTTTATAATGTAAAACCTTGTTCTCTTTGCCTTTGTTGAAAAAAATCTTTATGACACGTTACTTGTTCTTATGAATTAATTTACTTAGTTTCAACTTTTCAGTTTGCAGTAATTCTTTAACATGACAATCACATATCATTTTTTAATATTATATATATCGCCTTTATATCAGTCTTCAGTTCCAAGGCGTGACGAGCAGCTCCAGAAAAACTTTACACACCGCGGAGAAGTTTGGTTCCCCGGGGGTAATCGTTTTTATTTTCAGTGATCGCCCAAGTCATTTCCATGAGTCAGTATCTGAGATCATTCAATCACGATTTCATGAGCCATATAATCTAGTCACACAACAGCAATTATTTCAGCTAATTATTCTGTACGGGATTTGAAAACTGTCAAACGTATTCGGTTATTCAATTAGGTAGAATAGTTTTTGTTGTTATTTCTTTGATTCTTTCCCAGCTAATATACATTTAAACAGTACTTTATACTATTGTCAATAACGTGTCCAGACTCTACCATCACAAATCTGTGTAAACCTTTACTTTACCACCTTTCTCGTAGGGAACAAAGCCCTTTGGATGGCATTTGTGGCATGGCATTGTGAACAAAATGGGATCTACGAACAAAGGATGGATTATTTACCGACTTTGTTTTATTTACCGACTTTGTACCTGGTGTACTTATCACTTGTGACCCAGGGGCCTCCAAGCAATGCTGTCCATTTCTGGCTGGTTTTCTTCCAGTCTTATCTGGAAAGGCCTTAGCCAAGTACATACATAGCGTATACACTACAACGCCGTGGATGCCTCTAATTCAAAGAGTGTCGGCTCGACACTTACCTCCTCATCGGCCCATATCCGCTTCTGTAATGGCTCTTTTGCTGTCTCCTATCGCCTCTTCAACTTAAAAAATCTACACTGTGAACATTCTACAACCATGGAATCCATGCAGAAGGAGCTTCAGCCTGCAATTGATTAAAGGTCTTCTGATTCCATGTCACCAGTGCTTGCCCACCGTTGCACGTGACCTCATTTACTCGTCACAATATTTGGCCGTAAAACTTATTCCTTTCGGGCAAAAAAGCGTTTCTGTGCCGCAGACGTTATCCAAGAGGCAGAGCAGTTAGAATTAAAACATATATGATCCGGAAAAGCGACATCGCGAAAAAGAACAGAAACGAACATGTGGTCTTCAGCTGTATAAGTTCCGTGACCTTTCGGCCAAACGTCGTGACGAGTAACCGGGGACATGTGTAATGCCGGGCAATCTGGTTGGCTTGGAATCGAGAGACCAGCAATGAATCGCGGCCTGTAGTACCTTCTGCATGGATGCCATCGCTGTGGAATGTTAGCAGTGTAGATTTTTTAAGTCTAGGAAGGGATAGGAGACATAAATAAAGAGACATAAAGAGAACCATGACAGAAACGGGTATGGGCAGGTGAGGAGGTAAGCGTCGAGCCGATACAGTGTTTCAGTTAGAGGCATCCATGGCGTTGTAGTGTATACGTAAACGCCATTAATATACTTGGCTAGGAAGGTCTACCAGCCACCTGCGAATGGTTGTAGGTTTTCCCCCGGGCTCTACCTGCTGTACTCCCACTATAATGCTCTCCTCCGCCTTTGTAAGTGAAATAGTGTTTAGTATCGTGCAAAACACAAATCAAACAAATAAGTAAATTTTATCATTTGTTGTAATTCAACCTTTCTTCCAGCTACGATGTTTATTTTGGATCATTACATGTGGACAATGGAAGTTATTTTGGTTGTGTGCTCTGTTTGGTGTTTGTGTTTCGGTCAACAAAACCCCCTGATTAGTTGGCAGGATCACGCACTGTACAGGTGGAACTTCTCAGCTCCGACCATATCAATTAGTCTGGAGTACAACTGTGGAACCCAGACCTAGACAAGCATTGAGTGGAAATGAACAGAAACTCTCTGGCAGTCACAGCCATTTGATTTACTTGTATGTGGAAACTTCCGGAATCTTGCGGGATAATGGTCCAGCCGTCTGTCAGAGAAATTCCCTTTTATCGGCTTGAATCCCTAATTACGTCCCCAAAGACCTTTGTTAGAAGCTTTATCAGACTATATATAGCTTTAGCACTAGTCTGACTCTTTTCGCGCTTCACGCCTTCAAATGGCAAAATGATGAAAACCAATGATTAAACGATGTCACCTTCTTTTTCCGATGCAGCCGTGGGTGGTCGGTCTTGGCATTACCACACATACACATTGTTCATGCATTCATCACGCGCTGTCTGTACAGATATTCCGCATTATGTTTGCACACTCATCACGTACTGTGGGTACGCTTATCACACACACTGTCCTTACTTTCATCAAACACACTTTCCGTACTCTCCGTACACTCATCACACACACTGTCCGTGCTCTCAAAACATTCATCCCATACTGTCCGCACTGTCCGTACACTCATCACACACACTGTCCGAGCACACGTAACACACTTTGTCTGTACACTCTTTACACACTGCTGATACACTCTTCATACCAATTGTCCACATGCTCGTCAGACACTCCGACCGTAGCCCTATACTCATCACACACACGGTCTGTGCGCTCCTCACATACAGACTGTCCGTACACACCAACCACACATTCACATTCACATACACTGATCACTCACTCTGTCCGTGCACACTGCATTAATCACACACACACATCACTCCACACACATCCTGAGACAAGTGAAGTAATTCTGCAGGGACAGCCCTAGGCAGACATGACCACTACTCACACGGATTTATGACGGCAACCTGACGAAATAAATCCTGCCACCTTGGCTAGAATATTAGCAAGCAATAGCTTTACATTGTGTAGGTGACGGACATATGTGACTGCATTTGGGGATTGGTCAGGAACAAAGATTATGTAAAATAGTTGTCACAGCGTGCAGTGGCATGCCTTCCTTTTTCTCACAGATCGCCTGAATTGTAAATGTGTTATTATCTTCAGCCAAGTCTTTTAATGCTCCGTTCATCAGTTCATCTGACTGAATACATTCTGTCCACTTTAAGGAGATTCTCAAATCCATTGTTGATTTCTTCCTATTTGCTACCAGGACAAGGTTTGTTTTTTATCGTTTTTGTTTTGACCAACTAATAAATCTACTTCCCAACCATGCTGAACAATGATGAGTTTTAATTAATTATGAGGCAAGCTTGATCTGGTCATCCAACAAGTAATCCATTCAGTAATTTCTTAACTGTCACAGCTTGCAGAATGACACCCCTCAACTGTGACGTCTGACCTGCATGGACAATCTGACCTGAATGAACCAGATTTGACAGCACGTGAGGGGATTCCAACATCAAAGTACTCTTAGTCAGCGTTACAATCGACTATATCTTTACTCTGAGTTTACGTTCGGAAAATAGAGGCGTTGTGAATTGTAAATTTTTAAACGAAATGTTTCAAAAAGCCTTATCGATGACAAACTCGCGGATTTAAATCGGTGGACACCGCAAAAATACCAGTTTTTTCTGCCTGTTCTATATCTGTCTTAACAAAGTTTGACATCGTGTCTAAGTATAATTCTATGCCATTCGCGTATTACAGACAGAAGGAAAGCTGAAAGCAATTATTATGCATCGTTTTTATGGATCATAAAATCAACACAGGGGAGAACATAACAGGATTGCGACAGTTGCAAAACTGATTTCTGTTTTCTGTCTTACGTTTAAGGCTTTGTACCTGCAGCCTCTGATGTGAAGTAAATGTGTAAATGCTGAAAGGTCATCCGAGGCGAATTGTGTTTTCAGTTCGTTTGCACTAGATCTTTTCATTCTATAATAGTCTCTATTTCATAGCTTTGTGAGTCAAGAATAATTGCACTAGCCCCAAAGGTACAGAAGAGTGTAACCTCTTACATATGCGTGGGTTTTCTCGGGGCTATCGCTTCATCGTGTAAGTGAATATTCTTGGGTACGGCGTAAAAAATAAATTTTTCATTTCCATTTGATTGGTGTTTTACGCCGTACTCAAGAATATTTCACTTATACGACGGCGACCAGCATTATTGTGGGAGGAAACCGAACAGAGCCAGGAGGAAACCCACGACCATCTGCAGGTTGCTGGCAGACCTTCCCACGTACGGCCAGAGAGGAAGCCAGTATGAGCTAATCAAATAAATAAATAAGTCTTACATATGCTTGAGTGTTATGGCGTTTTGCTTGCTAGTCTGTGCAAGTAATGCAAAAATACATATACACGTTACAAAAACCCTCTCACTGAAAATAACAAAGTGCATTACTCGTTTGTGACAAATAGCCCCAGCCACAGTAATGTTCGGGAGAACACCACACTGGCACTAGACGTATAGCTCTGTTTTGATTAAAAATTAGAAATTCTCAAACAAACAGTGAATTCTCGCTCCACTAATGTCCGTTGGGAGATATTCGTCAATACCACGTGTAGCATCAAAATCAAGACTCTTGCCTTAAACTGGACAGTGTTCAGAGTCACATTCGACGGGAACTGGCGCATTGATAAAAACTGCAAAACAGTCAACTTGAAAGTATATAAATGAAAATGTCCATACGCAAGAGAGTCCTTATTTACGTAACCTTTATCTTATACGTAAGCTAAAGGCAAAACTGAGTACCGTTATCTCATTTACGATTTCATTCCCTTCATACACGTTTGTGCGGCTGATATCAAAGTTATACATGTTGTAGTTAGCTCTCACTTCCGTTTGAACAGAATACCAAAGGAGTATAGTGCGATATCATGCTAAATCCCCGCTGTATTGTAAACTGAAGAGATGGAAATAAAACTGTTTTGTTGATTTTAAAATAAAGTATTTAAAAATATAATAAAACGCCGCCTCGGTTTCATATAGCGATATCTAACTGCATCATTTCTATTACCTGGTGTCGCTCCTTTCTCGAGGGCAGCTAAGAAAGCAAAGAAACAGTGAATAAATGTAACGAAACTGACAGCATCCAAGTGGCCTAGCAAGTGACGTCTGCTCCTTGAGATTGTCAAACCTATGAGCCTGTGTACATTGTATTTCTCTCGTAATTTGACCAGTTTCTATGTGGAAGCTTATTCTGAAAGTTGGTTTGGTGGAGTTTGGGGGGATAAAGGTATCATGTTGTTGAGAATGTACCTCTTTTATTTTCAAGGAGATAAACATTAAGGAATATAATAAGGCTTCGTTTTTACAGACATGCGCATGACCATCACAACTTGTTATACGTTTCGTTGAGCATTTCCCAACAGCTGTTGGCTTCCTTCAAACATAGATCAGCTGGAAAGAGGATGAACGTAACCCTGAGATCTCCAGGAATAGGATTTTACGTCATGGTTTGTCTAGACGATGTGAACAGTTAAGTTTAGGTCCTCGTCTCTCTTTGGTATACTGACACCGTGGGCTCAAAGCAACGCGTCATTCTGATGATCCGTTTAGGAAAGTTATGTCTGAGATGCAGGTGTAAAATATATTTAACAGAATGGTTTGCGTTAGAACGTCTCACGTATTGCGTGTTCCAGAGTTTTCCTCCTACGTAACACTTCAATTAATCAGGATTGATATGATAGTTTTCTTTAATGCTATTGTTCCGGAATACAGAGACATTTGCTATAAATCTGAAAAATAAAGATTATTGTTGAAGTGGTGTGTATCGAGAAAACAGAGCCCGAGAACACAGCTTTGTAATTCAAGAAAAATCCCATTTATCCCCATAGCGGGAAATCTCAGTTTGGCGGGTGTTTTATTGCAGAAACCTTAGGAGTTTGGTGTAACCGCCCGAGGAATGGAGTGCATTTACCGTTCTCACCGAATAAAAAGCAACACTACCCGCTGGCACAATGCCGCCTTCTGAAGAAAATCACAACCGTTTGAAGGCACACAGGCGTATTGTCTTTCCCCGGCTATTTTTGTGCGGCAGTGATTTTGTCAAATTCGTCGAACAAGGGAGTGGTAGTATGTCATATCACCACGTATAACTTGTATTCTTTTCTACAAAATATAACTGGAGCCTTCGTGTTCGAGGGAGTTGCGTCTCAATGAGTTCAAACCAAGTTTACGATAGTTTCATCTCCGACCGTACGTGAGAAGGTCCCCTAGCAACTTGCGGATGGCCGTGGGTTTCCCCCGGGCTCTGTCTGGTTTCCTCCCACCATGTTGACCGTCGTATAAATATTCTTGGTACGGAGTAAAACATTAATCAAATAAATAAATAAATAAACAAACAAATAAATAAATAAATAAATACAAGATATCAAAAATTGATCTTGAAATCGCTACCATTTACATAAGTATTGCTGCCAAAATTTAGTCATGTTAAATTTCGGTAAGTTAATTACATAAGCTTTAGAACCACACACTTGACCTTTAATTGGACAAATCAAAGTCTGATGAAGGCACAACATCCACGACCATATAACATCAGTGTAGGAATACTCTAACGCCGGCCTTTGTGGCATACGCTGTAAAATTACCAAAGCCGAACGCGTTTAATGGGTGATTAAATTTCAAACAACCTTGCTTAACTATACACATATATTTAAGTATTAAACATAAGTGTATAAAACATGTATACATGCCAATACTATAATCCCGTAATGTCCTAGTGTTCAATACCTGATGTATAAAGTGACTATAAGTTAAGTCTGGTGTAAGGAATCCAGCCCACTGCGATAAGAGATGAATCAGACAATATGTTGAACGCAAAGGGCCATCTAATTGGATATAATCAGCATGTAGTCGTCTATGCCATCTAGTGAGAAATAAGGTGTCAGTATCGTGCAAAACACTTTTTCCTACAAGTTGTCTGTGTAATTGGTTGATGTCATTTCAAGGTATTGATGACAGAAACTTGTTTATTATTTATTATCATTGATACGCTGAACTGAAAAATATTCGTTGTTCCTCAAGACATGCAGGTTCATGTGTGCAGTATGCTAGGTAGAACAGGACAAAGTGTCACTGATATCTGTGGGACAAAACTGTCTGATCAAAAGCCTCTCTGAACATGCGAGAGCTGGATTCGAACACGTGGTCATATTCGTCGCAGTGTAAAGTTGTAATGGAGAGCGTATTTAAATATTTTAAGCGTAATTTTTTTACTTTATTATCCAATTTTTGAAATATATGACGTCATGTTTTAGTAATTCCTTCCCATTCGTGTATTTATGGCGTATGCAAGCATTCAGGAAATCATTGTACATGTTTTTATGTCTGCAGTACACCACACACAGGAGGACATAACAGGATCATGACAGTTACAGAGAAGATTTCCCTTCTCCTCAGATCGGATGTGATCGCCAAGAGGCGCTTTCAGCCGTTTATACTCAGAACCACCAAGAAGTTTCAAGCATTGCAAAGTAAATCCTCAATGTTTTTGGCCGTCACTTTTAATTTGACAAGACTTGGTTTTATGATCCCGCGGGGGAAAAATGTTGTTAGTTGATGTCATTCTAAAAACAACATATTTTTTTGTTGTTGAAAGCTATTTGCAGCGATGAGTTGTCAAGAAGTGTGTTGTGTTTGTATACCTGCTGCCACGGTTGGGATATTTTTAGGTAATGTGTGTAATTACCCTTTCCAGGAACTGTACCATTCGCCGGTAAAAGTCTCGCAAAGAACAAAGACCCCAAAAAGATTCACTGAAAACAGCGAAATGTCAAATGTCTGCCATTACAGGTTACGCATGACAAGATGCTAACTCGTCAAAATTTCTTTGCTGTTTTTGTTTGAATTCAATGCTTCTGTTTTGCTTTAAAATTACATAATCTCTCAGAATCTCGTTGCAAAACAACTTAGAACCAGCTCTCAGTGGGTGAATGGCATTAAGAGCAACACTGCGGTCAACAAGCGACACCCATTTGGCCCTCCTTGTGTGGTAGAGCTCAGCGGGTTATATTTGGTATAATAACCGAGATCCTGTGACAGTCAGGGAAGACGACTTGCCTAGACCAGAATCCTGAATGACGTCCCTAACGGCTGTAATTTGATCCCACATCTGGTTATAAATAGCACCCTAGTATCAATGAACCGTCATATTTATGTCATTTTCGTCGGAAAAAAGGACGGCAATGTAGGTAATCTTTATACTGGGCACACTCTTTTCTATGTAAACTTGATTTCTATGACATAAGCTATTTCCGCGTGGTATATAAATTGCTAAATCGTGACCATATTTAGGGAGATAATTTCTCACAAAAATGAATGAATGAATGATTATGACTCAACGCCACGTCGGCAATGTTTCAGCCATATCGTGGCGAAAAGTGAAAGATGGTTATAAACTGATTTTGGTTCCATAGAAGTGTTTATTTGAGATAGATACAACTTTACCCTAACAAGGCTGTCTAATATGAGGACTATTTTCTACAGATACCGATCGTCAACTTTTTTTTCAGCCAGAATTTCTTAGACTTTGTCTAATACAAGAAGGAAAAGTACCAGGAAAAGAGCAAAGCTCTTGTTGTCTAAACTAAAATATGGTATTTCTGCTCGCACTGTCAACGGTGCACAAATGAACAGAAACTAAGTCAAGAAGTCCTTGACCTTTAACCTCGTAAATAATGGTTCCTATCGTAGAAGTTACTTCATCTCCGACTTAAGCCTTAACCTGCGTCCCCAAGGGCCTTAACTGGATGCTCTGCCAGGCTATATAGAGTTTAAATACCAGTCTGTCTCTGTTTGTGTTTCTCTCCCCTGGAAATGTCAGAATGACGACGACTAACGGTATAAGAATTTTATATGCGTCTTTTAATCCAGCCGTTAATGACTTCACTTTTTCCTTAGATTCGTCCTACACGTTGTTCGTACTGTCCTCATACACTGCACATCAACCTCTATAAACCAAACCTCCAGCAGACAGGTACAGCGGGTCTCTGCGGTGACGGCCTGAAGAAGTCAGGGCCACAATTCACACGGATTTATGGCAGCATCTGAAGGGCTGTTAAATATAGGCGCCCTTAGTTATAGAAATAAAGCGGATTGTATAGCATCACATCGGAAAGGTGACAGATTTGTGTGATCATGTGTGAAAGTTAGTCAGGATCACTGCTAGTCCATTTCTGATACTTCATGTACATTAGTATCACCCACCTGAGATTTGACCGGGTACAACTGTTGATCAGTTTTCTGATATATGTAATGTGTCTGAGTGGCCTCCGCGACCGGTGGTAAGCGCACTAGCACCTACTCAAGATTCTCTCACCAACGCGGCCCATGTGAGTTCAAGTCCAGTTTATGCTGGCTTCTCCGGTGGCATGTTGGTACATTTACCCGAAAACCACGTATGGTACTAGGTTTTCCTCCCAACTTAATGTTGTCCACCATCCTATACGTGAAATATCCTTGGGTATGGGGCAAAAAACCTGTAAAATAAATAATCTCTTTTAATCTCTTCCTCTGCAGAGATCATGCATTACATATATATATTAATCGATAAAATATTCATTCTCCTCTGACAGGCGATTCTGCCAGTAAGGATTCATAATCTACTTTGTTTAATCTAATACCTAAGAGGTTTGCTCAGTCGTTAGCAGTCGTCTGATTTTCTTCTTTTTTTACGGTTCCACTAGCCTGTCAAAAACGATGAATGCTGTATCTTTATCTTGTGGATTTTATATAAAGTCTTAAAAATCTGGCCTACCCATAAAAAGTAAACACCAGAATATAGTTAAACGATTTCGGACTAGTACCCTTAGTTATTTTCATAGCCGTCATTCTGTTTAACAGATCTGTTTACTCCTGAAACAGGACATCCAGAATTACAAGGTAACATCCGATATTTTACTCAAGGAACGAACGCTACAATCTTTGCAGGTATATTTAACTCCGATCTAATTCTGGGTTAGCAAATTCTTGCCATTGATATGTGGGTGAAACCTCTATATTTGATTCTGTATATGTGAATATCAATAATCAGAACATAAATTAACACCCTGGGAACTTCGAAGACTCCATGCGATTGCGTGGGTTTTCTCCAGAACGCAGATATTTGTCCACGCCTCATTTCTCATTATGATTTTTATCGGTTGCTGACCATCTCTTGCCTTTTCTGCCTACTTTATTGAATCTCGGTTATTCAGAAAGATTTCACGTTCTTGTTTGAACTGCCACGAACCAATCACAATTTTATTTAAACGTGTGACAGCACGATGAAAAATGTGTAGCACAAATATAACCATTGCAACCATCGACAAACGAACATGTTTCTGTGAGAGGGGGTTTAGATTAGAGAAAAGGTTCCCATAAACCCAAATACAAGAAAAAATGGGCTTTGTGGAATTTTATGTTTTATCTATAACAAAATTAGCCAGCTAAACGCCATTAAAGAGGCTCGCGCCTTCAGATAACACATGACGCTGTATGTTTCTCTTTTTACAGGCAATACATATTTTCACAACCTTTGCTGAAAGAAGTTCATTTCTTTTCACAGCATTTCTTTTAAAGAAACATTTCAGTATCAAAAAGAAATGCAGAACATGCCTCATGTAAGAATGCAAATGATCATTAGCCATGCTCCATCATTCCAGGCTGGACCTGCAGATTTTTTTGACTTAAAATTCACTAACCACTGGGGCCAGTTTCATGAAGGATATTTAAACTAAGTAAGCTTTAAATACCACAGAGACGTATATATATACTTAGCTAATTGTTACTCATCACCTAGTGTGCTTCATGAAACTGGTCCCAGGGGCATCCCGGGCCGAGGGTTATCGTGCTAGCGCTGAACAATAACACAGGGCTAGTTTCCTCTCCGACCTTACGTGGGATGGTTTGTCGTCTACCTAAGGATGGTCGTTTGTTTCTCCCGAGGTCTGATGTACGGTATAGTAATCCAGCCGTATAAGTAAATATGAAAAGAAGACCCACTAAATTTGGGGATAACTGGTGGAATAACATACACAGTGCATATAAAGGACGAATACATAATACGGGATCCGAGATGGTTCTCTTTACGGTTAAGGTAAAATCCGTAGGAAAAATTGCATGCAGATTAGGCTGCTCAGCTGGATTAACAGACACAGTGGAGCGCTATTAGAAACCTTGAACTTGTCAATAATGAATTTCTATGTCCTTAATACAAATCAAGAAGAATCATTCTCTATGTTATTACATATAGTTATTTACCAAGTCCATTCCAAGCTGTGGGAAAGCATGTCATTCTCTGCTGCTACCCTGTAAGGCTTTTGTGCTTTTCGAGCACAGCTGTACAAAAACTGTGGCGTATTGCAGAGAAGAACACAGGGACTATTTTTTCCTTTCTATCCTTAATATTGTGTGGGTGTACTCGGGGTTATATTTCATTAGTTGATCTGTTCCTTTGGTTGCCTTGTCTTCAAAGGTAAACTATAAAACACGAGCCGCACTGACCTCATATCCACTTGACATTAAGGAGAAGGTTTCGTACGTTACTTTGTCGTTCTGATCTCGCATTCATTCTCTACAACCGGGTAAGTAATTCAGTTTCTCCGTGTTTTTTTTTGTCCGTGCACAGTAGCAAATACGTGAAGGGGTGAGCTTATATAGGTCATTTCCTCGTAAAAATGCGTGGTCATTGTATGTCGATTTTTGTTCCATTCAGGGGGTTTGTTTTGGATCCCTGGGACTTTTATGGTTACAATGGTGTTTATTTCAGGAATGTTCGCTACATGCCGATCGCCATTTTCCGGCTAACACGGAACAGCCATTGTCTGATGTAAGTGAGAAAACATACAAGAATTAGAACAAAGCTCTTGTTGTGCTAATTTAAGTTCGTCATGGTATCAGTGATACCATGGTACGAATTTGTTCCAAGGTGACAAATCCATGGAAACCAAAGTGTTATACATGACAGCCATTTTTGTGGCCATAATGGTCCGGCGGTGCGAGAATTTTTTTTTTCAGATTGAATCTTTAACTGGATTATTTCGTACTATACAATGCCTCCGCGATGTGGAATTTGCCTGTCTTTGCGCTGGAAATCACCATTCAACACACACTGTTCGCACACACTGCTTTCATCGCACATGCACACTGTCCGCACACAAAGTTCTGTGAGGACAATCCTCTGCAAGCATGACCACTAATCCAGACGGAACAACCCGCCACCTTGGCTAGAAATGCTCCAGATAGTAGCAGTACATTATGTGGGTCATGGACATGTATGACTACATTGGGAATTGATCAAGGACAGAGACCGATCAGAAGTTGTGATGAGGAAAGGACACATCTACGTTTTCATTTGTGATGTTCATGATTTTTACTCAGTGATCCTGAGTTTCAGTTTTAACGATTTCACACAATGTATCATGCGTTAGTATATTAAATCACTTCTTTTAATGCAATTTTTATAAGCAACATATTCATTCTAAGTGTGACGACTTGACCTGTGAAGCAATTCTTCGTTATATTGTTGATTATTTTGATTTTTTTTTAGACAAGCAAGTAAACCCACTCTCCCACCAGACAGATTACAAATGTTTATAAATTATTAATTATAGGCAAGTTTATTTTGGTAATCCAACGGCGTATTCAGCAAGGGATTATCGCAGCAAACAGAATAGTGTTTGTGAGTTAAGAATAAGGTCACTAACTCTCAGGGCATAGACGAGAAGAGCCTGTCAGATATGAGTGAGCGTCATGAAGATTGGACGTTTGGGTGCTATTCTATGCAAATAATGAAAGACTACATATGGAGGCTAAGGCTAATATTGGGGAATAAAAGAAAGGAAGAAATAAAAACAAAGTAAAAACGCACTAGTGGTTTGGGACCCACTGATTACGCAATAGTTTAATTTACAGCCCTGTTCGGAAAACACCGCATTGGCGTTGGACGGCGACAGTTTAGTTCCGTACTGATTTGAAATTCGCATACAAATTGTCGGCTTGCCTCCAGTCGCTTCATCACTGTTCACTGGCGGAAAATACGCAATAACAAATGTAGCGACGAAATAAAGATTCAAACTGTAAAGCAAATACCACTACGTTGAAAGTCAATTTCGAAGAGACCTTTGAAAAAAGTACAACGTAATCTACTTGAAAATACACAAATTAAAATTTAAACCAAGACCTTGTCAGTGGTTTTCCGTAACGATGAATAGATCTGCTTACGCCATTGAGAGGTGTTTATTGCAGAGTTCGTAAGACATGCAAGCCATAATCATTCATTTATTCATTCGTCGCGTTCCGTGAGTCATGTTCAAAGATGACAAAGCCCTTGTTTGTAACAGGATACACTATTTATTATTATTACCTTACATATGAGCGGATAACCCAGTTTAGTATCTCGTCTAGGCCTTAACTGCATCGAAACGCTATCGCTGCTCATATCAAAATTATATCTTTATATATGCTGTGTTTGAGGAATGTAATATTATATCGTACTAAATCAGTCAGGTGTTATGAACTGTGCAGCTAGGAAGAAAGCTGTTCTATTGATTTTCAAAAAAAAATAAAAACTTCTTAAAACTGTGGGGAAACGTCTGCGCTCTCACATAGCGCTAGCTAACTGCATCCTTGTTATTCTAGAGTGCCGCCTCCTTCCCAAGGACAGGAAAGCCAGGATACGTCTGTTATTACATCGGCACTGATAATATCCACGTGGCCTGTCGAGTGTCGCCTGAACGTCCGAGGTGCGAGTCAGTCAGACACATGTACCTACGTTCCAATAACTCCAGACACTGGAGGTGCTCAATGTATTTGTGTCGTAATTAAGACCAACTTCTCTTTGGAAGTATAGATCAAAAGCCGTTGCCTTTGTGACCTCTGGGGTAAAATTGAATAAGACCTCAATCCTCTCGGAGAGCTTGGGGAAAGGCCACTGACCTCGAGGTACTGGTGAACAGAACATACAGTGTTGTCCTCCATAGGCGCTATGCTGAAAGTGTTTTCCGTATGACAGTTGCATTGACCACGACAACTTGCCACACCTTTTGTTGAGTTCTTCACCAGATGTTTTGGCTTCAGCTACAGAGCTGGAGGGAAGGGGATGAGCTAAATCCTGTATTCTCCAGGAATAGGATTTTACATCATGGCGTGTGTAGAGAACGATGTCGATAGCTAATTTTAGACCCCTTTCTCCCTTTGATATATTGACACCGTGAATTCACAAAGCACTATGTCCTTTCAACGATGCGTTTAGTCAAGTTTTGTCTGTCGTGTAACAAAACCTAGGGCTTGTGTTAGAGCATTGCTGCCCCCGGGCTGGGCTAAGTTCACTCAGCGCAATCAGGGCTAGCAGGAGGAAGTTCTTCTTCGTTATGCTGAGGGTTCAAGAAACCATTTCCTTGTAAGAGGAAAAAGGCATTACTTACTTGGAGTGTTACCCACCGCGAAGGCAGTGTGTGAGGACATCGCTTTGAAATTCATAAAACCAATTTCTCTGAATGTTGTCCAAATAAAAGTTTGCGTGCGGGAGTTGTTTTGTTGCAGAAGCCTTAGGAGTTTGGTGTGATCACCTGACCGTTCTAAGTGGGCACTGAACAGCGTTACCGACTGACACACCTCCGGCTTCTGAAGATAAAGACAGCCCTTTAAAGTCACACAAGCGTATTGTTTTTCCACCCTACTTTTTCAGTAAACTTGATCAACCTCAAGTAAAACTAGTATTAACTAACATGGGAGGGGCGGCATTCCATACCACCTGCAAAATATGGGAAAATCAACTCTACCTGGAGTCGCCAGTGTTTTATAACTATTGCAGCTAGAAATGAAGTCATATCATTTAGTTATGCAAGCCTCCAGATTGGAGGATTTGTGGTAAATCTTGGCTGCCAAATGTAACAGAACTCCGACATACTTTAACTGGGTAATACAGTATAACAGTGAAGACATTCATGGTGTAGCAACAGCGTATTATGTTTGTGTGGTAATGTTATTTAAACTTTTTCCAAGCACTTAGAGATCCCCAGTCTTGATACGAACTGATGCAGGAACGGGATGCACTTGACTTAGATTACAACATTCATTTCCAATACTATCACGTAAACCAGTGGATGCTAGAAACTTTTCGGAGCAGAAGATATTTCTTTTTTTTTTTTTTTCGTTTCACTTCTGCTTAAGAGATATTTTACTTTCGCCTTGGTTCAGATACACCTTGGTTAAGTCTTATTTGGAAGACACAAATCTATGACAATTGAATAACGTCGAAGCTGTGACTTTTCGTACAATTTGTATAATTTTCTTGCCAAATGTACAGTAGTGTCCATAAACCGCAAACAATTGCAAATAAATTCATATGTGTTTTGGTTACTGTGGCTCTGCAGAAAACCAGTAGTTGTCAGGTAGTTGTTTTGGAAACGAAAAAGAACTTGGTTTACTTGAAGCCCTCTTGAAATCAGTTTTCTCTGATGGTAACTCGCCCCATTAATCGATTTCTGGAAATAGTGCATTGTATTTGAGTAAGAGTGGTAAACAATCCTCAGAGGAAGCTGTTATTGATGTCAAATTGATGTAAATTGTTCCAAATTAGCAATTAGCAAAACTTTCGGTTTTTCATTAGGTCGCTGTGTACCAGTTTTGCTGCATTTCCAAACAGTCTTCAGTGCATATGGATACTAACCCTTGTATGCCATGATTTCTGGCATTTCGAACGAAACTCCAAGTAGACAGATGAACAGAAACACTAAACGAGCGCTTATGTGGTCTTCCTACATTTTCAACGGGCCCCGACAAGTTGAGATCAAATGTATGTAGACCGCAAAGCATTTATGGTATAATATTATCATTTTTATTAGTATTATTAGGAGTAGACCCATCATCATAATGAACTCCAAAACCATTTGACAAATATACAGCAGCCGACAGAGCTAGAGCTTGATCTGAACGCACGGACTCATCGTCTTCTAAGAAAACACATTAGACGACAGCTGAACGACGGGAACTAGCTGTAATGGAGAACGATTTTCAATTCTTTACATGTGTTTGGGGATTTTTTTTTAATGTTATTACCTAGTTTTTAAAACATCTGACGTCATATCGTAGTAATTCCTTCCCATGCGTGTATTTATGGCTAAATCCTTGGGATACCGGAAAAATATTACCCAGACTGAACAATCCAAGTCACAATTCAAGTCATCAACCAGTAAAACAATGTCTAAAGTCAAATTTCCAAAGGCCAGTTTCATGTTTTTTCGTGACCATAACACACCGCACACCTGAGAAGAAAACGAGATCATGACAGTTACAAAGAGGATTTCTCCATCTCCTCAAACCCGATTTGTCCCCGAAGAGGCGGCCTCAACTGCGTGTTCTCCAGCCCTACCAAATGTCTAACATTGCAGTGATTCCTGGCGCTTTATTGCCGTGGCTGTTGTATAATAAACCAAGATTTGGTCATATGGCTATTTTGCTCATTTTATGTCCCTTCATGTACCTTTACAAACGACACATGTTTCTTTTGAAAGATACTTATCGTAATTACTTTCCTAGAGCTGCCCTTTATTTGTATAGATGTGACCACGCTCTCGAGATAATTTTAAGTAATTGCTGTTCATAATTCCTTTCCAGGAACAGTGTATTACTTCGGCATGAAACTTGAAAAGAACAGAGGCCATGAAACGTTCGGTGACGACAGCGAAAATGCTAAATGGCCACCTGTACATGTTACGCATTACAAGATGCTAATTTGCTACATTTCGTTCATGTTTTTGTTTATCTCGTTGTCTTTACGATGCTGTTGATATTTACTGCTTTTTGTGTGTGCCGAAATGCAATAGTTTTCTTCATATCTGTTTTTGTTTTTATTTCCTATTTCTATTCCTAATTTCTCAAAGATGCCACTCTACTTTTAGTTAGAATGATCTAAATAATTAAATTTTCAGAATGTTTAGATCATTATAAATAGATTTTGGCTGCACTGAGGTGTATAATTAGGATCAATATAATCTGTGACTATCAATCAGGACTATCAATCGTCAATTTTCCGGCCGTGTGATCTAATACAATTAGGAAAAATACCAGGAAATTCACAAAGTTCTTTCTTTTCAAATTAAAATGTGGTATTTCTGCTCGGGCGGAACGAATAGCATTCAGAATTTACATGCGTCTTTAAAATCCAGCCATGAACGCTCAAGGGTCATTGGTCCTTCGCTAGCACGCTCCTCATGGAGATCTAATCTTTTATTTTAATCCTGTGAGTGTAAGACGTTTAATATCCATTGCACCACAGTATCTATCGGACAGGTTGCAAACTTTAGCGTGTATTATATATTCGCTGGAGGAAAGACGACCTGAAATTGAAAGTCCAGTAAAAATGGCTTTGCGGCATTGCATGTCTTGTCCTCATCGCAATAGTAATGAAGAATGATGAATAACATGCCGGAGTGGAAAAAAAAAACAAATTCTCTTAATCAATCTCCAGAAAGCCCTGCAATTCCAAAATAAATCTATGAAGAATAATCTTCTGATCTGCATTGAAAGACACATATAAGTGCTACTGGGAAACTTGAAATCCGTTAATAACGGTTTCTATAAAGGGTTATTTGAAGGTGTCCAATGACTGAGTCTCCCCTTTTATCTTGAGCAAAGTGCATTACGTGAAAGTATGCTTACGCCCTCAACAAACGTCAATCAATTCCAAATGGATCCTGAGTTTTTTTTACAGTTATGACTTTAAATCTGCGAAGGCTGGGTCACATGACTGCCTTGGTTAAAAAATAAAAGGATAATATCTCACGCTACGTGGACATCAATATACGTCAGTATATGCCAACTGAGACGGCAATTGTTCGAGTGTGAATAATGAAATCTGGCTCAGAAAAGAACAGTTTTTGCATGTTAATAACTTTATCCGATCAGTTTCAAAACTGCCAAAATCTCAGTGGTAAATAATGATGCCTTCCTCAGTAGAAAAACATGGGATATTTTTAACACAATACACAACAACGGCCATGATTATTAATTTACAAATCCCTTGACACTGTGGTTAACGCTCTTACAACTGCCTTATAATATCACAGCTTCAAACTTCATTGGTTGGTTAATAAATCCTCTGAATTGTTTTCCTGATGTTGGTTACCGTTCATGATATCCTATGAATAGCAAAATAGATCGTCATCATAACTTAAAACTCCGTTATGAAAAGACTCAGTGGTGACTGACAATTGATCACTGAGGAAAATTAGTAGTTATGGAAGGATTTTATGTCACGGTTTGTCTAGACAACGATAAAGGCAGCTAAATTTAGATCCAAGGCTCTCTTTGACACATTGACACCTTATATTTGTCAAAAGTACTGCGTCCTTCCTTTAGGAAATATTTGTCGGAGATGTATATGTATCATGTATAAACAGAATGACCTTCGTTAGAACATCGATAGTAATACGAGTCCCGGGACCTGTTTTACAAACAGGATGTAACTTATGTCAAACATAACTGTCATGACAACAAATACTGTAGAGATACACGTCGCCATGGTAATGACGCATAACGATACCTTACACTTTCGTAACGGGACCCCAGGCCTTTTACTCCCCAGCCTGAGCTATTCTAACCCTACGCTACATTTGGTCAGGATTTTCATGAGGGTTTCCTTCTTTGTTATGCTCTAGGTTCAAGAGACAATTTCTGCGAAATTAAAAGAAAGCAACAAAACATTGTTGCAGTGATGAGCGCTATGAAAACAGAGCCAGCTTTGAAATCTGCACAACCGATTTTGTTCAGTGAAAGGCCTGGGTTTGTTGAGCGTTTTATTGCAGAAGCCGTGTTCGCCTGGTATAACCAGGCTAACCGGTCAACTCAGTAAGTGTATTTCATCAAACATCTGAGTGGTACAATGTCAAGCTATCACCTATGTACAATGTAAGAAAAACATCAACATGGAATAGCCACCATTATGTGATATAGCGCTGCTGCCATAGGCCATAGCAATTAGAAGTGATAACTTTCAGGCGGTAGATCAGGCATTAAATCTTGGCGCAGAACTCCAAGACATTTATGTGGATATAAAAGAACAATACAAACATTTGTAAAGTATCATCAGCCTATTTTGTTTGTGTGGTAATTTTATATAACCAGTGCTCCAGGGCTTATACATATCCACACTCTGGATACGAACAGAGGAATGAACGTCGAAAAGCGGTTTATATTTGCACATTCAAACAAATTACGTTCTAGCCTGGAATCCGTGGACTTCCCGTAACGCAAGACATCTACTGGTTTTGTTTCACTTGCTGCTGAAAAATATTTTGCTCTTGCTCCATTTCAGGTAAACCTTGGTAAATCTTGATGGAAACACACAAATCAATGACAATTCAAAAACATCTACGCTTTAAAATGACAATTTGTATATTTTTGTTCCAAAGTTACCATTCACATGTCGTCTATGTTCCAACCACGGCTCCACTTGATTACCTATAAGCCTCAAGCAATTGTGAATTAATTCCTATACAGTATGTTCTTTGTTGGTTTTCCACATCACCAGCCGTTGTCAAGTGGCTTTGGTAACGGACAGGAACTAGCCTTACTTCGTGTCCTTTTTTTAAAAGTTTTTTTAAGTTTAACTTTCCTTTGTGGTAACTCGATCTATTAATCGGTTTCAGGAAATAGTACCTTGTATTTGGTTAAAGTGGCAAATAATACAGAGGAAACCTGTTATTGATGTAAAATTATAGATTGTTACAAGATGGCACTCAGCTGACGCTCTTGGTTTCTTTGATTCGTTCTGCTATACGTTTTGCTGAATTCCTGAAAAGGTTACTTAAAATGTGCTTTACCTGCTCGGAATGCAACGAAGTAATTTTCCTGGAAATGCCAAATCAGCGGAAGCTCTTAATAAAGGGTACGTGTGTGCAGAAATTCTGCTTCTGGTTTTTCTGCGGTTTGGACCAGACAAACTTGTATGAGAATGATGCTAATTTTGTATTTTATATTGTTTCTTAGTTCTTTGCTGGTTTGTGTTAAGTGCCGTTTTTGTAAACTGGCTTTGTGATTAATGACCCGGAACGCCCAATTTGGTTGACGATTGATATACGAATGTCGGTTTCGATGCCTAGGTTTTGCTAAGTAATTTGCTTAAACTGTATAGGCAATAGCACCAAATTTGAGCTTCAGTGGTAATTAGCTCCCCTTGAAGAAAAGCGATCTACCAATCAGTAAGGACCAGCTGATATCAAGCGTAGGGAGATTCCAGTTAATGCTTTTGTAGCATAATGACCCTGCTACAGAGACTGTGGGACGGAAGGAGTCTGGAAAGCTGTGATAAGAGTTGACCCAAATAATACATAGGAAATATGAACTAGTTGGGGAGCGTTGACCTGACAAAGGGTAATAGAATTTGAGTCTCAACATGTAGGTGTCAAAACCGTCTGTAAAAGCACAAGTGAATAGATTTTCTACAAAGTGAGCTTGTATTCTGGAGAGATACACTACACACAGTTCCGTAATGAATTTTACATTTCAACTGTCATATTAAGCCACAGTTAAAGTCAGAAAAAGGCACAGAAAATAAAGTAAGCCTTACCAGAAGACAAAACTATTTATTTATTTTGTTTTGAGAATGTTGATGGTAGTTATATGCATTCAGATGTTTCAGTCGTATGGTGGGCTAAGAACCATATAGCCAGCGTCACAAGCGTTTTAATAATTATCCCATCCACTGACAATACTGGAGTTTTCAGACGACCCAGTGTAAAAAACAACTCCTGTTACTCACGAAAAAAATATTCTTTAAAAAATGTGTTCAAAACTATTGCCTAGATGTATGTGAATATAAAGGACTAAGGTTATGTAACGTCAGAGTATTATCATTGGAGGTCATGCCAGCATAAAATTTGAAATATTTGAATGCTATGGAAACCGGATAAGGCCATCATAAGTACCATGGTACTGTGATTCGTTCCATCGTTCCACGGGCCTTACAAGTGAGGTTACCTGTGCATTGTAGGTTTTGTAGTTAGATACAAGGTTGAATGGCTGTTTTGACCGCTCATGTCAAAGTTTTTGTGGATGTAGCTGCATAAACACATCAAAGTGAGTCAAACCAAAGTAGCTACGGGTGGGTTTTCACCCCGAGGTTGTTTTCAACGCGAAGATTTCAATCCGGGAAATCCCGTGAAGTACGGGCATTTTCAAGGTGGTGATGCATCACAGCAGCAACGATAAAGTGGCATAGATGCTGTATATTAATAGTTTTATGGGCGACGTACAGTACAGTTTTGTTTTACTTTGCATGCAGGACCTTGTGTCCAAGCTAGTTATGAATGGTCACGAACAGCCCATTTGTGTACACGTCCCATATATATCTTTTCGGCCGTCCTTTTTCGTTTTTGTTTGAATGATACTTTAACACAAAACCAAAAGTTGAAGAACTACATTTGTACAAATAAATTCTGTGAAAACTTCCAAGACGATACAAATTGCCAGTGTGAATTTGTTGATTTATTTTTCTTCCTTTTCTACTCTGATTTTATTTTCAGGCCTTCGGTGCCGGTAGGAAAGCATGTAGGGCTCAGGGGTTGAGGGGTGCGGCGGGGGGGGGGGGGACACGACCCACACCATAATGCTGGCTGACTTTCCCACTTACGACTAGAAAGAAAATCACCATCAGCTGGATTAGAACTGACAACGACTGCATTGGTGAGTGGTTTCTGGCGCTAGCGCACTAACTTTCACCCTAATCGATCACTGGAGCATTTTGATTGCAGGAAACCGTTCCTTGCATGCCCAGTTGAAATACACGACCATCGGCAGTGTGCTGGCAGATCTGAATTTAACTAACTGGTTGTTACCTCTGAACTGTGTATAATTCATGAAATGCAAAATCAACTTGAATTTACTTCAAAATCATATTATCCACAATAGTACACGAGTCTATTTAATCTTCTTATAATTTCGTTACACGTGACATTCATGCCAATTTTTTTCTCGTTATCTGACAAACAATGGTGTTCAGTTCTCAGTCCTATCCATTTTCAGACTTTTAACGTTAAGGAGCCGGATTTCGATGTACATAAAGTGTATCTAACTGAACAATGACCTGATGTGCTTATCAGGACGTCATTTCGTTCTAAAATGACATGGCAGTTAAAAGGACAGTTGGAAACTTCTCATAATAACTGTTCATTATATCTGCTTTACCTGAAAATTCAATTGTGTTCATTCTTTCTTCCTGGTTTTTAGAGGCTTCCACGTTGCACTGATGTACTTTTGTTGGCATTCACAGTTAATCTCATAAATTCATACATCCTTGGAATGAAGTTTTCCTGGCGGTACTTTCGTTCTCATTGCCCTTAATTGTGATATTAGGTTGTTTTTTGTACTGAAAACTCTGGGCTTGATAGTAAAGTGAGAAAGGTGATATCCAACATCGTTGAGTCTGAATAAATAACTCCTGGTAAGTAAAGTGGATAAAATGCATAACTGTAGGCTAGCCACAAGGGGTTACCAAACACAGAATTTCTTATGACGACACCAAGTTATTTTAAGCTTGCTATGGCGATGTCTACATTCACATAAAACACTGGAGGCCATACCTTTATTTCCTATATAAAACTATCGATCTGCTCTGATTGTAGCCGTGTATTTCGTCACCAAACAGACGACGTGTTACTGAATGGTGTTCTTCGCGACACACATGCCTACTGATCTTGACAACAGCTATATTTTAGCCCGTCCAGAAGAAAATGAGCGAAAGTTTGTTGACTTTACGCGCTGTTTCTCTGTTTTACAAACTCAAGAAGTTTTTTAATGAAACAGGGATCTTTTGTGGCCTAGTGGTTGGCTAGAGCAGTGCAATGACTCAGGAGCCTCTCAGTAATGCTGTTACCGTGAGTTCAAGTCCAGCTTATGTTCCCCGGCCGCACCTGGGACGATCTACCAACAACCTGCTGATGGTCGTGGGTTTCCTGCGACATCTGCTCAATTTCCTCCCACCCTCACACTGGTCGCCGTCGTGTAAGCGAAGTATTCTTGAGCACAGCATCAAACACCAATAAAATAAGTAAATCAATAAATATAGATACACGTGAGCCTCTAGTGATCCAATTACTCAAACATCGGTCGAACATCTTTCTCTAGTGGCAAACATTAAAGTGCAAGACCACTCAAAAATGAAGTTGTGGCGAGTGAAAAGTGCATAAAAAAAATTGTGTCTGAAAATGATTTGTTTAGATTTTTTCCACCGAAATTAAACGCAGTGGAATGTTTCGATTATATCGTGGACTTTATGGAGCACGTTGAACAAACTGAAGAACAATGACGTCACACATTCTTTTTAGCTGCTGAACAGCCTTTGATTGTTATCTGTTAACGTTCTGCATGAATACATTCAGTAGAACACCTGTATCTGTATTTATTTATTTATTTATTCATTTATTTATTTATTTGATTGGTGTTTTACGCCGTACTCAAGAATATTTCACTTATACAACGGCGGCCAACATTATGGTGGTAGGAAGCCGGGCACCGCCCGGGAGAAACCCACGACCATCTGCAGGTTGCTGGCATACCTTCCCAAGCACGGCCGCAGAGGAAGTAGGCATGAGCTGGTCTTGAACTCACAGCGACCGGGTTGGTGGGAAGCTTCGGTTCATTGTGCTGCGATAGCTCGCTAACTGAGCCACGGAGGCCCCTATCTGTATTTAATGTAGAAATATAACAATCAGAGACGGTTTAGTAGCTAAAATAAATGTGTGACATCGCTGTTCTTCAGCCTGTTCAACATTGTACATAAAATCTTAGATACAATCAAAACATTTGACTGCGTTTACTTTGGTGGGGGAAAAAAATCTAAAAAATCAATGAAGGTATTTTCGGATACAGCTTTTTATGCTCTTTTCACTTGCCACAATTTCATTTTTGAGTGGTCTTTCACTTTAACGATTTATGCACAGCTTGAAGTGTTTACGGATCCATCTGCAAGTGGACTGGACGTCATTATCAAACTACAGATAACTGCCGAAAAATCTGCTTTTACAGATTGAACATAGATATTTCATTCATCCAAATTATTAAATCAGCATAAGAGCGACAAACTTTGAGAAAAATGCCTTCAATGGTATAAAATCAATTCGTGCAATCGAGTCTCTTCCGCCACCACATGGCGAACGCACAAGTTCAGTACCGACTTTTGCAACGTCTTTTGATTTATAAATTCAGACTTTATGCGTTGGTATCCGGATTCTTGAGGTTTGGATGATGATCAAACTGTACCACTATTTATGTTACTTGCTTACCATATGAGTTGAATGATTATTTGATCTGTCAGAGTGTCATGTTTACATATACGTGACCAACACTCTTTTAATGGGGCGATTTCTAGTCAAATGGCAAAAGTCCATTCAGACCCCTTGGAACACCAAGTCATGTGTACTGTGAGTCCCAGCCGGCTCAGCTAGTCTTAACGACAGCATACTTATCTAGAAGCTTCGGGCATTGGTGTTTCTTCCCCGCTGGGTTCAGTTTGATCTGACAGTAGACATAGCCGCGGTTTGATGTCCAATATAGTTGCCATGATATCACGTTAACCAACCTTCGACTACAGAAGCATATGAACATCCTGATGATCCCAGTGCCGACCTCCGGACGCTTTGAAAAGATGGAATGGTCCAGGGTTGTGAAGCGGGCCGAGGGGATTAGAGGGGAGTAGGTAACACGAATGACAGGACTACCCATGAAACTATTAGAAAAGTGAACTCGTTTTACTGTTCATTTATTCCATCCTTTTACTTGAGAATACTGACGTTCGCCCAAACCCAGCTGGGAGCAACATGCGATAAAATTAATTTCATAGTTTGCATTTTGCAATTTATCCACAGAATAATTGTAAAAGTACTGTATTTAAGGATAAACTTTTCTGACTGAAAGGTGAGGCAGTTTTACACAAGCATTTTCTTTCTTTACGTTTGTTGGCATTTGGTCCATTGTTGGATTTATGTCTTCTCGGTGAAAGAGTACAGAGAATTGTCTTTGCTTTAGAAACACTTTGTGGAGGATATATGAATATTTTATTCGTTATATTTCTGGGAGATGAATGTTATTTGAGGGCAGAATGTGACCTACATCGGTTGATATTGAATGAAAACTCAAATATGTTGTGCTTTGGAGTTGACAAGCGGATAGGTTACCATGATCCAGTGTGCTGCACTGACAACACAAAACTGATCCAAAACGTATGTATACATTGAGGTGGACAACATGTGGCACACTAACCGTATACTATGTCACCAAAATTGGCCCACAGTTCACCAAGAATGTCAGTCGATATAATAACTGGATTGCTGTGACGAATTGCTGGTGGTTAGTGTTTGTCCCCGTTTGGTGTAGGTGCAGTAGAAATATGCCTGCAAACAGTTAGAAATTTATTGCAGCCCCTATGATGAAAATGGTGGATGCAGATGACAGCGATAAAAATTATTGTTGGAATAGAATGTAGGGCTACTTTGAACAATGTGGCTGCAAACCTCCTCATCATCCACCCACACGAGCGAGATAACCCGGAGAGAGGGCTTGTACTTCACATTCAAATGGTCGATGCAGATGCCAGAGGTCAAATTATTGCTGGAATACAATGTAGATCTACTCCTGGCGGCTTCAGATGTTGCCTGTGGTGGGGACGGTAGCCAGAACGTTAGTCAAGGGACTGTCTGGAATACAGACCATCAACATCCGTCGACACTGACGAGATTACTCCGACAAAACTTGTCGAGAATACAAAGGCTTGTGCTTCATTCTGGGGGATGAACTCTTTCCATCGGCGAGTTCAGTTGCCGGTACATTTAAGCAAAGTTTTAGAGTGCTGTGTGACATTCTTGGTGATCAAAAATAACTTTTACTTCGTGGGAGCAACAAAAAACTGTGGTAACCTTAATAGAACTGTTTTTACTTTACATGTGACCACATAACCTATCACAACTTTCTTTACTCCTTTGTTCAACGTTCAACACATTTGGGTCACTTTCAGTTACACCTTCTTTAGGTCATGTAGTGTACTTAATTTGCAATCACTGAATAGTTATATGAGAAATGTGGTATGCAGATAATTTTAAAACAGTAAAATGCTTTTGAAGCAGATTAAAACTTTTTTGATTCTATAATTTACAGAAGTATTACTGGTTAGTAGTATATCCATTATAAGCATTTTGCTTTTGAAGTAATGAAATATTACTGTTTTGGGAAATGATTTCGTATTGTAACTATTTAAAGTAGAAAAGGCATCATCTACGGAAAAGCTGAAAATAGATGTTTTCAATTTTAACAAAAATGTTCAGGTACGGAAATTTCAGAACTTTTTTGTTGAGTTCGAGAACATAGTGACAAATTTGACAAAATTATGTGTGGTACTTGAAAAGTATTTTTTCACTTTAGTATACGACTCATGATAATCGGAAAATTGATATATTTATTTTTCTTATGCCAAGCCTCAGAGCTGTTCACCCTCTGATCCTTGATATGAAAATCGACCTTCCCGTATATTATTATTTGGGGTATAGTTTCAAAGATAACAGCAAAATATATTTAAGTAAGGCGCTAATAAAACACAGAGTATGGGAGCCAGTTTAAACATTTTTCAACTTGAATTGTTAAGTTTATGTTAACTAATACGTTAGATGACTTCTTTCTCTGGTATGACGATTTTAAAGCCCTAAGGAAAAGAACCAGGCATAGCATTTGCGGGCGCTGAAAAAATGATACTGAAGACCTTAAAATACCCTGTGTATTTAGGCTGAACGACAAATTTATTTTAAGTTAAAGGGACAGAATGTATATTATAACATGATAACAAAAAGTTGGTTTTAATCGCAGTTTAGAAAATTGTGGGCCAAAAAAATTAAAACCTGTATGTGAACAAATGAAGTCCATCTGAGTATTCCATGTAAATTTACCTTTAGAACAACATTTCGCCATTATAACTGGTGCCAGGGTTACAATGAGACATAACTATAAGCCTAGCCTGAAGGCAGCCTCGAACCTCGTTAGTTTACTCCTGACTAAACCAGCTATTGGTCTGGCTGAGTCCACGTAATTTTGTGTGTCAGCGGCCCTCAATGCACGTTGGGCCACTTGACCAGCAATGGGCCTATTAAAATGGTCTTTGTCACGTATATGTGAACATTACACTCTTTCAGACCAAACAATTGTTCATCTTATAAGGTAAGCCAGTACCGTAAATAGGTGTACACTGGGATCATTTCCTCTCAAGGAGTGCAACCCGTGAATCCTGATCCTAATATAAAGGAATTATAAATTCCTAATTAACAAATCATTACAAAAGCCGGTCTTGGATTTTTTCTTTTTCGTTGCTGTGACAGAAGATCAGTTTTCATGACATGAAAGACATTTTTCAGTTCGTTTGTAAAGGTAGAGAACAACTCGTACTCTCAGTCAGCAAACTTTTGCTTCTTTTCTTCTGAACAAGTTAAAATATAGTTGTTGTCAAGGTCAGTAGGCATGAGCGTCGCGGAGGAGACTGCAAAGGAGGAGGTATGACAAGGCACCATGGCTAGCACTGCCCGTGGCAGACAGAAATCAGTTTGGCGGTGACGACTGTCAATCATTAGTAAAATACAAACTGGGTCATAGGCATTTGCGTTATCCGAACACAAGCCCACACATAGACTTGTTTGATTCCCAACGTTTAATATTTGTCAGTGACTTTTTGCTTTTTTACGAACACCCATACAATCTAGTACAAAGCTTGTCGCCCTGTGTTCTAAGGATGTAAACAAGGCTTAATTTTCTACCTTTATATTTCTTCACAATATGATTGTAAGCAGAATTGCATGGTGGCCCAATATTACAGAAGGTGAATATAATACGTTTTGTTTGACCTTTTTCTTCTGCTTGCTACACGAGACACATTTAACACTCTCCACTGTAGGCACTATACAATGGCCGTTTCCTAACGTAGAGACTATTTTTCAAACAGGTAGCAGAAACTATCAACTTAGTAGAGATCCCTATATGCATAGTTTCAAACGCTTGCATATATTTGCATCGCAGCAATGCCAGCCTTAGTGTGCAGTGTGATAACTGCGGTCACTCGTTCCGCACTTCAAGGTGAAGTGGACCAAGCTATCTATAGATAAAATATGTAGTTCATATGAGATCGATGGGTATTTTCATCATCTGTTCATTTTCTAAAATGTTTCATTATGTTATATTATTACAGAGTTGAGCATTAAAAACAAAAACACATTTTCATGGAAATGAAAACTCAGACTAGAATTGAACCCGCAATACCCCGGTTTAAACCTTCATTCCTTAACCACTACACTAATACTACAGTAACTTTCACAAATAATTACAGCCACATTTATTCGGTACACATTAAGGTAAAAGATATATATTGCAAGTCAAAAGACAAAGTTATTGTTTTAACCATGAAGAAAGTGGTGCCCCAGAAAGATTTTTTGCACGAAGGTCAAACTTCAATGAAAGACAAGTCCTGTGCAAGTTTTGTTTTGAGGCTCTACTTCCTTCATGCCTAAATCGGAGCTTGAACAGGTTGAACACAACTCCACGAATTTGACCAAATTGAACAATGGGGTATTTTCGGTTGAGAATAGCATTTTCGCTGATGACAAAATTTATCCCTTTTTGCAAAATCATATACACTCACATATTACATATGTCGATATTAATGGAAAAAGCAATGTAGGAAATGTTTTTTCCTGATCAGTTTATTATACCCGCAAGAGGCAGATTTCTCCCCTTATCATACCTCCTCCTTTGTACCAAACCTTTGGGACAACATTTCACCATTATAACTGCTGCCAAGGTTCCGATGAGACATAACTATAAGCCTAGCCGGGAGACAAC